>CM031235.1:692070721-692670721 GCA_018340775.1 Taxus wallichiana var. yunnanensis | reverse complement strand
TCTACCTCACCACCAATGCTAGGATTCAATCCCATTATAAATTTTCTCACTCTAAACTTCTCGTCATTTTGATACATAAGAACATATTCAGCAATCGAGTGAAACGTTCCCAATATTCTGTAATTGAGTACCTTCCTTGAGTCATATTTTGGAATTTCACCATCTTTTAGTCAAATTATAGCTGAGGTAGCCATCTTTGATGGAAGTAGGCCTTGAACTTCTCCCACGTGATCATACAAGAATCAATTCCTAGTTCCATTTTCTGGTTATCCCACCAGGAAGATGCTTCACGGGACAATTGGTAGGCTCCCCATACTGCTTTTATCTCCTCTGAAAAGTCCCTAATCTCAAAATACTTTTCCATTTCGAGATAGCCAATTTTTAGCGCCATCCCTAAGAGTTGTACCATCAAATTTAGGTGGGGATATTCTTTTAATGTCCCTCGCTAACTCAACAGCCAACCTTGCTTTCTTATTTGCCCTTTCATTCAGGTGCTCGGGTTGATCATCATGTTGCTCATCATCCCTATGATCCTCATCTTCTTCACCACCCTGACCTTGTTGTTCTATGGCAAGACTCGCTCGGTTTGGGTGTCATTCAAAAGGTTGAGGATTTCTTCTAACTTAGCAGTCGTATTATCCGACATGTCATCATTATTTACCCCACTATCACTCGCCATATTAGCTCTTGTTGCCGACCTAGCCAAAGTTTCATGTTTTTATAAAAGAGGATACTTTTTATTAGAACATGTGTCCCATTAATGTCCAAGTGTCTGAGCCTCTAGCTCTGATACCAAAATGTAATGCTCAAAATTACTAGAACTGGAAAATGAGGATATATTTTTTTAAACATACATAAAAATAGATTACATAGCTGCAATCATACAGATTTATTTAATCAAATTCTTTAAATAAAATTTGTTCTTTTGATCTATCTGATAACATCTGTAAAGCCATGTGCGGCTGAGAAGGGTGAATCTAGATCTCCACGATCTCCCTTCGCCACTACTTCGAGTGACAATGCTTACTAGCATTTTGGCTCAACCTTTTTCAGGTCATGGGAACCATGTGAAAGTCCTTGGGTCTACCACGAAGCTAGTTTTCCGACTTCGTATTCCGGTATCCAACCATTGCCTACCTCATGTTCAGTGTTCAACTTCCCATGATCAGGTTACTGGCAATTTTAATTTAATCAAAGGAATAAGTGATCATGCAATGCACAACCATCAATGCATTACTTTGGCCAAAGTTTTCCGTTGTGCAGGTTACGGCTAAACTCAAGACAACACACTAGTCTTATGAGTTTAAGTCTTCCGCCACCTCACAACTATCCCTTTCACAGTTATCTAGATCTTATAGTTTGTATTTACTTTATTTCTAATTTAACCTATCTTGCAAGGGTTTATATCGAGATAAATGCCAAAGGCCAACTAGGATCATCATGAGATAAGTCTAATGGATCTTTTCATCTATTTATCTTCCCATTTAGTTTCTCTTTTCCTGATGCTTAGTTTTTAACCTTAAATTACCTTTTTATAATGATACTCTTTCATTCTCTATACAACAGGATTTACAATCTTATCATATTAATACCAAGTTTACCGAAAGGCTGAATTAAATATATATTAAAACATGTATATTTAATTATTCCTTCGATTAGCTACGCCACTAAATAGCTTATTTAATTTAGAAATTAAAGACAATTGATTGTTACAATAATTGCCCAATTATTGGCTTCATACATTGACAAATAACAAATAAATAAATATAACAATTTATGATAAATAAGATTTCTCACTTCTAATATTTATCATTTACTCATATTAAGATATTCTTTCATACAAGGTAATCATCTCTTTATTAAAATCATAAATTACATATGTCGTTAAGGCAAAATATATATAACTATTACGGTAACTCTCACATAGTGAGGTTTGAATATTAACAATGGGTCCAAGATCCCAATAAATTTAGTCAAAATTTTGGGATATCATCCTTCTACAAATTGAAATCCAAGTATCTCATTTAGATCCATGCTACGATAAAACTTCACAAGACATGAGTTTCCGCATATCCGAACGTGACGGCTAATTGTCTTGCAAGACTGGAGTAGTGGTATGATGTCAATTCAAAATGAACTGACATGAATATTAACTCCATTTTTGATGTAATTATTTAATAAAATATGAAACGATATACAAGTTATTTTATCAACAAACGCATGGTAATACAATGGAGAATGTATTATTACATGTTCTACATCAAGATACAACTATGAATGTACACCAATAGAACAACCAATTTCTATTTCAGCAATCATGTTTCACTCTAATCACAAGGATCAAGACATAATCAAACCATAATCATTCAACATCCGAATTCTGATTAAACCATAAGCAAATCATGCTTCACATGGTACAGATTCAACTATTATTTTTCTTACCTTCCAATCAACAAGGAGCTTAACAAAACTGTCTAAAATCATCATTTCCAAATACTAATTAGACATATTCCCTCTAGGTAACGAGAAGCTCTATAAAATGCATAATAACTTTATATTCAAACAATCAGAATAAATTTACATATATTTATAGGAGCAGTCCAACTAAACGATGTAAAACACCTCTATTAAATCATTTTAACATATTCTTTCACGTAACCAACATATCAACAAAATAAATTGACCCACATACCACATGATGATAATTTTGAAGTTTATTTGCATATAATTACAACAATAAGTTTCTAACACTTCCAAAGTAACAAAATCCTTTAAGAAAAACTAAGTCATCTTACATATAGATCATTAACACTAATTTATTTTTCAATCAGGTAATAAAATTATACCTACAGGCAAATCAACTTGTACATATCCAAATCAATTCGTTCCAACATTAATTTCTTTTCTGTTTAGAAATTATTAGAATCCGGAAGAAAATATATCAGAAAAATGATGAAATACCTGGTAAAAACATTTTTCACACTACCCAGAAATCGCTTTGCTCATACAAATAAATTATTGTTTGATTGTAATAAAACCCAGAGTAGAAATCGATTTGGGTTTCTAGAAAACAAATTTAAATAGAAAATAAAATAAAATAAAAATTGATTAGGAACACCCATCTACGTTTTTTCTAGGTTTAGCTAAAACCACACAAAGGAAACTTAAGAGAATACATAATCCATCAATTTCCTTTTTAAATTTCATTTCCAAGCAATTAAATCAGAAGTTGTCCACAAATTCATTTAATTGCCATTTAAAACAGAATGTGTATTTCCTCATTATTTACAAATAATGTTGTAGAGAAAGGAGAAGATATTCATGCCTAAAGTAAACCCAGAATCAGCAACCTCTTACTCTTCCAGCTCCAACAAGTTGAATCCTTCCTTCCTCCCAAAACTCACGCAGGTATCCCAGAAGAGAAGAATGAAAACAGACAAAGGAGAAATAAAAGAAAATATAATGAAGAAACTATACTATAATGGAGAATTTTTGGGCTTCCCAATGTTGCTTCATGCGTCAATGCATGCCACCTATTTGATGTTAGCTAAAGGCATGTCCCTTTCAAAACTCACATATTTTTAAATATTAAAATATTATTATTATTATTCTTTTTAACTTTTGATTTACATGCCAAATCCTTTTAGGATTTAAATATATAATTTCACAAATTAATGGATTTTTTTAAAAAATTTAATTGATACCTAACTTTAATGGTAAAATTAATCATCATAATATAAGTCCACATATTGCCAACAATATGTTATCGTAATAATTATTCGAATATTCTCATAAAGTTGGTTTGATATAGCATTGTCAAATAAAACAGAGGCAATATTTATCACGGTTATTACAAAAGTCGAACAAAACATAAGACGACCAAACCGATTAAAATAAAATAACTGAAATAAATAACCGAAAGATTCACTATCATTAATGAATCGTTTTACCTATGATTAAGGCCTAATCATGTTTTAGGAAGGATCATCAAGGTGGGTGCGGAGTTATTTGTTCCGCAATGTCATGCCCCGCAACAGAAGTTGTGGGTCATGATACGACGAACCAAATGAATTTTATACCCAATTATGATCTCGTCTAATCTTGTTTAGACTTATTTGTAGTTAATTTAACTTACAAGAAATTTTGGGATGTTACGCTAATGCTTTTGATGAGAGTAGAACAGTAGATTCATACTTCAAACATTAGTTAAACAAGAGCACCAGTAACATTAGTTGGCATTTGAGTGGAAGTGGTAATGATGGACGGGGTGAATGTGAGGACAACCATAGGAGTGGATACAATGATATTAGGAGATGAGATGGAAGGAAATGGAAGTGTTAGGGGAAGTGAAGTAGAAATGGGTGACCCAATAGTTTCCCCAGCTGAGAGAACTAGAAGGGATGAGAACACTTGGGCCATAGAAGGAGATGGAAAAGAAGAAATGATTGTAGAAGTAGAAGGAAGTGACAAAGGAAGAAGAAGAAGAGATGACAGGTCTTGTGAGACACTTGGAGAATCACTGACTTCAACTATTTTTGATACGGGTGTTGTAGGAGACATGGCTTTGGAAGCAGAAGCCTTGGAGAGAGATGAGTTTCCCACTACAAATGAAATATTTTTAGGGACTGTATGGGCCCTTTGGATGGACCTTTTTCCCTTTGTGGGTGTTGATTGGCTCATGGTTGATGGGGTTTTTGTATTTGTAGGTTGTTCTAACCCCTTGGGTGAGATTCCCAAGGTAACCAACCAACTATAGGTTCTCTGCAGAATGGGCCCCGCCTCTCTCTATATCAGCAACATTCTTCCACATACCAATCGATTCACGGTAATGGTTGATTGGCAATATTATTATTTTTATATGTTACATCCAAAACCCATCATCATCTTGCAACTCCTTAGGAACCTCGACTATACCAAACTGCCGAATGTCATCCAAAGTTAGCCTCTCGTAATCTCTTTGTTAGATGATGAATTCATCCTCGAAAATGAACCCAAATGTCTTCTAATTGAGGCACATGGGAACTAGACTGGCCTGTCTCACTAAATTTACCCTAGTAGTCGAAACTGGTCCATGGATGAAAGGTCCGCAAAATTACTTCGCCATTTCCGTATCTACATTTTTTGCTTTATAAATATTCGGGTAGGTGTATCTACCAATTGAAATAGGAATTGAACTCCCACTTTGTGCCGTTTATTCTAGATCTTATTGTAATCTAGTAATTGTCGAACCAATTCTAATAAAACCCACTTGTCAAGGACATCTTGGCAATTCTTTGGGAGCACCTACGAAACCGGGGATACGAATGTAAGTAAACATAGAGAACATGGGGGTAGATAGCTCCCCACTCACATACTTCCTTGAAGGCCTCATCATAAATCCCTCGATTATACAACTCCTTATCAAAACGGTTATTAGTTTTCAAAGTAATGTTTCAATTTAGCTTTAGTTTTAAAAATTGAACTATTACAATTAATTGCTAGTGATAATAAAATCATCAACATATAATATAGTCGAATATTATGATTATTTTTAATTTTAACATAAAATCATTATCGATTAACATTTGGTGAAATTAATGTCTTTGAAAAAATTATTTATTTTTAATACCAAGCTCTAGGAGCTTGTTTTATGCCATATAAAGATTTTTTCAATTTACAAACAAAGAGTTCTTTTCCATGTTCCTTAAAAACCTTTAGGTTGGGT
Organism: Taxus wallichiana var. yunnanensis; assembly: GCA_018340775.1. NCBI lineage: Eukaryota > Viridiplantae > Streptophyta > Pinopsida > Cupressales > Taxaceae > Taxus > Taxus wallichiana. Next base: position 692,665,017 of record CM031235.1, on the reverse strand, counting down.
CATGTAAATTTATTCTTTTAAATCACCATTCAAGAAAGCATTATTAACATCCATCTGGTGGATTTCCCAAACATATTGAGTAGTTAAGACAATAAGAATCCTAACAATGATTATTTTTATAACATGTGCAAGGGTTTCTACATTGTTGATACCAGGTTTTGAGTAAACTTGTGAGCCACTAAACTGGATTTAGACTTATTAATATTGCCATCTCCCTTATACTTGATTTTGTAAATCCACCTAAAGCCAACAATACTACATTTTTCCGAAGGAGGGACAGTTCAAGTCTAATTTTTATTAAAGCAAAATATTCATATTTTATGGTTTCTACCCATATTTCATCGTGAAATACCTCTTCGAATGATTGGGGTTCAAACTCATACATAGTCATTAAGATATGATAGGTATGATGAATTTTAATCATCTTACCAAGGTTATCGTGGATTAGAGTTTTTAAGAAGATAACGAGCCCATTTAGGTCTTTTAGTTATAGAGGACACAAAAAGATACTCATGTTCAACTATAACATTATTATTACAATTTATTTGTTCTTTATTGTATTCATCAAGATCATTGTTTTCTAACGCATTAGATTCATCATAATCAGGTTTAAACATAAGATGAACTATAGTTTTTTTCTAGGATTTTAACATTCATGTTGTCAATAACTTCACATTTTGCAGAATCATATATCCTTAGACCTTTTTTACCTCCATAGCCTACAAAGATGCAAGGATAGGAGGTTTGATCTAACTTCTTCCTTTTAGCTTTAGGAATGAAGATAAAGGCAAGGCTTCCAAAGATTCTTAGATTAGATACATTAGGTTTCTTATTAGTCTATTTTTCTAAGGAGTAGATTGAAATAGGGATATAGTAGGGACTCTGTTGAATGTGAACAATGGTATTCATAGCTTCATCCCATAGAAATTTAGGGACTTGACTGAGTGAAGCATGGTTCTATCCATTTCAAGAATGGTGTGGTTTTTCCTTTTTGCTATACACTTTTTGAGGAGAGTAAGGAGTATTGAGTTTCCTTTGTATTCAAAATTCAATACAAAATGAATCTAATGCATACTACTATAATCTCCTTTGTTTCATGCTCGATCTTTTGATTTTGTGACTAGTGTTAGGGTTAATACACCGGTTGTACATACAATATATCATATCTAAGAATACATGCAAATAAAAGTAGATATTCTACCAGAATAAATATAAAACCAAGAGATATAAATCAACAATAGATTCAACATGGTTCACCCGGTGTGGGCTACATCCACCAAGAAACAAACCAATCTATTATCCAAATCTTTGACAAGATACACAATGTAGATTTACAATCTTCCACACCTCTTAGATATACATATTTTTTTTCTTCAATTGTTTGTTTCATCACCAAGAATTCTCTCTCTCACCAAATTTATGCAAGTTATTTCTAAATCTTGTTAATCTCTTAATTCTAAACCCTAGCTTTATGCTTATATAGTCGTTTATAGAATTAGGGCACTTAGCCATGCAATTACAATCAATAGATATACTTTAATGCTAAAAATAGATCTAATTCTGAGAGTTAAATAAAACATTCACAAGTAATCGATGCCGGTTAGACATAACCACTGTCGGTCCCTCCCTTGCTCGACCAATGTCACCATACCTAACCGAATTTGGTCCCGGTGACCGATGCGGTTCCCCCTAACCAATGTTGATTATTGTATTTTCTAGCAAGTTTCCATTACATGCTAAACTGAAGTAATTGAGATCCACAACTCAAAAATCTCCCACTTGGAGATTAATTACTGCACCATACCTATACAACATCATTCTTGGATCATTCCTTAGCTTTGTTTCTTCCTCTTCAAGTCTCAAACTCGAAGACCAAAAGAAGTGGAGTGTAGCTCCAACTTCTCCTTTCTTTAATGGCTTCGTTAGCATATTTGTAGGGTTCTTACTCATATGAATCTTTTCCAAATTCAACTATCCATCCTCCAATACCTTTCGTATGAAGTGATACCTCAACTGAATGTGTTTCGTTCTCGAATGAAATGTTGAGTTATTTTCCAAATGAATTGCACTATGACTATCACTAAACAATTTACAATCACCTTGCTCCTTTCCCAACTCTTCCATGAACCTACTCATCCATATCATCTCCTTGTTAGCCTCTGTAGCTGCAACATACTCGCCTCTATAGTAGACAAAGCCACAACCTTCTGCAATCTTGAAATCCAGCTAACTATCATCCCACTTACTGTGAAAATATATCCAGTAGTGCTCCTTCTATCATCTAGATCTCCAGCCATATCCGAATCAACATAGCCACATAATGAAATATCCGAACCTCCATAACATAATTACATGCTAGATTCCCCTTTCAAATACTTGAGTATCCATTGGACTACTTTCCAATGCTCTTTACCTGGATTGGCCATATATCTACTCACCACTCCCACTACATGTACAATGTCTGGTCTAGTACAAACCATAACATACATGAAACTCCCAACTGTTGAAGCATATGGCACTCGTGTCATGTATTTGACCTCCTCATGTGATGATGGACATTGATCTTTACTTAATTTGAAGTGTCCAGCCATAGGTGTACAAACAGGTTTAGCATTTTGCATATTGAACTTTTCTAACACATTGTAGATATAATCCTCCTGAGACAAATACAATTTCTTTTTTTTCCTGTATCTGTGTATTTGCATGCCAAGGATTCTTTTTGCATCTTTTAAATCCTTCATAGCAAATGTGTGAGCTAGCTTTCTCTTAATCTCACCAATGTCCTACATACTAGATCCCGTGAATAAGAATTTTATCCACATACAGTAACAAAATAATATAGCTCTCATTTTCAAGCCTTTTGAAATAAACACAATGGTCAGATTCACATCTCAAGTAACCATGCTCATGCATAAAACTATCAAACCTCATGTACCATTTCCTTGGAGCTTGTTTGAGCCCATATAGACTCTTTTTCAACCTGCACACTAATTTCTCCTTACCCTTGACTTCATACCCAAGTAGTTGTTGCATATAAATCTCTTCATCCAAATCACCATGAAGGAAATTCGTCTCCACATCCAGTTGTTCTAAATGCAAATCCTCTACTGCAACTAAACTCAAAACAATATAAATAGAAGTCATCTTAACAACATGAGAGAATATTTCATCAAATTCAATACCCACTTTCTGTGTAAATCCCTCAAGCCTTGCCTTGTATCTTTTTTGTCCACCCTTTTCTTCCTTGATCCTATAAACCCATTTGTTTTGCAATGTTCTCTTACTCGCCGCAACTTAACCAAATCCCATTTAAGGTTATGTTCTAAGGAACACATCTCCCTATCCATGTCATGCTCCCACTAGACATGAGTCTTATCTGCATGGCTTCTTCAAAGCTCTCTGGTTCACCATTATCAATCAATAATAAATAAAATAAAGAAGGTGTAAATCTTTATAGAGGTTTACTTACCCTTTGTGACCTTCTCACAGGAGTTTGGGGTACCGGAGGCTCAATTTGGACCTCCTAGACATTCTATCCAAATCGACGGATTGCCACCGTGCTCACCTCTAATCGACGTCGCTTTGATAACCGAGGTCGATTTGGATCTTATGTAGCCGATACCGGTTCATCCGATCGGTGTCGATCGAGGGTTAACCGACACTCGGTTTCTTGTGTAACCCTATCGGTAATTCTTTTAAATCTGAGAGTTCATTTTCATTCATAAAATTCTCAACCGGTTCATCCTTGGGTACTAAAATTTGATCCATGTACATTCTCTTTTCATTCCATTCAACATCAAAAATCCTAGTAATTTTAGAATTCTCTAAATCCCAAAAACGGAAACCAAATCACCAGATCCATAACCAATGAAAGTGCATCTCTTGGATTTTACATCCAATTTTTTTCTATTTTCCTTATCAATATGCACAAAATCTTCTAAACCAAAAACTTTAAGAAAAGAAAGATCTACCTCTTTTTCGGTCTAAGCTTCCTCTGGTATTCCTCCATCTAGTGAACTTGAAGGACCACAGATTAATCAAATAAACCGTTGTATCAATTGCTTCTACCCAAAATTGTAAAGGCAATCCAGAATGTATCCTCATACTTCTAGCATGTTCCATGATTGTCCTATTCATTCTTTCTGCAACACCATTCTCTTGTGGTGTTCTTAGAACCATTCTTTCTCTACGTATTTCATTCACTGAACAATAATCATTGAAAGTCTTGCTACAAGTATTCACCACCATTTTCAAATCTAAGACACTTCAACTTAGAATTTGATTCATTCTCAACAAGGACTTTCCATCTTTTAAAAGTCTCAAAATATCAGATTTACATTTAATACAATAAATCCGTACCTTTCTTGTAGCATTATCAATGAAAGTAACATAATACTGGGATCCTCCAAGAAAAGCTACCCGAGCTGGTCCCCACACATCCGACAGTGTACAAGCTCCAATTTCTGTTCCTTCTTAGTTGCCCCAACTTTGAGAAATCTCACTCTCTTTTTCTTTCCAAAGATACAATGCTCATAGAAATCAAGATCTAAATCTTTCAAATTTGATAACTTACCCTTAGCCTTTAAGATCTGCATTCATTTTTGACTCATATGACCTAGCCGTTTATGGCACATGCATGCATCTGAATCTAAAGTAGATAATGCAGAAAATGAATATGTAATACGTAGATAAATATAACGTTACTACCTTCTTACCTCTTTCCACAACAAAATCACCCTTGGTGAATTTCCAAGAGTCTTCTATAAAAGTAACCATGCAACCAGATTCACCTAGTTTCCCTACAGAAATAAGATTCCTCCTGAGGCTTGGCACATGTCTCACATCTTTCAATACCCATGTATTTCCATTCTACAATTTTAGATGAACTTCCCCTTTACCAGTAATACTGCAAGGTTCATCATCACCCAAATAAACATGCCCAAAATTACCATGGACATAATTTTTGAAATAACCCTTATTAGGAGTTGCATGAAAAGAAGCTCCTGAATTTAAAACCCATGATTCAATTCTATTATCTAAAGAAAGAATAAGAGCATCTTGCATTACCTCTGATGTAGCAAGATTTTCTTCTTTACCTTTATCTAGTTGTTAGTTTTCTTTATCCTTTAACCAACAATCTTTCTTTACATGTCCTTTCTTTCCACATTTCCAACAAGTAATTCACTTACTTTTGGATTTAGATCTATTATCCCTTGACTTTGATTTCCCATTACTCTTACTCTTTGATCTCTCCTTCTACCTACCCCTGCTTTCTACATTCAAAGCATTTCCAGATGATGATTCTTTTGTACTCTTCCTGCGAATTTATTCATTCAAGATTATACTAACCACATCATCAAACTTCAAAACATTATTAGTAGATGTTGTATTACTAACACCATTACCAAGTTATCCCAACTATTAGGCAAAGAACATAAGAGTAAAAGTGCTTTTACTTCATCATCAAATGGTATTGCAACCGATTTTAACTGATTTACAATAGATCGGAAATCATTCAAATGACTAGATGTAGATCCACCTTCATGCATCTTAGAACTAAATAAACTTTATTTGAAGCACTAGGTTTTTCATATAAATTAGCAAGAGATTTCATTAACTCTACCATAGAAGTCGCTTCTGTAATATTTGAAGCCATAGATTCTATCAGGCTTAATCTTATAGATCCCAAAGCCTTTTTATCAAGAATATTCTATTATTCATCAGTCATCTTCGTAGGTATAGACTTCTCATCCAACGGTAAATACAAATCTCTTTTATACAGATAATCTTCAATCTACATCTTCCATAATTTATAATTTCGGTCGTCAAATTTCTCTACCTTATATTTTTTTCTTCTGCCATTGTTGTAGCTCCCACTCAATCAGAAAACCCTCTGTAAGTAAATTTGTCAACACACAAAACCCTCAAGCAAAGCTCTAATACCAATTGTTAGGGTTAGCACACCGGTTGTACAGACAATATATCAGATCTAAGCATACATGCAAATAAAATCAGATATTCTACCAGAAGAAATATACAACATAAGAGACATAAATTAACAATAGATTTAATGTGGTTCACCCAGTGTGGGCTACGTCCACCAAGAAACAAGCCAATCTATTATCCAAAGCTTTGACAAGATATAAAATGAAGATTTACAATCTTCCACACCTCTTAGATGTACAATACTTTCTTTCTTCAAGCTTTTGCTTCATCACCAAGAATTCTCTCTCTCACCAACTTTTTGCAAGTTCTTTCTAATTCTTGTTAATCTCTTACTTCTAAACCCTAGCTTTATGCTTATATAGTCATTTATAGACTTAGGGAACTTAGCCATGCAATTACAATCAATAGATATACTTTAATGCTAAAAATAGATCTAATTCCCGAGAGTTAATTAAAACATCCTCGCATAGGTAACCGATGCCGGTTAGACCTAACCGTTGTTAGTTCCTCCCTTGCTTGACTAATGTCGGTCTTGGGTGACCGATGTTGGTTCCCCCCCAAACCGATGTCGGTTACTGTATTTTTCAGCAAGTTTCCATTGCGTGCTAAATTAAAGTAATTGAGTTCCACAACTCAACAACTAGAACTATTTTCAACTAAAGCTATAAACTCTTTAAATTTAGATGAATTTTTTTATTTATTTTTAATGAATAACGACCAAATCATGCGAGAATAATCACTAATAAAAGTAATAGAATACAATGAACCATTTAGGGAAGGAACCTCTAAAGTTCCTCTAACACCACTGTGGACAAGTTCTAGAGGTTATAAGGAGTTTTCTTCATGATGGATATGGAAGGGGTTTGTTGACTACTTACCACATAAGCATCCTTCATGAGTTTCATGAGAATGAGAGATAAGAGGTAGTCTAACAACTAGGTTCATACGAGACATGCCATACATGATCCTAAAGTTAGCACGACCTAATTTTTCATTTCACGACCGAACATCATTCCTATTTTGAGTAGAAAGACATGAAGCAGATGCAAAACCTTTAAATACATATAAACCATTCTTTTGTATGCCTTCAGCAATAATAACATCTAACTCATTTTTAATAAACCATTTATCCTTTAGTAAAATTACACTATAATTGTTTTGAGTTAGCTATGAACAAGAAAGCAAATTCATTTTTAGTTTAGGAACACACAAAACATCATTTATAAAACCATTGAAAACTTTATCTTTTCCTTGACTTTGAACATCGAGAATGGAATGATCACCTAGATAGATTTGATCATTACATTCTTTGATATCAGTCAAAATATCATATCTATAAGTCATGTGCCTAGATACACCATTGTCTAATATCCATTTGTTTTCTTTGGCAATAACTAATGCAACATATAAGGCAACTATATTTGGTTTTTTATTGTTCTTTTGATTTTTGTTTTGATTTGGTTTAATCCATTTTTGTTTACCCTATAGTCTTTCTTTTTGTGTCCAAATTTCCCACAATTGTGACATTTCCCATCAAAACTAACTTTTAGGTGATTATTCCCCTATTTTTTATCTTTACTAGGGGGTTTAAAGTTTAATTTTTATTTTTGTTAAACCTAGAAGAGTTATTCTTAGTTTTTTTGTGAGAAGTTCTTAAGTGACATTATCCTTAGAATCAAATACTTTGCCATGACTTTCTCTTCATGAATTATGAGAACACTCAGAGTAGATAAGTCTGGAATATCTTGTTTAGTTTTATATTTTGACTTTAAAATGGAAATGAAGTTTCTAAATCTTTCATAAATGTTCATTCGAATAATAAAATACAATTGTTTATCAAGAATCAACTCACCGTTACATCCACCTAATTGAGATTTAATGTTTTTATATTTCACTTTTTCATCTCCCTTCATGGGAGTTGTCATTAATTCAAGAATTAGTTTTATAATCTTTGAAAGGCACATACCTCCGTGCATTGATTCTAACTATTTCCATGCTTCACCGAGACTTTTTGGTTTCTAATGTGCAATGTAAAGTCATCTTGCGTGCTAAAAGTATAATTGACATCACTTCCTACACTTTTTATTGAAATTCGATGTGTTGTGCTCATTGTCATGTTATGCATTGTCGATTGTCTCTTCGTCGATGCCTTCTACCTACCTTTGACGATTGTTTAAAGCTTATGTGCCATAAATTTTGCCTTTAATCGTACCTTCCATATGTTGTAGTTTGTCATGTTCAACATCTGTGTCTTTTCAATGTTGAAATGATTAGATCACATTTTGAAGCTTTCAAAATCAAACTATGAGGAAAAAATAAGATGATAACGAAACAAGTGTATATTCAAATATTTATTCTACACTTTTTGATAAAGACTTTTGTTTTAAGGAGGCACAAGAAAAATATTCCTTTGAAAGGAAATAAATTGATAATTATTTAATCATTTATTGAAAAATGTTTAGTTAAGGGAATTATTATACGCTATATATAAAAATTCAAAAAAAACATATACTTGTTATATATTAAAAAAATCTTTTAAAAAAATTAGTGGAGGGATTTGACCCCGTAACGTAGGGTTTATATAAAACATACTTACCAATTCACTTCCATAATCTTTACATTGATATATTTAAAACAACATTTTTTAAAGGTTTACGCATTTAATTAAGTAAAAAAAAAAAAAAATTGCCAAGCAAATCCAACGTATATGTGCCAAGGATTGTTAGTTTTGTTTTAGGATGTAATAAATAAACACAAATATAATATCACCATGTAAATGGGAAATCAAATGCTACATGTCATTATAAATGTTGGTGATATATATTAAACCATGTGTTAAATAAACATTATGCCAAGTGTTAGAGATAAAAAAGAGGGGGGAAATTATGAATAACTTCAAACATATGTGATTGGGTTAAAGTGTTCCACATGTCAAAGTTGACCAAACAAAAGTGGTAATTGATTAGTTTTATAGGTGTTACGTTTATGGGGTGGTTTAGATCGGGTGTATTAAATATTAAGTATATATGCCCACCCAACTCCAACTAAGATCGCCAAGATAGAAAATAAAAAGGAGGGGTAGATAATTTTTTATGAGCCAAGTGAAATGAGGTAATGGGGGTGGTAGTGATATGTTTTAAAAGGTTTAAACCCTTGGTACATGCCAAGTGCATAGAATATAAGGTGAGGAGTTTTAAGATTGCAAAGGGAGTGGTTAGGTCGTATGTCTTAGGTTTTAATTAAAATATATGTCATGTTATATTTGAATGCAAATAAGGTGGTCCACACTAAAGACAATCCTCGCTAAGATTAAACTAATGTCACACAATGCATGACACAAACCAGACCCTAAAACCAAGTCAAATAGGAATGAGGAAAAATATTTACTATGCAAAGATTTGATAAAAATGTTTATTGTGCAAAGTGGTCCCAAACCAATGTTTTGCAAAGGACCAGTGAGAAAATTCAGATTCCTACAAACTTGGAAATTGTCTTTAATTTGGAAGACATCCCAATTACATTCGAGAATTAATTTTCCTCTACATATTAGAAATAAAACTCATACCAATTTTTTTGGCAAAAATAATTTAACCCTGGCTTACCTCATGTGAATGTAGAGTGGGCCCACTGGAAAACAATGTCGAATATATCAACACTTTGAAGAGATTAAAAAAAGCGCGAGACAATGTGTGGAACATAAATTCATTTGAATGAGGCTTATTTTATATGGCTTGTGGGTTGTAACGACCCACCAAAAATGTCCGAGATATTAGTTGAATATTAATAAAATATTACAAAGTTTATTAAATATTGTAAATTAAACAATAATACAAAACACAAGTAAATAGATACATCACAAATACAAATATTTAAATTCTGGAGGGTAAAAACAACGAACAAAGTAGATTTCCATTTAACTAGAAACATATTTTTGCGGTCTAGTAGTAACTCTCCTTCACCACTTATCTCTCTTAACATTTTAAATTTTTTTTTCGTAAATTAAATTCACAAGACCCTAAGGGTTATATTTAAAAAAAAATTACCATATATTCTCGTGAATCACCCCACAATGTTTAATAAATTTATTTAAAGATAAAATAAACCTTTATAAACTAAAGTTTATATTAAATAAAAAAATTATATATATATATATATATATTTAGTTATAAACTAAAGTTTATAACTTAAGAACACTTAAGAGGGGTTAAACCCTACCTAAGATTAATGTTCTAATAAGAAGAAACAATAAAGGACTTCCAAGATTAGATGGCTCAGTTCATTCTAGTGGTTATGGAAGGAGACCACATGATTGGGAAAAATCATAAGTAACAACATTCACTGGAAATTGTTGTAGTTACCCACCTCTAAGAAGTTCACAATGAATTATTATCTAGTATACGCCCTCACTTTCACAAGACCTTTCTGAGGTCTATCTATTGCTCCTAATGTGCCACATTAGACAATGACATACGAGAAATATCCACAACTCACACATTGGGAGAGTAACTCTCACTATTTTAGGGTGAATGATGCATTCACCATGTACATCATAAGGTTACTCGAAGGAGATCCCGAGTGGAGAATTTCATCCCAAAAATTCTATTGATCGAGAAGTATGGAAGTCACTTCATCCAATTTCCCACCTTCACCTATATAAGGGTCGAAGGATTTGATCTTGCTCCTCATAGGTTACCCAGGTACCCAAGTGATAAGATCATCATGTTTGAATTGTGCAGATAGTTGTCCCATGTCCACACTAGGTGCAAGAGTGCAAAGAGTAAATGTGTGTCCTTTCCTATCTCCCTGGTAATCTACTCATGCAAGAGTATCAATGATGCAATGAACATCAAGTAATCCTTTGACACACTTGAACATCAAGCAATGAACAAACAAATTATGGAACAACTAGAAGAGCATGCGAGAACCGTAGTGCCCACTTCCTTTGACACCTTTTGATCTCGATCTTGATATCGTTGATTACATTATGGACATTATTATGGTTTTGATTTAGTATGATGCTAAATGTTGGACCATGGATTATTGTTGATCTTGATTTAGTTAGGATGCATGATGATTATTAGAGACACTTCATATGTGGATGATGATATACTATTTGACACGGATATATTATGAATGTTGTTCAGACATGTTATTTTTGGATATTATGAGTAGACCTAGAAAATGGACATTATATGATGATGATGTAGTTGTTGATATAAATTGTAAGTGATATAGTTGATTGCCTTGATGTTATTGTGATTCATATGTATAGATGATTTTGTGATTATATTTATATCATGTTGGATGTTCGATATGGCCATAAGGCTGAAAGAGGTATTTGTGTTTTGCAGGCTAAAACGATCACAACAAACATCAGGGGATTGGAGACCAACCACATTGGAATTCTAGATGAATTCAACAAGGTCACCATGGCAACATGTTTTGTGTGTGTGTTGTTTTGTTAGGGATTCCCATGGGGGGATTACCTTTGAATGTGACCAAGGGGCTTTATGTATTTATTAATGTTTGCATGTGTTTATTATGTGGTGCTTTTACCCTTTTTCATTAGTTATTAAATGTTGTGTTATTGTTGTGCATAATCATGTTGTTAAAGTAAACAAATCAATATGTCATAAGAAAGTAATTAGTGAAGTGGTTGGCTTTTGTATTAAATGTTGTAAGTATGTGTAAGTGACCTTGTAAGTGATGTGTAAGTTTACTTCTGAGTGTGAAACACTCCACCTTCCTGAAAATTTGAAATTTTCCTTGGAGGCTGATTTTGGAGGCTCGTGGGACAAGTAAAACTTGTCACATACCTCTTCATTTTATTTACCAACCATACTTATGGTTGGAGGGTTGAATTTAGACCTTCTTTATGCATTTTGATATGACTATTTATAAGTTTTAATTGCACTCTTCTTACATTTTATTAAATTCAATCCTCATGGGGTGTGGGCTTTTTGGAGTGTGTAAGTTTATTGTCATATTATTCACCCACCTCTTTATTGTGCATTGGAGAATGAATTTGACTTTTGTGTTGGAGTTGAGGATGTGTGATGTGGCATCCTACATGGATCCACCTCATCCTCTTCTCTTCCCTCTTCTATAAAATTGGAACTCCTTGCTTTGTTTTGGGTTGTTGAACTTTTGGGAATGCTTCCTTGGGGTGAATTTTCTTGTTGATTGGAGCTCTTGCTTTGGAGGAGCTTTTGGGAAGACTGTTACATGTTTGTGCTTGGTTGTTTGGATTGATTGCATTGGGATAGAGCTTGTTGTTTTAGAACTTAGACAACTCCATCATGGAGAGGTAAGAGCTTGGCTCTTGAAATACTCTTTTTCTTTATGAATGTACATGTTATTGTGTGAATGTTTTAGCATGTTTGTGGGCTATTTGGGTAGACTGCCTAGGAATGGTGTAGGAGAAGGCTATGGGGAATCCATGTGGGGGCATAAGGGAATGCCAGTGGCATCAAAATTCTTGTGGAGGGAGTTGGGATTGGGTTTCTACCTTGGAAAAGAAATGGCATTGCATTTCTTACTTTGTGGGGGCATAAGGAAATTTGTGGGGGGGCATAAGGAGGGATTGTGGGGGCATAAGGATATATGGGAGATGTTTTATATTGGTAGTTTGTTACAGGTGGATACCCAATTCCCATTGGGAGGCATAAGTAGCTTCCCCCATAGTTCCTTGCTCCTTTGGCTTGCTTGATGGAGCCTTAGTCTTGTTTGTATGTTTTAATGTAGTTGTAAACTACATTCTGTTTTGAACTGTGTTTAAAATGTGAAAATGTTGCATGTGTGTTGTGGAAGCCTTATTGTCATGGGTTGAATCACATATTTTATTGCATTATGGTTGGGGCTCGGGGGCCAATGAAGAAGGATGGCTTCTCCTTTTCATTGGATGTCTTGGTTGGGTGGAGAGCATTGCCTTTCCCCTGCCTTTGTTGTGATCCAAAAGGAGAAATTCATGTTGTTGTTCTAGAGTACAGAGGAGAAAGACAGTTTGACAGTACCTTGTGAAATAAAATCTCATTGTAACCTTTCCCACTTTGAAGTGGATGAATTTGTAAATGTTTTGAAATGGAAAGATGTTGTATGGATTATGAAATTTGTAAAGTGAAATGAAAAAGAGATAGACTTTATTTTTGCTTTGAAAGAATGTGAAGGAAATGTAATCTGTATGATGAATTTTGAAGTATGAAAGAAGGAAGTTGTAAGTTGTCCTTTGGAATCAATAAATGGTGTCCTATCTTTCTCAAATTGTAATGTTATATTGAAATCTGATCATTTAATTGTTACTGAAATCTCTATTTGAAAGAGAGAAACGCATATGAAGGAATGGTAATATTCTGTATTTTGAAATATGTAAAAAAATTAGAAATCAGACTTTGTATTTTGGCTCTTAAATGGTTTGATTAAATCACTTAAATGTATTAGACTGGAATGGAAATGAATCTCCATACTTGGAAGGTGAAAAATGATAAATAAATCCTTTAGAAATTGATCTCTGTTTTGTATTTCATCCTGGCAAATAATTTATCTAAAATGAACAGTTTGAACCTACAATTCAAGAAATAAAAATGAAACATTAAAATTGAACATGCTATGATGTAAATGAATTCAATTTGGGCTAAAACACTTAAGGAAATCTTTCAGACCTTGTAAAATTAGGCTCAATCCATTTGCAGTCCCTTTTGTTGTTAAAAGTTGTAAAATTGATTTGCAACTCAATCAAACCAATCAAATCTGGTTTTCCATCCTAAAACCATCCTAGAACAATCCTCCATGTCTGTTGGGCATGATGAGTGAAGGAAATAATCAAATTTTGAACAAATCCTTTAAGTCAAAAATTTACCAGCTTGCACTATATAAGCCTACAGAACGTTTTCATGAAATTTACCCCTTAAACTTTATCAAAATCTAAAATTAATGATTCCTGTGCAAAGAGGGCTTTGAGAGCTTTCCAGAAAGTCCTCGTTTCCCAAAAATGAGCTTTCTATCAAAAGTTATGGCCTTTTGAAGTTTTACTTCATTTTGGCTTCAAAAATTAATCTAACTGTCAAAAAGAAATTTTGGAAAAATTTCCCCCACGGACCCGCCGCCCGCTTTTTCCCTTTGTCACCTTTCGCGGGCTGAAAATTCAAACTTAACTTTTTTAAAAAATTAGGAAAATTTTCCAACTTTTCCCTGCCGCTCCGCCATCCCGCAACCAATCAAAAGCTGCCACGTGGCCTTGTGAGGCAACGGCAGAGGTGCAAAATCCATTTTGACCTTAGCGTTTTAAAAAATTGGGAAATTTTTCTAATTTTCCTCCACCGCCCCACCACCCGCAACCAATGGTAGGTTGACACATGGCAGCCTTAGGCATCGGCAGAGGCGCGAAACGTTTTGTAACTTTGAACTTTTTCCCCTTAAAAACTTAAAACCGAAAAGTGCTCCGACGGGCCGATGACCCACAACGAATAAAATCATGACACGTGGTAGAACCTAGGAGCAGTGGAGGTGCGCATGTATTTTAACCCCTTGCATTTTTAAACTCTAAAGTCAAAAATTCGAATGTGTCCCTATAAGTTCGTTTTCCTCGCGCCAATAAGAGCTTGACACGTGTCCTCTTTGGGCTGCTTGGGTGCACGAGAGGAAAATCACGCTTTTGCCCCGAAAAGGGAAAAAATTCCAAAACTCTTCCCTGCTCCACCGACCCGCGCAAGGGAAAATTTTCTCCCCTAGGCCCACAGCTCGCCCTTGGAAAAATTTCCTCCCAAGGTCCGTCGGCCCATAACTTGAGTTTTATGAGGAGTTAGGAGGACTTATTTATATCAATGGAAAGGTGAGGAAATTTCCTATCCAATGGGAGTGATTTAGGAAAAATTGAATGCATTAAGTATGAGAAAAATCAAGTTGAAACTTTAATCCTGTTAAAGAGTGGGTATGATAAGGAATTTTCCCTCTGAACCTAATTGAAACTTCTAACCCTAAATTCTGGACCTTATGACCTCTAATAATTATTAATAAAAGAAAATTTTACTCTGATAGATTAGAATTGTTCCATAATCTGCATTAGTGATAATTGTTGTCTTGTAACCTGGTTGCAGATTCTTTTAATAAAAAAAAATATTCCATGATTTTCCCTAACTAACCCTAGGTTGTTTCTTGGGTCTCAAGTGGGTTGTTTTAACGTGCATTACAAGAACCCTCACAACATATGTATAATCCTTCTTGGAACCCAAAGAGGTACAATTTCCTCCGGAAGAGGCTATATATCTTATTAGCAAAGTTGATCCTCAAGTGATAAAGAGAGATCAAGGGTACATCATGCATGGGAGAGCCAATGACAAATGGGTGGAAAATATTCTGGAAAAGGAAGACGTATTATTACCCGACATTCTCTCTTTATTATAATTTACCCTTGCCAATGTTTCTAAGGTGAAAATGATAGAGGAGGAGATTGAGAAAGAAAAGGACCACTAGGATAGTGTGTTCCCATTGGTGTCTAAGATGAGTTGTCTTGATTCTCACTCCTTAGTGAGAAATAATGTATTCACTTCTATCTCGGATAATTTATCTCCCGTGTGGTCTCGCATAATGAGTGATAGATATGATATGATAAACGATGTTATCTTGAAACTTGTGTCTTCTGAAGAACATGCATATGAGATCTTGGAAAATGGCAAAAATAGTGTGTAGAATCTCGAACTACCTCCTCTCAGTGAAAAATCATCCTTAGAATATATCCTCAAGAATTTCTAATATTTTGTCCAGAAAGAGGCAAGGGATCCTTTCTCTTTCAATGAAGATACTTTGGAATCCCTCATGGAAATTAGAGGCTCAATCTCTAATATTGAAAAAGATCATCAAGTTTGGTTCAATCAATGCAAGACCCTTAGTGGTGTTCCCGAGACTTGTATCTATTTTTTTGGTTGTGTTTACATTCCACAGGCAGAAAAGGTGGTACTCACAGTAGCTCATTTCAGTAAGGAAGTGAAAGGTCAGGAGTTCATTCCAAGAGCATTTCCTCAAAGTTCTCCAAGATTTGGATCTTTATTATTGGAAGCTTCTTCATCCTCAAATTGATCACTCTCTTCTTCTCTCTCTTATTCCCTCTCTCTATGTTCTAATTCTTTATTAGGGATTTAATTTTTGAAATTTTCATCTTATTCACTTAAGTGACCTTATAATTTTTGTAAAATTCCTTTTTCTTTGATAAAAAAGGGGCTTGTTTTTATTCCTATAGGAATATGAAAGATCACAAGTGAAAGGGATGTGAAAATTGATTTGGGGATGATGAAGCAACATATATTGTAAAGCTATATATTGGGATGGTTTCTCCATTCCAAAAGTGTTGATAACTATTGTTCTATCACTACAAGTAAGAAGTTATTTCTTCTATTTTCTTATCTATGTTCCTCTACTTCTTACTTTCAACTTTGCAAGCATTGTAATCTTGAATAACTAAGAAAGAGATTTGTTCTTTGACGAATAAATCAATTGGAATTTGTGTCTTTTTTTGTTGATTTTGCTATTGCTTACATGGTTATTTTCTTCCTAGTAGATGTGCACCTTCTCTAGTTAATATCAATGAAATTTGCAAGTGCATATTCATTACATTAACCCCCCCTCTATGTATTTTTATCTCTCCTTCACCTCTCTCTGAGAAAATTCCTCCCTTATATCCTATACAAAAAAAAATCCAAAGGTTTAGTTAGAGTATTCTAATGTGATCCCCAACCTAAAGGCCATCACAACATTTAATAAATGGGATCCTCCCCATTCCCAAGAGGAAGGATCTAGTCCCAAGTGTTTATGAAAAATCACTAATTTTCCCTTGCGATAATTTTTTTGCCAACTATATTTGCACCCACCATGGGGAAAAATTTTCTTGTATGCACCCCATAAAGATCCAAAAATCATAAAAATCAGATATATGAAAATTATAAACCTTTAGAAAATATAAATTCAGCAATTCATAAAATCATTGCTTAAATATTCATTGTTGATATATGCATAAACCTTTCTTTTTCCAAGCTAAAATTCCATATTTCTCTTTGAAAAATATTTTACAAGCTAGTGAAAAGAAGGTATACAAGAGCTAATCGAACAAGTGGCTTAATTGAACCTACATTCAAAGAACAACATCAAGATGATTTCAAACTTCCTATTGTCCAAACAACAAGACAAGTTGTGCAAGAATTTTTCCTTGACTTTCCTCTTGAAGATCCTCTTGTAGAACAAGTTGCAACACTATTAGATCTCATTCCTCTAGAAGAGAAAGCAGAAGAAGAGGAAGAAGAAATTCTTGCACCTGTACCATGGGGACAAAATACAAGCCCATTGGCCCTACCTCCTCCACTTCATGAATTTCCTATAGGGTCAAGGAATAACTTCCCCAAGTTTAAAGGGGATGAAAACAACATCTGGACAAGCACATTGTTTCATTATTCAAAACTTATGGTGTATTAGGAGTTGAACACGAAGATGTCTCATTTCGTTTGTTTTTGGAATCGTTGCAAGAAGTTGTTACAAATTGGTTCTATCACTTACCAAGGAGATCCATCACAAATTGGGCGCAGATGAAGGCCAAATTTGAGGCTAGATTCAATCATGTTGAAGATGGTCACACATTACTTGCACAATGGTCTCAATTAAAGAAGGAACCAAACAAGGCTATGAGGAATTTTTTTGCCAAATTCAATAGATTACTCTAAAATATTATTGAAGATGCAAGGTCTACTAAAGACAACCAATTGAGGTTCTTCAAAATTCTCAATTACCACAGGTGGGATACATCCTGAGAATATCTTAACCTACTACCCTAGATGAGGCTCAAGAACTTACAGTTGATGTGGAAGATGACCTCATTATGTCTAGAAAAATAGAAAAGGATCACACAAGGATAAGGCTCAAACTTATAGTTTCGTGAGTTGATCCCTTAGTGTAAAAACTTGCTAATGATGTGTTTGTTCTTAAAAATAGCTTTCCCAAAGCACTCCATATAGAGATATCCCAAGGAAGAACTTCTAGAGAAAACAAAGAATTGCTATTATGACTCAAAGGATTTCACTTGAAGCTCCACCTATGAATGCCACTTGTGGGACATGTTTGGATGAGGATAATGATGAAGAAGTTTCTCTAGAGGAAGAGGAGGAGGAAGGTGAATTGATCATCGAAGAGATAAGCACTTTGTAGAAGTTGATTTCTTTGAATATGCATCGTCTTCCAAAGATTATTATGAAGACTTTGTAGTTGACATGAAAAACCATTCTTGTGTTATTTTCACATGTTCTAAAACTATTTAAAAAAGAGAAATTGTCTAAAAATGATGAAAAGGTGAAAGAGGACCTACATCTAGCGATTCTACAAACAAAAATAATAATAAACTAAGAGAGGTTCCCCACTTCCAAATCTTTGGAGTCACTAAGAAGAAACCCGAGTCTACATCCTCTCTTTATACATCAACTACTATGGGTAAGTCAAGAACTTCCACTCATTCTAAGGATAGTGTTAATTTTGCATCTCAAAAGAGTAATGAAAAATATTCCTCTACTACTCCTAGAGTTAGTAAACCTATTCCTAGTGTTTCCAATATTCCCAAAATGCTTCTTCTACATTTTATATTATAGACCATGTAAAAAAGCTAAAGTTCATATCTTTGAATAAGAATATCTACAAACTCACCCTAAAAATTTTGAAAAATTGGTCAAATTTATCAAAGGTAGTAACTCCAAATCAAATGTGTCAAATAATTTTAAGGGTTTACTCCCCACTCCCATATAAAGAAAAATCCATAATCTCTTAGCTTCCACTCCTTCATCTACTAGGTAAGATTGATCATTTCTATGTTTCTTTGTTATTCAACGAAAATTGACTAAATAACTTCATTATTGATTCTAGTGCTTCTGAAAATTTCATGCTTGCTAAGGTTTCCCAAGATCTTGGTTTATGTCTCTCACGAATTCATTCATCATTGTTACTCCATGGAAACAAAAGAATTTCCTCTTGTTGGTAGGATCAAGGATGCACAACTTGCTTTCATGGATTTTCCAAAAAGTGGATCAAGGCAACAATTTTGGTGGCATACATGTCGGCTACCTATGGTATGCTTCTTAGCAGAAGTTTTTTTTTCTAGGATATGGGAGGTGAAATACAAATGGACTGGTCTTCTGCTTCGATACTAGTCAAGAATGAAATGAAAAAGTTTCTCCCTGAACCAAAGATGAAATTTACAATTTAAAATTTTGACAATCCAAGACCAAACATCCTATTCTAAAATAGGGAAAATGGAAATTTTCCATTCGAAGACAAAGGTTACATGAACTATTTCCTAAGTTCTAATGAGGCGAAGAGTTTCCCATTCTTGAAAAAAGACCAGTGAAAATTGTTGATGAAGTATGGAGTATGGATTTTGATGGAAGTTGTTCATCAACAAGGTCAGGTGCCAGAATTGTCTTGTATTATTGACAAGGTGATGTGTTTCCTTTTTCATATAAGCTATTGTTTTCTAATGCTAACAATGTTGTTAAATATGAGGATTTATTTCTTGGGTTGTAAGTTGTTGAGGAAATGGAAATCAATAAACTCATAATGCAAGGATGTGAAATGGTGAAATATTTATTTCAAGTGAATAACTCTCACCTCTGCCATTACTTGAAATAGAGTATGGATTGTATTGAGGATTTTTATGCATTTAATATCAAGGCATTCCCTCATGATCAAAATTATAGAGATGATTCATTGGCCATATCTTCTGCTCTAATGATTCCTCATCCAGATTTCAATGAACATAAGTATTCGGTGGAGATGGTTTTCCATCCAAGTATGTCTAGAAAAACTCAAAGATCTATCAAGTGTTCAATGACGATGGTCATATTTTGTCTTTCTTGCAGAAACTAGTGATTTTAGGTCTGTATATTTTGAAGGAAGTGATACCCTCCCATGAGAGTTTACTACTAATGACAATGATAGTGCCAAAAGTGATCAAGTTGATGAATATGGAGTGATTTAGCTAAAAGGAAATATAATTCCAAAGGGATTACTTTCACTAGGGAATTATTTGGTAAACGTTATATATTCAGCCATTGCAAAGCCAAAGATCAACCTAGATCATCTGTTGAATATTATAAAATGAATATCAAACTAAGTGAACAACCAAGGATGGTGAACATTGGCAAGTGTTGTTCACCTAAGGAACGAAAAAAAAAATTCAACTCTATTGAATAAGTAATCTAATGTTCTTTATTATTCCTATGAATATCTTAACTCCTTTCAACCAAAATTCATGGAACACTCTATTCACTTGAAGCCTAATGTGAAGGACTTTCGGAAAAATCAAAGATAATATGATTCCAAAATTTTTGGAACCATAAAGAAGAGGTTGAAAAGTTACTCAATGCTTGCATCATCTTCCCTATCCATCATTCAACATGGATAACCAATATTGTTCTCGGTTAGTAAGAAAAAATGGTGAGATTCACATATGGATTTCTGGAATTTGAATCAAGCTTAATTGAAAGATAACTACCCCTTATCAATTATGGATCATATTTTGCAAATATTCAATGGTTAAAAAATTATGTCCATGCTTGATGAATGCTCGGGATACAACCAAATTGAGGTAGGCAAACAAGATCAATTAAAAATTGCCTCCACCACGCCTTGAGGCACCTTTGCATACTATTGTATGCCCTTCGGCTTAATCAATGCAGTGTCACTTTCAAAAGGTAAATGAATTTAGTTTTTAAGTACCTTAGAGGAAATTGCATAGTGGTATATTGGGTTGAACTCATGGTGTGTTCAAAGAAGAGAGAGGAACATTTGGGACAACTAGAGAAAGTATTGATCTAGTGTAGAAAACATCACATCTCTCTTAATCCAAAGAAGTCAATCTTTGGTGTAATAGAAGGAAAACTCCTTGGTCATATTGTAAGAAAAGAGGGAACAAAAATTAATTCGAGAGAGTTGAAGCCATCCAAAGGTTATATTTACCTACAAACAAACTTATCGTACACTCATTTTTCTGGAAAGGTTAATTTCTTGAGAAGGTTTGTTCCTAAATTCTCTTAACTCACTAAGGATATTATGAACATGATGAATCCCAAGGAATCCTTCAAATGGAGAAAATAAGGTAAATGAGATTTTGAATCAATCAAAGGTGTTATTGTAAAGGCACCCACTTTGGTCCATCTAGACTTTAACAAGGAATTCATTGTTTATTGCTACACCTCCAAGCACACCATCTTAGTTGTCCTTGTTCAAGATAATGAAGAGAAATTTTAGTCACCCATTGGATTTATGATTACAGCATTGAAGACACACAAAATTAATTATTCACAACATGAGAAACATGCTTATGCAGTGGTCAAGGCTTTGAAAAATTCAGGTTTTATCTCTTAAACTCACATACCATTTTCATGGTCCCTAGCCCAACTGTTAAGCCCATTTTAATGAAGTAGAATCTTGATGAAAAGACAGGGAATTGGGTACCAAAATTCCAGGAGTGTGACCTTGACATTATACCTTCTAAATTTGTATTAGGCAATGGTTTTTGTGATCTCTCGCTAGAGAAGAATGGGAATATTGTTCCAAATACTATGAGTGTTTCATTAAAGACCTTCCTCTTGTGTTTTCATAAGTACCACCAATATTTGGTATTTAGACATAATATATCTCCTGACCTGTGGTGATTTTCCCCCAGGTATGGATTATAAGAAAATACACACTCTTCACCTAAAGGCAATACAATATGTCAATTGGGAGAACATATTGTATAATAAAGGATTGGATGACACTTTCCTATGGTGCATTGAAGAAGAGAAATAAAAGAATATTTTCAAAGCATATCATGACCAAACATGCGAAGAGAATTTGTTGGTATTGGTAAAAACTCAAAATATATTAAGAGGTGTATATTATTGTCATACCCTCTTCCGATATGCCTACAAATGGGTGGAAAATGTGATCCATGCCAACAGTTTGTAGAAACTAAGGCTTGTTGCTTTCACTTCGGCCTGTGATCATAAAGGAACCCTTCCAACATTGGTGTTTGGAATTCATTGGTGTATTGAATATTCACTCCAGTGTGGGTCATATGTATTTCCTAATCACCACATATTATTTCACGAAGTGGGTGGAAGCCATTCCAACCAAGCATGCCAACTCTGAAACGGTATGTAATTTCTTGAAAGAAAATATCATTGTCAGAGTTCAAAGTGCCAAACAAGATAGTAGATGATAATGTTACTAGTTTATCTTATGTTAATTTGATGGATTTTTGTTATAACCATGGTATTTCACTATCACACTCTGTTGATTACTACCCATAAGGAAATGGCCAGGCGGAGTCTAGTAACAAGAACATTGTTACTATTGTTCAAAAATTGGTAGATGTTAATCAAAGAGATTGACATAAAATATTATATGATGCATTGTGGGTTGATTGGATAATGCCCAAGAAGGTTATCGATGCTTCTCCTTTCCAACTATTATACAACTAGTAAAGGCAATAGGAACGAAGAATACAAAGATTCTCTCGATAAGAGGATATGCTACTTAGAGAAATTTAATGAAGATAAATAGGTAGTAGTGGATGTACTGAGAAAACACCAATCAAAGGTAAAGAAGTTATTTGATCAAAAGGCACATAATAGAAACTTTTAGATTGGAGATGTTGACATCTCTAAGAGGAGAGAGCCCAAAGGAATCCATGGGAATTTTAGCTCACTTTGGCTTGACCCTTTCAAGATAAGGCACTTCTGCAGAGAGAACACATGTTATTTCGCATATCTTGATGAGACCTCATTGGAATTACCTTGTAGTGGGTAACATCTGAAGCTCTATAAGCAATGAGGTCCATTGTCCCCAACCATATACCATATTTTCCCTTTCAGTTGTGTGTTTCCCTTTCCACTTTGTTTGTTTCGCTTTTTTCATGTCTTTGTTTTATTTCTCTTTGTTTGTGTTGCTTGCTTGTACTTGTTGGTGAAGTGTTGATTATATTTCTTGATAGATAAGCAATTATTTTTATCCTCTATAAGGTTTCTGAAGTCCTTCATTATCACTTACATTTAATATCCCCAAGTTAGAGTCAACTATTATCATGCTAAATGTCTAACATGCAAAATTTCAAATTTTGGTCATGATAACCAAGCCCCTACTTGAAAATATCCTCCCTAGTCATTGTAATCCCTTACTCTAAATATCTTGTCCATTATGTCATCCTCATTCTGGATGAGAGGAACGTTCCAACCTGATTTTAAAGTGTGTTTCATGTGCAGGTAAGTATACCTAGGTCGATTGAGGAAGTTTTTGAAATCCAAGGTAGAACATTTGTCCTTAAAGACATAAAAGGGCTATTTTAGCCATTTTACAACTAAGGAATATTCTTTGGAATTTAATTACAAAGGAACAACCCATATAGAGGTTGTAAAGATGGGTATTGAATGTATAAAATATTATTTAAAGGAATTATATGGAGCCATATGATGTTGGGATTTAATCAAGCAAAACAAGGTCATTGCGGGTGTAGGAAATTTCATGCCTCAATGAATTAAGTGGACTTGTCCTGAATATTCAAGGAGTTCCAAGAGGATTCAGGAAGCTAAACAAGTAGGCAATGGAATTTTCTTAGAATTATCCACATGGTATAAACATCAATTTTGGTCCAAGAATTCAAAAGGTTTTGTGATAAGATAAGTCACTACACCTACCCCTTTGAGCCAAAAGAGTGATTGGGCCTGAAATTTGAATTTCAATCAGAATTGGCTCTTGGAAATGGTTTTACTACTATCATAAGGTGTTTTACAATCAAAATATATAATGTCTATCCCCTAAACTCCATGTCATGCTCTCGGGGTAGAAAAACACTTATGATGTTCTAATTTCAAGTTAACGGGATGACATCAAAAAAGAAAAACAAATTGAGCACACTTTTCACCCTCATGTGTCTCTTTTCCCTTGTCCCTTGGTGTAAATGGATAAGAGGGACAAGAAATTGGGCCACATATCAAGCCAACACATTTTGTCACTTAAAAGTTGTGACTTGGGTTGTTAGGAAAAAATAACTTGAAATTTGGCTCCCTCATGATGTGGACCCCTTGGTGCAATTTATGAGGTTTTGAATCCCTTTTCCTTATCCCTTGATAAAAGGGTAAAAGAGGGACAATAAAGTGTGCTCCCCACATATATAGACATGTTTTGTCACTTAAGTAACAACTTATGTTGTTTTAGTGAAGTTGCAATTATGTGGTTTGATCAAATCTAGCCATTCTCCTTATGAAGACTCAACCCTTGGCACATTTTTGGAGGTTACGTGACCCTTTTCCTTTTTTCCTTGGTACAAGGGGACACAAGGGAAAATAAAGTGTACTCCCCCATGTTTGGATCTGTTTCGTCACTTAAACACTTACAAACATGAGTCCTGAGCAACTTGTAGACTTAATATAACTACACCTTGTCCCCTCCTCCTATGATGCATGCATCTATAGTGCATTTTGAGATGTTTCTATCCATTTCAATTTTCCAAATAGCCAAGGGGAAAAAATGGAAAATAAATTTCTCTCCCCTTCTCTTAGTCAGCCCCTGGACACACATAAGATATTGCAGCTCCTAGGAGCTTGTTTTTAATTCCTCTCATCGCATCCTCTTGCCACTACATGCTGCCACATGTCAAGATCTAGTGCAAAAATCATTATGGTGCCCCTATTATCCCCTTGCTTCATTTATCCCCTTTTTTTAGGGTACAACTCCACTTCAACTCGTGTATGACCCTAGTTGAGGTTGGTGAGTTAAAATTGAGTTAGAACTTGCAAATAGAATGAAAGAGATTTAAAACTAAAACACTTAGAATAATTTCATGTTTTTAATGATCTACATTTTCCCACCAATTCCATTTTTCACATAATTTTTTTTGAATTGTTCCTTAAACACCAAGCTTGAATTTTTTTTTGCTCATAACTCCAAAACAGTACACCCGATCTCCTTAAAAATTCACCAATGCATTCCTTTTGAAAATGAATTTACATTGACTATAATCTCAACACCATTGATGATTTGTATAATTTTCAACAATTAGAAGAAATTTTCAGCCCCTACCCACCTTTTCATAGCTACAAAGTTTTGGGAATTAAAAACCTCTAAAAATTGGAGCAAAAGATCCTGAGAAAAAAATCTAAACTTTTGAGACTGGTTTCATTCCATTTCGACACACAAAAGCCCACCTTTTAAAAATAGTAAGTTGTGACAAGTCCTCTTAGTCTAAAATAGTAAGTTTCAGAAATGGGAAACCTTTAGTATCCTTGTCACTCCTTGCAAGTTAGAAACATTAAAAAGTGACAATTTTGGAAACTTACTAAAAATAGCCATCCGAGAATAGGACCTATAAAATATAAAGTGTTGGAATTAAGGTAAAACTTTCCATATCTATTCATTTCCCTTTTTTATCACTAATTCTCGCATCATGAAGGTAAATTTTGAGCTCTGAATCCATTTTCCACATTGATCATTGAGTATCCCAATGTGGGGGACAATGATGTAACCCATATGGACTTGGAAGATTTAAAGGCAAGAATGTTGAATGAACCATGGGAATAGATGGAGGAGAAGATATTCTTGAGTGGACTATTTAGAGCAGGTGGTCACCCTTTGTCTATTCAAAACACTAAGCTAGTCTTATCATGTGCACAACACTATGATCCTAATTCCAAAACAATCAGGGTAGATGATAACTCAATCCTTGTAGTCCTCACATCGAAAGGAATTTCTCAATGCCTACAAATTCCCACCTGTAATAACATGGTTATCATCACCAATGATTTTATTTTGTAGGAATGGATGAGAACAAACTCATACTTACAACACCCGACAATTGGTTCATGGCTAGAATAGGAAGGAATCCCTCTTAGATACCTAATATTTTTCTCAAAGTGAGTTTCACGAAGCATATTATGATGTTATTGTCCTACTGAACAAAGTGATGGGATAAGAAACAAAAAGGAACTTCCAAGATTAGATGGCTTAGTTTATTCTAGTGGTTACAAAAGGAGACTAAATGATAGACTGGGGAAAAATCATATAAGTGACAATATTCATCGACAATTGTTGTAGTCACACACATATAATAAGTTCACAATGACTTCTTATTTGGTGTATGCCCTCACTTTCACAAGACCTTTATGAGGTATATCTACTACTCCTAATGTGCTACATAAGTCACCGACCTATGAGAAATATCCACAACTCACAAATCAAGAGAGTTACTCTCACTATTCTAGGGTGAATGAAGCATTCACCATGTACATTATAAGGTTACTCAATGAATATTTCAACCGGAGAATTTCATACCAAATAGTTGTATTGATCGAGAAGTATGGAAGTCACTACATCTAATTTCCCACCTTCACCTATATAAGGGTCGGAAGATTTGATCATGCTCCTTGTAGGTTATCCAGATACCTGAGTGATAATATCATCATT
The DNA here is from genome assembly GCA_018340775.1 of Taxus wallichiana var. yunnanensis. Lineage (NCBI taxonomy): Eukaryota > Viridiplantae > Streptophyta > Pinopsida > Cupressales > Taxaceae > Taxus > Taxus wallichiana. Next base: position 692,638,608 of record CM031235.1, on the reverse strand, counting down.
TTTTTATCATGCAAACAATTTTCTAATGTCCATACTAGGTGCAATAGTGCAAAGATGAAAGGTGTGTCCTTTCCTATTTCACTGGAACCTACTTGTGTAAGAGTCTCATGGATGCAATGAACATTGAAAAATATTTCGTTGATCTCAATTTGTATTCCTACATATCTCAATATGACTTTGATATTAGGAAGAATTCAAATACTTTCCTCTTAAAGGATTGCATTATATTTCGTGAATTGAGGATTATTGGGTTAACTGTATAGATAACTTCAAGGTCATGAAACAAGATTATATGCGAATGATAATGGATCAAATGAGAGAGTTCACATTTTTCTTATTTTTGGATGGAATAAAAGATGATGGGTCAAACTTATGTGATCTTGAATATCAAGTGGTGCAATCTTCCTCTTTTTCCCACTCTATGGAACATCTGAGAGTTATGTGACATCAAATAAATAAACATGGCAATAATTCAAAGATCAAAGGATTGGTTAAAATGGAGGGGGATTCTTTCATTGAGTTTGATGGTCTTATGTGTATTTCTAGGCAAGTTTCTCACACTTCTTTTCTTAAGGCATCTGACAAAATCCACGAGATCTACTCATTCAAAGGAATCTTCCAAGAGGAAATTTGTAGGAGTAGAGTACATTGGAGTTTCTCCCCCTACGAGGATTCAAAAGAACAAAAAGATAATTGAAAATCCCATTGATTCCATTGATTAGGAGAGATAGATCCATCATAGTCTCATGTCCATCCCCGCATTCCAAGTGTGTCCTCCTCGACATCTAAATCATCTAATCTTGGGTAGGATTTGATTCTTTATCAAGCACCTAAAAATTATCATATGCCTAACTTTGTTTCCATGCCAAATGAAACCTTCCCATGGGTAAAAAATTTTCTTTGAGGTGAATCAAGAACATTACAGTAAGCCACAAAACCTAATTTTGAGGCCATCTCAAAATACATCAAGACCAAGTGAACCAAGAAAGCACAAATAACTTCCCATTTATTCATTGGGGCTTCTAGATCTCAGTATGTCAAATTTACATGACCCAAACTATAAAATCCATGGGAGAAGTGACACAATATGATTGTGAGTTGAATATGATTTCTTGGGGTCAAGCTACATATGAGGGAGATGTGCACCTATTCAAAGAGTCCATAGAAAAATTGCTTTCCATAAATGAAGAGAACAAATAGATTGTGGAACAACTATAAGAGCATGTGAGAACCCTCACTACCTATGTACAATCCTTCTTGGAACCCAATGTGGTACCACTTCCTCCAACAGAGGCTATCTCTCCCATTATAAGTCTTTATTCTTGAGTGATCAAGAGAGCTCAAGGGTACACCATGTAAGGGAGAGCCAATGAAAATGGGTGGAGAAGATTCTGGAAAAGGGAAAGGTACTATTACTCGAGGTTCTCTCCTTATTAAAATTGAATTTTTCCTTGATTCTACAAGGTGAAAATTACCAAGGAGGATATTGAGAAATAAAAGGCCCACTAAGATAGTGTGTTCCAATTGGTGTTTGAGATTAGTTGTCTTAATTCTCGTTTCTTACCGAGAAAGAACATATTCATTTCTATCTCGGATAATTTTTCTCTCGTATGGTATCACACAATGAGTGTTAAATATGATATGATAAATGATTTTATCTCAAAACTTGAGTCTTGTGAAGAACATGCATCTGATATCTAAGAAAATGTCAGCAACAATGTACAGAAGCTCAGATCACCTCCACTCAGTGAACAATCATCCTTTGAAGAGTTCCTCATGTCTTTCTAATATTTTGTCCAAAAAGAGGTAGGGGATACTTTTTCTTTCAATGAAGTACTTTGGAATCCCGCATGGAAATTAGACGCTCAATCTCTAATATTGTTAATCAAATCATCAATGTAAGACCCTTGGTGGTGTTCTAGACACTAAGATCAATCCTTTTAGTTGTGTTTGAATTCCATAGGAAAATAAGGCAACTCTCACATCAGCTCATTTCAGTAAGGAAGTGAAAGGCGAGGAGTTCATTCTAGGAGAATTTCCTCATAGTTCTCCAAGAGCTGGATCTTCATCATTGAAAGCTTCTTCGTCCTTAGATTGATCACTTTTTCTTATCTCTCTTCTTCCCTCTCTCTTTATGTTCTAATTATTCATTGGGAATGTACTTTTTGAATTTTTCATCTTATTCACTTAAGTGACCTTTTAATTTGACATTGTAAAAGTTCTTTTTCATTGATAAGAAAGGGGCTTATTTTTATTCCTATAGGAATATGAAAGGTCACAAGTGATAGGGATGTGAAAAGTCATGTGGGGGGAGATGAAGAGACATATTGTAAAGCTATATATTGGGATGGCTTCTCCATTCCAAAAGGGTTAATACTCTCATTAAGAAAAAAGTTATTTCTTTTATTTTCTTGTCTATGTTCCTCTACTTCCTACTTTCAACTTTGCAAGCATTGTAATCTTGAATAACCAAGAAAGAGCTTTGTATCTTTGAGGAATAAATCAATTAAACTTTGTGTCTTTGATTTTTTAATCTTGTTATTGCTTACATGGTTGTTTTCTTCCTATTGGATGTATACCTAATCTTCTTAATGTCAGTGAAATTTTCAAGTTCCTATTCATTACATTAACCCTCCCTCTCTATATTCTTATCTCCCCTTCACCTCTCTCCAAGAAAATTCCTCCCTTTTATCTTATACAAATAATTTTCCATAGGTTTAGTGGAGTATTCTTGTGTGATTCCCGACTTAATGACCACCAAAATGTTTTCATATACCACATTTAATAAATGAGATCCTCCCCATTCCTAAAAGGAGGGACCTAGTCCCAGAGCATTAGTGAAAAATAACTAATTTTCCCTTGTGACAAATTATTTCATCATATCTAAATCGTGACTTATGCTCAAATTTTGAGCTTGATTGCCTATCCTTAGTCCCATGTATGAATTTATCTCCTCAATAACTCTTCTTAGTCACATTATTTCTTGCACTAGTCTACATCAGTCTATCACCTCTAATTAAGTATCTAGAAGTCATAACAACTCACTCCTTTCCGTACGGGACCACCAAAGAGAAAAAAAAATACCAAATGGTTTTGTCTAAAACTTTTGGTTGCATCCCTAACAACCAAAAATGACTTTATCCATTTAATATATATTTTATGGGTCATTACTTTTCTCATTGGTTGGCCTCAATACAAAGTTATACCTACAAACCCCTCTATAATTAAGAAACATGTAATTATTTAATCACCTAAAACTTTCAAGATAACTTATTGTAAATATCATTCTACCAATAATTTATCATTATGGATGATATTTTTAGTTATATTATTGTGTGTTATCTTTATTATTCATACTACAATGTTACCTTTTACATGAGATGAATGGTTAAATGTATAACACTCGCATCTTGATAAGTAACCGAAGAGAGACTGGTAGTTGCACACACTTCAGTGAGCGTCCCTGCTCTCTGGATGAAGTGCCAGCGCACCCAACTAAGCATTGATAAAACGACTACATTTTGGTTGCGTTGTTGGGACCTCTTTTCATTATGCTCATCAAAATGTGGTGTGCATATGGCATTTTGACTATCACTACTTAATATTGAGCATTCGGTGGACGATGACCGGATGAATTTTCTAAGAGATATAACACCAAATGATATTTTAATTCACGTAAATGGGTAGAAGAAAACTTATATGATTCATTATACAAGACCTTGATTTCTTCCTAGTAGAGTTATATGAATGTTTAGCCACTTATACGAAGTATAGGGGTGTTCGGGTACGGGAAAGAAGTAAGTGTGGAGCCGGAAAAGTACCAAGAAATATTTAATTTGGATGAACCATGGATGTGTGTTGTAGATCATTGGTGGGAAGGCGTGCCATGAAATTATACCTTAGAGCATGTGATCTCAACATACTAGTGTCCGTAAGAAGCATAGTTTTGGTTTTGAATGAACCTAAAGGATCCTAATTATGTGCATTGTTGTTAGCTAAAAATATTTTGATTATTGAGTTAGGGATGGAGACATACCTATGGCGGTTAAAAATCCATCACACACAGGGGAGGAAATAGGTTTAGGAAGGATGACATTGGTCCAAGCAAGAAAGAGACAAGGAAGAGAGATTGTGCAAGTATAATGATACGTCAAAGAGGGAAGTTGAAGAGGCATTGAGACAGAGGAATGATGTCAAATGATAGTGATGAGAACCATGTAGAAGGAGATGGACCGTAAGATCATGTTATTCTAGTATTGGGAAAAGAATGTAGAAGGACCACTTCAACATCTAATGAGAGAAAGTTTGAGGAAAGAGTGAGAACCGTTGGTACACATCCGACCAAGCCCGGAAACCTAGCCCTTGTGTTTGGTGCTTGGAATTAGGAATTTGTTATAAAAGATAATCATAGTGATGATGAGCAAGAAGGTAATCAAGGATCACCATGTTGGGTGAGAGATATAGGTAGGCACGTATTGGTATCAGCTCAAGAGGCACAACAAATTAAGACAACACAATAGAATCTCATTTTTGTGACAGACTTTGTTTGGAATCAATTTGGTAGGTGCGACGTTAAGAGAACACATTCACATGTTACCTATCGAAGTACTCTCCTTTGGGAAATTATAGGACAAATGGTTGGTGTGTAGTTTGGTACTACTACGAGGACACAAGGTAGTACGTCTACAGGTCCTCAGGTTGTGACAGGAGGCTCAAGTAGTTCAGGACCTCCGCCACATGGAGTAAATCCTAATAGAGGCTCATGTTTAGGATATGGCCCTACTTTAAGACAAGGACCACAAAAACTAGTGCAACAACCTCAAAACTACCACAATAGTTGCATATCTATTATGAGATGTCACTCCATTTGTCGAGTATAGGGGATTGTAAGATGCTACAGAGCATGTGCACAAGTGCTAATTGTTATAGCGAGCTAAGGTAATAACTTCCTCATATTGAAAGGCTATTCATATTGTTATAACACTTTAGGGCCACACACATTGTTGGTATGTGGTTGGTATATGAAGTATGATCCACACTAGATGACATTGGATTATGATGTGTTGCGCACTTGATTTCTTTTTTGTAGAGTTCCACATTCCTCAATTTGAGCAGCAGAGTATCAACACATTAAAGGATACTAAGCAAGGTTTGTTTGAAATTGTTAGGGAGTATGATACACGTTTCAAGACCTTATTATCCAAGATTTCTTATGACATTTATCGATTCAACACACGTAATCATTTGTAGGAGGCTTGTGACACATTTTCGAAGGGTTCTATCACATAAGAAATTTACTAATCCATGCGAGGATTTGGAAGCGTAACTACATGCGACATAGTAGAAAGTGTAGACACTAAAGTGAGTCCCTTTATTAAGGACCATATCACGTAATTGACCGCTCAATTGAAAAATTTATCTATCAATTCATCTCATGAGACACAATGAACTTTGTCAAACCGATTGTGAAGTATAAGGAAATTCAAAGGATAATTGTCATCATGCAAGAATGCACACGCCGCTATTGACAACTTTCAAAAAAATTCGTAAGAACCATGATGTTTGTAATCGCTTTTGTTGTTACAATGCACTACGCAGAAGAATGTTTCCTTGTATTAAAAAATATATGACGCACATACTCATGACATAGCTAATTGTCGTCTAATTGATCGATTGACGAGGCTTGTGAAACAAGGTCAGGTCGAATAATGTAGAGAGTAGTTCATAAAGCGCAAGAGGGACATAATAACAAGGGGTAAAACAATGGTAATAGAGGATTTAGAGGTGGATACCAAGGTAGAGGCCATAGTGGCTGAGGAAGGTTTGCATGGGGAAAATTTTATACTTGTGGGTCTTGTTGTTGCAAATCAGCAGCACCCCTGGATGCAAATCAAGGTTCTAAATGATGTTTAGAGCATCCAGTGTGATTGCACAACATGGAAACCTCTCTCCAAGTGTGGGACTTGTGAAAATGAGAGAGGAATCTCTAGAATAGAGGTTGGTTCCTCAAACTCCTCTGATTTAGATCTATATTTTGCACAACTACAGAGGTTCTAATCCTAATTCTACCCTAGATTGCAAGGAGACAGGGATAAAAATGCAAAAATGAAACTAAACTAAAGATGGTGATGCACCAAAAGGAGTGGTGAAACATTTTTGCCATGTAAATAGACACAAATTCATGAAATGCAACAAGGGAAAACATACACAAGCTGATAGATGTAATTAGAGGTCTTAAAATGAAGTAAAACAATACAAACAGAGGACTGAAAGCATTCACAGAGTTTGCACTGTCAATTCCATGTAAAAATCTCTTGCATTCCACCATCAAAGAGGTATAAACCTGTTACAAATTGTGAAAAAGGTCTGATTCTTACAACTATCACTTGTTGGAGGTGAAAGAAGAAGTTTTCAATGCCAAAAAGTGTTCAACCATGAAGAAATGAGCCAAATCTGGCTTTTACAGTGCATGGGTCGAGCCCAGGAGAGAGAAAACGTAAAAAACGTGGGAGCCCATTCCTCATTGATGGAAAATGCATTAAAACAGCATGGAGGACCTTACAAACCCATACCCTATCATTTTTGACCATATTGGAGAAGAATGCGACCCATTCTGTATTAAATTTGGTTGTTGAAATGTCATTTCTGGCCATGGACACGTACAGAACCGTTTTTGAATTTTATCTCTCCAAACTAAACCAAAATTAGAAATTGACCATGGAATCATGTAGAGAATTTTAACAGCTTTCCAATGATATAAAGAATGTGAAAATCCGAGCTCTGGATCAAAAGATATGATCGTTTGAAGATTTAGGGCAAAAACACCCAAAAAACGGATCGGCGGGAAAAAATTTCAAATTTTACCTCTTTTTTGTCTTTGGAAAATTTTTCAAAAATTCCCCACGCTCCACTGGTTGGATGCCATGTGGCAGCTTCCTATTGGCTGCGGGCCTCAAATGGGAAAATTTTCCACAAAAACTCCGCCGAGCCATAACTTGAAAAATATAAGGAGTTAGGAGAAAACTTTACCTTTCTGGAAAGCTGAGAGAGAGCTCTATCTGATGGTGCCATTTCCAGAAAGCCTTGAGTGCCTTAAAATCAAAAAATGTGGACTGAGGCACAAGAGAGGCAAGAACACAAGGAGTTAGCCACAAAAAATGAGCTGGGGCACATTTTGGATAACAATTTTGGCGACTCAGAGGGGTCATCTGCCTGCTAGATGAAAGTACCAGTAGCCTGAAGCAGTCCATTGGGCATGGAGCCATCAAATATTCTGTTTAGAACCCCAACTGACTTAGAATGTGCAAGGAGGAAGATGGAATATCACATGATGGAAGCAAGGACTGCAAAACATCTCCAGGGACAGCAAGTTGTGCCAAAGCACTTAGGGAAAGCAAAACTAACCTACAAGAAACAATGTGCAAAGCACTTGGAGGAATGAAAATCTAATCTAATATTTACAAGGTGGTAAATTTCCCTCTAGAAGAAATGCTTGAGATAGATTCCATTGACTGGAATCTGTAGTTCTTCACCATCCAATGAGGCCAATTGGAAAGCATTGTTGTTCTTGCACTTCGTGACCATGTATGGGCCACTCCAAATGGCATCAAATTTTGAATGCCTTCCGGTTTTGCTCTATCCACATACCATTTCAACACTAGATCTCCAACTCGAAAAGATCTATCCTTGGCCTTCCTATCAAAGGTCTTTTTATCAAAGCTTGATAATTTTCCATTGCTTGGGATGCCTGATTTCTGACCTCCTGCAGCTCCATCAACTCTGCATATCTCACCTCCATGGGCTCAAACTCTAGCAACTCTAATTGCTTCATGAGTTCCAATGTTGGAAACTCAAGTGACATGGGAAAGATTGCCTCTCTTCCATAGACAAGTTGAATGGAGAGTTACCTGTGGATCTCTTGGGAGTTATCCTATCAACCCATAAGGCTGATTTCAGTTTGGTATGCCAAGACCTCTGATTCTCATCAAGAGTCCTCCTAATGATCCTCAACAAGTTCTTGTTTGTAGACTCGGCCTGGCCATTACCTTGAGGGTAATAGTTTGATGAAGTGCTTAGGTAGATCCCGTTCTTGACAGCCCACTCAGTCACCTTGGATCCAATGAATGTCAATGCATTATCTCGAGATTATTGTAGCAGGTATACCAAATCTGTTGCTATCCCTCATAAAAGTCTAAGATGCTGGACTCATTTACTTCTTTGAGTGCTACTCTTTGCTTCGATCCATTTGGTGAAGTAGTCGTGGTCATCAAAATCCATTTGTGCCCTTGACTTGAATTGGGATTAATGACTCCAATGAAGTCCAAACCCCATTGCATGAATGGCTGGTCAACTGAGATTGGATGCGATGGAAGGGCAGCAAGTCTCTCTTTTCCCCGTGAAGAATGCACAATTCTTACACCTCTTAATCCATGCATAGCAATCACTTTGAAAATTTTAGGCCAACAATAACCAACCTTCATGATTTTTAGAGCTATCACTCTTGGTGCAAAATGACCACTAGCTGGTCCACCATGGAACTCTTCCAACACCCTAGGAATCGATTTGTGCTAATGCATCTTAAAGACTCCATTCACATCTTTCTTGAACAAAACTCCATCAACAATGGAATATGGGACAGCCTGCAATCTGAAGTGTCTTCTTTGGGTCTTGTTCATCTCTGGGGGGCATAGGCCTCTGCTTAGGAAGTGTATAATACCTTGGGTCCAGCAAGGAGTGGGGGCAGCATTGTCTTCTTCTTGATTTCCACTTGGCTCATGGCTGTCCTGGATTGTCAAAACAACCTCTTCTTCATTGCATACTTCTTTTTGCTTCCCCAAAACCAGCTTGCTCACACAATCCTTTCCCTCTTACCAGCTTGGTGATCTTGATCTCAATGTCATACTCCATGACACGGGTGATCCAACTTGCCCTTTTCTCGTTCAAATCTTTGTTGAGGAGGAAGTCCTTAACCCCAAAGATGTGAGACCAAAGCAATCTGGACCTTGTTGTTCGAGACTAAATGCTTGAATTTCTTCAAGCTTCGATTCTTTGCCACACATGCTTCTCAATAAAAGATTACTTCACCTCATAGTCATCTAGGCCCCGGTGAAGAAGGCAATTGGCTACTCATCATTATCCTTGTTCTGATTGTACCAAAATGGAAGAAATAGTGTCATTACCTCCAAATGCATAGAGGATGAAATCCTTGGAGAAGTTCGGGTTGATGAGAGTTGGTGCTTGAGAAATGGCTTCTTTGATTGCTTCAAAACTCTCCTTGCCTTCTGCTGTCCACTTGAAAGCCATGCTCTTCTTTAACATTTTGGTGATGGGCTTGACAAGGGCTACAAAATCTGGGACAAACCTCCGAACAAAGTTTATCCTCCCCAAGAAACTCTGAAGGGCTTTCTTGTGGCTTGGCAATGGTAGTGCTCTTATGGCTTCAACCCTCTCTGGATCAATTGCTAATCCTTCTTTGGAGACAATATGGCCAAGGAGCTTTCCTTCATGTGCAAGAAAGATACACTTTCTAGGATTTAAAGACACTCCAAATCTCCTGCACCTCGTGAAAACTTGTCTCAAATGAGAGAGGTGGTCTGCTGCATTTTTGGAAAAAACAGTGATATCATCAAGGTAAATCAACACCACGTTGTTAATCAAACCTTTGAACACCATGTCCATTGCCCTTTGGAAGGTAGCACCAGCGTTGGACAGCCCAAATGGCATTTTCCTGTATGCAAAAGTTCCCCATTTGGTTGTGAAGGCTGTCTTGAACTGGTCTTCCTCCTTCACCATAATCTGATTGTAGCCTGAGTAGCCATCAAGTAGTGAAAAACTCTCGAGCCAGCCACAACTTGCAAGATTTTCTCGCATGGAAGGGAGTGGGTAATGGTCCTTGAGAGATGCTCTATTTAAGTCTCTAAATCAACACACAATCTGATCTCCCACTCTTCTTTCTGACTAGAACCAAGTTGGAAACCCAACTAGAATGCTTGATTGGGAATATGATTCTTGACTCAATCAGCTTGTCCAATTCTTTCCTCATGAGAGGCTCCATGTGTGTGGATTAGACTGGTCTTTGTTTCGCTTTGTGAGCTTAGTATTTGGATCCAATTCAATGGTATGCCGAGCTAAGTTGGGATTGAAACCTTTCAAATCTTCATAGCTCCAAGCAAACACATCTGGGAATTCTTGACACACATTGCATGAATTCATACCTTTCTTGTTCAGTTGTCATCTTTCCAATTTGCAATGGTTTGTTCTCTTCTACCAAGATGGATACCGAATCCTCTCTCTTGATCGAATGTTTGCTTTCTCTTTCCTAAACTGTCATTGGGATTAAAAATGGACTCCAAAGTGATAAGTCCTTGGGCAGCTTGTTAGTTCTCGCTCTACCACTTGGTCACCATACTACTTGTTCCAGCTTTTCTTGATTCTTAGCCGAGAACTCAACTTCTTCTTGCAAGAAATGGATGATTTGTTGGTCATTCTCAAACACTTGCCAATTGACATTGTTATCTGCACCAAGGCCTCACAATCACGTGGATGTTTGGCTGTACCTTGTCTTTTTGAATGCTTTCCACAATGTCAAAGGTTGCCCCTCTTTGCTACAAGCTCTGTCAACACTTGATTCTCTTTCCTAGGAATGGATTTGATGCCAAAACCCTCAAAATCTTCCATGAGGTCCCACACCTGTTCTTATAGCTTTGAGTAGATCATTCTTGGCAGCATGTTGTCCCTTGACCTAATTTACAATCAATTCACTCGTCCAAAGACTTGCAAGCTCTTTATTTTCTTCTTGATTGCCCAATGCATCCCTTGCACCAAGGCTTCATATTCAAGCAGTGTTATTGGAGCATGCAACTGAAATCTAAAAGCTGAATAGTACTTTACTCCTTGAGGTGAAACAAGCATCGCTCCACCTCATACACCTTGTCTACTCCTTGATCTATCAAAAATAGTTGTCATACCTCATTGTCATCCTTGTGGTTTGGCTTGGTGATGTTAGGAATAGGCTGATTTTCTTCATGTACACAATAGAACCCTAGCTCGATTCTTCCACTTCTTGATAAGGATCAAAAACATGTACCTTGTTTGCCCATTCATCAAGAGTTAGATCTGGGATGCTTCCAACCTTGGTGTCGGCTTCATCGGTGCTTGGGTGGTCTTCTTGATCAAATTGTGAACAATTGGTGTTGATCGACTTGGAGTGTAAGGCTCAATGTGGAAGTTTGCAATAGGTTCGGACACTGATTGTAGCCTTAGTTCCATAGCTCATTCTCGAACAAAGCATTTGTGACCAATCGGTAGACAAATATCCCCAATCTTGGTCATGAAGTCCCTCGACAAGCATAGGGCAAAGAGTGGTGGAAAGTCTATGACTGATACATCTTGTAAAACAACAACATTTGGACATGCATGCAAGGTAAGACTCAAGTTTCTAATCACCCCAACTGTTGTTACTGTTGTCCCATCCAGCTGCACTACCCCTTTGGATATGGTTTCATACTAGAGCCCTAGCTGATCAGCTATTTGTTTAGGCATCACTGAGCTACTTGCCCCGGAATCTATCATGCAATTGTGCACTAACTGATTTCCAATGATTAATGAAACATAGAAAGGAGGGGGCTTCAACATTTTACCTTGCTGTCCTCCATGATTTCCCTCAGGCTAGGCAGCATTTGTGAGCACTTTCTCTTGCATCTGAACTTGTTGATTCGAAGTTGGCCAGTCCTTCATGGCAGCTTGTAACAAGTCTCTTTGGCCTGGGATAGATAGGGATTCCCACATTGATATATTAACATTTGTCTTCTTCATCTGATCAATGATACTGAATGGTGATGAAGGATCTCTTTGTTGTCCCTTTGCTTGTACATTCACTCCTTGCATGTGGGCAGCAATAACTGGTATTTGAGTTGGTCTAGGAGTTGTTCTTGGCTGCCCTTGTGCATTTGAAATTAGATTTTGCTTGCCAACCATTTGTGGAGCCATGGAAGGTTGTGGATTGGTTGGAGCTAATGGTTGTTCTTCACCCAAATTCCTTCTTTTTGACCTTGTGTTGGCTGCAACACCTTGGGAAACTACTTGATTCATGCCACAAAAATCCTCTGCTTGCCAATTTACCAACGTGGTGTCATTTGGGGCTGATTGTTGTTGGAATGTTTCTTGTTGTTGGTTGTTTCCTTGACCGCTCACCCTTCACACCAGTAGTTGTCACCATTAATGCTTGATTCAAAGCACCATTGAAGCACATGGATTGGTTATGAGGTTCATTGCATGGAAAACACCAGTCATACTCCTGAGCAATGTTGTTTTGTGTTGGCACCAATGCCTTAGAGGCAGATATGGCATTTGGATTGTAGGATCTGAAATGGTCTATTGGCGGGAGGCCTTGTTTGATTCATATTTGCAACCGATTAGGTGGTCTTTGTGGTTGGTATGGCTGCTGTTAGGTGAGCTTGGGGCTGGTAAGAAGGTCTAAAACCTTGGGCTTGTTGCCTCTTGAGAGTAACCAGCTCATTACCTAGGTTTCTGCAATTGCTTCATGACTTCTTGAAGCTCATTTGGGGCACTTGGAGATGAAGTAGAAGCTTCATTTGAACTCGATTTCTAGGAGTGGGAGAAGGAGTCAAATTAGGTGCTTGATTGGTGTTTGGACTCTCTAAACTTGGAAACAATGGCATGGGAGGTCTAGGGGCAAGTTTCCAGCTTGGATCAAACAATTTTCAGCCCTAATGGCAATGCTATAATCCATAGGGATAGTTATGCCTCCCATGGACTGAATCAACATAGAAATATCAGAATTTAGAGCTTTGAGATAATAGAGAAAAGCACCTTCTGTTGTTGGCCTAACTACCACTGGAATTCTCTCCCAAGTCTTTTGAAATCTGAAGTTGAAATCAATCAGCTGCTCATTAGGAGCTCTCTTGATGGTTGTCAATTTGCTCCAAAAGAGACAAGTTGTCTCCTTCTCTCCAAATTGCTCATGAAGTGCTATACACAGCTGATTCCAATTTGTGATAGAACCAGCTCCAAGGCTTCTAAACCATTGCAATGCTTTCCCCTTGAATGAAGATGCCAGCAATTTGACAACCACTTGCATCTCATTGATTTCATGAATTGCACAAAGATTGGCAATGTCTTTAACATGATCACCTGAGTAGTCCGATTTTCTCTAGTGAAGTAGGAATGTTCTTCAAGGCTACAATTGGAATTGGATGTTGTGCATTGAGGGCAAGTGGGTTGTTGCCTGTGAAGTTGACATAGGGGTTGTTTTGTGCCATTCTAATTGGTCTTAAAACCCTTGTTGACTAAATGAAAGGCCTACCAGGTGGAGGAGTTGAGAGAGTTCTATTTGGTGGAGATGGAGACCTTTGAATCCTTCTCCCACTTTGCCTTACTCTTGGAGATAATTGCAGATATTCAAACAACACCTCTTCTTCTCTAGCTCTTGACCTTGTAGTGATTCTTCTCATGATTTTTCAGGCCTACATTGCTGAAACCAGTTGATTCTTCTCCTTGGAGTCACCAGATGTGCAATTTATAGCTCTTTTGAAGCAAGAAAATTGCAGTAGATGCACATCAACTTTGCTGCAATAAAAATGAGACCTCTAAGGTCCCACCGGCATGCCAAAACTGTTGTTGCAAATCAGCAGCACCCCTGGATGCAAATCAAGGTTCTAAATGATGTTTAGAGCATCCAGTGTGATTGCACAACATGGAAACCTCTCTCCAAGTGTGGGACTTGTGAAAATGAGAGAGGAATCTCTAAAATAGAGGCTGGTTCCTCAAACTCCTCTGATTTAGATCTATATTTTGCACAACTACAGAGGTTCTAATCCTAATTCTACCCTAGATTACAAGGAGACAGGGATAAAAATGCAAAAATGAAACTAAACTAAAGATGGTGATGCACAAAAAGGAGTGGTGAAACATTTTTGCCATGTAAATAGACACAAATTCATGAAATGCGACAAGGGAAAACATACACAAGCTGATAGATGTAATTAGAGGTCTTAAAATGAAGTAAAACAATACAAACAGAGGACTGAAAGCATTCACAGAGTTTGCACTGTCAATTCCATGTAAAAATCTCTTGCATTCCACCATCAAAGAGGTATAAACCTGTTACAAACTGTGAAAAAGGTCTGATTCTTACAACTATCACTTGCTGGAGGTGAAAGAAGAAGTTTTCAATGCCAAAAAGTGTTCAACCATGAAGAAATGAGCCAAATCTGGCTTTTACAGTGCATGGGTCGAGCCCAGGAGAGAGAAAACATAAAAAATGTGGGAGCCCATTCCTCATTGATGGCAAATGCATTAAAACAGCATGGAGGACCTTACAAACCCATACCCTATCATTTTTGACCATATTGGAGAAGAATGCGACCCATTCTGTATTAAATTTGGTTGTTGAAATGTCATTTCTGGCCATGGACACGTACCAGAACTGTTTTTGAATTTTCTCTCTCCAAACTGAACCAAAATTATAAATTTACCATGGAATCATGTAGATAATTTTAACATCTTTCCAATGATATAAAGAACGCGAAAATCTGAGCTCTGGATCAAAAGATATGATCGTTTGAAGATTTAGGGCAAAAACGGCCCAAAAACGGATCGGCGGGAAAAAATTTCAAATTTTACCTCTTTTTTGTCTTTGGAAAAATTTTCAAAATTCCCTCAACTCCGCTGGTTGGATGCCACGTGGCAGCTTCCTATTGGCTGCAGGCCTCAAATGGGAAAATTTTCCACAAAAACTCCGCCGAGCCATAACTTGAAAAATATAAGGAGTTAGGAGGAAAACTTTACCTTTCTGGAAAGCTGAGAGAGAGCTCTATCTGATGGTGCCATTTCCAGAAAGCCTTGAGTGCCTTAAAATAAAAAAATGTGGACTGAGGCACAAGAGAGGCAAGAACACAAGGAGTTAGCCACAAAAATGAGCTGGGGCACATTTTGGATAACAGTGTCTCCCGATCACTATCGCATGAGTGCCCAAATAATTAGGTTTATGCGTATTGTGCCAAAGCACATAAGGTTGAAGATTGTCTAGATTTGTATGCCCACACATGTAAAAAAAAAAGGATAAGGGTGCAATCATGATTAAGGTGGAACATGCTAAGCAAGCACAATGGACACCCAAGAAGTTGGTTGTAATGTAACGTCAACCATTATTGGTCACCACATGCACAAAGGTAGCGCACATGCAAGCAATGGAAAGTAAGACCACTCATTAGAAGGTAATATGTTGTGCATATGAAGTATCCAAACATGGGCCAACAGAAGGAAGTATATCAAGAGACAATGGGCATCATTAGGGAGTTCCAAAGAGAGATATAATACTTGAAGGAGCAGTATGTGAGAGGGAACATACATATAATACTAATTTACCATAGAAATATGTGGATGACCTCGAGAGGTAGGCGGATGCTTAGGCATGAGAATATTGTATCAATGTTGGGAGAATGGATACATGATAAGATATTGCATGCAAGTATGGAAAGGAGTGCTAGATTATCCATGTCAATTTACCACCTCAAGATCATGAATATGACAAGGAAATCACATGGATGTAGTGATTAATGGATGGCTAGTAAGCAATATCCTCATTGATACATGCATGGAAGTAAATGTCCTCACACTTGATGCTTGGAACTAAATGGGAAGGTTTTCATTGCAGTCATCCTCAAATGTGTTGTATATGGCTGACAAGACGATAAGGGCTATGCCCATTGGGGTTCTGAAGGATGCTTCTATCACCATTCAAGGAGCCAAGTTCAAGGGTGATTTTGAGGTCTTAGAGCTAGCTGAAGCAAAAACTTCCCGCAATAGTAGGACATCATTGGTGTTATGCCAAAAATACAAACTTGCACTTTAACACATGTTATGTGAGTTTTGATAATAAAAAGGAATGGATTGTGATACCAATGGATGATGCGAATATTGCACCTTACATAGAGCCCATCAATGAAGAATATCTTAATAAAAACTATGCGCATACATTGCATAACCCATATAATGTGGAGCCATCAAAGAAGGGTGTGCTTCAATGGGAAGAAGTGCAGTCCATAAGTGTTATTATTAGTGTAGCATGTGATAATTGAGCTCATGGTACTTATGAGATTGTTGGTCGTGATGTTTGGGGAAGAGTGAAAATACTAATGACACCAAGAACTCGTCGTGGTTTGGGAAGGTTTGTTTTTCAAGTATACTCGGGAAAAGAGAAGCCTGAATTTATGCATCATGGAAGAGCAAAGTGGTACAATGAGGGGGATAAAAATAAATATGTTGGTGTCCTCGTTAAGGGCAATAACAACCCACTTGTGGTATATGCATGAGACAACTTACTTAGATGGTGTGAGATTAGAGTGGCATTCTTAACAAGGTTTGTCCGGAATAATCTCCCTTCACTAATACAAGATTATGATGGAAAGAATTATCCCATGGTACATGTTCACAATTGCAAAAGGAATTGGATGAAGGGGAAAGATGCTCTTCTACCATCCCCGTGGGTGTAAAAAAATTTATTATTCTTTACGCGGATGCGTGCATGCCTAAAATATACATGTTGAACTAAAGCAAGAAATGGCTAATTGGTGTGAGCTAACTTCAGGTATCACCCATAATTTTGATTACTTTTCTACTAAGCCACTAGTTCATGAAGCTCTGTAGATTATGAGGTGCATTACATTGGTGGATAACGTTAAGGTTGAGGAACCGATAACTCGGTTATTCAAAGTGAGGCTAATAGTGAAGTGCACGAAGACATGTTGAAACAGAGAAGACCCTGTTAGGACATGCTTGGAAAGAAAAGGAGAAAGGAAATCTTTTCTATTTGATAGATGATGAAGAAGTTGAGGACCTAGATACAAAGCGTACAAAGGGTGCACGTGAGGTTCTAGAATTAATAGATGAGAAATCACAAGCTGTCATGTGTACCATCAAGACCAAGAAAGTAAACATTAGAACTGAAGACACACCAAAGGAGGCAACTATTGGTCTAAACTAGAGGTAGAAAAAATCATTGAGCTACTGCATGACTTTCAAGATCCATTTCTAAGAGGAAACCATGAGTTAAAGGGCGTGCATCTATCACTAGATGAAATGAAAATCAAGCTCAACGATGATGTGGGACCGGTTCGAAGAGGCCCTATCGATGAATCCTAATCTATGCATTACGGTTGTTAGAATTTGAGGATTCTATTAATTACGGATTTAATCAACATTAATAAACTATGCAATATTAAATAAATAAACATCACATCACATTGCATAATAATAAAGTAATACTTACAAAAGTAAATAACACAGGACACAATATTTATAGTGGAAAACCCGAAGGTAAAAACCACTATGAAAAGTAACCTTTATTGTAGAGAACTTTTTACATCCAATAAATCACCTCCTCCTTAGAAACCCTAATCACAAGGGTGAAAACCTTTGATATATTATTTTTTGAATATATCAAATGAGGACCCGAAGTCCTTTTTATATGAGGTGATCGGGTATGTCTCCCGACTCACCTTTTCAACCATGTTGGTTGACACATATACCAAGGTTTAAAATATTTAATAATAGAAATATAACTATTTCTTATTATTAAATATTTAACCTAAAGTATATTCCTAGGTTTGAATATTTAATAATAGAAATAGAAATATTTATTATTATTAAATATTTAACCTATAGTATAATGTTAGACCCATATTTAATTAAGGGGTGGCAACCCACTTAACCATTATGTTCCAACACTCCCCCTTAATGTTAAGTGGGATAACATATGCCAATATATTACTTGCCCGTGGTACACTATAAGATTTACAATCCTTAAACCATAAAGGTTTTAGGCTAGCATATAGGTTGAAATAATTATAATACCTTCATCATACTCGGTTACCTTTTGGCGCACAAAAGGATTTGGAATCCCAAGGATCATCCCATGATTAGAGGACAAGTATGATTTGTGAGTTTTATATGTTCTCACAAGTTCTCGTAAAATGTTACTTGAAACCAAGCATATAGGAGCCTTTTATAACCAAGGACCTCCTTAACAATATGCTTACATTGGATGTTTACCAATAAACTCAATAGCACTAAAGAGTTTATTGAAGACCGCATTTAAGGTCTTTCTACACTTCTTTCTGAAAAGAAGTCGAGGAGGTATACACATGCCCAAAGGTCTTTTACATTTTCTCGAAGGTCTTTATTACAATGCATTTTTCATTTTACAAATACCAAGTTCCATTAGGAGGTGACATTTTCATGCACACTCCCCCTCAATGACAACTCCAACAATCCAATTTTTCACGAAAGTGACAAAACTTTGTAGCACTCAAGGGCTTTTTGAATATGTCAAGGAACTTGTTCTTCAGTCGGCACGAAATTGAGATCTATCTCACCACTTAACACCTTCTCATGGATGAAGTGTATATGTATCTCAATGTGCTTCATCCTCTAAAGTTATATTATTATGTGCAAGAGATATGGTCCTTTCGTTGTCACGAGAACAAAGGAATACTACTTTGATCCTTCATCCTCCCTTGTACCTATGTTGCATGGATACACCAAACCCCCCCCCCAAATCCCCTTGGAAACGTATCGATACAATTACTTTATGGATACGATGTAGATACATTCCCGATACATATGGGGTATGTCAAGATACATCATGGATACATACGACGTATCCATGACGTATCCTGACGTACCTCGTATGTATCACGCACGTATCCAATAGTATATACGTTTTTTAAAGTTCTATTTCATTTTTTTCTTTACTTTTCTACTCCCTAAAACCAATCCCTAAACACTAAATGAATAAAATAATACACCCTATCCCCCACAAAAGTTATAAAAAGCACCCACCCTCTCATTTGAAATCACACAAACAATTTCATTGTCTTTTTACAAGTGAATGAACAAAGAGCCAAAGAAGATTTGTGAAGAGCTTTGTGGAGGCAAAGATTGGAAGGAGGTTTTGCAAAGAGCTTAGAGGAGGCAAAGATTTGAAGGAGGGGCAGCGATTGCTTCTATTGTTTGGAGTCCACCATTGCAAGGAGGAGAAGGAGAAGAAGCCATTGTTGAGACTTGAGAGGAAGAGATTGTTTTAAAATTTTAAATTTAGTGTTCATTCAAGAATCAAAACTAGAAGAGTAGACTTGAGAGGAAGAGGTAGCATTTGTAATTTTGTTTAGAGGCAACCAGGATCTACAATTCTACACTACAGGTATACCGTATTTTAATTTTAATTCATCCTTTCGTTTTATTTTTTTACGGTTATTTATTTATTTATTATGTTGCATTTTTTTAAGTTTATAATTTAAACACATCCTAAATCTATGTATGCTCTCACCTCACGTCTTTATGGCGATCTTGGTGATCAAAACAGATTAAGTGGCATAGTTTAGGGTTATTTAATTTATTAATTGGTAAAAAATCATTTTTTTATTTTAAATGCATTGTTGAATGTTAATGTGTTTATTTTTTATTTTTTTAGCTTCCTAAATCTGTGTATGCTCTCACCTCGCGCCTTTATGGTGATCAAAAATATATTAGGATGACATAACTAATTAGTAATTTATTTATGTTAAGGAAAATTGTGTTTTAATTTTTTAAACATCCTAAACCTGTGTATGCTCTCACCCCGCGACTTTATGGTGATCTTGGTGATCAAAAACAGATTAGGATGACATAACTAATTTATTTATGTTAAGGCAAAATGTTTTTAATTTTTAAACATCCTAACTCTGTGTATTCTCTCACCTCGTGCCGTTATGGTGATCTTGGTGATCAAAAACAGATTAGGATGGCATCAAGTTCTACTTCGGGTGGAGTGCAAGGCCAAGTTGAAAACACGTCAGTTCCTATGAAACATGATCCTAATTCCCCTCTTTGGAGACATGTGACAGTGGTAGACAACATTATTGGTGGTGGGTGTCGGGTTTGGACATGTCATGATTTCCAAGCTCAATACAAATCCTCATATAGCCGAGTGAAAATCCATTTGACTGGTGTTGGAGGTGTGGGGATAAAGAGGTGCCCAAAAATATCAAATGAAAAAATGGCAGAGTACCTAAGAGAGCAAGAGGAGGCTGATAAACAAGCTGAAAGAAATAGAACTAGAATAATTCCTTTGCAAAGAAGGCCTTCATCACTACCACCCACACCTAGACCTACTTGTCATCCTTTCATTCAAACTCAAAGTCAACCATTTGATGAAAAGAGTCCAGAGAGCTCACGAAAAAGGCCAAAAGGATCATTGGAGAAAGCATTTAATATTGAAAAGAGGGAGGATGCTGATGAGGTTGTTGCTCGATGCATTTATGCATGTGGGCTGCCCTTTAATATATTAAGATTTCCATATTGGAATTAAATGGTGAAGGGTATCAATGAAGCTCCACAAGGGTACAAATCCTGAGGTTACAAAAAATTTCAAACTACACTCTTGGGAAAGGAAGTGGAACACATTCACAAGACTTTGCAGCCAATCAGAGACTCGTGGAAGGAAACATGGGTTTCCATCATGTCAGATGGGTGGAAAGATGCTAGAAATAGACCCCTCATAAATGTTGTTGCAGTATGCCCTAAAGGGGAAATGTTCCTTAAAGCCATTGACTGTGAAGGGGAAGTCAAGGATGCACAATTTATTGCTGACATTTTAATAGAGGCAATTGAGTCGATGGGCCCCCATAATGTTGTCCAAGTCATCACAGACAATGCTAAAAACTGTAAAGCAGTAGGAATGATCATAGAGGGTAGATATGAGCACATTTTTGGACCCCTTGTGTTGTCCACTCCCTTAATTTGATGCTCCAAAAGATTGGGAAAATCCCATGGATTGAGAAAATTTATTCTGAGGCAAATGACATTCAAATGTTTATCACAAACCATCATATGTCACAAGCCATTTTCAGGAAATTCTCAAGGTTAGAGTTGTTGAAGGTTGCAGAAACTAGATTTGCCTCTCACACGCTTGTTTTGAGATGACTTGTGAAGGTGAGAGAGGATTTAAGCAGTATGGTGATTAACAATGTTTGGTCAGTGTGGAGGCAGTCAAATACAGAGAAAGCTACAAGGGTAAAATCATGGGTCCTTGATGAGGATTGGTGGGCCAAGGTTGAGTACTTGTTGAGTTTCACAGAACCCATTCTCTCCATGATCTGATATTTACATACTGATGAAGCATGCTTGGGAGAGATATATGATGGCATAGATTCCATGCTTGAGCGTATCAGAGATATAATACAAAAAAAGGGCAAGATCCAGAAGAGACCTTCTATGGTGAGGTCAAGACTATGGTCACGAAGAGGTGGAATAAAATGACCACCTCATTACATCTCCTTGCTTATGCACTGACCCCAAAGTACTATAGCTCTGATGTACTTGGGCTACCAAACAAGCAAGCACCATTTTCTGACTCCGAAGTTGGAAATGGAACCAGGGCAGCATTCAGAAGAATTTTTCCTGATCCATCTATAGCCAGTGTGGTCAGAAGTGAAATGGGCATGTTTACTGGTTCAAAAGGCAACATGGGATCGATTGAGGCTCTTTTCAACAAGAGAATCTTGAATCAAACCACATGGTGGCGTGTACATGGCCATGATGCCAAGTACTTACGTCTTATTGCTATAAAAGTTCTTTCACAGGTATAACATTTATAAATTTTAAAATTTAGAATCATTTTGAATATTTTAAATTTTATTAAGTTAGAACTTAGGATACTAACTTGTCTTTGAATTTCAATTTTCTAACTTTGTTGTAATAGGTGGCTAGTAATTCTTACATAGATCGGAATTGGAGTACTTATAGCTTTATCCACTCAGCTAAAAGAAACAAGTTGGCATCTAAAAAAGTTGAGGATTTGGTATATGTGCACTCCAATTTGTGCCTCTTGTCACACAAGTCTGAGGAGTATGCTAGAGGGCCTCACAAACTTTGGGATCTTATTCCAGAGACCACAGACTTGGATGCCTCTATAGCCACGCTTGCCCAACTTTCATTATTTGATGGTGAAGATGATGCTCAAGGGAGTTCACAAGGAGTGGAGAGTGGAGTTAATGAGAGTGGAGCTAGCGCAAGTGGCACACAAGAACTTGATTTTGAGGAAAATCTAGATGATATATTCTAGATTTGTTTGTATTCCTATATCATATGTATGGCAGCCACATGAACAATGAAATGTAAAATCTTAAGTATATTGTATGTTTTGAAAATTTGAACATGGATCCTAGTATATTTTTCAAATTTCAAGTTTTGTTCATATTCATCATTTCATGTTAACATGATATTCGTATATCATATGTATGACAGCCACATGATCAATAAAAATGCAAAGTCTTAAGTATATTGAATTTTTTGAACATTGGTTCAAGTTTTGTATTATTATTTCAGTTTTTTATGGACTAAAAAATGAGTAAAATGAGTAGATGTACATAAAATTATATATATATATATATATATATATATATATATATATATATATATATATATATATATATATATATATATATGTATGTATATATGTACGGACGTATCCAAGACGTATCGTATCCAAGGGTTTTTTAAAATTGACGTATCCGCGTATCGTATCCATATCCAAACCGATACTCATATTCGTATCCCCGACAACGTAGTCTTGCACTTAGGGTTTCATATTTTATTAGCTTATTGCTTGTGTCAAACTATATCTAGCGATTGTATATCATATTTTATATTCATTTACTCTGCAACTAGGGTTTAATAGTAAATCTATTTTTGTTAAATCAATTTGAAGGTTGTCGCTCCTCTATAGTTGAAACCAATCCCTCCTTTCTTTTTGCATGGTTTCTTATAAAGTCCCCCATGATTAACGTATCTTAGATTGATCTAGGGCCATAGAGGTGGCTCGGTCGATAACACTCTAAATGTGAATCTAGACATGTTATATGCGGAAAATGTATTATGAAAATGACAAAGGCCAAGATATATCAAAGAGCTTATCCAAAAAGAAGAAAGTAAAGGAACAAAAGATACCGAATGTATACAATCGTAATGCAAATTTATATCATGCAAAGTCATGTATAAGATCCAATAGGTAGGATATAGGATGTTTATGTATTCCTTATTATCTAATCTATCTTTGATGAGTATCAATATAGGATAGATCGATGCCTTAATATACAATCAAGGAAGATAAAGTGTTGCCTAAATTGTAAAAATTGCTTTGTAACTAATCACTAGTCCATTGTCTTCAACCTGGCATTACCATAAAATTGTTCGGTATAGAGCTAACACTATAGAACTACGCAAAACTAGGCAATACCATAGGTAAGGACTTAGAAACTCATGGAATGCATGTGTTTGCAGTATGATGGTGAATCCCTAGTGAAGTAAGATCATGAAGTGAAGCGACTTCATGGTGCCACGAGTTATTGAAAGGTCTTAGATCCTTCTAGATTAGTCGCTTCTCCTTGAAGAGCGATGGTCCCCATTGCATGTAGTTGAAGAAGAAGATGTAGACAGTTGTTGGCAACTTGAGCTTTAATGAACCATTTTCCCTAGGAGGATGCTTAACCTACTTTGTCAATTTGAAAGAGAGGTATCTCTTGTTGTCTTATCCTTTTGACCCCGGTACCAATGACTTGATCTTTGTTTTCTTGTGCATTATAGTCAAGATTAATTTTTGATTGTTGAACAATCTTTGCAACATTTGAAGTGTCCAACAAAGGAGGAAAGTAGTGGTGCAAGAATTTTGTGTTGAAGATTAGATGCAACCCAAGGTAAGCAGGAAGATTAAGCTTGAAAGCATTATCTCCTACTTGCTTAATGATGGTATAGGGCTCATATCTAAGAGGACAAAGCTTGCATGGTGAGGCCATGTCAATATTTACTTTTACAAGTGAAGCCATATCTAATCACCAACTTGGAAGGTGTACGCGTGCACAATATTTGTCATGACATTGCTTGTATTTACCATTTTCATATTCCATAATGGTTTGCACTTGTTGAATTTGCTCGATGAACTTAAGAGCTTTGTCAACTTCATTTTGATTTGAAGGAGTTGTTATTGTTGATGGTGGTATAGTATAAGCTACATTGATGGGTGTCGAGGTCCGAAACCAAAACAAAACATGAAAATAATTGTGTGGTAGAGCTATGAAGAGATCTATTATAGCTATGTTGAACGAAATGAAGGCTTTCATTTCATGTGTGTTACTTTTTTGAATTATACATTCTAAGAACATGCATGATCATCATGTTAACCACTTATGGTTGTCCATTGGTCTACGGACATAATGTGATACACTCGATTCAATTTTGTGTCCATCATAGACTAAAGTGCTTTCTGAAAATTCCCCAAAAATGTATGCCTATTAGAGGTGATAGTTTCTAGTAATCCAAAATGGATCCATGCATTTTCAAAATATAATTTGGCAATTTCCTAGCGAAATAGATTTTTACAAGATATAAGAATTGTTATCTTGGAGAATTTATCAATTACTAAATAAACACAATCATTACCATGTTTGGTAGTAGGATAGCCTGAGAGGTGATCCATGGAAACCCATTCCCACGCTTTTGTTGGAATCGGTAGAGATGTGTACATACCTTGTTTTTGTTGACCGATTTGGCAATTGCAAAGGTAGTACAAGATTTGATGTATTTGGTGACATCTAATCCAAGGTGTGGCCAAAATAAATACTCAAGTAGCATTGTAAGAGTCTTTTCAACTCCAACATGTCCTGCTGCAACCTTACTAAAATCAGCTCCTCAAAGTTTCTAGCTCTCTCCCTCTCTGCGGAACACACAAGTTACCAAGGTGATATAGAGTCCATCCTGCTAATAGAAATTTAGAACTAACATACCGCTAAGATAATTATGATAGATTTATACGAAATTTGGATCCGAAGGATAGAAGGATACAACTCCAACCATGTGTTTACTTCATGTCCACAAACGTCACACACTATGAGGAGAGCTTGAGCCGGAGGTTGGGTCAAACAATCAGCTATTGGATTGGTATTTACCTTCTTATGTTTGATGTTGAGGTAAAACTGCTAAAGATTTTTAAAAAGCATTTTTATGCCGCTATCTTCAAAAATTGATGTGGCTTGTGATTCATGCGGATCACGCCTCCTTCCCAAGATATAATTCTTGCATGCCTCAAGAATAACATAAAGCTCATGATCATTAACCATTTAACGAAGCTACTTCAAGAGGTCCTCTAACATCACTATGAACAAGTTCTAGTGGTGAAGAGGAACTCTCCTCAGGATGAAAGTGTTTAACACTTTGTTTCGAGCGTAAACACCCTTCACAAGCATCGTGAGATGAAGACAACACAAACAAACCTTTCACTAGATTATTTCTAGACATTTCATACAAGCTTTGATAATTCACATGTCCTAACCTTTCATGCCATAGTTTTTAATTATTCAAACTTTGAGATACAAAACAAGATGTAGAAGAAAAATCATCAAAAATATACGACAATTTCTTTGAATTCCTTTAGCAATTATATTATCATTACTATCCTAGATGTACCAAGTATCCTTCAAAATTTGAATGGTCAAACCATCATGAGTTAGTTGTGAACATGACAAAAGATTCTTTTTAAGCTTAGGAACAAATAAAACATTATTCAAAATACCATTTGCAAATTTTACTTTTCCTTTCTCTATTGCTTTTAAAGATGAGTTATCACCAAGATACACACGTTCATTGATTTTCATAACATCAAATAAAGAATTGGAAATACCAGTCATATGATTTGAAGCACTTGAATCTAGAATCCATTCAAAATTAGAGGAAGAGTATAAAGCAACATATAATGCAACAATTTTAGGAGCATCATTAGAACTATCCTTTTTCCTTAAATTATATTTAGATGAGACAGTTTATTTCTAATTTTTATGGATATGTTTCTTAGATTTACACTCTTCCTTTTTATGCCCAAATTTTCCACATTTGTGACATTTACCATTAAAGCTTACATGCAAATTTTCAGAAGTAACACTTTTCTTATCAACAAATGAATATTTAGATCTAAACTTCTTATCAGAGAAGGGTTTGCGAGGCTTGAACTTTGAATTCTGAGCAAGAAGTGCCTGAGAGACATTCTCCTTAGAGTCAAAGTTCATCATCACTTGCTCTTCTTGTATCAAAAGAGAACTCAAAGTATTTAAGTCTGGTAATTCATCCTCATTCTAATATTTAGAATTTAAGATAGAAATAAAATTCCTAAATCTTTCATGTATATTCAACTAAACAATAAAGTAGATTAATTTTTCACCAATTAAGTCACAATTGCATCCATCTAATTATGCTTTGATATTTTTAATTTTGGCTAAGAAATTAACTACTTTTTCATCTCCTTTCATAGGATTTGTAAGCAATTCTAAAACAAGTTTAATAATATTAGACAAGTGCGTACCTTCATGCATGGATTATAATTGTATCCATACCTCTTTAGGATGTTTGATATTACCAATGTGTAGAAGATATTCATCATTCACATTGCACATAATCATGGAAAGGGCCTCTTGCATATGTTGTGAGAATGCATTCATATTTTCCGTAGTCACTTGACGACCGGTGGGTGCAAGCTCAGTTCTTGAAAAAATCGTCCAAAGTTTCCTCGCCATAAGTTCCGATTTGACCCTGATCTTCCAAATATTGTAATTGGCTCCATTTAGGATATGGGATTTATCGAGGCAAAAGTAATTAGACGCCATTGTCTTTCAAATTTCCTGAACCTAAAAAGCATACCCCATTATGATATAATGCACCACTGAGTTAGAAACATATTAATCGAAAAAATGAAAATACCCATATTTTATGATAAAAAACTTGTATTATTTCATTAAAAAATCAAGTATTATAAAGAATATTAATAGAACTAGATCTAAATTTATAGATCTAAAGAAACTATTTGACCATAACTAATTTTGTCATAAAAATGCATACTAATTAACTTCCCATAATCAAATAATGACCCACATTATAAAGGGCACTGCATTATACCCCATACCTATCATAAAAAAATTCCGACCATATAGAAGAGAAGATGAAACCCCTAAGAACGTACAACTTCAAAATTCTAAAAATGTTAATGTAGATAAAGATCTAGCCAACTTAAATTTGACGTCTAAATGACTATCATCCTGCCTTATTTTTGGTATGTTGTGACGGTTATTTGACCATCAATTTTAACACAGTGAAAATTTCCTAGATTGTGCTAGCTTAAATTTGACGTCTAAATGACTGTCATCCTGCCTTATTTTTGGTCTATCGCGACGATTATTTGACCGTCAATTTTAACACAATGAAAATTCCTGTGTATTTTCAGAATGTGAATTTTTCTTGCTTTTATAATATAAACAACTATATATAAAATAGTTTATATATAAAAATAGTATATAGTTGAAATAATTAATAGGTTTGTTGTGGGGTGTTCAAGTATTAAGGCATTAAATATGTGTGGAATGCCTTGGGATTATATTTAAACCTTGGAATTTAAACATTAAAGTTGGTAAAGCTTTATAAAGCCTTTTAAAATCATATACATTAACCCATGTATTAACCCAACCTTGATTTATATTTACCAAGCGGTCAAACAAAGGAAGGCATAAATTTGATTTAATGTTTCCATAATTTGAAGGTGAGGAGTGGTGAAAATTAACCTATCTATAATGCAAATACAACTTCAAATATTTCTATGACCAAGTCATGATAAATAATAATATTGTTTGTTTAATATTTCCAAAGAGTGGTCCAGTCCAATACACAAATTTAAAAATCCTAAAAACTTGGAATATGTCACCAAGTTGGAAAACATCTCAATTAAACTTTATTTTTCCTTCCAAGATTAGAACATAACAATAATTAAATCTTTGCAAAAATTTAATAAAGGCTTACTTACCTGCATTTTGATTTTAGGTTTATATATATATATATATATATATATATATATATATATATATATATATATATATATATATATATATATATATATATATATATATATATATATATATATATAACTATGGAGGATTCTTTATAAAAAACCATATAAAGATGTAGTTTATATAGATGCAAACAATTTGTGGGGGTCTATCCGAGAACATGGAACGAAATTCACACCTGAAAGTAAAATATTATATATTACTAGGGGACAAGAATTTTTACTCAACCAATGAAAAATTTAAATCCCTATTTTTATGAACCTTGTCTCCTCCATTTATTCCCTCTTGATTTTACCTTTAAATAATTTTTAACCTGCACACATGAACTATAGAGAAAAATTGAAAAATATTAGAATAGTCACCCTTCACATGTGATAGTCACGCACAGGTAAAAACCTTTTTCCGGAGCCCCTTTCATCAAGGATTTCAAACAGGGGTTCCATCACAATTTTCCTGCAAATAACACTTCACAAAAAACTTCCAAAAAATTAGATTATAAAAATAAGGGGGAGAAGGGGGATGCATTTTAAATACCGTTACTAAAGCCGATTGAAAAAACCCGTACAAATTAAATACAACAACATTTGATCTAATCTATTTAATTTACCTTGCTCTGTTACCATGTTAGAATTTGAGGATTCTATTAATTATGGATTTAATCAACATTAATAAACTATGCAATATTAAATAAATAAACATCACATCACATTGCATAATAATAAAGTAATACTTACAAAAGTAAATAACACATGACACAATATTTATAGTGGAAAACCCGAAGGTAAAAACCACTGTGAAAAGTAACCTTTATTGTAGAGAACTTTTTACATCTAGTAAATCACCTCCTCCTTAGAAACCCTAATCACAAGGGTGAAAACCTTTGATATATTATTTTTTTGAATATATCAAATGAGGACCCGAAGTCCTTTTTATATGAGGTGATCGGGTATGTCTCCCGACTCACCTTTTCAACCATGTCAGTTGACACATAAGGTTTAAAATATTTAATAATAGAAATTTAACTATTTTTTATTAAATATTTAATCTAAAGTATATTCCTAGGTTTGAATATTTAATAATAGAAATATAAATATTTCTCATTATTAAATATTTAACGTATAGTATAATCTTAGACCCATATTTAATTAAGGGGTGGCCATCCCACTTAACCATTATGTTCCAACAAAGGTGAAAGAAGAAATTGATAAAATGTTGAAGTTAGACACTATTGAGCACATTAAAGAGTCAGAATGGATAAGCCCAATAGTTATCGGTATCACAAAGTATGACAAGATAAGGATTTGTGTTGACTATATAGTCATGAATGCTTCATGCATGATTGATCCTTTTCCCATGTCGCTCACAAAGGAGATCATGTAAGGTGTTGCAAGGCAAGAGATGTATTCTTTCACGATGGAATTCAAGGTTATCATTAGGTGAGGATCACATGCAAAGACTAGGAGAGAAAACCTTTACCACTAAATGGGGATGCTTTGCATACACAATTATGCCTTTGGTTTCAAAAATGCACTATAATGTTCTTGCGCATTGTGGTTTAAGAATTCCAATATTTTATTGATAAGTTTCTTCGTATATTTGGATGATTGGACTTGTTTATGGCACAGTGAAGGATCATTATGATCGCTTGAGGTTGATGTTTGAAAGATGCAGGAAAATTAACATCTCCTTGAACACTAAGAAGTGTATCTTCACAACATCATTTGAAACTTTACTTGGACACATTATTTGTAAAGAAGGATTGCTGGTAGATCCAACCAAGATTGTAGTTATTTTGGGGTTGGAGGAGTGAACCAATCAGAGTGAAGTGCGTGGATTCCTTGGACATATTGGTTATTACAAAAAAATTATTAAGGGGTATGCAAAGATTTCCATGCCACTTGAGGAATTGTTAAATGCCAAGGGAAATTTCTATTGGGGTGATGCGCAAGAACTAACATTTGAGACTTTGAAGGAGAATCTAACAGCGCTTCTATCTTATGCTTCCCTTCTTATACAAAGCCATTTCATGTCCATATAGATTCTTCTTGTACATCGATTAGTGTCATTCTTACAAAATCAAGGGAAGGTAATGTTGATCATCTCATATGTTTTACGAGTAAGAAGTCGACGCCTTGAGTTGATCAAAACTATACAACTATGGAGCACGAAGCATTGTTAATGGTATACATGCTTCAGAAGTTCATGGCGTACTTATTGGCCACTACATTTAAAATTTATAGTGATCATATGAAATTGAAGCACTTGGTCAATAAGTCGGTTTGGAAATGGCACATCTATCATTGGATTCTACTATTCCAAGAATTTGAATTTTCGAGTGATAGTCGAAGCTCGAAAAAGTAATTCGGGACAAAACCACTAATCACAAATTAACTCTAGTGAGGACACACGAGAGGATAGAAGATACTATTTTGGATGCTCAATTATTCGACTACACCGCATGCCAGTTGACTTAGAAGATAGTGTAGTTTTCTTACGAGTAGGAGTTACACCTGAAGGTATGAAGACCTGGGAGAAGAAGCAATTTTTCATTCGTGTGGTGTTCTCCCAACTAATTGGAGGATATTTATACAAAATTGGTAGAGTTGAAGTCTTACTCAATGGTGTGCTAGAGCAGAGCGTGAGGCCATAATGGAAGAGGCACATGGTGGGATTGTAGGAGGACACTATGAATGTTAAGCTATGGCGTTCAAGATATTATTGACATGTTTATGGTGGGAGATGATTTATAAGGATACAAGGGCATTTGTCAAGGCTTGTGACTATTGTAAGAGGATAGGAAAACTAGGGACCTAGGGTAAGAAGTCGTTGCATCCTATTGCAAGTGCAAAACCATTTGAAAAGTGGGCAATTAAATTTTTTGGTTGAATTGCACTAGTTATGCACATGACATGCATATGTTATATCATTACCATTATCACCAAATCATTGCACCCTCCGAATGGCCAAAATGTGAATAGGACGTTTGGTGTGATTGGGGCACATGTGATCACCTCTCAAGCTGTGTGACTTGGGCTTGAAGGAACCTCCGGAGAAGGCCGGCTTCCTCTTCCTAAACTAAACACAACACTACTTCTAATGCAAGATAAAAGGGCTATCTAGTCCTATGCTAACATTTCATGGGATTAGGGAAAGAGATTTGCAAGGAAATAAAACCTATACTAGAAGTGGTGATGCACCAAATTAAGGGATGTTCAACATCTGGAAGGGTTAATGTGGGAGGGATGCTTGCATCATTGACCACCTTCACCTATCACAACTAGAAAGGGTACAAAATACCACAAACTAGGGGTGGACGTTCCTTTGTTAAACTCGATCAAACAATAAGCTACCAATCTCCCAGTGGAAAAGGATGAACTTGAGAAGGGTGAACTAGCACCACAACTCAATTGCATGTAATATTCCACCACTTGATAAGCACAAAACTCCACAAACCTGCAATGGAAACCTGAACTTGCATTGTTCACCTGAAAACATGAGAGAGGCAAATAGAAGCAGAAAAATCATGAAAGGACATTCATCTGATCACAAAACATAATTCTCATTACTTCAAGCACTTACACAGTGCATCATTACATCGGGGAAAGGGCATAAGCTATCATTACAATTTTAGAAGAAAGGCTTGAAAGCCTACAAATCACAACATCTCAACTTGTGAAGAGAGGGGAAGCTTGGAAAGTGTCTAACTTTTTCCAACTTGTATGACCTGTTAGAGCCTACTGTTGGAACCTACTTGTTCATCGCATCCAACCGATGAGCTCTCACTACCGAACAACTCCTATCGAGCTCTTTTTGCATAGAATCAATTCACCACAAATGCCTAGCTCCACGCCGAGTTCCTTGTCTGCACGAGTTCAATCACCTCGACTTGGAAAGCCCGAACCGAAACGACTGAGCTCCATTCTGCATCGTTGGGACGATATTTCCTTCAAACACCACAAACTTTCCTACCGTGTTATGCCCATCTCAACAACCTCTTTGCCAATCTCTACATTGATGAGCTCTATTCTTGCATCGATCTCCTATACCGCATCAATCTCACCGTGATGAACATTGATTAGCTTCACACTAAGGAAACCAAGCCCCACCGAATTCATAGAGCACTTTTCTAAAGTCACCGAGCCAAACACCGAGTGATGCCCTTGTGCCTTGTGATGACATCCCGCAAAGAGGCCGACCAAACTAACCTTGGCTAAAAACAAGTATGACTCGATTCGTTTTCTTCTCTTGAACATATTCTTTGTAGCTCGTCTCTCACGAGCTCTTCTTTCTTGCACCAAATCAGTTTACTCGGCTCCTGGAGATGAATTCAACGTTTGAACTCAACGCCCATGAGCCTCATTATTTTTCTTATATATTATTTCTTGCTTGAACTCATGTGAGTCAAACCGTACATGCAATCGGGTTGGCTCACTTCCTTTACCGCCACTTGCTTAATCCTTGTTTAGCTCTCTCCAAAATGAGTCTCCTTTTCCTGTGAACTTTTCGATCGAGTCACGATGCCCGATGAGCTCGGTTCAAGTTACTCACCATGCTGATTATTCCTCACAAGCCTGACGACTAATTTTTCATGCAAACCGTATCCGACCTTGTGTGGTGAATGGTTCAAACCGGGTCAGTCAAATATTCGATGCGAGTTCTATGACACGAGCTCTCCTTGGTTAATATACTTTTTGCTTGCCATGTGCAATTTCCTGCATACTCACCATATAGCTCTCAACACCCATTGCCCCATTGAGCTCACTCACCTCTACCTGCTACGAGTTCCTTCAATTGACTCGGCTTGTGCATGGTTAAACCTGTGAATCATCTACCAAGCACCTCTCTGCACTCCTCAACGAGTAACCGAGCTCACTCTTTTCATGATCTAGACCGTGCATCGGCCTATGCAGAATTCACCTCACCGTGTCCATTTCTCAAGGAATATCTCAAATATGCTCGACTCACCTTGGCATTGAGTTGATCAACTGATCTTAAGTTCCTCTGTATTAGCTCAACTCGGTACCAGCTTTTTTTCTACCCACCAACATTCTTCCATGGCTAAACACTGAGCTTCAACTCCTAGCTCACCGCATTGAGTGACTTCACCGTCGAACAACTCCTATCAAGCCAAACTCATTCTACATTCCCTGAGCTCAAAAAACCTAAATTTATTCTATCATGCATTGATTGAGTATTGAATTCAACACCGAGTTCTATAAACTAACCCTAACTCGGCCTTGCCTCTGAATGACTCATTTGTGTGCATGTTCATTGAATGGCTCAACCTAAACTCGACTCTACCTGAGTTATCCCCTCCGGTTTTCTCGGGATCACCAATAATCCTCCATACGTGATTTAACGCTCCTGATGACTCGCTTGGTGAATAAAAAACCAACTTGGATCTCAAAACCACTATCCCCGAACTCCGACCTTAAAAATCTCTGAACCCCAAAAGACATAATCTCTCGAATCTGAAAAACTTCAAAACTCTGAATTTTAGAGTTTTAGAGTTTTGGGCTTCGAGATATTTGACTTCGTTCAACGCTTTTGACCCCAAAATTCTGAAACGGAATTATCTAAAAATATTTTTCTAAAATAAAACTCTAAAATCCTGACCTTGGCCTACCTCATTCCCAAGCTTCTGCAAACGAGCCCTTCATGTTGAGCTATTGATTGGCTTGAACTCTATTTGTGAGCACCTCACCTCGCCAAACAACAATCGACCCCGAGCTCGAGACCTATATCTGAAATTACCCGATATCTTATTTCACGAGCTCTCCAATGACTTGGTAAAACCTGCACATCTTGTGATGTTGAGCAACCCCCACTACATTGACATACCACCACCTCGGCTCCTCTCAAGCTTTTTCCGACTCACGTACTTCTAAGTTCTAAAAGTTAAGTTGGAAACCTTTTATTGTGAAAACATGATGCCCTGATGCCATCTTAGAACTCCTGCATCTGCGTAATATCCAAGCCACTCCCTCAACGAGTTATATATCCCTGCATATCCATTTTGAGCTCGCCATATATTTTGAGCCCGTGTCATGACTACGACTCCAACATCAAGCCCGATCTCTTGAGGTGGCCTCATGATAAATTGTATTAGCTCAGCCTGAGTCACTAAATGATTAACTGGTATGCTTCATGAGTGATTTTAGTTCATATGCATACCATTATTGCTTCTGGCTGAGCCATCATCAATGACTGAGCTCCATCCTGCACAATTCGAGCCACATGGTCTCACACTTAATTCAGTTTCCATGGTTCGAAGATCTCAACCCTTGTCATGGTTGAGTTGGCCTCCTCATCCCATATTGAGCTTAAATGTGGCTTACGTTGACAAACTTTTAAGTCCTACATTGAACCTTCTTAAACTTTGAACCCATTTATAAAAAAATGGATCATGGAAGTGTGATAAGGTATCTGAACATTTATATGTCACTTTTAACCGTCTGACTTTGAATCAAGCGATTGTGGGTCCTCCATAGGAAATTCCCTTCTTCTAACCAAAATTCGATCTTCCAAGACCAAGGAAAGATAAGAACAATCCAAGATGATCATAAACACCTCTTCAAGCTTGAAATCATCAGGATAACCCCAGAATCTTCTATGGAAAAATTTTCACTCTTCGGCGATTATCCTATTGTCCATGTTTTCCCGGAGGAAAATTTGACAACAATTACATACACAGATTGCTTGACAAGGTGGGCAGAAGTTGCATTTACAAAGGATTGGACAACAACTACGATAAAAATATTTATATAGAGAAACATC
This sequence comes from Taxus wallichiana var. yunnanensis, assembly GCA_018340775.1. NCBI lineage: Eukaryota > Viridiplantae > Streptophyta > Pinopsida > Cupressales > Taxaceae > Taxus > Taxus wallichiana. The sequence goes on along the minus strand of CM031235.1, from coordinate 692,603,893 downwards.
ATAAGTAGGTATGGTTTTCCATTAAGCCTTACTAATGATAGGGGAACTCATTTCCTAAATGAAACAATAAGAATATTTTTTTCATAGTTCAAGGTATCTCATCACAATACTACCCCCTATTGCCCCCAACATAATGGTATTGCAGGGTCTTTTAATAAGGTTCTGGGACAAACATTGAAAAATATTTGTGATGTAGGTAGAAAATATTGGGATGGCAAGGTATCAACTATGTTATGGGCATATAGAAATACATATAAGAGGTTGAACAAGGCCACACCTTTTCAATTGGTGTTTTTCACAAAGGAATTTTTTTCTGTAGAGTTCATGTTACACTCCTGCATATTTTTTTTTGTAGGAGGACTAGATGATGAGAAAACATTAGAGGAGTGCATTGATAATCTAATCCCGAGTTATATGAGCGGCATGCAATGCAAGATGGAGTCGAAGATATAGAAAGTTAGACATAGGGCTTGACATGAGCAGACATGTTAAGAATAAGTCTTTTACAGTGGGGAAGATTGTGCTTTTGTATGGATCCAAGTTTGTGCACCATCTGGGAAGCGAAGGTGCATTGGTTGGGACCATTTTTAATAACCAATATATTGGAATCAAGAGCATGTCAATTACGGGCATTGGATGAAACTCTGTTTCCCAATTACTTAAATGGGAGTATGTTAAATCCCTACTATAAATAAGCTTCTTTTATGTGTATCATAATGTAGTACAACCACTTAGATTAGATTTTCCTTTCTATTTGTTTTTGCCTTGTTTTGTTGTAATAATCGTGTTCACTCGTAGGAGTTGATTACTTTATTTTAAATCGATGTGTAAAGGACCACACATGTTTTTAGTGTGAGGTGAGCAGTAACGTTGAACGAGAGACAAAATGGGAAGTTAATACTTGTTGAAAGGACAGTATATGCATGTGATGGGATGAGATAATGGTGCACAAGAGAAGATAAAGGTACACATTAGAAGTAGTTATAGGTGCGTGTGTGAAAAAATTGAAGGCACACAAAGACAATGCTCTAATAATAAGGTGTGAAGGTGTTTAAAGTGTTATTCTTTGGAGGTAGTGAAAATTCTCACATTAAACCATAAGAATAGAGAGCCGCATGTATTGTTAGGAAATATATTTTAGTGCTCCATTTGTATGTATGTATGAATAATAATTACATGTGTAATTATTATTATGGTAAATTAGTAAAAGTACATTTACTATGTAAATGTAAATAGTAAATGTAAAATGTGGTTAGTATGTGGTAAGTTAGTAAGTTAGAATAATAAAACAATTAGTATTGTTTTATTATTATATTGGTGAGAGGTTGAAACCATATGGGTGTATGGTTGTACATGAAGACAAATGTTGTTGTAAGGATTGTTATTTTACATCTCCTATATAATGGAGTGTAATGAAATAGTGAATATATAATAAAAATATAATATAGAGTTGTTGATTTCAATTATTGTCTGTGTAGCTATTTCATGGATTCTTTGTATTAGATCAGTTATTTCTACATTTGGTACCAGAGCAGGTTAAATCTGTCTCGAAGAAGATCTCATAAATTTTGTTTCGCGATCTGGGTTTCTCCAAAAAATTTGCGTGGAACGATCTATTATACAAGAAGCTACAGTAAAAATTTCAGCAAAACCCAGTTCGTAGTTTGGGAGAAACGTGCAATTTACTATACAGCACATTGATCACTATTTTTTTTTGAAGAAATCAGAGAATCAAAGGTAATTCAAATCTACATTCAATTTTTTTTTGGATATTTAGATTCAATAAAATGGATATACCATTAGATAAATTTAATGGGCTGAACTTCCATACATGGAGAGTAAAAATCCAGATGCAGTTAATGAATAAAAACTTATGGAGGATAGTAGATGGAAAAGAAAAAGCACATACAAATATAAGCAAAATTGTAGAATGGGAAAATGGAGATGAACAAATAACAGATGAAATTGACTATAACTATGAAGAATTTCTATACTAAGTGAAGTTATTGGAGGAAGGAGGCACAGGAGGTTGGAGGTCATTCAACGACCTCTCGTCAGTCACCAACGACGGGGCCGTATCAGCTATGGTGATTATTATTTTTACACAGTGTGTTCTTGTTGTTTCTTTGTATTTCTGGCAGATTGTTTGGTTGCAGTGTTCATATTGTGGTTTGCAGAATAAAGGAAATTTCACATTGAGGGGGGAACATGATCTCAATGTTCCATTTCTAGTTTTCTACATTTCTGGTATTTTCTATATATGCAAAGCAGATTTCAACAGAATTTCTTATGTTATTCCCTGCAGTGAGATGTGATGAGGGCTAAGAATAATACTTGGCATATCATGATGTGGTTGTAGGTAAACCACTTGAAAACCTTCATTTTTGGTTTGTGGTACACCACTTGTAAAACCACCATTTTCGGTTGTTGGTAAACCCTATGCAAAACCATCACCCTTTTGGTTTGTGGTACACCACTTGTAAAACCACCATTTTTCGGTTGTTGGTAAACCCTATGCAAAACCATCACCTTTTTGGTTTGTGGTAAACCAGTTGCAAAACCATCATTTTTGGTTTATGGTCAACCCTATGAAAAACCATCCATTAGGTTTATGATCATCCCAGCAAAATCATCGATCATGAGCGGAGTGCAAGTATAAGGCGAGTTTTCCCCATGTTCGCACTAAGGGGGAATGTTAGGAAATATATTTTAGTGCTCCATTTGTATGTATGGATGAATAATAATTACATGTGTAATTATTATTATGGTAAATTAATGAAAGTAAATTTACTATGTAAATGTAAATAGTAAATGTAAAATGTGGTTAGTATGTGGTAAGTTAGTAAGTTAGAATAATAAAACAATTAGTATTGTTTTATTATTTTATTAGTGAGAGGTTGAAACCATATGGGTGTATGGTTGTACATGAAGACAAATGTTGTTGTAAGGATTTCTATTTTACATCTCCTATATAATGGAGTGTAATGAAATAGTGAATGTATAATAAAAATATAATATAGAGTTGTTGATTTCAATTATTATGCATGTAGCTATTTCATGGATTCTTTGTATTAGATCAGATTTATTTCTACAAGTATAATGCGAGAGAGGAAGTGAGAAGGTAGACTACTTAGCAAGTGGCACACAAGAAGAATGTGTGAGGCATAAAAAGATGCACGCATGAAGGTCTATATCTTGGGAAGTAGTAGTGGATCAAAAGGTTCAGGTACATTGCGCATGGGAGAGCGAGCAGAAAATGGGAAGTTGGTTTTTGTTGAAAGGTCGGTAAATGTGTGCTATAGGATGAGATAATGGCGCAGAGAGAAGATCAAGGTGCACATTGGAAGAAGTTCTGACAAGTACACGTGTGAAACAACCGAAGGCGCACGAAGATAATGTTATTATGATAAGGTGTGAAGATGTTAAAGGTGTTGGTATTGGAGGTAATGGAAATGCTCACATGAATCCATGAGAATAGAGAGCCACCGAGTGTAACATGAGGGAGATAGTGAGAGGTAGACTACTTGGCAAGTGACGCAAAGCAAGAATGTGTGTGGCACAAGAAGGCATGTAAAAGAAGGTCTACATAATGGGAAGTAGTAGTGCATCATAAGGTTACGGACTACCTCGCGCGGGAGGGAGTAGAAGAGAAAACATAAAAGCATAAAAGTGCTTTAAAAGCAAAAAATGGTGGTAGGCAAGTGCAATTAATGCGAGATGGAAATTGGAAAATATATAAATAGGGTGTAGATGAAGTCATTCTTACTTTTCTTTAAAGAACTAGTGCGTAAAGAGCTTGATTGCAAAAAAGGGAAAAGTGTGAAGAATGAGCTATAGAAGATGTGAATGAATGCAAACAAGAGAAAAGTGAAGTAGAGAACGAGCACAAAACCTTGACGATAAAGAGATCCTTGTGAGAAGTGGAAGCTAGGCGAAGGGTTTGAAGGCAAGAAAACAATCTAGGTTTTGCGGGAGAAAACACATATCTAGGGAAAATGTGTTGAAGATTGAATTAGGGCACAAAGTCTCGAAGATTGAGTTAGGGAATAAAGTTAAGGTGATCAAGCGCAAGAATTGAGAAGGAATTTTAGTTATATGACATCAAAGGCACAAGTTGAACAAGCAAGTGGTTTAGTTTCCACACCTAGGGCATCGGTACATAGATTTAAAGGTGGTATCGATGGAAAATATAATGGCACCAAAGAGATCACCGAAGAACAAGAAGCCAACGTGGAATCACCCGAACAAAGGTTTTCGAGAGATGTAATACCCCAGTGAGGTGATTGTAGGGAAACCATGGGAATCAAAACTTTGCAATTGCAAGATTTACGAGTATAATCACCAAATTCGGGGTCATGAGATGGACATTCAGAAGGATGTGGTAAAGGAATGAGCGAAAAGGACTCGTAGAGCGACAAGTGATTTTAGGCGACTCGGTGCTCAAGGCCTTAGAATTTGGGAATGATACGATTGTTTGAATTACCTTACTTTGGGAGGCCCACACACATGTACCAATGGTTGATGTCCAGGTACACGAAGACTATTTCTATTTTTTCATGAGAAGGATTAGGTTAACGACACAACTCATTCACAAGGTAACTAGGTTATGTGACAATGGTGTGGAAATAAATGTGGACTTGTGCAATGATGTTGTCATAGAAGACACAATAGTGAATTTCTAGTATCAAAGGGGGACACACGTGTTCAACATTGTGAGTATCACATATCCAGGACCAGAGTGGTGCATACTTGATAAGTAAGTTGGAAGCCTTTGAGCGTCATACAGAGGTGAAAAAAAAATTCTTACATAACACACATAAGATGGCACAAAAGACCCAAACAATATTGCTTTGTACATTGTTGAAGGCACCATTAAGGAAGCAAAGGACCAAGTAGACAAAGGTGAGAAGATTACTTGGGGTTCAAATTTTTTTATTGTATTATGGGAGATATGAGTTCTAGATGGTCATGAGTATAACATATGGTAACACCCCATAGAAAATAAGTCACCAGTAGAAAGGTTTGTTGGTATACTTGTGAGGTCATAATTACAAATCAATATAAGGTGTGCCTAGATAAGTGGTACAATAGAATGCATGATGCATTTGAAAACAAGTGGCACATCCCAAGAGAACTTCCAACAATCTTGGATAAGAAGACAAAATTCGTTGTGATGCAACAATTTTTCCTTGGAATATTTTCACTAAACAATGGAGAAATGGGGTCATGGTGTAAGATAGCATTTATGTTCACCACAAGATACTTTACGGGTGCAATGAACATGATACTTTGGATGTTTGACCATTGAAGTTCAACGTACGATTGGTAGATTCAAACTACCACACCTTGAGAAAGACATATGGACATGAGTCTAAGGCACCATATGTAGAAACGATGGTAACAGAAAATATGTACCTCAACCCCATAATAACCTTAGTGGTTGGAAAGGAGGCTTATAGGGTGTACACATGCTTGCACTTGAAGATGAAAGATGGGAAAATCATAGAGCCGTGAGACTTTAAGATGCCGGAAGTTCCAAGGATGAAGAAGGTAAAGATCACCAAGTGGGTGCACATGGATACTTCGGAGGAAGATACTGGCGAGGGGTATTTGGACCATGCAAAAGAAAGAAGATAAGGGTGGAGCACCGGAATACATCGTTTCACGTGTATAAAAGGATCCTCTTACTAAATAATAGAAGAAAAAAGAATGAGCGACATAGGAGGAAAACCCCACGTCATCCATAATTTGGACGAGGAAGAAGAATATCTCGGTATAGGAGGAACCGCACATGGAGAAAAAACATGAGTAACTGTAGGTCCATGAGAAAGGACCTGTGCAGAGGAGGGTGAAGACACAGAATAAGAAGAGGATACACGTGATGCACGAGAGGAGGAGCACAAGGAGATGGAGAGAGTGAAGACAAACAAGTTACCAAGGAATTCCAAGTGCTGGAGGGGAGACAAGTCAAGAACATATTAACATTATGCAAGTAACCCCGAAGAAGCCACACATAGAAGGGAGGAAGTGGCAACAACCCCACAAGCACCCCCATGTTATACATCGATGATCCTCAAAGGTGATAAGGGCCATATTCCCAGTTTAGTACTAACAGAGGATATGTTTGCTTGGGAATGTTAGATAAGGTTGAAGCCATTTCACACATGAGAAAGATTCTCTCATTGAGTATGCGAGACCACATGGAATAACTTGAGTTCGAGGTGAGCAAATAGTCGTATTCAAAGATGAAGTCAAGAAAGAACCAAGAAGGGTGCTCTTTGTCATTACCTCCACCAAGCTCTCGAGACAAGAAAGCATACAACATGTTAAACAAGATGGACGCCGAAGTTAGAAGGAGGAATGCAAACAAAGGGGTCGTGATAAAAAACATAAAGAAGACCACAAAGTGAAAAGACTAGGAAATGCAAAAGATCGCTAAGGATTTGAATGATGAAAAGAAAATAATGACCAACATGTATGATAAAGCCACAAATATAGTTATCGGTATTACGGGCACTTGTCCGGACTAGGTCGAACAAGCTCAACAAGAGTATGATACAAAACTAGCTTATTTGGAGGATTTGGTTTGAATGTTGTTGATCAAGGTAAGAAGTGGGTCATGACCATAAAAATGGATGGGATAAAGAAGAAGAATAAGGAAAGAGTGGAGGAAAAGATTGTATAATATGAAGCACTCATCATGGAAGTAAAGGAGGCCACGCAAAATATGGAACAAGTTTTTGACAATTGTCATGATTTTGATCCCATATTTAACAACAAACTACGAGTTAAAGAGGAAGAGCTGAAGAAAATATAGGCCACAATGAAAACCAATAAGGCCGAGCATGAGAAGGTTATAAAGGAGGTCGTGGAGAAGAGGGATCTAGTAAAATCCAAAGATACATTTGTGGAAAGGCTTAAGGAGATCAACCTTTGGTGATGCGCAAGATGGATACAATAGATGGTATTTCCTTAGACTTAGATGTGGTGGTTAAGGAACTGAAGAGAAGTTAGGCAAGCTAAATTTTGATGAGGTACCGAGAATTGTGGAGGCAAAGCACACGAAAAATCCACCAAAGAACTAGAAGGATGAAAACAACTAGAAGATGTAATAAACACATATTTTCCAAAAGTCCTCCCACCACCTAAGGCCCGAAATTTTGGATGTGCACACATATTCTTCATTCTTTGATTCATTGGGGTAATTGCCTCTATATTATTTATTCCTAATGGATTCATTCATTCTTTTAGAAAATTCTTAAAGGGGATATTATTTGGTTCATGTTATTGTCGAGGAAGAACAATACTCCTAGTGTGGGGTAATGTTGGGTAGCAAAAATGGTTAAGTACTAGCCATGTGTGGAAGTGGAAAGAGTGCACGCGGGAGGGCACACATGAACTAAAAAGAAACATATAAGGTTGTAGGAACATGCGGAAGCACGCATGCAAACAAGGGGTAGGTACAGTCAATGTGCAAAATGAATGCAAACAAAGGGGAAAAATAGATCGGTGCACAAGAGGTTCAAGCATATGCACACAAGTTCAAATACTTAGCCGAATTTCTAGTAAAGGCTAAAAATAGGAAAAGCACAAGATGGCATAGTATCCAAGAAAGAACCATAAATAGGAAAAGAAAGGATAAATCAACAATAAAAGATAAAGCACATGCAAAGGAGGACATCTAATTATAGCATCAAGCATGAATGAGGTCGACTATTTATTGCTTGATCTCAAGTTAAAATAGAGCACGTGGACTATATTTAGGATATCTATTGTTAGAATTAAAGCATGTAAGCGGTGAAGGGAAAGTCCCCACCATATATAAATAGGTGTTGTGTATCTTTTGTAATGGGATGCTATGAGAGTGTGCAAGTATGTCGTATGTATGTATATAGATATACATATTGGAAGAGATTGATAGGAGATATAGAGTATGCAAGTGATGTGCGCATGGATGTAATTGGTTGTAAGTAATGTAATGTATTGGGTATGTGATAGACAACTATTTTCTACGTTATTGGTCAAATGTGCTTATGGATGATTGTTTGAGTTATATACTTGCATGTTATCTTTGTTATTCTTACTTGAATGTTACCTTTTACATGAGATTAATGATTAAATGTATAACACTTACATCTTGATAAATACCTAAAGAGGGACCCAGGTGGTTGCATGCACTTCGGGTGAGCATTCATACCTATGTTTGGATGAAGTGCCATCATGCCTAACTAAGCGTTGGTAAATAAAAAGACTACAAGGACATAAATTCATGTTTCCTAAGCTAGAGAGCATTTTAGCGAAGTCAAGCTAAGCATGTCAAGACAATATTGCATTATCAAGTGACCAAGTCTCTAAAGATAGTTACATCCATATAGATATCACATGTTAGGTAGAGAACTATGTGCAAGTTGAGGCCTCTTCAGAGTATTATCAATGTAGATAGTGTATATTGCACTTCAACTCACTTACTAACCTTTTTGTAGCGTTTCTTACCTATGGTTAGGGATTGGAGCCATTTCAAATCGGACATGTGGTTTCATACATGTACAAAATCTATGGTTTTACAAGGAAGCATATTTTGGAGGTTTACACAGGAACAAAAGTTACCAAATGTCATCTCATATCCATACAAAACCATTCGTATGATACAAAACCATTTGATGGTTCCATACAACCCTAAAAATTTCATCTCTTCACATTTTTCACTTCTAGGATAAGATACATATTAATGATAGATAATTTCTAGCTTGTAAAGTCATATAACACTCCTAGATCAACTTCATATGTCTTTAATCAACTAAGTGCACCATATTTCTTATGTTTTCACCTTCTTAGCAATTATTTCTAATATTTTATCTTGCAAATTGCTAATAATAATATATTATGATTTGTGCATTAATGTTAATTAATATCAATTTATTACCTATTCTAATCCTTAATCCTATAAATAAATAAGACCACATACTAATCTAACACTTATTTATTTAGGGTTAAATCCCTCATGTATAATAAGTATATATTAATTGACATATGCATCAAAAGGTGTTGTGATATGTCGTAAGGATATCGAGAAAAGAAATGCACCACATAAGAAAGTAGTGAAACTATATGCTGAAAGATGATGGTTGATCCATCATTAAAGAACTTCCAAAAGTAAACATTAATATGTTTATATCTAGATACCCAATAAACTTACATGCTATATCCTAAAATAGTAATATCATAACACAAAACACCCTGAAATGTTGAATGTGTGGAGTGCATGTAGAAATATGGATGAGCGGTCCAAATCCATTGCATGAACAAAAATTAATTGACAGACATTAGAAATACCAAAACAAGGTTACACACAAGGAAACAAACTAACTATCAAGTTGTTAAACATACACATGAGAGAAAGTCTCAAAATGCAAAACATAAATCCATCAAGAATGGTTAAAAAAATAGATTCATTACTGAGGCTCTCATTTTTGGTGCTATGAAATACTTTGTGTGGAACCCAAAAGAACACCAACGTAGACTAAGAAACACCACAAACACCAATATTTTCCTTACAAAAAGGGTATTATCAATCTATCAAACAAAGTCATCAAGGAGAAAATATTTACTCCAAAAAGGGTACAATATGGGCTGATCCACTTTGACATGGTTATGCATAGTGGAGTACAAAAATGCCATCACAAAATGGCATATAATGTCTAAACAGCTTCTATAAGGATAAAAAAATCACATGATGACCACACTTGAATGGGCCTAATGGATCCTCTAAAGATGTCATAAGACATTAAAATCCTCATATGGGTTCTGATAAATAAATGTTCAAGTAAGACACCCATGCATAAAACATGAATACAAGCTCATTATGATTGTCTAAAGAAAAAAAAAGTACACAAAAACATTTTAATCCATACAATGCAGTAAGATGAGAAGAATGGGGCTTTAGAAGATGTCTAAAAATAATGACATGAGAGAACATGGTAGTTAAAACTAATCGAAAACAAATAAGAAAAAATGAAATCCACATCATGTAGAAAAAGTGCCATGTGAAATTGAGATGAAAGAATATTTAATAAGGTCTTAACAAAAGGTCATATTAGGTATCCTATATAGTGTGAATAAAAATATGTGTTTTTATCTTGGGGTTTGATTTCTGTCATACTAAGACCAACTCTACGATCTTTGAGAAAATGATATCATGTATAGTTAGAAAAAGTGCACATTGCATTTTCTAAACGCAATCAAAATAGACCCTTTTATAAAAGGTGCCACCAAAATTGATGTAATTTTTTTTTGCTCACTATAAATGAAACTACATCATGTACGAACCTAAAATCTACAATGTTTAAATGCTCTGCACTTTGGCGAAAAAATTGGAGTCGGCTCTGTTAGGGTTTTTGCTTATGATACCATCATACCGCGACCTTTTCGGGCTCTCTAGGAATTTATTGCTATAGTTTCTACTAGGGTTTATCACCCTTTGGGTGTCCCCTATATAATGACCTCACCATCTTCTCACCTGGTTGTGTCAATCGTGAGCAAAGATAGTGGAGCTTTCAAAGAATGGCACTTGCTGCAAAATAACCCGGGAAGTTCATTCGGAAAGTGTTCCACGAGGTAATGTTTCTCCTCCTGATGTGGTTTTGCCCATTATTGAATTTAATGTTGTTTGTCAATGGTTAGAGCAATTTTTCCTCATTTGATATTTTTTGGGTCGCCTCCTTTGAAAGCATGCTCAAATCTTGAGTCAATACAGTCTAGAATCCTCATGGAGTTAGGTGGAAAGCATTCAAAAAATTACGAAGGGTCTTTTCCTTTTTCACTTTTTTTTGATCCTGCCAATGCCCCCAATATTCTGGCTAAGCAAGCCACTTGGTATGTTCACAACTCTTTGCTTGTTTTAACCCCATGACACAAGGATTTCATGGTTTATGAGTATACCACCCCTAAAATCCCCATCTAGGTTGAATTCCCTACCCTACCCTTGTCATGTGTGCCTTTTTATCACAAATTATTACTTCTCTTGGTCGGGTAATCTACCTTGAAGCAAAAATGTTTTACCATGCTCACTCGCGAGCGTGTTTGCGTTGAAGTTGATCTCTCTCAAGATCTAAAATAATTTGTAGACATTCAGATGGGAGACAAACACTATTCTCAGCAGGTCATGTATATCAATCACTTTAACACTTGCTTCTGTTGTCATGCCTATGATCACAAGATCAAATATTGTCCTCTTTATGTCCCACGCAATCGCCACAATGTGGTCAAAGCATTCCCGAACCAGTCAAACCCCAGCAGGAGGAAGGTTGGCAAGTGGTTGGGGGCCGAAGAAATAATAACAAAGTCCAACAGTTTAAGGCTTCGGCTCTAATGGCCAACGGGAGCCATTAAGGAACAATCCCATAAAGAACCATGCTAAAGAGCCAATTGTTCTTCTAAAGAATACACTACTCTTTTGCCAACTCAACTATCTAGGCACTTGAATTTTCCAAAGCCACACCCCAAACGGCTTCAATTCTCATGAACCAAACAAATCTTGTTTTTAATCCTACCATCTCGCAATCTATGTCGCTACTCTTGCCAAGAAATTTGCAAGGGCCATCCAAAAGGCCTCGAAGCCCTTCTTGCATATCTCGAGATCATAGCCCGGCTCGCAACATCGACTAGGTCAAAGTAGAGTACAACATTGAGTATGCAGAGAGGGAAAAAAATTGATTTACAAGATTTTTGTAGCATAATCTTGCCGCCCAATTCCTGCAAAATCAATATGATGCCCTTGATGGCTTGGAGGATGGGGACATGGCTCTTGACCATCGTTTCCCATGAATTTTTTATCTTGGAATGTTTGGGGTCTTACAGACTCCTTTCATAAATATGTTGTTCGTGAAACTCGGAAAAGATTTTTGAATTTGGATGTTTTGTTTTTTAGGAACTTAAAATTATAGGTTTTTAGTTACAAATGGTTTGTAAAGCCATCTGGCTTGATAACTTGGCTTTCTAGTAGTAATCATGAAGCAGGGCATGGGGGTTTAATTTCATTTTTGCACCCAAATGGTGGCCCTTCTTAATTGACAATGGCATCGACCCCACAAACCGAGCCATATGGGTTTTATTTAATATTGATGGTCGCCCTTTTGGCCTCATTAATATCTACGCTTCTAATGATGCGGCTAAAAGGGCCGATCTGTGGTGGTGGATCGCCAACTCAATTCTCGATGCTTATTGGGTCATAAGTGGAGATTTTAATATGGTTGAGTCACCCATTGATAAATGTGGCCACTTGCCGATGAGGTGGACACTTGGCGAACGAGAGGCGTGGTTTTTATGATGCTAATGCCTCTCACTTTCCCACATCCAAGCATGGTCTACTTGGACCAATCTTTAAGGAGGGACCTATCGCGTATTTAAACGGCTTTAACGAGCTATCTTTGTCACTCAAGATTATTTTGAGTTTGATAGCATTTATTCTATGCCAGTGGAGGTCATGCCTGACTTTGTCCTTTTGGATCACTCTCTAATACGATTTTGTATCAATTGGCATGATACATGCACTTTTGTCATAAAGGCCAATTATTTCTTAACATTGCCTTGATGCAACATGGCCCCACAGTCAATCATATCAAACATGTGTGGAATTTAATTCCCGACCTAGTCATTTTCAGTGTTACCATCCACCTATGTAGACCGGTTGGATTCAATAGTGGGAGGACATGATGACTCAAAAACTAGATTCCTACGAATCTATGGCAGCCAACTAGCCAAAATCCAACGTAACTCATACTTCACTAATACCTCGGTTCTCGGAGCTAGCAGTGGTGGTGCTTCAAGGAGATTCTGCAACTTCACGTTACAAAACTTTATCAAAGAAATTCAAATTACTAACAATTACAATGCTAGAGGAGCACAAATCGAGCTCGAATGCACTGGCTCAAAGTTGGCGATCGTGTCTCAAAAGAATTTTTTCTTTCCCTCAGAGACAAGAAACCTTCTCAAAAAATTAGGACCATCATGGATGGTGGCATTCGGGTCATTAATCCTCAACTTATGTTACAAGCCTTTGTGTGCCACTACAAGCTTGTGTTTCAAGCTCAATAACCTTATGCATCCTGTCAAGCTTGCTCTTGATTAATTTCTAGGTGTTGTGCCGTGTAAGTTGTCTAAGGCTCAGAAGGTGATATGTGACCGAATGCTCACCATTGAGGACCTCCATGATGCTACCATGTAGATGGCCAATGATAAAGCTTCGGGATGCGATGGATTCCCTTGCAAATTCTACAAATCCCTTTGGAATTTAGTCAAAAATAACCTTTTTCAAGTTTATCTTGAGGGATTTCATAACCAGTCTCTCGGACCACAAATCAACAAGGGTAACATCAAGTTCATCCCTAAGAAAGGAGACCTCGAGCAAATTACTTGTTGGCAGTTGATCACCCTATTGAATGTCTCCTACAAAATCATTGCTAAAGATTTAGCTACGAGACTTTCAATATCCTCTCGGATGTCATTCAACCGTAACAAACAAGATTCATTCGGGGTCGATACATCCTGGATAACATCATAGCTGTTTGGGAGGCCATGGAATGGGCTCACATATCCAATCAATCTGCCATGTTCATAAAAATTGATTTTGAGAAAGCTTATGATCGGATTGAATGGTCATTTATTCTTGTCATGCTTTAAGCCCTTGGTTTTGGCCCCATCTTTATTCAATCTGTTAGTATGTTTTTACATATGCTTTTGCTCATATCACTATCAATGGCACCACTCAAAATCCTTTGGAATTTTCTCGCTCTATCCGCCAAGGTTTCCCATTAACTCATGCACTCTATGTGCTTGTTGCCAAAGGATTTGGATATTTACTGGCCCACACCAATTCTCAAGGACTTGTTAACGGAATCTTGTTAACTTTTGCATCCAATTCTCAACTGCTCGATGGTTGTTTTAGAGATGATTCCTTTCTTAAGCTCATTGAAGATGAAGCCAACATCTAAAATGTCGTGAAATGCTTGGATACTTTTTGTTTAACTTCTGGCTCCTCTATCCAATGGAAGAAAACTCAGTGCTATCTGAAGTCCTTCCTTCCTACGCTTGATTGGCTTGTCACTTTTAAATGGAAGGTTCTAGCTCATGGAAAAATATTTAAATTTCATGGTATTCCTTTTGCTTTTCAATCCACCTTGACTGAGCTTTGGCAATATGTTATTCAGCGGGTGGCTAAAAAATTAGAATATTGTCTTACGAGACCTTTATCTTTGGCTGGAAAATTCCAAATTTGTTCCAAAGTTATTATGGCCACGCATGTCTACTATTCATTGTGTTGGGCTCCTTCCAAAGCATCTATCCATAAGTTGGAAAAACTACTCAAAGATTTTTCATGCGCTATCTTTGCCAGCGGCAGAGGCTTTCATCATGTGCCCTGGGAGATTTGTTGTCTCCCCGCAACTCCTAGGTGCTCCGCTTATAGACATTTTGTGTCAAGAGCGGGCACTCTATACAAAATGGATTGTTTGAAGTATCACGGCCAAGAAGTCTGGAAATTTCTCATTCGACATGGTATCACATATGGCTCATCTTATAACCGCCTTGCACGGAAAGGATTGGGGTTTATAAATATGCTCATAACCCCCTTGCTATCAATGTAATTGGCACATTCGTGCTTAAGAGAATTTGGAAATCTTGGGAATACATTAAACCATGGCTCTTATGGAAAGATGACGAATTTCGTAATGGAGTTTCTGTTAATCATCAATCCATCTGGTAGTCACCAATTTTCTAAGCACAGGATAAATGTTTGGCGGAAGCTCGAGAATTTCCATGCTCATATTATTTAAATGTGGAATTCACACCATTGAAGACTTATTCTACAAACATATACAATCCCGGATCCCTTAGCCGAAAATTAAAACTCATTTTTGGTTTTCCAATCAAGACTAGGATACCTACACTGTTGTTGTGATCAACTCGGTCACGAGATCACATAATGCACATGATTTTTACATTCTTCTCGCCCTTGGTGGACAAATTAGAAATGGTATGCGGATAATCCTTTTCATAATTACTCACCCATAAAGGCTACCGTTGACTTTCACCTCACCTTCCTATGGTGGATAAGCTCAACACATGTTGGGGAATTCACTCCACTATGTCCACTTGGAGTAGGTGATTTGTTTATGTTTTGTTTATTTATGTGGAGCCCAAGATTTCCCACTTCCTCTGGTGTATTTTACACCGAGAATTGCCTATTGGGGCTCGTATTGTTCAAATTGGGGTTCTAGCTCCCAAATGACCTTTTGCACCATTTGGAATCTCTTTTGCATATTTTTGGTTGTCCCAAATCTCGGGTTGCTTGCACTTTGGATTCATTCTTTTTCTTTCCGTTAAGAGCTCATTGCTTTACCCGACAACATATCCTTCCGGGAGGGAATCCCAAGCTTATGCCTATGTTCACCCAGATTCAACATGTTTTCAGAGGGGAAATTATTTTTAAGATATGGAAAGAAAGAAATGCTTTTTTATTTGCTAATTCTGCAGTTGATTAGTATTTTTCCATTTATAACAAGTGTATGGTGATATCCAATGTGTTGATGCAGATACAAGTATAAGCTAACAAGGTTACGCTAGAGGTGGACCACCTTCGGACACTTGTGCGCCACTAGCGCAAGAAAGCCCTATGTAATGTTGCATATGTGCCTCTATCACCCACTAGGTGCTCCATCCCTCTTGGCCGTGGTGGTTGATGTAGCGAGATCTCAACGACGTTCTTATAGCCGGGCTCGCCAACTCTCCTCGTGACCTTTGCATCAAAGAAGTCATTCTCCACTGGCCGACGTGGTTAGGGATTGTCACGACCTCACCAACACAGGAGCCCTTTGCCCACCCACCGGTAGGGTTGGGGATCTATGACTCACCACTTGGATGGGGTTCTCTTGTCACCATCGCTCACCCCTACCGCTAATGGAATCTGTCGCCGCCGCTAGTCTCCTCGACAAGTTTCCTCGCCTCAACCTTGCCATTCCCACTCGTGGAGGGACCGAACCGGAAGATGAAAATCCTTCCGGTTGGGAGCTCTCAAATGTTGGCAAGGACTTACCTAGCTCGAGCTAGATAGATGATCGTGATCCACTTGCTTCGAGCATGTTTGCGGCAGCTGATTGTTGTGTGACTTGGTTTTTGTTTTGTTTCTGGGCGTTGCCTAGCTTTTTTCCCCTAGGCTCGACCTAGTTTGTTTATGGCTCTTCTAGGCTCGACCTAGCATTACTTTTGTGGTTTTGGGGCGTACTCTCATACCACCCTCTTTTTGTTGAAAGTTATCTTGTATTGTATTGAATTAATATAATATAAGATATTTTTCATCAAAAAAATACATCATGTACAAAGTTTGGAATACAACACAATATGCCCAAAAATAATTTTTAACCTCCCAAAAATAAAAATACTAATTTTTAATGTATAAAAATTGAATAAATCTCTCAAAACCTCTTATAATTATATAGTGTGAGAGTGATGCTAGGTTTGAAGAGTCATAAATGAGTAGAGTGAATTATGTAATCCCATGTAATATAAATCAAATATGAGTGTACAAGTAAATTCTATTGAAAAATATTCATTTAAAAAAATGACAAGCCATGATTCCTTACGAGATACCAAGATATGAACTTGTGAAAGTGCCTAAATGGTGAATTCCACAAGATTCACAATAAGAAAATGATTTACTCACAAAGACTAGTTGCAGAATAGTATATATATATATATATATATATATATATATATATATATATATATATATATATATATATTTATATAGTTTTTTTAATTGTTAAAACGGGTTAAAGGGGCCCATACCCTTTACAATCCATAGGAAGGACCTACCCATAAAGAAAAGCTATGCTAACATAGAAAGGGCAAGATTTACCTCTTACAAGTTCTCCAAATAGAAGTTATTTCCCACCATGGGATGGGAAATAATCCTCAATATTACACATGCGACCCTTTTTACCTTTCCTTTTCTTCACTTCATACCACTTGCTAGTATCAATCGAAACCACCAACATGAGATCATTGGGATTAGTCGAAGTTACCAATTTGTCTGACAAGGAATCCTGATCCGAATCCAAATTGTCAGAAGTATGCCCTCTTTTCGTTTTTCCCACTACAATAGTATTCCCAGTGTTCCCTTCTCTATACCCATTTTCTCTTTTCCTACCATTTCGACTTCCTTATCCTCGGTGTTGGATTTTCTAGGCTCTTCCTTGAAAGACGAGGTGACACCAAATCTAGATTCGACACCCCCAATTGCGAAAGGGTTGAACCACCCTTTTAACATATTTAGGATTTTTATTAAGAGGACATGAAGCTTGCAAATGACCAGGGTTTCGTAAGATCTACACCGAAATGTTGTGTTTTCATAATCTAAAGCTTGGGAATGCTGAAAATTTCCAAATTTTAGATTGATGTGGTCTAGTAGTCCTTTACTCAAGTTGATTTCTACACAAATACGGGCATAGGTGCACACCTCAAATGGGTTCTATCCACGTCTTCTTTTATGAACTTTCCCAAAACATTGTCGATATCCTCTAGGGCATACCAAAGATGCAGAGGAAGGTTAGGGAGCCTAACCCAAACAAGCATTTTGGTGACTGAAATAGTCTTCAGATCGAAGTTTGGAAACCATGGATTCAGAAATAAACTAACATTACCTAAAAACCATGGGCGTTCTGACAAGCTTTTTGACTCGCTAAAATGCACAATAAAAAAGCCCTTAGAAAAAAGAGATATTTCACACTTGTTGGACCAGTGCTCAAAAACCCACTGATAGAGGGCGGAAGAGGAAGGCCATAAACCATTGAAACGTCCGATCATGACATCCCGAGATAGAGTTTGATAATAGTCCTCCACCTCAGAGTTTTCTATAACTAGTGATGAGATGTCTTCAACAAGATCTACCAGGTAAGCCTGATTTCTTGGAATACTTTGCTGCCATGTTTTCCCAAGACATCGTTGAATGAAGACAATAGAGGAGAATGGGTCATGCCCATTGCCAAAAAAGTGCTTCCCCTATATTCCCATTCCTGCTCTCTGTTAGTCCCACCCGATTCAAACCACCCGGTCATTGCCTTAAATGAATCCTGCGAAGAAAAGAGTTAGGGCACAAGCCTTGCATAGCCTTTACTTTAGATGTCATCTCCTTTTTATATAGTTTTTTTAATAATATAGAGTATAATCGTATGATGAAAAAATGTCATGATTTTTAGGGATTATAGAATGTGATGCAAAAATATTTGAAAGTAACTTTATAAAATAAATATGTTTATATATTTCATTTAGTTAATAAACATAAATTAATATTCATACGAACTAATTAATTGTTGTGGTATTAGTGTATTTATTAATGATTTATACGTAATTAATAATTGACATGATATTATGGTATTAGTGGTGTATTGTGTATTGATTACATATTGGTACAAAGTAGTTAATTACTGTAGTGTTAATTTATTTAAATTTTTATATGATAAATTTTTGACATCATAAATGAAATATTTATAATAAATATAAAAAATGTTAGTTGACGTGATGAATCTAACATATAATAAAGACTAAGATGTTGGTAGATATCATGAATCAAACATATGATTTGTCGATAGGTTATATTAGTTGAGAAAACTTGCTTCTCAAAAGGACCTCATGAAAAAATAATAAACAATGTCTTACGTCGAATACCAAATGCCAAATTTATATGTTGTCGGATTATTATTTGTGAGCAAGTAGGAAAAGAAATAGGTTTGGGCGGGTCTCTGGAATACCCACGGTAAAGTTTCATTTTATTGTGCCAACTAGAAAAATCGATTTAATTTCCTCCCCACAACCTTAGGCATGGATAAATGTGGCGATGGTGGTCTTGAAAGAGAATTGGGATCGGAGATTTGTTCGCTGCTTTTAAGAATATAAGAAAGCTGATCCCTTTCGGATAGGTGTCCAAATTGGTAAGATATGATTGTCAAAGTTTGAGGGGGAATGCATTTTTATAAAGGCCATATCAATGGAAGTGATGTGTATAGTTTTATTATTGTGTCTTCATTCCAGGGCATTTCGAGTAAAATTTTGTGTTTAGGGCACATTTATGGCATTTCGGAAGTTTCGAAACATCTTAAACCATCCTCTCCTTTTTCGGTCTTGGACGTTCAAGGTTTGCTCGAGCAAGAAATTGGCCCTAATGGGACCACATTCATCCAACATGGGAAAAAAATCATCAAAATTGATCATTTATGTTGAAGGGGTCTTGTTAAGTTTCTGTTACCCTCTAGTTTCAAGAAAAGGCCCAAAGAAATCAACAGTGTGATTGGGTAACATGGGATCACCTCTCAAGCTGCAGGACTTGTAGGCTTGAGGTGAACCTCGGGAGAAGGCCGACTTCCTCTTCCTAAACTAAGCACTAAGAAAAATAGCTAACTTGACCTATACTAACATTTCCAGGGGATTATGGAGAGAGATTACATGAAATAGAACCTATACTAGAAGTGGTGATGCACCAAGAAAGGGATTTGTAGACGAATTCTTGGTCTTCGATGAAGAAAGATGAACATGGGAAGGATAGACATAGATCACAAACCCAACCGCATACAATAATTCATTCCCAGATAAGTACAACATAATCCAAAACTTGCAATAGAAACTTGAGACTTCACAAGTATACACCTTAAACACGTTAGAGGCAAAAGAAGTAGCAAAACAATGCAAGGATAGGAAATCAATCACAAAACATAAATTTTTATTACTCCAAGCACATGGACAAGGTACATCATTACAAGCAGGAAGAAGCACAAGCTACCATTACAACTTTCAGAAGGAAGGCTTAAAAGCCTCTAAATTCACAACAACTAAGCTTGGAAAGACTGGGAAACAATTAGGGAAGAAGTATGGGCAACATGAGACAAATCAAAACCTATTGTCGGTGGCATCATCTTTTGAGATGTTTGTGGACGAGCTTCCAAACATGTCGAAGCTCATAGAATTTGTCCAATAAAGAAAAATTTCAATCTTGTAGGCATTCACATCAACATGTTCAAGAAAAAATGGATACTTACAACAAAATGGATACTTACAAAAAAATATATGCATATTAAAAACCTTGTTTCATATATATGTTTAATGAAAATTAGGGGTTTCTATTTATGTATGGAAAAATTTCACAAGGCTAAGAATTAACTATTTTTCTTTTGTTTAACGAAAATTTCACGAGACCTTCTAGTGACAATTATGTTCATGTTTGATATGTTTAAATCACGGGCCACGATGCCATGTCCCATTATTGAGGCCCTATAAGGCATAGAAAAATTGTAGCGTGGGAGAATCATCTGTCTTCTCAACATATTATGTCGTGGATCCTTCAATTATGATTTTTATTCCTAAACATAACATGGTTGAGAGTATAGTGAAAGCGTGTGAACAATTCAACAAAGGGTCTGAAAGATATGTGGTCTCATATATTGCGAATGATGTCGGGATATACAAAGATAATGGGTGTAATAAAAAGGCCTATGAAGGCATGATAAGGCACACACCATGTTTATTCCTCCTCGAAGCATGTTATTTTTCACATATTATTGAATCCATTTGTAGTTCTGCAAAACACCACCTATTACCATTAAAAATACTGCTAACCCCATAAATACAAAAAGGCATAAATAAATAATTAGTGTAATTTTCTTTACTTGCAACAAACTATGGTATCATTACAAACCGCCACAAATATTTCGTATTTACTTTATACATGTAAACAAATCTTTTGTGTCGAATTATATATGTAGTTTTTCTTATTTTTAAAAAGAAGGCAAACATTCCAACCGTATGGGTATTTATTCCTTTAAATTTGTTTGAATGTGTGTGTATGTAGTAAACCTACATTAAATAGGGATATTTGATACGACACTCACAAAATTTTAATTTATTGTAGTTTTTAAAAGTAAAATTTGTAAATTTGCTTAAAACTAATTAATTTATTTGTAAGTATAAATCCACACCAAAACACTAAATTACGTATATAATATTTCAATCTCAATCAATCCACTTGTAAATATGTTGGCTAGATTTTATGCACATCCGAAATACCCAGCGGATCATGAGATAAATCTCCCTCATTTACCGGTGAGGCTCTGTGTAAGATTTTGTCAGTTTATATGTTCTAATATCTATCTGTTGGTATTACTTTAACTGTGTAGCTCATGAACCATAGCTATACGGTTCTGCAGCAAGTAAGCAGTTGTAAAAGAAAGGAAAAAATCTACAGAAGAGGAAAATAATAGGAAACGGAAGAAAGTAGAGAGGATGTGCAACCCAAGCAATAGTTTACAGAGTTGATCGCATGCACATAGATTAAAACAAATAGTTCATGAAATACATAATTCAAAGTAAAGGAAACTTTCGAGATCTAGATCTAGAATAGCACAAAGTTTATGAATAGATATATAAATAAATATGAGACGAATGCACCATTAACACAAAGTTCTCCGAAACCTCTTCTCTATTCCTCTGCTTGCAGAAATCGGGGTTTCAACTCTAAGTTTGGAACACAAGAATGTTGATTACAAATTTTGCCCCTTTAACTCCGTAGGTTCTTGCTCTATTTATATTGTATAAAGGGAAATTACAAATAGGAAGCTTTAAATGAATTCCTACATGCGGAAGCTATGAAAAGGGAAACAATTGACAATCTTCCTCCTGGAATTCCTCTTTGCATGACATGCATGATTTATAACTGAAAAATAGAACCTTCTATTTTGCATGTCTACCACCTATTTCCAAGTAATTGACTTCTTCAAGTAACGCTTTTAAACCAATCACTTAAGTTTTATAATTTAATTGATTGCTCAATTACTTTGTCGGAGAAAATAAGAGAAAGAGAGAGAGAAGAAATTAGAAGAAAGTTGTTGCAACACTCCCAGTCTTGTTCTCCTTCCATACTCTGCATGCTTTGATCCAACTTGTATTGTACTTCTGCTTCATCTATTTTAGCAATGAATGATCTGAATGATATCTCTGCCGTGGATCTGAGATACTCCCATATGTTGTTGAATTCTTTCCTTTGATTCTCACCAAACTGGATCTAGAAGAAGTGACTATGATTTGCCTGCGGGTGCTACCTCTGACATGTCTTCCCCTTCTATCCTTGAAGCTTTTGTAGTTCTTCTTCAGTACATGCACTAGTGCAATGTTTGCCGTAAATAATTCAGACAAAACTCATCATCTTTTATTTAAAATTGCATATGAGCAATTTTAAATTCTGGAAAGCACTCTGGGTGAAGGAAAACACAAGTAAATTCAATGAAGGCTTCAACTAGAAGATTGGGAGCACATGCACAAGCTTCTGAAAGGAATTCTCCATGCATTGACTTCTACACGGGTTGTGTTGGAAACAAGAGGATGAATTTTTTGTTGGAATCCTTGAAATTGGATCAATTTGTGCAGATCTGGCAACTTCTTCAAATTCGAAAGATATATTCAATATATCTGACATTGATTTGAACTTCTTTTCACTAATATGAGCACCTGTGATGAATACCTGCAATTAATTCAGACAAAGATGAAGTCCAGAGCATGAATACTTGATTTATGTCACCAAAAATCTGCATATGAAGCTCTGCTGCCCTAAAATTTGAGGTTTTGCTTGCATGCAAAGCAAGCATAAATATTTTTAACTTCACCAGGCACTTATACCAACATGCAGATAATTAACAAGGCTTAAATCAAGCTCCTCCAACCCTAGGTGCCAAACTTTGAAGCTTTCCGACAATGAAAAACACTTTTTGATGCAAAAATCCTCCTTCCTTGGGCGCCAAAACTGTCCAGGCTGCAATCCTTTGCAAAAATAATTAATTACATCTTCACTATGGCAGCCCATGCTTATATAACCCTCAACATTCTATTTCTAATAATTTTCCATTCTATTCTTGCAATTAATAAACAATCATGTTTATGCACCCAATTTAGGCGCTGATTTTACATGCTCTTGGCTGTCATTAAATAAATTTATTTTATTTATTTTTAGCATGCTTCCTTCAGTTCTCTTTGACTAGCCTTCATGCATTGACTTTCTATTCATCCATGGCGCCAAAATTAGGCAAAAAAGCTATTAATAAATACCATTAATATCATTGTTTAATCACCAAATGGGTCGCACTTTTTGACATGGGTGAATTCTAAAAATAAGAAGCCAACTTCTGATGGGAATTTTCACCCTGCACTGCAGCTCTAATAATCCCTTCTTCCACTTAAGTTGTTTGACTTTTATAATGGGAATTTTTACCCTGCAAGGCAGGTAATAAATTCCCACCTGCCTGTCACTTCTAATTTTCCCACTAAACTTAAGTGACTTTCCAAAAAGTGCGACTTGCATTAAAATTAGCCCCCTTTGAAAAAGTGCGACTTGTTTGGGTGAATAAAACCTTATGATGGGAAAAGTTAGCTGCAAGGCAGGTAAGAAATTCCCGCCTGCCTGCCGCCTCTAATTTTCCCATCGCAACTTAAGTGACTTTGACTTCATGGGAAAAAGTACCCTGCAAGGCAGGTAAGAAATTCCCATCTTCCCCGCCACTACTAAAAATCCTGTCGCATGCTTACACTCATTAATTCCGTAAATGCAACTTGCTAGAGAGGCTTTTGTGCATGACTTCATCTTTTTTGGTCAGAAGTTTGCATTTTAAGGTGATTCCTTCGGTGTTGTGTCGATAGATGATCTCCGGATGCTTGAGCAATTAAACGTAGACTATCTTGGCGAAGGAATTGACTTAGGGGAATTTCACGGAGAAACAAACGAAGAAAACCGAAGAAAAACACAAAAGAAATAAATAAAAGCGAAAAATGTTGCCAGAAGTTGCAGACAATGCCCTGAATTCATTCCTGGTGAAAACCCTATTGAGATGAGTGAATACTGGCATGCAAAACTTCAACAGATTCAACTGGAGCACAATTTACTTCAAACGAGGCATTATTTATTCAATAAATAATTAAATAAAAATTTCCCGCAGACAAAACTTGGCGGAGGGATAAAATGAGTTTGGGTATCTGGGTATTTGTCGAAATTGGCTCATATGATTCACTGGGAATATCCTAACATAATACAGACATCTTTTGGCAATAAAACACAAAAAGACCCGTTATTTTAAAAAAGAACAATTTTTTTCAAATGGGTAGTCCCAGATTTCAGGGTGAAATCTAGGGACACCAAAATATAAATATAATATTTATTCATCCTCTTGAATCTCGTTGTATTGCATTGCAAACTATTGAATTCTTGTGTTCACATTTTACGGAAAGGTGGTTTCATATTAAGATTTTTTAATTATAGATGTTGAAACTCATTTTACATGAGATAGATCATATATAACCCCCTCTCCTTCATCTTCAACTCTCGGGCGACACCTGCCGAGGCGACATATACATCTAGGTGCCATGGTCTCGATGCACCTAAGAATTGATTTTACGACTCTAAAAATCCACATTTAATTAACAAATCAATCCCACCTTGGTTAGGTGGCACAGTCTCGTGATAATATATTATGATCCTTGTGCCACTTGGGGTCGAAGCCGCACTAGAGGTGGCCCTTTCACTAACATAATGATCGCTTGGTTACGAATATGTATGTTTGCTACCATGCTACCTAGGTCGAGTATTGCTCTGCCGTGCATTTTGGGATTGCTTCGACGACCCCGCAAACCTTACATGCCTTACTACCCATATCAAACATATGTCTTTAGCGCATCTTCAAATCACTTCAACGCCTCTACACCCCCATACTTTAAATATCACGGAACATTACATCTCCTTTTGGTGCAAGTGTTAGTAATAATAAATGCAAATATGTTAGTTGATATGATAGATCCAACATTAATAATAATAAATATATCAGTATGCGAGGAGTTAATTGTCTTTATGATATTAGTTTATTCGTGTATTTGTTTTATAAATTTCGACATGGTAAATGAAACAATCGAAAATAAGACAAACAATATTATATTTTCTTATAATGTCAAACTCAAATTATTAAAATACTAAAATTACTAACACATTAGTTAAAAAGTTTAAACAAGTGTATTCAATGAATGGTATATATACTCCCTTATGTAGTAGTAAAAAAATCACCAAATGATACATATATTATTAATTGTGATATTACCATACAATTTAATACTACGAATGAGACCACCTCTAATAATATAGGTGATATGTTATGTGTGTAAAATAGTTCAATTCCTTCTCACCACACTCCTTTTCACCTAGCATTTTTCTATGATATTACATTTATAGTTTATTGTTTCATCTTTAAATTTTTAAATTTGTATTCACTATTCAATTAATTTTTGTCTTCTATATCTATTTTATTGTTAATCCATTCACTTAAGTAGCATTCCAATTTTTGATTCATAAAATTTTAAATAAAAATTTGACATGGTAAACAAAATATTCAAGAATAAAATTAAAAAAATTCTATTTTTTTATAATAATAATTTTTTTAGAATTACCAAATTATTAAAAATATTAAGAAATGATTTGGTTAATTTTTTTGAGATTATTACATGGAATAGATGTTTTAGGTTTACTTGGCCTTGGTCATTACTTTAGAGTAGTGGGTTCAATTTCTTATTGACCTACAATGTATGAAGTTAGAGCATTTGCACCTTATCCATATACATAAGTATTCACTCATCTTTTAAATTATCAAAGAGAAAAATAAATAATTAAAAATAAAATTAGCTTTATTTCATTTATAATAGAAGGCTCAAGATTAATAAAGAAAATCGTGATTTTAGACCAGTTTCTTTAGTGTATTTGAGGGACTTATTTTTGTTTTTCAGGTCGCAATAGGCTACTTGGCCTAGTAGACCTCATTAAAATCTTTCATTTCATTTCATCCCAAAAATAAAAAATAAAAATGAATGAAATAAAAACGAGTTGGTGTTAACTAACGAGCTGCCATTGTAGCTCCAATGGGCGTCAACCGAACTCCGTTTTGGATATGGCATTTAAATAACGCCCATGCTGCTTCTCTTGTTATTCCCCCACCACTAAAATTCACAATGTTTTCAAATGTATTTGTGAATGCGCCCAACACATCGGTGCTCCCCTGTTACTCACAAATACACTCAAAATCTCCAATTGCTCTTCCCTTCGCTGTATTTACAAAGCATATTTACATTACCCAGAACAAAACTGCTCCAATGCCGTTCTAAATTCGTACAGCATTAAAACGAAGTCAAAATACAACATTATAACGAAATCAAAATCAGCTAGTAATGCTAGAGAAGTGGATGATGAGTCTGGTGTAAATTCAGGTGTTGTTTGGGATAGTTTGAAATTGTTGGAATGGCCTAAGCTTTGCCAGGCTGTGGCTGCCTTCGCCGGAACTCCTCTGGGAAAAGAAGCACTTAAGGTTATTTTTTTCGATTTTCTTTTCTAAATATGATTCGGTGAATTCTCTTTTGCGGGGCTTAGTTGCGACGTCTTAGCGATATCTCTCCTGTCAAATTCCTATAGGACTGGACTTTGCTTTGTCGAGGGTAACAAGGGAGATTTTTTTCAATATGAAATTCTTAAACTGCGTTGATCCGCAAATATTTTTATTCTTGAAAGATTTGATATGTTTTTATATAACAAGTTTATGAATTATTAAAGAAATGTTTTTGTTTTATAATAATTGGGGTGAAAATGGCAAAAATTTATGCGCTGCAAAAGTTTACGAAGGAGGGCATTTATGCTCTTGGGTCATTCCGCCACTGTTTTCAAATTGTGTTGCCCTTTTTTTTTTGTTTGGGTAAAAATGACAAAAATATAGTTCATTGGTGAATATTAGCCTCTAAAACTATCCCTAGTTTGTTGGGTTAAATGGAAAAATAGTTCATTGGTGAATATTAGCCACAGAAATTACCACTAGTTTGTTGGGATGTATCGCACCGAATGAGTTATATGCAGTACTTTACCCAATTTTAATCCATTGTCAGGTCTCCTTGAGATATGAACATGGGGCTCTGCTTTGTAAGCCTCAATGCTTTACCACTCGAGCTTATCAATTCGCCAAAGTCCTTAAGATTAGTTAGATCATGTTCTTTTATGCAATTAATGTTGAGTTCGTCTGTATTTATATCACTGAATATGATTTGATGCACATTTTTTTGTAGAACCAACTGTGTTTGCTGCATTTGAGCCAAGGACAAAGTGAAGGTCTTATTTCGGAAACCTCCGCAGGCATTGAATTATTGAATTATTATGGCAGCAGTTTGGATTTTGGGGACTACAAACTGTAGAGGTATGTATCCACTTCTTCAAAACAGGAAAATTGTCAAGGACTTGAATTTTTCTTTTTATAAATATCTAACTATGTGTTTTATTTTATTTTTGTTTTGGCCGCCTCTACTCTGGTGTGCGAGTAAACTTGGACAGCATTTTACAAATTTCTAAATACAGATCATTTTTTTAAACAAAAACCACCATATTTATATTAATAAAATTATAAAGTACAAATTACAATGCCAAGCAATTATACTCATACTGGATGAGATATCTTTTGATTTCCAAGTACAAATAAAAGAGAAGAGATAGCATATATGTGATTTATCCATCATGTGATTTCAAAGAGAGGATCCGCTCTATCTGTTTCCGTTTCTCCTGGGGCCAGATCAGGGGTATAGGACCAAAGTTTATCAGATTAGAATGATCTAAAGCCCAGTTGGCCAATCCATCAGCTATCTTGTTCTGCTCCCTAGGGACACATGAGAGTATATGATTGTTTGGAACTAGTGGCGGCAGTTTTATCTGATCCTAAATTTTGGCAATAAGCCAATTATTAGACGGATGTTGCTCAGGGGCTTGTAGAAGGTTAATAATAACCTCGAGTCTGATTCTACTATGATACTAGGACATCCCAGTTTAGTTGCCTCCAGGAGAGCACGTTGGACAGCCATAATTTCAGCCACATTGTTAGTGTAGTGTCCCAATTGATATGCAAAGAAGAAAAGAGGAGTTCCCAAGGAGTCATGAGCTATCCCTCCCATACTGGCTGGACCCGGATTACCTCTAGCTGCCCCATCAGTGTTTAATTTGACAACTCCGAATGGAGGAGGCTTCCATATTCGAAGAGTAGAAGGTACCCTTTGTTTGGTAGCTTGCTTTATCTGCAATTGCCTGTTGCCCGATTTAGTTTTTGTAAGAGAGCTTTCCACCTTTCAGGCAATGGGGAAGGTAGTTTTAGATTGTGTATGATAGTTTCTGCAATATTACTTCTAGTCAAGTCCATAATATACCACCTGTCTCTGCTTTCTAACTTGAAGATGCATCTGTTTCTTTCCTTCCAAACATTCCACAACAAAAGAGAAACAACCAACCAAATTCCTTTGGTGAAGTCTTGAGTATCCCTAACTGAATGTTTCCACCCTCTAATAGTGTCCACTATATTCACAGGGGATTGCCACGTTACTGAAAGACAATCAGCTAGTGTACACCATAGGGCCAAAGTGAAGGGGCATTGAAAGAAGAGATGAGTTAGGGTCTCTTCTGCATTTCTGCATAAAGGGCACCAAAAGGGTCCAACCATACCCCTTTTCATCAAATTATCACCTGTAAGAACTCTATGATAGATGAGAAGCCAAACAAAGAATCTCACCTTAGGCCATAGAGCAGGTTGCCAAAGGTCCACAAAGATATCTTTCCAAGGATGTGGATGAGGGGCCACCAATACTTTATAACCCTCAGCTATTGAATACTTTCCATCCTGCTCGACCCCATCCCAATGTATCTGATGTCGAATTTGTACAAAGGATCTTGTTTTGCAAAAGAGTTTGGAAGAATTGAACTTGTGCCTGAGTCAAGTTAATTTGCCACAAAGATGGAGGAATCCATTCACTCCCAGGTATGCAGGCTGAATATAGTGCCTTACCTTTGTTTTTCCTTGTCCATGGAGGATCTCCATAATATTACTAAGATGTGGATACTGTTTGATCAAAGGAGGATGGCCATCCCATGAATCTGTCTAGAAGTTTGCCTGCTTGCCGTTTCCAATTTTCCAAAACAATTGTTGCTTGATAATTCCTTCTCCAATTCTGAGAACTGAAAGAATGGGAGATCCTCGGGAAGGTAATGAGTATCGGACTATGTCATGGGGTCTCATTCCATGTGTATATTTTGCTCTTATATTAATACTCCATAACTGGTCCGGATTTTGCAGAAGTCTCCAATATAATTTTGTTGCCAGGGCTTTGTTATTCGGGACGCTAGCTTTGAATCCCAATCCTCCCTCTTTCTTTGGCAGACACAAGGTTGTCCACTTCACGAGATGCCATTTCCGAGCCTGTTGGATGCCTGACCACAGGAATTTTTGACTAATAGAATCTAAATGGTGCAGATTGTTGCTGGAATATTCAGGAGAGAAGCAAAATATACAAGAATAGCTTGCAACACAACTTTGATTAAGGTTATTCTTCCCCCTGATGATAACCATCTATTAGTCCAATTACTAAATTTTTGTTGGATCTTAGCAGTAGCCAACCCCAATCAGAGATTCTTTTAGAGCCCAATGGAATACCCAAATATTTTAAAGGTAGTGTGGTCTTTTGAAATCCAAGTTTCACAAGTATGTCCTGTTCACCTTGGCGAGCAATGGAAGAAAATTATTTTTGACTTATGTCTATTAATATCCTGACCAGTGGCCTTTGAAAAAAGTTCCAAATTTTTATGGATTTGAGTAGCTTCTTTCATAGACGCAGCCCCCATTATAGACGAATCATCAACAAACTGTAAGTGAGATAGTGGGTCCACCTGTGTGGCCAATTTTATACCTTGCAGCTTTCGTTGGACTCTTGTCCTGGCAAATAGTCTACCAAATGATTCTGCAACTATGATGAACAAGAACGGAGATAAAGGATCTCCCTGCCTTATACCTCTCGATGCAGAAAATCGTGTTGTAGGAGTGCCATTAACTATAATTGAATAAGAAACTGATGAAATACGTGCTAAGCTTGTATCTACTGCCCATAGAGAGAGAACCCAAAATAGAGAAGGATGTCAGAAAGGAAGGCCCAACTTACCCTGTCATAGGCTTTAGATAAATCAAGCCTTACAAACATAGCGGGCTTCTTATGAATGTCCATAGAGTGAAGAGCTTCTTGAGCCAACACAATGTCATCATAGATTTGTCTATGGGGAACAAATCCACCTTGCTCGGGAGATATTACTTTGTCAATTATGGATTTCAGTCGTTCAACTATTACTTTAGTGATTATTTTGTACAACACATTACATAGAGCGATGGGACGATACTCTGTAATGGTGGAAGCCTCCTGTTTCTTAGGGATTAAAGCAATATAGGTGAAGTTGATGGCCCTAAGAACAATTTTTTTCTTGTCTGCATTCTTCCACTACTTCTAGCAAATATTTTTAATAATATCCCAGAACTCTGATAAAATTCAATCGGAAATCCATCAGTCCTGGAGTTTTCCCTTTTTCATGGCCCACACAACAGTTTGAAGTTCCTTTTGACACCGGTTGCAAAAGTGACATATTGTCTGCCTCACTAACCTAGAGAAGGAATAATGTTAAGCAATTGTTGTTGGGCATTCCTGTCCAGATTAGTTGCCTTAAACAACTCTGAAAAGTACTGTATGGCAACGTGTTGGATTTCTTCATGTGTATTTGCCCGGGTTCCATCCTCTTTATCCAGGTAAGCAATGTGATTGTTGGAACGGTGAGCTAGAAGAGATTTATGAAAAAAGGAGGTATTTTTATCTCCCTCTTTCAGCCACTTAATTCTGGCTTTTGTTTCCAGAATATTTCCTCCCTTAATTCCCATTCAGTTAATGTTTGCTTAAGTAGGATTTCCTTGTTTTGCAGTTCCTTTGAGTATCCTTGTAGCCTTATTTGTTGAGACACCTCCTATAAGGCTTCCAAGACCTCTCGTTTTTTCACATGAACATTTCCAAAGTCTGAAATATTCCATTTCTTGAGTTGATTCGTGAGGTACTGCATTTTTTTGACGAAGCAAGAACATTTTAGTACCATGGTGAGGCTGGCCTTCTCTCCACCATTTCTCAATTAAAGGAGGAAGATGTTCATCTCGCAGCCACATCAATTGGAATCTAAAAGGGGCTCTGAACGGTAGTGATTTGCCCAATTCCAATAACACCGGCCAGTGATCAAATCCAGAGTTGTCAAGAACATTAGCCATGGGTATGATGTTACAGTCAAACCAATCTTCAGATATCAAAAATCTATCCAATCTTTCCATTATACAACTTTCCCCTATTCTTCTATTGGACCATGTCATTAATCCATTTTGGGTTTGAATATCAACCAAGTGCATCCTTTGTATAGAGTCCAACATATTAGCAGCAAGCATCCAGAGTAGTGTTTCCCCTTGTTTCTCATGAGAGAAAAGGACTGTGTTGAAGTCTCCCCCTATAATGATTGGTATGCCAAAATGTGCTATTGCAATATTTTGAATAATCTTCCACTGGGGCTTTTTTGCCTCCACCTGAAGAGGGGCATATATGTTCATTATCAAAATAATCTGATTTTGAGGAACATATCGAACTACCATATAGAGAACACCCTAGTTTCCTCCGCTATCAAGAAAGTGAACTTGTTGGGGGTCCCATATGCATGCCAAACCTCCAAATGCTCCTTGTGAACTTAAAGAGACAACCTAGAGTTTTTGTGAATATTTGGGATCACTGTTGCCATGAATTCAATAGAAGCTTTAGTTTCCTGAAGAAATAACATATGAGGGTGATGTTGTTGCACAATACGCTTAACCTCATTTACTTTAGAAGGGCTGCCCTTAAGCCCCCGAATATTCCAAGTAATCAGCTTCATTGTGGGGTTTGTTCAAAGATTGAGGCCAAATCCCCAACTTTACCATTTCCCGTTAGTTGCTTGCCCTTCTTTCTGAATACGGGTTTGATTAGTTTTCCTTCTTGCTCTTAAAGTAGAATCCATCCGTAGTTTCTTCTGTTGTTCTTGTTGGATTCCTGAAGGATTATTATCAAGAGGGGGTGCTTTGTGGGGGAGGTGGTAATAATAAAATATTACTCTGGGCATTTCCCCTTCATCCTTCCGTTGCTCTTCTACCAACTTATGTTTCCTCTGATAACTTTTTATTTCTCTCGTATTTCCTTGGTGCACCACCAATGCTTTAGATTATGAGTTCATCTGATTATTGTCCTGAACTTATTGATGGGTCTGACCCATTTGAGTTTCCGGGACTTGGGTTTCTTGTACTACGTCCATATCTTCCTCTGCTTCTTCCGTTTGGAGGGCTGCAAATCTGTTGGTATTATTATTCTGAACCTTGCCTGTATTTTTCTCTTTTGTTATCTTTCTTTTTGGTGGTGTCACAAATTCGTCAAAATTAAGTGTCTCCTTGATTGGGTCCTTAATCCGCAATGGACAATCTTTAACAAGATGGCCATATTCATGGCAAAGGCGACATCTGAAAGGTATATTCTCATAGTCAATCTGTTGCTCCCATCTTTCCTCCCCTATTTCCAGAAGAATTTTTGCAGGCAACGGTTGATTCATATCCATGTACACACACATCCGTGCATAGACCATTTGTTCCATCCTCATTGTAGAATCCGCTGCCCTTACAAATTTGCCAATAGAGTTACCAATGTCCTGGAGAACCACTTGGATTCCAAAATTCCGCAGGTAAGCCAAACAAACGGATCCAGATTGGAACTACAGATGGAAGTTCTTCTTCAGCTTTGAATAATGGTTGCCATGGCTTCATGAACAAACCTGCTCTCCCATAAAACCATGGGCCCCCTTGGAATATGTATTCCTTTTCATCTCTATTTGCAAACACAACCAAAAAGTAACTATTCGGATATATAGAAACCGTGTACTCACCTGGGGTGTTCCATGTTTTCTGGGCCCATTCTTTGAATGCAGACAGTGAGGGCTTAAACCCCAGAAAACGTACAATGAGAGCCCTGTCTTCCAGTTCGCGAATATTGGCTTGAATATCCGATGCTGCAATTTTGATAACCGAAGTACCATCCGCAACTTTCATGCAGCCTGTAGGAGTCTTCCTAGGATCTTCTTTGATTAGATGGAATGGGCGATTGAAACCAATGTTGGAGGAGAAATGTTGATCTTGGGATCCACGGATAGCATCCCTAAATGACATCCGAGAGGATTCCCCTCTTTCAAACATGCGAGTTTTAGAGGGCTCCATTCAGAAGAATAAGGATCCTTTGACCACAAGGGCCAAAAGGGGAATTCAAAATCACAGAAGAATTACAAACACAGACATGAAAATGAAAACAAAACAAGATCACAACAAGAAAATGTAAAGAAGAAACCTCGTAACCCTTAGTATTAGAAAAAATGTTACAAGAGGAGACCATGAATTATATAAAGACCACATTTTTTACAGACCACGATTATACGAGAGGAGACCACGCATTATATAGAGACCTCGGTTTAAACAGAGACCATGATTTTACGGAGGAGACCACGCATTATATAGAGACCTCGGTTTAAACAGAGACCACGATTTTACGGAGGAGGATTTATATAGAGATCCTTATAAAATATGAAGAACAATAATATCAACTCAAATTGTCCAAAAGTGCCCTAGATGATATCAAACCCTTCACCCAAGCAAGTCGTCTAGGGTTAGAAGGAAGAAATAAATATGAAATCCTCCTTAAAGCTCACTTGTGACCTCTCGTATGAAGCCACCAATGCACAAATGAGAGTTTATGTCCCCAAGTGTGATCCTATTGAACGGTTTCGCCCTCAATAGGTGACCAAGGAAGGATTTTTGTCCTTCAATGGCATGAAGAAAAGCTACACTAGCTCCACTCCAAGTAAATGTCAAAATAGACGAAACATGATCTAAATACAAATCATGCTCAAATGTATCCCGCCACATTTCCTATGGAGTAGGGGGTTACCTTATTGCGATAAAGGGGATTTAAACCTGGATCATGCTCATATGTTTTTCCTTATTACCATTACACCGCAACCCCATGACAAATAGAGTAAATTTAGGCAAATTTTATATAAAAGTGTAGCTAATATTCCTGGAAATTGATACCAACTGAGAAATATAACTTAAAAAAGTGGGACAAAATGCACCCTCATCAATTCAAGAGGCATTGCAATTATACCCTCAATTATGCACTTAAATATTGCTTGGAATGCTTCCTACTTCAAATAATGAAAATGGATAGTTGGCATACTTGTAGATATAATAAACTTATACATATTTGATGTAATATTTTGTCTCATATTTCTTTTTTTTTACCAATTGGAAATCTAAGTTATTAAAAAAGTAGCCAATTGTTGAAGAGAAAGCCATAAAATTTTCCTCCTTCAAACCATCTCTAACAAAGGTTTTAGTTATATTTTTGGCTTTCATACCATAATATGCAAGAGTTGACGATGCCAGGGAGCCTACTTGCATGTTTTGTTGTATTCACATTCTTATGTTGTTGCTGGTCACCAAACCCATGATGTAGAAACCTACTTCAGTCCTCATCTGGCTGTGTAGGATGATAAGTTATAATGTCAATGACAAGCAAATGTTTCCTTCGACCTTCGCAATCATCAGACTTGCACCTCTTGAAAATTTATAAATGGATGTACACTTTTAATTGAATGACACAATAGCAGGCGCGAAGACAGATTGACCACTTTGAACTATACTCATTTTCAATGTTCATTTATGTAGCTTTCTATAGTATATGTACTCTCTGTACATAACCCTCACTATAAGAATACACACAACCCGAGTACCTAAAGAAGTTGCCATGGTTGCAGGCTTATGACTCAAGTTTAAATTAGGGAACTGTTAACACCAAAAGTTGCACCCTCTGAATGTTCACAGATGAACATTCAAAACTTTGGGTAACATGGGATGATCTTGAAAGTGTGGGACTTGCAAAGCGAGATCAACCTCCAAGAGAAGGCTGGTTCCTCTTGTCTTAGCTCACCGCAACTAACCTATAACCTAAGAATGCAACTAATCTAAACTAAACTACGTTTTCCACAGGATCCATAGTTGAGAAAGGGACAAAGATCAAACTTAAAAAAGCGTGATGCACCAAACTAAAACAGGGTTCAAACTTGGCTTATATGGACATGATGAAACTATCATGTATGGAAAAAAAAACAAACCCAGAGCTCTCTAAAAGATGAATACGTTGATTTAAAGCAAGACCAAAGGGTTAGGGATTCACATTTAATACGCAATGCATGAAGGAAAATCATAGTTGCATTTCACTAACGGTATTCCCTGCTTTCACAAAAGTAGAGGCTTAACAACTTTCGAAAAATGCAGTTATAGAGGTCCAAAAGCACCATCTTAAAGCAAAGTTTACAAATCCATAGGAGAGAACCCTTTTCATGTGCGAGGGCACTTATATTTATATGATTTTGTGGAACGGAGAAAAAAGAGGAAGAAGGGAAAGAAAGGATCGCTAAGTGGAATCCATCCCTTGAAGAATGCATTGAATGAGCACGGGCGCCATGATTTATCTTCAGAGTTTGCTTGTAGTACAGGTATGGACGCCCCAATTTTAGCCAACAACCACTACACGACCCTTGAGTCTATCGCATGCCATCAGACGACGCAGAACGATGCCATTCTTCATCAAATTTTGGTGGTTGGGGTGGTTGGCTCTCTAGTTCAAGGTTTGGTGTGGATTTCACTGTGTCCCACGGCTTTCACCGTAGTATTTCAAATTTTCTTCGTTTCGTGGACCTCCGAACCTTTCCTTGCATGTCTAGATGCGTGGAAATGCTTCACACCACCCGCGAGAGTCTAACTCCTCAATCCGCGGCCTTTGGCCTTGTGGCTATTTTCCTTCGTTCCGCGGGTTTGAGAAAATCCGTGGGACATTACAATTTAGTAAACCCACGAAACACCAAGTTAGTGTTTTGCGGCTTTTGAACTTAGCCGATTTCTTCTATCCCATGTGCGAATAAAAACTCCGTGGGATTCTGTCTACCTTCACTCGCTAGAGACTTATTTCCTTAGTGTTGCAAAAGGAGCGCGTAACACTAAATTTCACCAATTCCCGCCGAAGTCCCTACGCTGCTCATTCCTTTATTCCACTGGTTAGGAGAATCAGAGAAACATTAAGTTCCTACATTCCGCAGTAGACTGAACTAGTCTCCCGCGGCTTTTCTAGAGCATGAAAATGGTTAAGTCCTTTTGATAAGTTGATCAAAATTACATGGGGTATAATTTTGGACAATAGTTTGGCGTCTCTAGGGGACAAATGCTTGCTAGATGATAAAGATCAGTTGCCTTGGAGCATCCATTGGGCATGGAGTCAAGTTTTGGGGGTAAATTGATTTCATCCTTGAAAACTTGTCTCCTGAATCCGCATGAACTTAACAATGGACTGGAGTTGATTTATGGAATTTTGAAGGTACACTCAAATTACCCCAAAATTTTGGTTTCTGCCATGAACTCGCTCGAGAGAGGATCCGTGTATGACTGCCAAAGTGGCTCCAAAACTTATGTACAAAAGAGAAGATCATACATGTCTCAAGTGAAACATGCAGAGAGTACAAAACACTTATTACAAAACAAACTAAACTACCAAAAAACATGTGCTCGAAAGCACTTGGAGGAATTGAAACTAAACTACTATGTACAAGGTGGAATTCTTTTTTAAAAGTAATGCTTCAAATAAACCCCATTGATTGGGATTGTAAGTTCTTTTCCATCCAATTTTGACAATTGGAAAGCATTACTTGGCTTGCAATTGGAAACCACATAAGGGCCACTCCACATGGTGTCAAACTTTGAATGTTTACCTAGCTTGGCTCTGTCCTGATCCCACTTAAGCACAAGGTCTCCTCAAAGCTTCTCACTGCTGTTTTTCTATCAAAACATTTCTTGATTAGAGCCTGATTCAACTCTATAGCTCGTATGGCTTGGTTTCTCAATTCTTCGAGCTCCATGAATTTTGCATATCTCATCTCCACTTAAGCACAAGGTCTCCTCGAAAGCTTCTCACTTTGCTGTTTTTCTATCAAAACATTTCTTGATTAGAGCCCGATTCAACTCTATAGCATGTATGGCCTGGTTTCTCAATTCTTCGAGCTCCATGAATTTTACATATCTCATCTCCATTGCTCCAAACTCAAACATTTCCAACTTTTTGATAAGCGCTAATGCTTGTAGCTCAAGAGATAAGGTAGCCTTGCTTCTTTACCATAAACCAAATTGTATGATGAACTTCCTATTGACCTTTTAGGAGTGATCCTATCAGCCCATAAAGTTGATTTAGCGTAGTGTGCCATGTTCTTTGTAATGTCCCCATTTTCTGAAGACCCTTAGCCTATTTTTTCCCATGGGCTTTGGGATGTGCAAGGGGAAAATTATATTAAATAATTAAATATTATTGCCTGGAGAGTGATTTTTATCATTTGACATTATAAAGCAATAATTATTTAATTATTTAAATATGTAGATTATTTAATTTAATTCCCAAAATGCAAAATTAAATGGGGAATTAATTAAATAAATATTTAGGTGGCTTTTATTGTTAAAATCACCCTTAGAAAGGGGATGCCACACCTAGGGAAAATAAATTGCTTTTATTTAATGATTTCCCTCCCTAGGGATTTCGAATTTTGTGCCTCCTTGCTTATAAAAGGAGTGCTAGGATCATTGTGAGACTTATGTTATGATGAAATTATGTTGATACTCCATGCTTGGAGTTGGGATGCATGTCCATTGATATTCTCTCTCTCTCTCTCTCTCTCTCTCGTGGGAGGTTATTGAGCTGATTTGATATACAATTGAAGTATTCTTATGTGCTTGCAAATCGATTTGATGTATGAAGTTCATTCCAGCTTTGGCGACTTGCCTGAGGATGTCTATGGGCTGAGTTAAATACATTTTTAATATAAATCGATTGGCTGGTTGTGCTGCCTGCTAAATTGGTACATGGTTGTGGTGTTTCAAGGTGGATCGATTTGGTTTATGCATGATTTTGTGATATATATAGCACCTGTGTTACAGCGACTTCTTCTATTAAGTGTGTGGACTGATTTAGATATATTATTGTTGTGGATCGATTGAGCTGGCTGTTGGGTGTTGTCTCCTCTCTTGCAGCGATTGGTCGGGGCAAGTTGGGTATTAGTTCCATGTGCTTAGTGAACTGAATTTCATCAAGCTTGATTGCTGTTCTTTCCTTCCCTAACCGTGACTTATTTTGAATATATTGGAGTGCATATTGGAAGCCTAAGATAACCAGCGATTGCCTCATTGATTTAATAACTGGTTTATGCTCTTTTTAAGATTGGTCGACTATTTTATGCATGATTATATATCTCTGTTGCAGCGATCTCCTTCAGGGCAAATTATTAATAGGATTGGATGTTGTTGGGGTCTGGTTTAAGCTACTGTTTTTCTCCTGTGGCCAGCGACTTCACAAGGAAACCATCTGAGTACTCCAGGGAATGATTGAGTCTCTTAATTGGCAGCGACTTGTCTATGGAAGTTTGATAGTATATTAAGAGTCCTTGCAATATATTTTATGCTCCAACAAATAGAGGTTACAGTCTGTTACAGCGATTTATAACAAGAAGGTCCAGATTGATATATTCCCTGCATATTTCTGAGTATTTATGAGCAGCGATTTTATCTAATATGGTATGATGCTTTGGTAGCGCAAGTTCCCTTTTTTTCAGTGATCCTTAGATGAATGCTCAAATCAGATTTATACCTATTTATTTAGCAATTTGTATTAGTGAAATTGGATCAGATCGGGAGATCTTTTGCAGTTGTGTTTGGCCTTCCTATTCGTTGGGAATATGGTGGTCATTTTCTATATTTGGCAAACTGGTTTTAGAGCTTGATTGGTATATTAAATCTGGGTTTGTATGCTCCAAACAAATATGCCTGGCTAAGATTTGTATGAGGATGTTTGAGAATAACTTCAAGTGTTCATTACAGCTGAGTTATGTTTGTTTAATGCTCAATAGTAGTAGTTGGCATTGATGATTGTAAAGAGAAGTTTAGAACTGATTTTTAAATTCAGCTGAGGATTATCTGGGTAAATTGTTGATAGAGGCCATTAAACCCTTGTCTTCGGGTTTATTGAGTCATCTACTCAACCGGTTCAAGTGGTTGTGATTATATTTTGCTATTTTCTGTTGATTGGGGTTGTTGATTGCCAATTTTCCATTGATCCCGGAGTTGGGACATTACATCCTTTGATTTTCATCCAAAGTTCTTCGTATGATTCTTAGCGAGTTCTTGTTGGTTGACTCACCTGCCCGTTTCCTTGGGGGTAATAATTTGATGAGGTGCTTAGATGGATGCCATTCTTGATAGCCCAATCAAAGATTTTTGTGCCAAGAAATGCCAAAGCATTGTCAGAGATGATTGTAGAAGGGACGCCAAACCTGGTCACAATCCCTTCATAGAAATCTGGAACGCTGGTTTCGTTAGCTTCCTTCAAGGCAATCACCTCCGTCCATTTGGTGAAGTAATATGTGGCTGTCAAAATCCATTTGTGCCCCAAACTGGAGTGTGGGTTAATTACTCCTATGAAATCTAGCCCCCATTGCATGAATGGTTGATCGATCGAAATAGGATGAAATGGGAGATCTGCAAGTCTTTCTTTGCGTCACAAGAAGGCACACTTTTTTGCATTTTCTGATCCATGAATGGCAATCCTCAAGAGATTTGGCCAATAATAGCCGCCCTTCATGATTATGAGTGTTGTGGTCTTTTCGAGCAAAATGACCTCCTGCTTCCCCATTGTGAAACTCATGCGAACCTTTCTCAATTTGATTTGACTCAATGCATCTCGGAGGACACCATTTACATCCTTTCTGAACAAAATTCCATCAACAAGCACATAAGGGATGGATTGGAGTCTAAAATACCTTCTCTTGGTTTTACTCGGCCTTAAGGACATTGTCCCGTTTGGACAAAATTCATTATATCACGCGTCCAACAGGGGAGTAAGCAAGGCATCATTTGATTTTCTTGATCATGTTGGAACAAGAGGATAACCTCTTCATCAATTTGCTGATTCAAAGCTAACTGCTCACATAAACCTTTGCCCTTTCCAGTTTAGTCACCTTGATATCAATATCATACTCCATCACCTTGGTTATCCAACCAACTCTCTTTTCATTCAAATCCTTGTTCAAAAGAAAATCTTTCACCCCAAAATGAGATACCATGAGGTGAATTTTGTTATTAGATATCAAATGTCTGAATTTCTTCAGACTCCTTATAACAAGGACATGTTTCTCAATGAAAGAATATCTTACCTCATAGTCTTCAAGATTTTGGCTGAAGAATGCAATTGGTTGCTCTAAATTTTCTTCATTTGTCTGTACCAACATGGCAGATATTGTATTTGTACCCCTAAAAACATATAAGGTGAAGTCCTTGGTAAAATTAGTGTTGATGAGAGTCGAGGTTTGTGCAATTGCTTGTTTAATAGCTTCAAAGCTATTTTTCCCTTCCATGGTCCACTTGAACGCCAAATTCTTTCTCAGCATGGTGTCAGTGGCTTAACATGATTTGAAAAATTTGGGATGAACCACCTGACAAAGTTAATCGTTCCTAGGAAGCTTTGTAATGCCTTCATATGGCTTTACAATGACAGAGCTAGGATAACACTAACCCTTTCCGGATCTATTGCAAACCCTTGTTTGGAGACAATGTGGCCTAGGAGCTTGCCTTCATGTGTTAGGAAGATACATTTCTTGGGGTTGAGAGAGACTCCAAAATGTCTAGCACCTTTCAAATAACTGCTTGAGGTGAAGGAGATGGCCTTCTACATTTTTTGAGAATACTGTGATATCATCCAAATACACAAGAACAATGTTGTTGATTAGTCCTTTGAATGCCATATCCATGGCTCTTTGAAATTTTGCTCTTGCATTAGATAGACCAAAAGACATTTTCTTGTAGGCATAAGTTCCCCATTTTGTGGTAAAAGTTGTCTTGAATTGGTCTTCCTCCTTTACCAATTTGATTGAATCAATCTGAATATCCATCCAAAGAAGGGAAAACCTCTCTCGATCCTCGCTATTGTTTGGAGAATTCGCTCCATATAAGGCAACAAATAGTGGTCTTTCAAAGATGCCTGGTTCACAATTTGATTTCTCCATTCTTTTCCGCACCAGGGACCAAATTTGTAACCCATGTTAAATGCTTGATAGGAAAAATAATATTTACTTCAATTGGTTTGTTCAATTCCCGCTTCATGAGTGACTCAATCCGCGAATTGATGTAATGTCCCATTTTAGGACAAGTTAGGAATTAACACAAACCTGATCATACACAACTGAAAACAATTAATATGGAAACCCGGACTTCTCGCAATTTTCAAAAATTAATTCCCGCTTAACCATCCAAGCAAAAATCTTAAAACTTTGGATTTTGGCCCACAAAAATATGAAGAATAATATTCAAAAACCAAATTTCGCACACCAACACGAAACCCTAATTTTTCCCTAAAAAGTAGGTCGCCCAACACATTTAGGGCATCAAATCCACTCCAAAAATTATGAAATCACCTTCTCCTTATTTCTCCTAATTTTTACAACCACATTCAATATTAAATTGACTCCAAACTGTAGATCTGATGTTTATAACAACAATTAATCAATTAAAATGCACTCGGAACTGCTGAAACATAAAAATTAATATCTTACTCAATACTTGGAGTTTTTGCATGAAACAAGATGCAAAATGAACTAGAAATCTAGGGCTTTCCATGCACCTTAGATTTGAATTTTTAGATCACTAAAACCCCTTCAAAATAGCCCCCAAAATCCTAAACCCAGTCGCTAGGGTTAGGATAAATTATTAAATTATTTCCAGCACTTTGAAACCCTCCAATGCACCCCGAATAATTGCTCAAACTCAGAAAAACAAGTCAAAACAGATCAGATCTTGAATATAGATGATTCACCCTTGAAACATGTTAGAATAATGCCCAAGTCAAGTCGCCATAGCTGGAATAAATATACCAAAATAAACCAGATTTGTTAACCACTTCAAACATCACCAAAACATGCCAATCAATCACTTATTCAAGTCGCTAGGGCTGGAATAATTACAGCATTAAAATCAGATCATAAAACACTCAATAATCATCACTAACATTCAAATATTCTCCTCAAATAAATGCGCCACACATCCAAACAAGTCGCCAATGCTAGCAAGCATAAATCATGCACAAAGACACTTCAACACAATGGAACACAATGAATGGAACAAGAGAGTCTTCAATGTCTTCAACAATGGCTTCCAAATGAGAGAGAGCAAAATGCAAGAACTAGGGCATACATCCCAATACTCCAAGCATGGAGTGAAATCAAATGATCATCCAACATAACCCTCTAAGGAAATGCGACCTCCCTTTTATAGAACTAAGGGGTGCAATATCCAATAAAGACCGACCTTTCCCTTTTGGAGGGAAAACATAAACTCTCATTAAAATATTTAATACTAAGACTATGTGCACTTTATTTATTTTTTAATTAAATAAATAAAAGTAACTAACCTATGTGCACATTAAACTAACTAAAGAGACTCCCACTTGTAGCGCTAGGCATGCCAAGGGGTTACAATGCAAATGAAAAATAAATATTAATAATGTCCCGAAAAAGGGGACATTACAATTGAACTGTTTTTGTTTTTGTTTAATAGGCGTAGCCGCGAGATCCAATTCAATAGTGTGCTGTGCTCAATCAGGATCAAAACGCCGAAGATCTTCATAATTCCATGTAAAGACATCAACAAATTCTTGACAAAGTTCTACAAAAGCATTTTTTTCTTGGGAGTGCATACCTTGCCAATCTTGAGTAGCTTGTTCTTGCCAACTGAAATGGGTTCATAATCCTCATCATTGACCTTCATGTTTATCTTTTCTTTTCTCATCTGATCATTTGGGCTGAAGATGGATTCTAAAGTGACTAGGCCTTTGGGCAGCTTGTTTGACCTTAGTTGGACAATTTGGTCTCTATATTGTTGCTTTAACTTATTCTGGTTTTTTGAAGAGAACTCAACTTCTTTTTGGAGAAAATTGATGATCTGTTGATCGTTCACAAAAACCTGCCAGGTGATGTTATTAGCGAGCACTACAGGCCTCACTACTACTTTGACATGCTGTTGCTCCTTGCCTCTTTTGACTTCTTTGCAACATCAAATCTTGCTCCTACCGCGCCACTTTTTTCGCATGTTTGTTTTCTTCCTTGGTATGGTGCGGATATTGAAAGCTTCAAAATCCTCTATGAGGTCCCATACCCAATGCTTGTAAGCTCTAATTTGATGACTCTTATCCGCATTCAATCCTCGACTTGATTTACAACCTGATCACTACCCCCAAAGGTCCTATTTAATTTTCTTCGTTCTTGCCCATTGGAGGCCTTGTATGAGAGATTCATACTCCGCTGAGTTGTTAAAACAATTGAATTGAAATTTGAAAGAGGAGTACCTCCTCTTGCTCATTGTCTGCTTCTTGAACCATCTATTTTTTTTGCCAAAGGCCAACTTCATGTTCATCTTCTGATTTCACAAGGCTAGGTGGAGGTGAATTTTCTTCTTGTAGATAGTAGAGGTTGAGGCCAACTTCTTCAACTTGTTTGTATGGGTCAAAACCATGACATTCAGTTCCCCACTCATCAAGTAATGAATATGGGATACCTTCAATTTGAGTATTTGCTTTTTGAATGCTTGGATGATCTTCTTGATAAAATACAGTGCAGTTTGCCCTGATGGGGCTCGGTGTGTAAGGTTCTATATGATATGCAACAATAGCTTGAGACCTTGAGACCTTATAATGACCTTAGTGCCATACCTAGTTCTGAAAAGCATATGTGACCAATCCGTGGATAGATATCCTCCAATCTTGGCAGTGAAATCCCGCGAGAGGCATAAAGAAAAAAATGGGGGTAAATCGATGATAAACACATCCTGCAGAATTGAGAAGTTGGGGCATGCATGTAGTGTAAGACTTAGATCTCTTATAACCCCAATGGTCCCAATTGCAGTCCCATCCAATTGCACTACACCCTTAGAGAGTGACTCATATTCAAGACCAAGTTGATCTGTTATCTGTTTGGGCATCATCGAGCTGCTTGCCCCTGAGTCTATCATGCAATTGTGCACTAATTGATTTCCTATAATAAGAGACACATACAAGGGCGACAACTTTACGACTTTACTTGATTGATTATCCTTTTCTTTGAAGT
The DNA here is from genome assembly GCA_018340775.1 of Taxus wallichiana var. yunnanensis. Classification (NCBI taxonomy): domain Eukaryota; kingdom Viridiplantae; phylum Streptophyta; class Pinopsida; order Cupressales; family Taxaceae; genus Taxus; species Taxus wallichiana. The sequence goes on along the minus strand of CM031235.1, from coordinate 692,559,660 downwards.
GCATTGGTGAGCACAACCTTTTCCTTCTCCTTAGGTATCTCAAGAAAAGTGGGAAGATTGGCCATGGCGGCTTCTAGGAGATCTCTCTGTCTGGGAGTGGCCAAAGATTCCCACATGGAGATGCTTACATTGGTCTTCTTTATCTGATCCAGGATGTTGAAAGGGGAAACTGCAGGCTTTTGCAATAGGCGCGGTTTTTCCCTTCTGCATATTCAATCTATAGGTTTCCTTTGATTAACGGGTCCGCAACATGCCTCGGCATTTCCCTGTCTTGCATGGATTCACAATATTTTGCTGGTTGACAGTGTGTTCTGATTTGTTGGATTACGTGGTTCCACCGATGAAGCTTTGAAGTCCGCTTGAGTCCACTTGTTGATTAACTTGAGGATGCGGACTTGGAGGGGTAAAGGGTGGAATGTTTGCTTCCACCCGTCTTCTTTTTCTATGGTGTTTGTGGCCACACTTAAAGAAGGCGCTTGATAACTTTGCTGCAGTTGACTAATTCCACATAACTCTTCCATTTGCCAATTTACAAGTGATGTATCACTTGGCGGCATTTCTTGTACAATTTCCTACGGTGGATTTCTTTCCGCGGGTATGTCTTGTGGGAGGGAAGCATTTTGCACTGCTAATGCTTGGCTGAGAATACCATTAGTGCAAGTTGTTTGATTACGGGGAAGATTACAAGGAAAACACCATTCATAATCTTGCACAAGATTATTTTGCACTGGGACCAAAGCCTTAGATGAACTAGTCGCATTTGGATTGTAGGATTGGAATGGTTTTGCACGAGTAATTTGATTATCGGGCCGCTTAACGATGGCTTGGTGGGCGGATAGGAAGGTCTTTTGGGTTGGTATGAGGGTTGATAAGGCCTAAAGTGTTGAGCTTGTTGCCTTTTCGGGATACCAACTCATTTCTGAAATTTTGCAATTGTTTCATGACCTCCTGTAATTTGCTTGAAGAGCTTGCAGAGGTGGATGCTTGATTTGGGCTTTGGCTTCTTGGGGATGGAATGGGTGCTAACTTAGGAGTTTGATGAGGCACGGGTGTCCCTAGCTCTGGAAATATGGGCATTGGAGGTCTAGGGGCAAGCTTCCTAACTTGAATGAGACTATTCTCAGCTCTAATGGCAATGTCATAAGCATATGGTAATGTTCTACCCCATGGACTTAATCATGACTAAAATTTCACTATTTAAAGCCTTTAGATAGTAAAAAATGCATATTGAGGTGCAGGCCTTACCACTTGAGGAATCCGATCCCAAGCCCTTTGAAATTTGATGTTAAAATTGGACATTGGCTCACTAGGTGCTCTTTTGGTCATTGTCAACTGCTCTACCAAAGATAAGTGATCTGATTTGTCTTTAAAATGATTGCAGAGAGCTTCCCGTAACTCATACCAAGTGGTGATAGAGTTTATCCTTTAGCCTTTGTACCATTGTAGAGCTTTTCCTTCGAAGAAACCACTAATGAATCTAACAAATGTTAGCAACATCCTTAATATGCTCAACTCGGAATGTCATCATATTGGGCTAGAAGTAGAGGACTTCCCCATTAAACGTGAGAAAAGCTTGATTCCTTTGTTGGGCCATGAATGTAATGGGTTTAAAACCCCGGAAGATAGCAAGAAGGGCCTACCAGGAGTGGAGAGGACTCGATCTAGGGGTGACAGAGATCTTTGGACTGATCCACCTCTTCTCCTTCTTCTTGGTGACAACTGCAAGTAGTTGAAGGGCTCTTGCTATACTTGATTTTGTTTGGATCCTTCTCATGAAAATAGGCACTAGCTATTTGACTTGATCTTTGAACAAGCGAAGTCGCTAGATGCGTTGAAGAACTACCTCAAAAGGCTGATATTACTAAGTTATACACTAGAACTTAGTGAAGGAACAAGAATATGTCCCACTTGGCATGCCAAAACTGTTAAACGACAAAAGTTGCGCCCTTTGAATGTTCATAGATGAACATCCAAAACTTTGGGTAACATGGGATGATCTCTAAAGTGTGGGACTTGCGAAGTGAGATCAATCTCTAGAGAATGCTTGGTTCCTCTTGTCTTAGCCTGCCACAACTAACTACAACCTAAGAATGCAACTAATCTAAACTAAACTACGTTTTCACAGGATCCAGAGTTGTGGAGAAAGGGAGAAGGATTGCAAACTTAAAAGATGGTGATGCACCAAACTAAAACAGGTTCAAACCTAGCTTATATGAACACGACTGAAATTATCATGTATGGAGATCATAAAAACAAACTTAGAGCTCTGTAAAAGATGAATAAGTTGATTAAAAGAAAGACCAAAGGGTTTGGGATTCACATTCAATATGCAACGCATGGAGGAAAATCACAATCTCATTTCATTAAAGGTATTACTTGCATTTACAAGAGTAGAGGATTAACAACTTTCTAAAAATGCAGTTATAGAGGTCCAAAAGCATGAAATCTTAAAACAAAGTTTACAAATCCACAGGAGAGAACCCTGTTCATGTGCAAGGGCACTTATATTTCTATGATTTTGTGGAATGGAGAACGAAGAGGAAGAAGGGAAAGAAAGGACTGCCAAGCTGGAATCCATCCTCTGAAGAATGCATTGAATGAGTGTGGGTGCCATGATTTATCTTCAGAGTTAGCATGTAGTACAGGTATGGACACCCCCAATTTTTACCAACAACCACAACACGACCCTCGAGTCTATAGTGTAGACACCTAAAATATGCTTACACTTAGCATTTCCTCTAATTCAACCGATTGACGACACTTTGTCAATTATCTATTCTTCGATCCATTCTCGGATACCCATTCACGACACCTTCTTGGTCGTATTCTTCTTATAATCAGCTAATTGGGCTAATATCTCTCTTATTAGCTAAACATTCCTCCTTTCGACCATTCAGAACCTCCCTAGTTCTCTCTGAACCACTTCTACAAGCTTCATAGGCTATCTATCAGTCGCAAATGATTAACCAGACTCCTCCCAACTCTCAATGAGTCTCTAATCACTTGCTAATCAAGTTTAACTAGCCTAATCCTAGCTTAACTAGTCTAAAGCATGTTTACTTAGCTCCTAATCCTAAAGTGCTTTTTAGACTTTAGTCCCACATGCACAAGAATTCCAAACTCTTCCAAACCAAAAACTATAAATACAAGCCTAAGGCTTTCCTTTCAAATGGTCCTTCTCTCTCACATTTGGAGATCTTGGCATTAGACCTCATTTGCATTAGCCAAGCTAATAAGGCATTTGATCTTGGCTATCCTCCATTGTTGAAGCTCCTCCATCTTGCATCCATAACTTCATAGTAGGTTAGTAGGAGGGTATCTAACTTGGCCTTGTAGCCATTTTAGAGAGACCTCTTCACCTCCATTGAAGCAAACAACAAATTTAATTTGATTGCTTATAGGTTTAACTAGGTTCAATTTATGTTTTAAGTAATCATAGAGTAGTTAGAGATAAAATGATAGTGTTTTAGTTTAATTCATTATTGTAGAAGTTATCTTGTTTAGCAGTCATCTTGATGTTTATGATAGGTTTAGTTATATCATGGAACCACTTAGTTAGTTTCTTGTTTATTAACATAACTAATTTTCTCATGCATACATATAAAGCACACCATCGACAATGCGGAATGACACCATTCTTCATTAAATTTCGGTGGTTGGCTCTTTGGTTCAAGGTCCGCGCGGCTTTCACTGTGTCCCGTGGCTTTCACCACGTTATTTCAAATTTTCTTTGTTCCGCAAACCTCCGTAACCTTTCCTTGCATGTCTAGATGAGCGGAAATGCTTCACACCACTGCGAGAGTCTAACTCCTCAATCCACAACTTTTAGTCTTGCGGCTATTTTTCTTTGTTCCATGGGTTTGAGAAAATCCGTTGGACATTACAATTTAGTTAACCTGCAAACACCAAGTTAGTGTTTTGCGGCTCTTGAACTTAGCCGATTTCTTCTACTCCATCTGTGGATAAGCAACTCCGTGGTACTCTATCTGCCTTCACCCGCTCGAGACTTATTTCTTTAGTGCCGCAAAAGAGGCGGGTAACACTAAATTTCACCAATTCCCGCCTAAGTCCTTGCGCTGCTCATTCCTTTGTTCTGCGGGTTAGGAGAATCTGCGGAACACCGAGTTCCTGCATTTTGCGGTAGATTGAACTAGTCTTCCGTAGCTTTTCTAGAGCATGAAAATGGTTAAGTCCTTTTGATAAGTTGATCAAAATTACATGGGGTGTAATTTTGGACAACGAAACATTATAAGGGGTGGATGCTTCTCTAAAAGTAGAGAATAGCTGGTTAAATTTTTCACTATTTTAAATAAGAAGTATAAAATATATATTCTAATATTTGATAAGGTGCAAAGAATTTGCTGCTAGTACTTGTAAGTTTTGGCAAATAAAATAACTTTAGGTGAATTTTAATGAAATGTTGGGTAAGGTTTTGAGAAAAATTTACCAATTGGCGAATCTAACTCTTGAAAAGGTAAAAGATAGCCTATTGGAAAAGATTACCCCAAAAATCGTCTTGGTTTGAGCCCTATGGTTAGGTGTGATGTTGGAAGGAATTTTGTTTGGCTTACCTTTTGCATGTTTAAGATCTGAATTGTTGTTTATATTACTTCGATTCATGGATTCATATCTAGATTTCCTCTCTATGCTTTTAGGTTGTTATAATCCTCTACTCTATGTTGAGAGTTAACCAATTTAGTTCGTGTAAATAGATATTGTTATTTAGCTCCGTATTAGGAAGCATCGGACACTAGAGTCTAGACAAATGGATCGCCTTGATCCAATCTGCAAGATGCATGACATCATATGTAGTAAACATGTCTTCATTTTAAAACTAGTTTTCCTTTGGGATTTAATGGCAGATAAGAGAGATAGTTGTGCTCCTCTGAGATAGGTGGAATGGTAAGGATTGGTTAACTCTTGAGCTTGGCCATGAGGGCGAAACCTAGGGGCATAAATTTTGAACAATGTATAAGTTAAATGGAAAGAAATCCCCTTGTGGGCTTCCACAAGGGGTTCTCATATACTTGATTGATGTTTGGCTTGGTTGATACCTAAAAAGAAACCTTTAACTTTTATATCTCAATTATGCATTCTGCATTTTCATTCTTTGGGTAGGAGGTATTCCAAGAAACATTTTATGTTTGCAAAAGGTGATTCTTTCTATGATCTGGAACTGAATTTACCATTTTCCTTCAGAAAAATATCGACTTTGCAGGTAGATATGATTTCATTTCTTAAAATAAAAGATTGTTGATCCCAATCTTGGATTGTATTGTGAAGTATATAGAGTTGAATCTGATCAATTCAAAATCTTGTAATATGTGCCTCTTCTCGCGGCCTAGGAAGTGGTTGAGAAGATCCACGATGTGAGGAGTAGATCCATGACACTGAGGAGAAGCAGATCCATGATGTTGAGGAGGAGAACATCCTCGACGCCAAGAGCTAGTGTGCTAGAAATGTTGGCAGTAGTGTTGTGTTGAGATGAGCAATGCCTTACTGATCTACCTTCCCTTAGTGTGTGAAGCAATAGCATCCAAAGGGCGCTTAGTGCTACCAACATCTGTGATGTGTTTAAAGAAAGATGGAATTAGCCTAGGGCTTCTAGGGGCTCACAATAGGGACTTGCATCAAAGGGTAACAACCTCTTGAAGAAAAAGGGCCAGACTTTGTTGGTTCGAGGACTAAAAAAGTGGATAGAGAGTCACCCGAGTCTCTGTAAAGATAGTTGTAGCTCCTTGTAGACACCTAAATTTGGTCTTTGGCACTTTGAAAACATTAATTTTGACATACTTTGACACACTAGGACAATCCACATATATTTGACTCTTGATCATACTTTCCCTCTATTGGTCTACCCATCTGTTGTCTTAGCCACCTCTATGTGTTAGTTGTATATATTCAGGATCAACTTAGTCTGTATAGGAACACATTCAAAATCTTAGATAGACATTCTTCATGTTTCAAAATCCTCATTTTGCACTCCCAAGACACTACCAATAAACTCAGACAATGTTGGTTACTGCAGGGGTTGTTTCCTGCCAAAAGTGTCCAAGAGCCTTTTGCCACATTGGTTTTCAAATTGGGCAATCTCCATTAGGTTGGCCTAGACATGTTTTCATGGCTCGGCTAGGGCGGGAAATTAACGAAGATTCACCTATATCTACAAATCATTCATGAGGTTATTACTCACCTTCTTCACCTCCTAGGCACCCCACACTCTCTTGGAGCACTCTCACTACATTGATGATCATTATCAAAGAGTAGTAGCATATCTGAAATCTTCAAGGAACATCTCTAGAGCGGTCCATTTAGCCAAATATGACTTCAAAGAGGTCAAAGTTGCATGATACCAAATGTCAAAGTCTAAATGAAGGTCAATTGTTTATGCACATGATTTTGCACACATTCACAAAGGAGGGAGAACTACATGTGACTACATCCCTTATATCATCAAGGGTATGGTGAGGTTGTCGAACCCAAAATACTAATTCCTTTTTAAGGATTCCTTGTGGCCATCAAAGCACAATTAGGGTTTGGTTAGAGGAGCAAAACTGTGTATCATCACACAAGATCAAAGAGCTCCCAAATATCCAAAAGTAGGTTACAGAAAAAGGCAGAGGTCTATTAGAAGTTGCAGACCCCAAATCTCTCCCAAGCACTGGCAGTAAAGTCCATGTTGGTCTACTGTAAGGGTTTGAGTTTTCTGGCAATGCCCGAGCCACCTATCAATCCTATCCTTGATCCGAGCAACCTACAAAGTGAGTGATAGGAAGTCAGAATCAGCTAACTCATATCTCAATTGTTTTGTCATTTCTAAATCAAGCAATGACAACATCCACTTGCCTTAACAATTCAAATTATTGCATCTCAATGACTTAGTTCATATCATCATATACAAAATAGTTAAAATACTCCTTCGGATCTCATAATAAATGGGGCAGCTGAAAATGAAGTGCTGCTCAGTCTCCACCTTGTGGAGTGAGCAAAGGCGGCAGATCTAGTCCCTAGGTAGAATATGATGATCAATCTCAACTTGTAATTTGTGTGAGCGCACCATCAACTGGCTGAGGGGAAACATCAAGCTGTGAGACCAATGACATTGGAGATAGTTGGGATGATAAATGACACCATCCACCTTAATGACTTTAGTTTGCTTTATCAAATAATGTAAACATGACATAATGTTCCTCTAAGTCATTTTAGGTCTAGGTTCCTCTAAAGTAATGATTGCTTTCTCACACGTGTCTACCCCTAATATGAGGCTTTTGGCCCCCTGCATCCACCCTCTAGCAATCTAGAACAAAAGCAGCCAACACCTCCAACTCAACAAGCATCTTTCCTCGATTTCACCTCTAGGTATGATCTCAAATAATACTCCCACTCTTCCACTCACCAAATTTCAAATTGCATACACCTACAAAGGAAAACCACTGTCCAACATTGAAACCCTCTTCACTTGCATAACCCTTTTGAGGCTTTGACAGACCATGCATCTCAAGAGTTGCACACTCTCCCCACAGCTGAAACTACCTCCCCCATCCAACCTCCACCAAAACCCACATCCAAAAATCAGTCTCCTAAGTGAAATCTGCTTCAGCCACCCCTGACATGGTTACCCATAATAGGGAGAAAAACAACGGTGGTTATCACTCGAGGATTACATCCCCATCAACCTTCAACTATGGGATCCTAACATTCAAAAAAGAGGAAAGCCTCAAAGGAACAAATTGATTTTGAGGTGGCTCATCGCTTCCTCATAACTCTTGAAAGTTTGTTACAAATCTGAGCACCTTCGACAGAAACCATTCTGGAAAACCCGGGGGAAAGCCCTTTCCGATGACAAACTCTTGATGTGGATCCTTTTGTGGAATATTTGAGGTTTGGTAGCTACCAATAACATTTTTGCATAGATTTTGTCTAGAAAAAACATACATATATGGTTCTTTTACAAGCGTGTGCAAGAGCCAACAACAACAAAAGATTTCATTTCTATGGCATTTGCGGAACCTGCTAATGTTCCTTTTGTACATTGTCTCTGTCCTTGATTCCTTTTTCCTTCAATCTTTCTGATCCCGTCTTTTATGAACCTTTGTAGTGTTCTTCAGTTCTATCATTAAAGAGTTCGTTTCAATGTATAATTTTTTACCCTTTTATGAATTTTTTTGGCAAATCAGTTAAAGATTTCAATTTGTAAGATGAAGCCTTGTATCATTTGGAACAATCGTGCGTACTGTTTGAATAAAAATTCATATTGACATGGTAGGAACATTTTAGCAAGATGGTCTATCTTTTTGGAGTTTCCAAGATACTTGGTGGTATTCTTGAAGTACTTCTGGCCAATTATCAGATCAAATGTAAAATACATCAGATCATGTACCACATGTGCAATAGCTAAGACAAACAACAAGAAGCGAGGAATATATTCCCTTTACAAATGTCTAAATAACTTTAGGGAATAATGTCTGAGGATTTCCTATCAGGGTTTTCCTACTACTAGATAAGGTTGTGTTTCTGTTTTCTAGTGGATAGATTCTTGAGGATGACAATTCCTGCATCATTGCAAATGGCCATCTCAATTCAAGGTACAACCAAGTTTTTATTTTAGAATCAACCACTATATGTGACAAAGTTCCCCTTATTTCAACTCAACTTTTGGAAAATGTAATGTCCCTTTTTGAAGACCCTTAGCCTATCTTTCCTGTGGGCTTTTGGGATGTTGCAAGGGAAAACTATGCTAGTAATTGAATGATATTTCCTAGAGAGTGATTTTTATCATTTGACATTATAAAGCAATATTCATTTAATTATTAGTTCTCATTTAATTATGGATGCTAAGTGGTTTTTCCACCACCTTGTAGTATTGCTCACAAAAGAATATTTATTGAGCAATTAATGTAATTTATTATTTAATTTAATTCCCAAAAATACAAAATAAAAAGGGAATTAATTAAATAATAATAAAGTGGCTTTTAATGTCAAAAAGACCCTTAGAAAGGGGACGCCACACATAGAGGGGGAAAATAAAATAAAAAGGGAAATTATAAGGCATCCCTTATAATTTCAAATTATGGTTTTCCCTAGATTGCACGGATACGGGTATGTGTAGGGTACGGTTTCGGTACGCTGAAACGACAAATTTTTAAAAATCACGGGTATGGTACGCTTTTGGGTACGTTATATATATATATATATATATATATATATATATATATGTATATAAATATATAAATATGTATATAAATTATAAATTTAAATAAGCATTTGCATACTTATTGAAATTTAATTCTCATACATTGCATACTTATTGAAATTTAATACTTAGTCATGGTGCATTTACACCTATATTTGGCGAAGTCTTTCTTTTCACATTACATCATGTAGTAGCAGAAGAGGTCTTTTACCACTCATCTATAACAAATCAATTTACAAAGTATCAAATTACTGATACATTGCTTTTCAAAATAAATAAGTATTTAGATTGTACATTCTAAGGAAATGATCAAGAAAACAAGTGTGGTAATAAAAATTATCTGAAAGGAAGGAGTTGAACATGGCAACTCCATTTGCTTCATATTTCTCTATCACAGTTATTTATCTTAGTGACTGTGATAAGATTCAAGGAGTTTTGATTGTTCATGGTGACCTTCCTTGATCCACTCAACACGATAGTATTGTCTGGCATATTTCCCGAAACATCATAATTAAGCGGAAAATATGGATCCAAGCTGGTAGGTGGGACGATTAGTCCGAGCACGGGAGAATACTTGCCGAGTTTTGGAAAGCTATCGAGTATGTTTAATTACTAATCTGTCTACTGACGATCAAAGCTCATGATTCTTTTAGAAGATCACAAGAAGTTGCTTGGTCCAAAAGGTGCAAAAATGGATTTTATGAAAATAAGAAAAATATTGCCATCAATGCGTAGAGCTCGAGAAAACATACACTTTCGAGAAAACGGCACCAAACGGAGCCACAAAATGAAAGTTATGGCACATGCAAGTTTTCTTTGCTACATCTTCCCGAGACCCTTTCCAAAAATGGCAATTTTTTTTTCTCAGTACTTATGGTTTTTTCACCAAAATCCAAAAAGGAAAGAAACATTGTCTTTGTGAGTTTTTTTTTGGACGGGTACATCCGAAAACGTACCCAAGACACAGAAGTGCGTTATGGGTACAGTAAAACTGTACCCATAATGTACCCTATGTATGTGGGTACATTTCCAGACGTACCCACAACATACCAGTCTTCGTACCCGATTACTGAGTGCGTTTCGGCTGGTACGAGGACTTATATGGCATTTCCGTGCAGTCTAGGTTTTCCCTCCAAAAGGGAGTCGCTCCACCTTGGGAGAAAACTATAAATATATGTTTTGCCATTGAGGGAAGGGTTATGTGCTTGGAGTAATGGGATGTATGCCTTAGCTCTCTCTCTTTTATTGTAAGCTTCATTTGAAGCCATTGTTGAAAGATATTGAAGGCTCTCTTGTTCTATTCATTGAGCTCTCTAGTGTTGAAGTGTGTTTGATTCATTGTTTCTCCATTATAGGATTAACGACTTGGTTTATATGTCGATGAATTAATTTGTGAGGCTAAATCTACATGTTGTGGCTCAAATTTAAACATTTTTGGAAGGGTTTATGGTGTTTTATTCACTGTTGATTCACTTTTGCATTTATTAGAGCAAAAATGATTTGCATGGGAGGTTGTTTGGCATGTTTTAGAGTCTTTTGAGCTAGATCTGCAATCTGATCTGATTTAGCATAATTTTGTGAGTATGTGTGACCATATTTGAGGGTTTTAAGAGTAATACAAGTGCTGAAATTAATTTATGTGCAAACAATTTATTTTTCCCTAGGCAACTTGCTTTTGGGAGTTTAGCTACTGTTGTTCTAATTTGGTTTGGTTCATCTTGTTCCTTGTATTTTTCCGAGTCCGGGCATATCTCATTTGCCCAAATCGGAGTAGTTTGGAGGAAGATATGAATTTTTAAAGATTGCAGCAGACTGGGGTTTGATTAATAATTGTTTTCAGCTGTGTATAATCAGATTTAAAAATCTGATTTGTCTATAAATTATTTTTGAGCAAGGGGAGTGATTTTTGGAGTGTTTGGAAGCTTGTGGAAAGGCTGAAATATTTTTATTGATTTTATTCTAACCCTAGCGACCTGTTTTCAGATTTTGAGGGCTGTTTTGGAAGGGTTACAGTGGTTCAAAAATTCAGATTGGTAGCTCGTTGGAAAGCCCTTGATTTATAGAAAATTCTGCATTTTATTTGAGGGCAAAATATGGAATATTGAGCAAGTTATGAATTTTCTAAGTTTCAGCTGTTATGGTGCATTTTTAATTAATTCACTGCTGCAATTAATTTCAGTTTTGGATAAGGTTGATTTTGCTAACTAGTTCTCCCATCTAAACCCACTACCTTGGCCTACTCCAACCCCATTTGGGTTGTATTAGTGCCAACATTGGGTTATTTGAGGTCGAACTAGGAGGGTTTAATCCTATTAGAGTCAATTTAATATATTAAATTGCAGATTTGAATAATATTCCAAAAGGGGATATTACGGAAAAACCTTTGGTCATTAATGGGCACAACGCTGACAAAGTCGGCAACATTCTATCCTGAGACTAATGGACAAATTGAAGTGGTATGTGGGATGGTTGTACACCTCAGGAAGTGTAATTCCAAGCATCATTGAACTTGGTATGAAAGCCTGCCTTTCTTTCACACGATATAGCTACAACATTGTTCAAGAATCAAAACTCTTTCCAGGCGGGTTTGGGTTTTGACCTTTTGGACACATGTATATTATCCTATCTTGCAAATAATAGGATCTTATTCAGCTCGGAAAGGGGTTGATAATATAACCAAGTTTATAGAATGTATTCAACTCATTCATTAGAGAGTTCAAACTATTCTGCAAAAGACTTATGCTTAGTATAAGTAGCATCATGATCAACGTCATATGCCACATGAATTCAGGGTTGGTAATAGAGTATGCTTCATTTGTAGAAGGAAAGACTCGAGATTGTACCTCAAGATTACACACACCTCTTCGATATGGACGATACATATTACTAAGAGAGTGGGATATAATGTTTTCGAGCCCAACCTTCCAGCCTACATCTGTATATGTCCAATTTTCAATGTAGAACTTGTGTTTGTACTTTCCATCTTTGTTGGACACCAGATTCAACATAAGAACCTTGACAAGCATAGAAAAATCTTGATTGCAGCCTGCTAACACATATTGATCAAGTCATAGCTGCATGAGTCAGACATCCAAGGAACTGTGGGATTGATGTGTTGTCTTCTCTTGGAGTGTGATTCCATTCCACCTGTTTTTTATACGATTAGTGATGTACTTTATATATGATTAATAGAAGACAATTTTCAGTTTAAAAAAACATACAAGGAACCATTGTTTTACCCTTTACACGGTTGTCAAACAAACTCATATACTTAAACAAGGGAAATGGTGCACCAAAGTGCAAGTTGCATAAACACTTTCCACACTTTCTTACTCAACTTGATGCATTGGGGTATTTTGTGAACAAGAAAATTGACACCTATATGAATTTGGCAGGCAAAGAGACAAGCTAGGTGAACGTGAGGGTTTGGACAAGGAAAACAACATCGGTGAGGGAAATATTTAGTCCAATGGCTTCCAAGATGGTGCAACTTTAACCTCCTAGATTTCAATACTAAAGGCACAAAGTATGAAGATGACCTAAAGTACAAGGCACACCTAAAGTACAAAGAATGAGGCAAATTCTTGAGAAGAAGATATTGACATCATTTTCCTTGATCAAAGGCACAAATTTTGAGGTAAGGTGTAGTAGGCCTGGTGACAAAAGTAACATAGTCGAGTGAATGTTGTGCGAAGATGAAGTATGGGATTTCCGTACAAACTTGCGGTGTGAGACCATAATACAAGCCATGCCATAGGAACATGGCATATGGACTTATAGCATTATTGTATGAAATAGCATTGTACAAATTCAAAGGAGCCTATACAAAAGTTAGCTGGTCAAAAGAGGGTTTGAATAGTGGAAGAGTTGGTCATAGACAAAATTTGGTCAAGGGGGTGCGTATGGTAGAAGAGGAAATTATGTCAAGAGGTTTGTCTTGCAAAAGTGTTGGTCAACAAATGAAATATGATCAAGGGGCTCTTTCCGATGGAAGAGATGATCGACAAATAAAATTTGGTTAAGGGGTCCATACGACGGAGAAGTTCTTGATAGAGTACGCTTTTCGGAGAGGGGGATTGTACAAAGGTGGACGAGGTTGACACAAAATTGTGGTAAAAAGACACAAAGTTTGAAATTAGATATGTGGAAAAAGGTTAAATTTGATAATTCCTTTGCTAGCACTAAAGCCCCTCCAGAGAGTGATCGGTTGTGAACCTTTGCTCAGTGCTAAAGCCCGACTAGAGAATGATTTGTTGGGATCCTTTGCTAGAATGAATGTTTGATTAGAAGGGTGTTCCAATAAATTAGTTAGGAATATTGTCCCTTATTTTGAAGTGGACGTTCAGATCAACATTGGGGAGTGTCTTTCCAATCAGCCTCCAATGATTATTGAATGTTGGAAGGGACACCAACAAGTTAAAGGGATAGATGCAGGCACTAAAATAAGTGTAATGTATGTTTGTCTTAAGAGTTAGTCGAATATTTTGTATTAAGTCTGCATGTTACGAATACAAGTGTTAATTTTTATTGTGTGTGATGTTTACGGGCATACTTTTTTTGTACTCGTTCAGTAGTTGGCTCACGGTTCATCTAACCAACAAATCTCTTAGACCAACATGGGTCCCTAAAGCAAGGAATAAGAGTTGGTTAGGGATATCTCATGTTTATATTCTCTTTGGTGCTTTTTTTTTGATTGATAAATTGAAAGGTTCTATTGGGGTCCTCACCCATTTTTTTAAACAAAGGATCTTTATATTAGAGAGAAGATATGGTTACAAATTCTACTATGCCAAGCGTTGAAACTATTTGTCCACGCCTGAGCATTATACATCAAATTAGCATTGCAAATATTCATGGAAGAAAATCAAGATTTAAAATGTCTCATATCCTCCTGTAGCCTAGTAGGCCACCATAGTGGTGGTGACCCATAGCATACAATATTATGATTATCCAGAGCCCAGTTAGCCAACGCATCAACACCTTTATTTCCCTGTCTAGATATGTGGGAAAAGAGTACTACTAGAAACTTTTCTTGCAACTGTTTTATTCGCCCAACTTCTCGTGTAAGTCTCCAATTATCACTCTGACATTCATTGGCATGCAGTAACAACTTGATAGTGACTTGTGAATCTAACTCAATGTACAAGTTTGTCCAGCCACATTTCATAGCTTCCTGCATTCCTTTAAACACCGCCTTAAGCTTTGCTTGATTATTGGTGGCGAGGCCTAAATTTTCTGCAAAAAAGAAGGCTATCTCTCCATTTTGGAGTCTGCCAACGCCTCCTATAGCTGCTTGTCCCAGATTACCCCTTGATGCTCCATCTGTATTCAATTTACCAAAATTCATCGGAGGAGGTTTCCATTGACTTTGTCGACCAGCTTTCTTCTTCATTTTAAAGGCTGGCATTATCGAATGTGAAGGCTGCATAGAAAGCTTCCTGCATATGTTCTCCCATACAGGTCACATTTTGCTGAAATAAAAAATGGTCACATTTTATGAAACCTTTTATTTTTCTTTTGCTTTTCAAGAAGAACATGATAAGAGAGAAGATAGAGGAAATAAGAGTAAGCTGAGAGGAGATCAAAAGAAAGTAATAGACTAGTTCAACACTATTATATCTATAGTCTGAAAATAGCCAAAATTTCAGACAATCTATCCTCTTACTTCTAATGAGGGAGTATACATCACCGTTTCATTCTTGCTCCTTTTTCACACTAGCACTCTTGTCGAAGAATTTCTCAGCTTCGCTGTAGTATTCCTCTAGTGTGTCATTAGCAACAAAGTGCTACGTGATCTCTGGAGCGAATGTAGCTGTCATATCATATTTTGTGATGAGCTGATTTTGTTGGCATGTTCACATTAGTCTAGATGTAGTTTTATTCTAACTAGTCTAGATTGTGCTCGTTCACATTTGAAATAAGGGTAAGCTCAATTTACGGAGGTTAGCCGAGTTGTTTGAGTGACAACTTGTCAAGTGCACGTACAATTTGTTAACTGCATATTGTTAGTCACTTCTCCTAACTCATAGTTTGTTCACTAAAACAAATAAGTTGTTGTGAAACAGATTCTGTTGGCTATATATTGCTAGGGACCTTTTGTAGCAAGCGTTGCATACAAGAGAATTATTTGTGTTTAATCTGTTTAGTGCTCTGTGTGTATTGACCTAAGCAATTTTACCATTCATTGTGGTTTTGTTCTCTGGATAGATCTTGTAAATCATTCCTTCTCACGCTGCACTCTTATATGGTATTGGAGCATTTAGAGCCTCCGGCTGACGTCACCCTTGAAGCTTGTGGCCATGTTCAGCCAATTTTTATTTTGAATTTTTTTGAAATTTTCTGCCCAACATACAAGCTGTACAACCAGGTTTGTGAAGCGTTGCAAGAGTGCTTCCTGTGGGGCAAAACGAATCCAAGGGGGATGGAAGGCTTTATGCTTGCTGCAAAACAGGTGCAGGAATGCAGAATTATGGGACTCGAAAACCAAGAGAACCTTGTTTGTCCTACTTGTCACACTAGTGATCCTATACGGATGTGAAGTTTGGGGCTGGAGTTTGTTTGACGTAAAGTGGAAGTAGATAGAGCGAATCCAAAAACATTTAACCGCAACCAGTTTCAAAGTTAAAACACCAGTTCCATATGAGATTTTGTTAGCTGAAGCAGGCACTTTTCTGTTGGAGGCATTGACAATGACTCGGACAGTAAGTTATTTAAAAAAGGCTCAAAACATGGAGACTCATCGGTGGCCCAAAATGGTGTTAGAGGAGGAATTAAGCAAAAGGAAAAACATGTGGATGAAACAAAACAATAAGTGGATGAGTAAATGGGAATCAACATGCAAGAGTGCCCAAGTACTAATGGGGAAATAATAAAAAAGGTGAGAGAGAAATTCAGGGCAGCTATGTAGACAAGGCAACCAGGGCATTAGAAAGCTTACCATATCAAAGAGTTTAATTCCACATGGAAACATGACGAAAAGGCTTACACAGGAGCAAATATTAAGTGGAAGGCGAAAATGTTGATAGCTCAGTTAAGGACCTCACATCATCTTAGATGTGAAACCGATAGGTGGACAATGCCTAAAGAGGAGTGGTATGTGAGAACTTGCCTTTTTTGTGACAAGGCGGTAACGAAGACAAAATGACACTACATCATGAAGTGCGCAGCCTATAGGGACATCTGTATGAATTACAATCTCAGTGCGGACAAGCTAACCGACTTGTTTGAGGAAACAAAGCTAGACAAAACAACTGTTTTGATCAAGATCCACAGTAGAAGATCCAACCTCAAAAAGGGATTGGAAGTTTTGCATGATTCTTAAGGCGCTGTTGGATTCGTGCAAGTTGGTGATATTGCAACTCTTGGTCCCATAGATTGTTTGGTTTCATGGATGTTATTAGAATCTTTCATTTCACTCATTTCCATCGCTGTCTTGGCCTTCAGGATCTCTCTATCAACATTTAACAACTATCTATTACCATTGTCTTCACACAACCCTCCACCTTAAGAGGCATCACCAACATTGGTAATCTAATAATTATCATTCCAGTGTTTGGTTTGTACTCCCCAAGCGTATTTTATCAGCTCTCGAGCATTGGTGTTGGCATTATTAGTTTGGGCAATTTTTCAATTGAAGCATTGTAGCGATGGGAGTTTGCATTGTTTTATGTTCTACCTCCCAACAACACTTTGATACAAGCAGCAATCAGTCATCTTGTTGATGGCCAACTCTGTCATTCTGCTCCGTTCATTGCACTACAAGCTGCTTGCTTGTTCCGTTCGCTACATTTCCTCTCCGACTTGCATTGTTTGATTCTTACCATTGCAGTGCATTGGATATATAGGGGCCTATCAAATATTGCCTGCATTGGAGGTCTATCACATGTATTCATGCAAGGAGTAG
The DNA here is from genome assembly GCA_018340775.1 of Taxus wallichiana var. yunnanensis. Taxonomy (NCBI): domain Eukaryota; kingdom Viridiplantae; phylum Streptophyta; class Pinopsida; order Cupressales; family Taxaceae; genus Taxus; species Taxus wallichiana. The sequence goes on along the minus strand of CM031235.1, from coordinate 692,542,564 downwards.
GAGGTCATGAATTGGTTGGATCTTGAGCTGTCACCAAAGTTGTTTGAGACGGCAGTTACATTGGTCTGCATGCTATCACACTCTAAATGTGACTAGCATATTGGTCAATTGATAACACTGATATACTCAGTCATCTTGCTATATAAGTCACGAGAGCTGTTGCACATTCAGGTCTGCAGACTTCACATGGGCTTGCCACATTGAGTTGGCTCTGTTCTTTGGACCTTCTCTCCATTGTTTGCATGGTGTGCGTTGAAGCAGGTGGGAGCATCGATTTGTGTGGCCTACTCTACTCCGCTGCCTCCCACTGCCTCTGCAACAACTGAGCTTGCTCTGGACTCTAGCCACCTCTCGGCTCGGTCCGCAGTCCCCACATCCTCACCACTCATCAACCATCCACCTCTCATAATGCTAGGTTCTATTTTTTTGTTCATAATTCAAGCGTAGATGTATGTTTAAGAGCATAAGCTGGTCTAGTGGTAATATATATTATATTAAAAGGGGGGTATTTTTCTTTAAAAAAGGGAGAAGAGGGGGTGAGCATGTGAATAAAGTCTTCTAGGATTTTGTATTGAGCATGGCATACATCATCAATTCACAAAGCCCCATGCTCCTCAATAGAGTGGCATAGCTGAGCGGAAGAACATGGTGTTGAAAGAAATGGTGAATTACACGATTCATTCTAATGACATGGTTCAATTTTGGGCTGAAAGTAGTGAATTGTGCGAATTATATCTAGATACATTAAGTTTGGTGAAGTATCGAAGCTTGATGTATCTAGGATTTTGCATTTTTGAAACCAAGGCATTGTCGTTTGTTCTTGATGACAAGCACAAATCCATGGAGAAGAAGAGCAAACCACTCATCTTTGTTGCCCATTGTGAGGATGTTAAACCTTATCGACCATATCACTCATAATGTTATGTTTTAGCGAGATGCCAAGGTTGATGAGAATTTCATTCCCTTAGAGCTGACATCTACTACTTGTCCATCACTAACTTCTCCTCCTTCACCTGACCGTGAGGATTCCTTTCTTCTTGATGATGAGGCCATTGATGATGCTCCCGCATCATCACCTCGACGACCTGCTCATTCTTCATACCCTACAAGTAGCTGGTCCTTTGGCTGGCAATCCATTTAAGCCTCATTGTATTTGTATCATACTTCTAAAGTTGCTCTTATGAGCCATGCTATTTTTAAAGATTCACCGTTGTTTTTCAATGCGATTAAAAAACCAAAATGGGATGTTGCTATGCAAGAGGAGTATCCTTCACTGATGATGGATCATACTTGGGACTTGGTGCCTCTTCTCGAAAGAAGAAAACTTGTCTAATGTAAGTGGGTTTAGAAGACCAAATATGCAACATATGGTTTTATAGATAAGTACAAGGTCCGTCTAGTAGTAAGGGGTTTCTCACAGGTTGAAGGAATTGATAACTTCAAACCTTTGCCCTCACTGCCAAGATGGAATCTGTTCGTCTTGTAATTTCTCTTGTATGACACTAGGTTGGTTGGTATACCATGGATGTGAAGAATGTTTTTCGCACGACAATCTTCAAGAGTAGATCTATATGGAGCAACCACAGGGCTTTGTGCAAGACTACTCACTTGTATGCAAGCTTTAACATTTTCTTTATGGTCTCAAGCAAACTCCTCGAGCTTGGTACGAGGATATGGATTTTTTCTTCCTTTTCTAGTTTCACTTGTGATTCCAATCCTAATGTCTACATGTACAAGTAAGGGTTTAATCTTTTGATACCGGTCCTCTATGTTGATGATCTCATTTTCATAGGCAGGTCTAACCCCATGATTCAAGATGTCAAACACAAATTGATGGAGCAATTCGACATGACTGATTTAGGACTTTTGCTGTACTTTCTCGTCCTCTAGTTTCATTAGTATTTAGAGGGTATCTCCATTTGCACAACAAAAGTATGCTTGTGATCTGCTTCATCGCTTTTGGCATGGCTGATTGCAAGCTTGTTCGACACCTTTTCAATTAGGAGTTGTGTTGTGAAATATCCCTTGTGGGATAATCTTGAAATTTGACAAAATTTAATAAAAATTTGCAGCAAATGATATTCTAAATTTTTTGAAATGAACCAACTAGGGCAACGAACTGAAATTTATAGATATCTTGCAAAATACTTACCCAAATCACATGAAATTTTATAGAGAGCTTGCTAAGGTGAAAACAAAGACTAGAAAAATATTTTTTTGATTTTTCTGAGTAATATATAACTGCCAATAATTTTCGAAAGCCCTAAACTGCTGAAAACTTCAAAAATTCATAACTATGTGAATACAACTGATAAAAATATGATTTTCTAGAAATAACATCTACTAAATATATAGAAATGATCCCAACCTCCAGATCTGAAAATGGACACTTGGAAACCCTAAAAACATTGCTGCAAATCTGAACTGAGTAGATAAAACCCTAGAAAATAGCTGTTCCAAATCTGAACTAAAACCCTTGATGAATAAGGGTTGTCCTCTTACTCTGAAACTGAATTTCTTATTACTCTCCGCAGTTTGATCCAAAATCTGTATAAAGCTCCAAAATAGCAAACTAGGGAGGATCTTTCACCACCGAAGATCGCTCTGCTAGCCTAGGTATGGATCTTTCACCATCGAAGCTAGGGTTCCTGTGGGATCTTACTCCACAAGCACAGGAAGTGCAAACAACAGTTACTCCAATATCAAAATAGGTGAGTGTATGAATGAATGCCTATTCTCCCCCAAGCGTTTCTTTTTATAACTTTTTATTGCAACAAAAAGCCCAAAAGAACCTTAATCACCCCCTTGGGTCTTTTCCTTAATTAACTAAAATAACTTAAGTCACTTTATTCCCCACATGCCAAAAAGTGCACTTAAGTCACCCTAACGAAGAATTAGAACATAAAGTACCATATATTCACCCATTACTAAATATAACATAAAGTACCTTAGGGAGCATCTCACAACCTTATTTCACTTAAGTCACCTTAGAGTATGTGTCCAATGTCAAAACATAACCTATAAGTGAAATGAAGGTGCAAACCATACCCAATAACCATCAACATCACTAGCCCCTTGGCATGAACAAGGCTAAGACGGATGAAAGGCCTCTTAGGCCACCCGCTTTCGAAATGGGGATATTACATGTTGTCTACTTAGTTGCTCCGACCTTGATCAACAGATTGCTCGCATCTCTTGACTTGATGCACACTCGTCTCGAACTCTCTTTTGTTGTTAGTATTGTCTCTTGTTTCTCCCATGAACTTCATCGAGTGGTGACGATGATAACCAAGCGTATTCTACACTACCTTCGGGTACTTCATGCTTTGGGATTCAGTACACATCCCGTGGATCTTTTGAGATTGAGGGCTTTACTGAGAATCGAATTGGGTAGGAGATGTTAATAGTTGTAAGTCCACCTTTGGATTTGTTTATAACCTTGGTTCTCACGGGCTCGCAAGAGGCGAATTGCTATTGCATTATCTTCCGCTAAGGTAGAATCTTTGAGGTGTTGTTTTGGCTAGTTAGGAGACACTTTGGCTTTGATAGTGTCGGGGCGAGGGTTATAAACTCACATTAACCATATTGAATTAATATCAAGTAAACATTAATGTGCATACATAAATAAATGAATAACAAAGTAAACATAACTAATACCATAACACATGGGCACAAAATATAACGTGGAAAACCCCAATGAGTTAAAAAACCACGAAGAAATTTTCCATTTTTGAGAAACTTTTTAACTAGTCTAAGAACTCCTCACTCTTGCTCTGTCGACACTAAAATTTTCCTTCATAATTTCTATTTCATTAATGTATGTATTAGGAATAAGATGTTGTTAAGTATAATTAGTAGTAGTGTTTGATAGAAGATAACGGCGCCGTCGATGCGGTGCCACCAATAATGTGGAGTATGGTAATGAGTCAAAGTACAATAGAATGTTGTAAAAGTAAATATTTGTTGTAAGTGGTCCCAGTAATGTTAAAATGTCAAAGTTTGGGTAATTAGAGAAGTAGGGTCTACATGATTAGGAATTAGAAATATTATATTGGTAATAAGGACAAGGAGTGAGGTCATAAATATTTTTGTGTATTTTATTTGTAAAAAGTCTAAAAATGTGGAACCCATGTAAAATGATAAAGTTTATCTTATCTTAAAAGATAAGCTTACATGTATAGATAAGAGTTAAGGTATGAAATATGATACGTCGAGTGGATTTCTTATCCTATCTTAGAGATAAGATGGATAAGCCTAGAAGTTCTATAAATAGAGGCCACCCCCCTCATTTAGCATAGAAAGAAGTAGTGAGAAATATTGTAGGAAGTGTGCGAAGGAAGCCATCGGTTTAAGGTGTGTTGAAGAAGCCATTAAGAGGTGTAATTGTAAAGTTTCTCCCATAGTCTTGGTGAAAGGCAAGTGAAGTCAATAACACTGAAGTACCTCATAGGTGAGATTGTAACAATTTCATGTTAATATTATAATTTACTACTTTGATATTTTAGATTTGTCATCATTCCGTCTTATCATAATCGATGGTATTCTTGTGTTATGTTGTTGTTTTGTTCCCATTACATCCACCAAACTAAAGGTACATGCATTAGTAAATAATTATAAGACGAGGAGTTCCCGTGAAGACTTATCATAGTCTGCCGATTGGTGATGACATTTTGGTTCCATCACTTGGGACCATTCCTCGGTGGATTTTCTGGAGAGATATTCCCACTTAGTCAAAAATCAATTGGAGGGTAACCTTGTTTTTTTCGTGTATAGTAGTTCTTATGGTAAAGTCATTTTTGCCATGAATAGTAGTTAACATGGTAAAGTCATTTTTGTTGGGAATAGTATTTACCGCAAAGAAAGTCACTTTTTACCGTGAATAGTATTTACCGCAATAACTTCACTTTTATCGTGAATAGTGTTTACCACAGTAAAGTCAGTTTTTACCGCAATAAGTCAAGTCTTACCATAGTTTACCATGGTCATTTCTATTTTATTGTAGAAAGGTGTAAAGTCACTTTCTAAGTATAGTGATTCCAATTATTTGTGCACATAAGTCTTGTTGATTGTCTTGTGGGTTGGTATTTCACGGTGGTTACTTTTGAAAATGGGAAAGATTCCTGCTTTTTTAGTTCAATCTAATGAAGATGCTTTTTTTTCATTCAAGTTTAAACGATCTTGTATTTGTAATAGGCCTCATAAGAAGAGAACAATGGACTAAATTTTTCCTACCTTTTTGGATGGTTCGAACTTAGGTGGTTTGAAACACTAGGTGATAATGTGAAAAATTCATGGGATTTATTAACTGAAAGTTTTCTTGAAGAATTTGGTGAACAACAGCAATATGCGAGATCTCATGATCGAGATCACAAAGCTATCCCAAGGAGAGAAGGAGAAGATAAGGGATTATCATGCTCGTGTTCTGAGCTAAGAAGGAAGCTCGATGCCCGGATCCTAAGGAAGAATTAGCGGATGGGTTGATGAACGGCGTGGATAATCTCCTATGTAAACACTTCATTCTTGGGATGGCCGAGAGATCGACAACGAGTGAAGTATGACCGCCAAATTACCATGAACAATGCAAGAAAGGAGATTGTAAGAAGGCGAAGAAAGCATGGAAGAGGAGCTCAAATAAATTGTTGCTAAAGTAGAGCCTACACCAAAGACCTTTGGTCCAAAATCCACAACCACTCCCGGTGAGCACAAATATTTCCCTAGTACATCTCCGAGTATGAAGATTTGCTCAAAAAGATGGGTTAGTTAACTATTAATCTTCAAGGAAAGGAATTTAGTTCTCGGGAGGAGATAGAGGTCCAAAAAGAAATATTTACAAGTTGTATGTTATGGTTGTTATAAAAAGGGTCATTATAAGTATAATTGTCAGGATAGAGCTTCTACATCCGTAAAAGAGATAATGATAAAGGAAAAGTACCTGTGAATTCTTTTGATGTAGTAGATAAGAGCGAAATAATGAAGTAGATGTGTTTGTAATAAAAGAAAGAAAGAAAAAGATAATCAAGATGGAAATGATCCTAAGAAGATGAAAGGGGAAATTAATAAGAAACATGGGAGAAGAAAGTTGGGTGTGCGGGATTTTCGATTTCACGGGGCAGACCATACTCCATCTTGGAAGATCTGTCCAAAAGGCTCGCAAATATTACATATGGTCAACTCTTGGCTGTGTCTTGGAGAAGAGGCGGGAGGCTGCGAAGTGGACTCAATGCTTGACGAAGAAAGGAGGTGAGGTCCTGTTTTGGAGGCGGAGGCGGATCCCTATGCTCCATGGTGAGGTATTATGTAATGGTATTTCAATTCATGATGTCTTAGTTGATGGAGGTGTTGCGATTAATGTAATGGCCAGAGTCTGTAATGAATATGTTGGGTTTAAAATTGATCGCCCTTCAACACTTATGTTAAGGTCATTAAATAAAGGAAAAACTCAACTAGAAGGTGTAGTTTCAAATGTGGCATATATCTGTTATGGGTGTTGTATGTGTGGTAGACTTTCGGGTGATAAAAATGGTATGCTGGCGTACCCACGTCTTCTTTGGGAAGACCATGGCTAAGGAGAGTTCATGCAAGAAACTCTTTGGAATGAAAGTTTCATGCTGACACTTGGACGTGGTAGAGAGAGGGTGAAGATAAACGTGATCCTCGACATCATAAGGCGAACTCAGTGGATTCAGTGATGAAACGATGATTGGACATCCTCTCGATTACTCTAGTACCCAGGTGAAGTGGACACCGAAGATGAAGAAAGTGAGGTTGATGTTTCATCATGGATATCCTTCCAAATCACACCAACTCATGACCCCATAAAATTATCGAAGAAGAAGTTGATGATCGTCTCCAACAAATAAAGATTGGTGATCTTTGTGATGGAGAGTGAGAAGGAATCCTACCTCCGGCTCTTTCAAGGTACATACACCTATTCACTTTTGATTCAAGGAACTCCGTCAAGTAAGTTGGGTAGAACATTCTATTGAGTGGTAGATGGTGCTTAAGCCCATAAAGCAAATGCCATATAGAATGAATCCTAATTTTTCCAAGATCGTAAAAAGAAGAAATAGATAAGTTCTTGATCATGATTCATATTTCTTTGTGGAGAATTCGAGAATGGGTTTCTCCTATTGTGATCTCAATAAAAAAGAATGGGAAGCTACGTATTTGTGTTGATTACGAAAAGCTCAATAAGACAACAAAGAAGGATCATTACCCTCTTCCATTTTCGAGATCGGATCTTGGATGAAGTAGGCGGCCAGAGTCTTATAGTTTCTTTGATGGATATAGCGGCTACAACCAAGTTCGTATAAGCAGAGAAAGATCGGTCAAGACCACGTTCACCACTCCTTGGGAACGTTTGCTTATAGAGTTATGCCTTTTGGGTTGTGTAATGCTCCAAAGAACATTCCAGGCGTTTGATGAATAGGGTGTTCGAACCCTACATTGGGACCTTCATCGAGTATTTTTGGATGATTTTTGCATCTATGGGAGCAAGTTGGACCACTGCGCACTGAGATGGAGACAACATTTCAAAGGTTAGATGAAGCACAAGCCTCACTAAACCCTACAAAGTGTGTCTTTGGATGTTCTAAAGGCGTTTTGTTAGGGCATGTTGTATCCAGATATGGTATTGTGCGATCCGATAAAGTTTCAAAATCAAAGATTTACCATTTCCTATGAATAGAAGTAAGTTGAGATCATTTTTAGGCCATGTGGGTTACTTATAGAAGGTTCATCAAGAATTTCTCAAATTGCACAACCACTAACCTAGTTCTTGAAGAAGGATGTTACTTATGAACCAGAAATAAGGTGCACGAAGCTTTTGGACAATCAAGGAAGCCACAGTGTCTTCACTGCTTTTTGAAGAATCCAGATTGAGCAAGCCATTCATCATTGTGTACATCGATGCCTCGATGCGGCACTCGAAAGTACTTTGAGCCAAAAGGATGAAAATGGGAATAAACATCCAATTTACTTTGGAGCAGAAAAATGAGCAAAGTGTTGAGGTAAATTATCTGTAAATCAAAAAGAGGCTCACTATCATTTTCTTTGTAAAGAAGTTTAGAAATTACTTGCTAGGGCAAAATTTTTAGTTGTAAAGATCAAGGAAGCCATTCATTAATGAGGTGGTAGAAGCTCTAGTCAATAAGTTTTCTATTAAGCACGGGAAGGCAACAACATACAAGCCAAGCACAAAAATGGACAAACTGTGGAACGAACAAATTTTGTGTTGTGTCAAATTCTAGCAAAAGATGCGGCTTTGCGGTACATAAATGGGATAAGAGGATTCAAATGCAAAGATTGTGGGCATATAGGGCAACATCAAAGTCAATGACAGGATACTCCCCATTTCGGTTGGCTTATGGCATTGATCCAGCTTCTTCCTATTGAGTTTGATATTCCCACGATCGAGTAATGGAAAATGAAAGAATGGATGAAAGTGATTCAAGAAAAGAAAGGTTGGTACATCTTCATTCTTAGAGGAAATAAGGGAAATAGCTAAGGATACAAGCTATAAGAAGAAAATGAAGCGAAAAGGAATACTTTGATCAAAAGATCCGGTGGTCTCCATTTCATGTGAATGACTTGGTTACTAGTATATGATTCCGATACAAAAAAAGAAGACAGAGAAAATTTCTTCCAAAATGGATGGGGCCTACAAAATAGCGATTTGTGCATGAAAATGGTACGTCTGATTGGAGGAATTGGATGGCACTCCCATTACGAAATGGGTCAACCACACGACAGTTGAAGATTTTCCAAGCACGAGAATAGTCTACTCCAGGGACGGAGAGAAGGTAGGAAGAAGGGGAAGATGTCGACACTAAAATTTTCCTCCATAATTTCTATTTCATTAATGTATGTATTAGGAATAAGATGTTAAGTATAATTAGTAGTAGCGTCTGATAGAAGATAACGGCGCCGTCAGTACGGTGCCGTTAATAATGTGGAGTACGGTAATACATCAAGTACAATAGGAATGTTGTAAAAGTAAATATTTGTTGTAAGTGGTCCGGTAATGTTAAAATGTCAAAGTTTGGGTAATTAGAGAAGTAGGGTCTACATGATTAGGAATTAGAAATATTATATTGGTAATAAGGACAAGGAGTGAGGTCATAAATATTTTGTGTATTTTATTTGTAAAAAGTCTAAAAATGTGGAACCCATGTAAAATGATAAGGTTTATCTTATCTTAAAAGATAAGCTTATATGTACGAGATAAGAGTTAAGGTATGAAATATGATACGTCGAGTGGATTTCTTATCCTATCTTAGAGATAAGATGGATAAACTCGGAAGTTCTATAAATAGAGAGGCCACCTCCCTCATTTAGCATAGAAGGAAGTAGTGAGAAATATTGTAGGAAGTGTGCGAAGGAAGCCATCGCTTTAAAGGTGTGTTGAAGAAGCCATTAAGAGGTGTAATTGTAAAGTTTCTCCCATAGTCTTGGTGAAAGGCAAGTGAAGTCAATCCATATTTAAATAACCCAAAGGGTTATAACTATTAAGTGACGAGGTACACCCCGATTTAATAAATAATTAGTTATTAAATAACTAATAAAACTAATATAAAGTTTATATTAAATAATAAAGAATATAAACTATATTCTATATTATTTAATTATAAACTAAATATTATGAACACTTAATATTATGTTCTAACACTCCCCTTAATATTAAGTGGGGATCCATATGCCAACATTACCTGTTTGTACAACATAGATTTACAAATCCATAAACCATTAAAAGTTTAGGCTAGCATATGTCTTTTTGAAGGAATTATAACACCTTCATCATGCTCAACTTACCTTTTGGTACAAAAGGATTTGGAATCCATAAATTAGAAGTATGATTTAGGCTAAGCATGATTTGTGAGACTATATCCCACCGTTTCTCATGGAAAAATTCTTAAAATTGCATCTCTAGGAGCCTTTTATAACACAAGGACCTCCTTTACAAATAGATGCAACACACTGGATTGTATTACCATAAACTCTATCAGTTTACATAGATCATAAAAGATCTTTTTACAATGCTTTATACTAGAGTAAGAAGTATAGAGGAGTCAACAACCGGCCGACCATTAGGAGGTGACATTGCATGCACACTCCCCCTCAATGGCAACTCTGAAAGGCCAAACATTGCACAAAACTTGCAGTATTTTACAACACACAATGACTCGTAAACATATCTACAATATAATCTTTAGTCTACAAAATTGGAGATCTCTATCACCGCAGAGAACCTTCTCTCGGATAACATGCATATGAACTTCAATATGCTTCATTCTTTGATGTTGAACTAGATTCTTTAGCAAGAGTAATACAACTCTGACCACCACATAGAAGAGGAATACTTCCTTTAGTTTCCATGTGTATCTCTTCCAATAGTCACTTCAGCCACATGGCTTCTTCATTGCTTCCATTGCACTTCTATACTTCTATGCCTTATAGAAGAAATGAGACTCTTAGTTGCTTTTGTTGTTCCAAGTAATGGTTTCACCAAAAACTTGAACACATATCCAATATATTTTATATCTAACACAACATCAACATGGTTAGAGTCATAATATCCATATAGACATCATAATAAATATAAATATAAATCATTATTGATTTCACTTTTAACCATTTGTAAAAGTTAAACATTAGTTGTATAATAACTAATATAACAATATGCTTAACAACTAACCATGTTAAAATATGTTGAAAAATTTCAACATACTATTCTTGTAAAATATGTATTAGATGCAATCAGTATTGGACGTCTCCAATACAAACGCAAGGGCATCCCCAAGTGTCATTTGATATGCATATAATAATATTTTAATAATCACATACTAAAAAATATATATCTTCATTATCTTAAGCCTTTAAAAAAGAGATAAGACTTGATAGATAACATATCTGAATAGATAATCAAATCATATAAGAATAATCACAATATTCACTTGAAAACATAATCTACTAATTGTGGACACTTCCCATGGATTTAAGTGGAGTTTGCTTCAAAAATGATCATGTAAGCACCCTTCAATACATTTCATAGGTGGTAAATTTAAGCCTAGACATGTCATATATGATCATTTTCATGCCAAAAATGAACACAATTTTATTTTTGAATAACCTATAAAAAAGCGAAGAAAAATTTGAAAACAAGCATTTTGTATTTTTCTAGTTTATTTTTACTAACCCATCTGAGTTAATTATGAAAGAAAAAACAACTCCTTTTTCAACAATATATATTCAAATAAAAGATATACTTTTCATTTAGAAGTAATAGAAGTAGTTTATAAAGCTATTATATTAGCACTATGATTATTCTCATCATCTTCATCTTGATTTTGATATGATTTATTCCATTTTTGATTTTTGAAATTTGACTTGTTTTTCGATTTACAATCTTCTTTCTTATGTCCAAATTTCCCACAATTATGACATTTACCATCAAAACTAACTTTTAAGTTTCTTGGTTTCTTGTTTTTACTAGGAGGTTTAAAAGTTGATTTTTGATTCTTGTTGAACCTAGAAGGTTTACTTTTTGATTTTTTGAGCAAGAAGTGCTTGAGTGGCATTCTCTTTTGAATCAAAGTTTGTCATAACTTGCTCTTCTGAACCAAGAGAGCACTAAGGGTTTGCAAATCTGGAATGTCTTGTTCTGTTTGATATTTAGAATTCAAAATTGAAATGAAATTTCTAAATTTTCATGAATATTCAACTGAATAATGAAATAAAGCAATTTATCCCGAAATTAAGTTACAACTACACCCATCCATCTATTGAGACTTAATATTTTTAATTTTTTCCAAATAATTAATTACTTTTTCATCTCCCTTCATGGGAGTTGTCATAAGTTCTAAAATCAGTTTAATGATTTTCGATAAACGCATACCTTCGTGCATCGATTCCAATTGAGTCCAAGCCTCACTCGGACTTTCTTGATTCTCGATATGAAGCAAAAAATCATCCTATATGCTTCACAAAATGATGGACATCGCCTCTTGTACTTTTTGTTAATACGCAATGATGTTAGTCAATTGTTTTTGTCTTTCTTCGGAGCCTTCTTAGTTCCGTTCACAACTGCCCATAGTTTGCGAGCCATGAATTTTGCCTTCAATCGAAATCTTCCAAATGTTGTAATTATTCCCATTCAACATCTAAGATTTATCAATTGAAAACTGATTAGACCCCATTTTTGTGTAAATAAAATTTAAATAGTTAATAGAAATCCCCCTGCATTATTTAATCATCGCGATCCGAAAAAAATCGATCGTTGTTTTAAGCGCCAAAAATTTGATCCTATCAAAAAGTGGATAATCTACACATGAATGTATTAGTTTGATATTAAAATTAAATCGAAATGTGAGTGAATTTTTTTAGTTTTCTATCTAAATGACGATGATGATCCGATCGTTGTGTTGCAAAAAGATCATTTTAAAAAAAAATTACATTATTTTCACTATTTTTTTTAAAAAAGAACCTTTAAGGATTAATTATATTTAAAGAAAAAAGCAACATAATAATAGGATATAAAAAAAATTAGGAGCTCTTGTTCCTTTATATGTTTGAACCCTTATATGTTTGAAATCTCTATCAACTCGGCTGAGTTTGTGAGACCAACTTGGCATATATACACTTACCACATTATAACAACTTGCCAATTTATATTATACCGAATCATATTAATCAATTGAGCCATTTTATCAAATTGCAACCAATAACCGAGCCACATTTATAACCATACACCTTAACCTCGCAGGATCACCCACCTCGGCCAACACTATGCCACCGATATACTATCACAGAAACCCCTTAACTCGGCCGATTACACATAGCACATTGAGGCCTTATTTAGGCGGGCGGTAAAACCAATGAGAATATGTGGCCTTAGCCACATTGAACATGGCCGTAGCAAGGCTTATAAAGCCTTGCATTTTCCCACGCCGTCCCCATGTGGGACTAAACCGTCCCAAAGAAAAAGCATGGGGTGCGCCACGTGGAATAAGTCCACGACGCAGGCTAATGGGAGAAAGGTGGTCGAATGAGAGGGAGACATAAGGATATGTGGTGCTACAAGAGTGGAGGCCAACACAATGTGTAGACCGCGCCACTTGGCGTAAGGAGAGGAAGGTAGGAGGAATGGGTTTGCCCTTTATAGCATGTATAAAGTTTTATTAGATTTAAAACTTATAGAATTTAATGCATTGGAAAATAGAAGGGGCTTAGGTTATAAGGTGTAGTTTAAAACATAGGATTTGGATAGTTATAAACTATATTATAAGAACTATATAAAATATATAGTTTTAGATTTATTAAATCATAATTTATAAACCAGGATAGATTTAAACTATAGAATATGATTTATAAAAACATGGAGTAAACCCTTAAACGGGGCCCAAATGACATGGGAAAAAATAAACAAATTATACCAAATATTACCACAAATTTACAAAGGAGACAAGATTTTTCACGCTCCCAATGAGAAAAATTGAAAGCCTATTTCCATGGAGCTTGTCTCTTTTCTTTGAATTTAACTTTGTGTTTTTACCTTGAATAATTTGATCCTATACATGAAAACTATATAAACCATGGAAAATATTTCAAACATAAATAATCTCACCTAGTCTCGTTAATTGTTTTCATGCACTGGTAGAAAATGCTATCACCTTCACATGTGCACACACACATATCTCCAAAAACATTTACATTTACATGTCCCGGAGAGGGTAGGGGGGGTTAAATAGATTCCTAACCAACTAACCAACCAACTACCCAATGGACATGACTTTTGGATTAATTAAATTATTAGCCAATACTTAACCCGCTCTAGTACCATGTCAGGATGAGGGTTATAAAGTCACATTAACCATATTGAATTAATATTGAGTAAACATTAATGTGCATACATAAATAAATAAATAACAAAGTAAAATAATTAACACCATAACACATTACACATGATATAACGTGAAAACCCCAATGGGGTAAAAAACCACGAAGAAATTTTTCATTTATTGAGAAACTTTTTAACCAGTCCATAACTCCCTTCCTCACTCCTTTGCTCCTTGTTTTTAACCCGAAAATTACATATCCGATTATGGTTCCCGCCATATTTAAATAACCTGAAGGGTTATAACTATTAAGTGATGGGCACACCTCGATTTAATAAATAATTAGTTATTAAATAACTAATAAACCTAATATAAAGTTTATATTAAATAATAAAGAATATAAACTATATTCTATATTATTTAATTATAAACTAAATATTATGAACACTTAATATTATGTTCTAACGCTTGATAGTTGCTCATGATAGCTGAGTTTAGTTTTTTTTGCTCAACGATTTCACTATTCTTTGGGTTCATCTAAAAAAGTTCGCACGATTCATATTTCGCCCCTCTCGGTTCGAAATGAGTCCCAACTTATGGCGCACATTATCTGTGATCTATGCGTAAATTAGATTCAAAAAAGCTCATTTAGGATGGAGTTCTTAAGTTGGAGATTAACCAAGCCCCCATATCCATTGTTCAGGGACAAAAGATGTTGACATTTCTCATTAAACCCTCAATACAACTCGCCATCTTTAGTTGAGATAAGACATCTTGATGGAGGAAAGGTACAGGGGTAAATCGTCCGGGACAATCTAAACAGGGAATTCATCCTAAGTTCTTCCTTTATTTGATTGTCGACATGAGTAAAACCTTATTAGGCCCAGTAACCGAGACCCATATTTGAGGACTAGCCTCTTAGTTTTGGTTTCTCTCTCCCCTCATACAATTCACTTTAGGGAGGGTATTGGTTTGTTCACTTAAACTAGATGTAGTTTTTTTAATTAATTTATATTTATGCTTATTCAAGCTTAAATAAGGCTAAGTTCAATTTAAGGAGTTTAGTTGAGTTGTTTGAGTGACAACTTGTCAAGTACTTGTACAATTTGTTAAGTATTATTTTAGTCCTCCTAACTAATAGTTTGTTCAAACTATAAGATAATTAATTGTTGTGAAAAAATTGGGTCTGGTGGCTATATATGTGCTAAGGATCCATCTTTCGACCCATTAAAGGATTCCATGTGAGACCTATTTTTGTGTGTTTAATATTTTAAGTGTTGTGTGATGTGTCTCATTGCATAAGCATATTTTACTATTCATTGTGCTTTTGTTCTCCCAGATCCTTATGGATCATTCTTGATCTCATGCTCCACTCTTATAGGTTCGAGGTTTGCACATGCCCGAGAGAATATCATTGATATGCAGATTCCTTCGGAGGAGGCTGTCCCAAGACAGATGTTTTCATAAGACCAAAACACTGGTGGAGGGATCTCTCCATCAATGGAGCCCGTGGGACCCCCGAGAGAAAGCCTCTACATTTACCTCTGGTTGATTTGCAAAAGAAGATAGAGAGGGAGAACATGCTGGCACTTTTGTCACATGGTTTGATTCTGTTGTGGCCAAAGCTCGACCTCCTTTCTCCTTCGGTATTTAAGCTTAGGGGGATTGGGGATGTGGCAAAATTGACTTTGTGGTTAACTAAATCGTAGTTTGCTCTAGATGAGCCACTCGATTCTCTAGCTATACCAATTTGAGCAAATCAAGTGGTGTTTATATTCCTTTGACTACAAAAGCAAGGGGGCAATTTTTTGATCCAGAGCTTCCCGTGACAAAACTCGTAGTACATTGTAAAGATGTTTCTAGAGAGGGCGAAAATTGCAGCCATGTGTTTTTTAATTCTTTCACCAGTGGGAGGTGTGTTGATGGAAAGAGAATGGGGACCGTAAACTGGAAAAGGGAAAATGCATGGCAGAGGGATGCTAGCTTTGCAAGAAAATCTGCCTGAAAGGTGGTAGGAATGCGAGGAGCATAGTCCTTTGAAATCGCATTGTGATCACCGCTGATTGCCGTTGTGTTTATTACCATGGTCGCACTGTATATATCAGAGGTGTTGATCCTTTTTTCGAGCTTTATCATTTTCCTATTCGCTTCGAGCCTTTGGCCCAAAATAAGTTAGGAAAAAACTTTAGCATATTATTTATTAGTCACAAAATTTCACTTATGGTGGCCTTAGAAACAATTGCCATCGAAAATTTTTTGCACATGAGCCAGGGGGAAGAATTTACCATAGGATAAAATGGGAATGAATGTAGAGTGAGGTCAAGCGTGAAGTTATCATGTGATGCGAAGCACAGGGGAGAAGTAGGAGGATATAACAAGAATGGGAAGTGAGATAACACATGCCAACAATGATGGACATGACAAATATAGATGGTGTGATAAGCAAATGATGATGGTGGAGGGGTGAAATGCAATTGTCGTAATTCATCCTAAATTCTTCCTAGAGGTGGAAGGGGAGAAACATTATGAACCACTTGTGGAGATCCAGTTTGAAGATAACCTCTTTGTTAATGGCCTAATCCATCAAAATCCTCCATTAGTTCTCTTTCAAAGCATGAAAAGGCATTAAGTTGAGTGGTGAAATTTGCAAGATGGCTTGTTGCCCTATTATGCTAGAGAGATTCTATTTGAGGACTAAATTTTTGTTTTGTTTTCTCTCTCTAAATTCACGGAACTTAAATAAGCCTCTAAAAAACTTAACGATTAATCCTATTTTGAGTGAAAGTTTGGAGAAGCTTGAGTGCTAGATGAAGACATGGAGTTTAGCTTCCAACAATTAGTGTTTCCTTTCTTAAGTGCATTGATGGATATATTTATGAGAATCACTCTCAATTTCATTGCATGTGAGACTTATGTTCGATCTTAATATTTTAAGTTTGAGACTTGTATACAATAAGGCTTTAAAATTCATTCTGGTTTTTTCTCCCGGTAGAATGTATAATTATTGTCTCATGCTCCATTCTCTTATATTGGATTTGAGGATACATCCCCGAGAGAATATAAATATGGGATTCTTGGATTGCCTTTATCAGATGCTCCATCAAAGCTCAGTTGGTACACCTCTTTTGGATGGAGGGAACCAAAGTGAATTATGTGTACATTGTTCTTTTTACTCATGCCCCCTTAATGAGGTTTCTCTCCTTCGGTGTTCTTGTTGTCGATGATTGATTGATGTATATTGCACATTATATGAATAAAGAGAAGTGTTTTAGTTGTCCCATCCATGTTCTCCATCAACGTGTCAGAAAAGAAGACACGAGGAGAAATTTTTATCACATGGTTTTACAAGTGTTGCCCAAGTTCGACTCAAGTTTTTAGACGTGTTCTAGTTATCTTATTGAAGTTTTGTTATATATTCTTGCATTACAATTTCATGCTACCAACTATGTTTTTGAAATATCCCTTTAGGATAAAACTCCTTTAAAATATGGAAAATTTCAAGAGGCGAAAATTGCAGCCATGTGTTTTTGATTTTTCAAAAAGGTTAAATCTAGGGCAAGAGAATAGAAAATAATGGATAACTCCAAAAATGCTTGCTCAAATCTCTTGAAATTTTAAATGGAGCTAGCTAATACAATACCATCGAAGTATTATTTGAACTGTTTTTGGAATTTTTCAAATAATTATGGTCACAAAAATTTCACATGCGTGCCTTAAACAGCTGAAAACTTCTAAAATTAATATCTTCCGGAATATAGATGCAAAAAATTATGAAACCTTGCGAAATATTATTTGATAAATATAGAGGGGATGATATCCCAATTCAAATCAGAATTTAAGGAAGTGGAAACCCTCCAAAAATGAGACCTGCAATCTTAAAAACAAGTGTGCCCACCTAGGAGATGGTGGAAACCTGGTGAATGCCTTCAAACTGATGACAATGTAGTCCTTGGAAAGAGGATGAAACATTAGATCTGCACTTGTGGAAAGTGAAGATCTCTCCTCCAAAAATGCCCAAAATCCTCCAAAAGTTCTCTTCACCATAAAAAGGCATTGAAAATATCTGAGATTTGCAAGGTGGCTTGTTGCCTTGATTTCAGCTCCAAAACACAAACTGATTGGATCTATTTTGAGTGAAAGTTTGTAGAAGCTAGTGTGGATCTCTCACCAGAAGGGGTTCCCGTGGGATCTTACTCCACAAACTAATGTTATTTACAAACAACGATGGCCATTTGAAATCAAATATAAGTGTATGTTGAATGATCTTCCTTTCATTCCTCTTCTCTTTTATATAGAAATTTCCCTGCCAAGTTGCCCTAAAATGCCCAAGTCGCATTTCCCTTATATTGGATTGAAAATACATCCCAACTTAAAGTTACTTTTTGCCTTTAGATGCTCCATCAAAGCGCCATGGTCCACCTTGGTGAATGGAGGCTAAAGTGAACACTAGGTCCATATTGTTCTTTTTACTGGCCCCTTCCAATGAGGTAAAACATAACATCTAGTCCCTTCGATGATTAACTTTATAAACATTATATATGAATATAAGAGAACTATTCTAGTTCATCCCATTAAAGCTTTTTCAAGTGTTCTAGTTATCTTATTGGGATTTTCTAGGTTAGGACTTGCATTGTTGTATTTCTATACTACCAACTCATTTGGTTCTACTATAACATACTACAGGGGCTCACTAACTTTCAAGGAAGGTTGATTGACTTAGAGGGATTTGAAAGTTTAACTTTATTGTGGCAACCAATGACGTTCACAAATGATTTGTGCTAACTACCTATAGCTTTGCCACATCAACAACCACTTATGGATGTTGATGTAGGAAATAATTCACACTCCTATAGCCATTATTTGCGAATCACACTTGTATTTTTATCCAATGTTTAGTGAACCAATTTTTGGGTTAGGCTTCTTAACCTAGCATGAGGATTTTGTTTATGATGATTTACGACAAGATTGTTGGTCAATGGTGTCGTACTACTCATGTTGAGCTTTAGCAAGCAACCAACATAGAGAAATGGACCCAAGTGTTTCGACACATGCAACCGATTAAGAATGGTGCCATCCTTTACAGGATGTCTCACTTGAAGCACATCTAGAGTACTCGAGCCCCCATCTAGCTAGCTAGTTGATAAACTAAATGGTATTGAAGTTCCATCATTTATCGACAATGTTGGAATGTACCTTATTTTTATGATCTTGAAGATTAAGTATGCTTGCTACAATCCATCAACATTCCATACATTAACCAATTACATAACATGACATTGTCCCTAAGAGAAAATTACTGCTTCTAACATTCTATCTACTGCTGTCAGTCACCTAGATTACTACATATTATTTGTTAGCTAATTATTAGAACCATCACTAGCCTTCACATCATACCAACATCAACAACAATGACTAAGAGCCAACAAAATCCATTCTTCCTTTTCGAGATGAATCCACACATTTATACATGAATACATCAGACTAGAGAGATGGATGTGTGAATTATGCAAATCACAAGGTGTTGTTCTGTTGCTTGACACCTGTGTCATGCAACTCCCAAATAGCAGCCTCATCTTTCTTTCCCTACATGGGCAACGGTCAATCCAATCGGCTTGTTGTCGGGGTCTTCCTTCAGGGCTCAATATCTTTTTGCTTCATTTGTGTGCCTCTTTGGCGCCATACCAAAACCTTGATGACTCAGCGCTATCTGATTCGATAGTGCGACCTTATCTCTTTGACGCGATCATGGTGTCTTGGCATAGAGTCACTCTCGTCTTTCTATGGAGATGTCCATTATCGGCCTATGCTCCCTTAGGCTTCTGACATATTGTTTGTAGCTTGGCCCTTCCTTTCTAGGAAGATACCAAATGCATTTTCCTGCCAAAAAGATGAAAGAGAATAATTCTAATGTGCACATTACCGTGTTGACTCACTTATATTTTTTTAACTTTGTTTTAATATTTCTTTCCTTTTATTTTATTTCACGGGTCAATGCCATTGCTACTTTTGTGGATGTGAGTTTCTGTGTTTGGCTTAGAGTCATTAATCATCTCAATTTATTTTATGTGGATGCTTCTTTGTTTCACTTTCAACTTGAAAAACCTCTAGCTGATCACCCCTTTGTTATCCAATTGCTGAGGACTAGGTTCTTTCGTAGCTTTTTGAGATTTTCCAGTCTTAATAGCCATGCCTTCTTAGAACCTTGGTTGGATTTGTATTTTTGCTTGATATGATCATCGTCTGAAATTTCAATGCTCTAGTGGCTACATCTTGAGGACTTAGATTTTTTCTGATGGGTGGTGATGGGCATCATCTTGTAAGTTAAGGTTTGTGTGTTGCTGATCCATCACTCTTTCTCATCAGACCATCAAGCAAAGGTAGATAACCATCCACCGCCGCCATTATGAATTAATATAATCTGACAGGTTTTTAAGGTTTTCAAGGAATATGTTTGCACTGTGTTTCCCATGTGGTCAACCCACATTACTAGCATCATCGGCAAACCCTTTTCACCATTTGGGTTTTAGGAGATAAGAATCAGTGGCCTTCATTTCAAAGTCTTCCATAAACAAGTTTGCTATTATTGGTGACAAAAGTGAGCTAACAGCAGTACTTTCTGTCAGTTTGTACATATTGCCTTGAAAGCTGAAGGTCAACCAAACACAGCCATCAACCATTTTAGAGGTATTTAATAGCATTAGCAAAATAAGAGGAATGCTTAATGTATAATGAGGTGTTACTGGTAAGAGGCTTGAGCTTGTTTTCTAGAAAAGCCGCCAGTCCATAAGCGGGAGAGCCAATAGCGTTGAGGATCAACCTAAGTGAGATGCCTTCTTTTATGATTTTTATTTTTTGAATAATTGCATGTTATATTACATATGAGAACATGAAAAAGTTGCATCAGCTTATGGTTTTTTGGCAGATCATAGATTCTATAATTCTGGGCATGACTGATGTATTTGGAATAAGCTTCTCCTTTATTTCATCCTTTAAAGATGAGTTATCGATGGCCTTTGTCACCTCTCTTATTACTTCATTCGTTGGGTGCTTATCCATTTTTCGAAAATTGACACTGTTTCTAGGTGTTCTTTGTTTTGAATGATTATCATTTTTATTCAAACCTTAGTGTTTCCCTGTTGGCTTTTAGCAACATGATATCCTCATTTTATTGAGCCATCGTAGGGGCCTATTATTCCTCCTTCGTGATGTTGCATTTTGGAGGATTATTGTAGCTCAAGGCTATATCCATACGGTGTTTTTGTTTATGCTGCATCCATAAATGGATCTTAATAAATTACAAATGTGATTACTAGCAACTGACACTATATTTGCAAAGTATAACTTGTGTTTCCTTTTATATATCCATATTTAGTAATCAAATTCTTCTACAAGACACAGGCATATCGCCAGCTACTTCCAGTCGGCCTCGGATGCTAGGTGATAGTGTCGGAGATGGGGCTTTTCTGCCCCCTCTTCTTCGGCTCCATCCATCTGCACTCTTGTGGCCATTGTGGCCCTTGCTTCTCCTTCTTTCCTTTCTCTTCTCTCCTTTCTTGTTGTTCGGATGACCCTTTCGGGTCTCCCTGCTGGTTCTTTTGGCATTGTACTGTGCAGTCCCATTGACCTACTTTTGTGGTCATTCATTGGACATTAATATAATTATCTTATCTACTTCCTGAAATTAGTTGATTGCATCCACATAAGCTTCATGCACAATAACTAATATGGTTGTATATTTTAGCCTATAGACTTTTATGGTCTCGTGGATGTTAATAAAAGCAATCTTTTATCCATCCTTGTATGGTCTCGTGGACGTTAATAAAAGCAAGCTATTTATCTATCTATAGAAAGTTATATAGTCTTTTGCTTGAATGTTATCATATGAATAATGACTGTCTATTCTTGAGTTTAAAAAAAATTATTAAATAATGCCGGTAACTAATGCAAATTTACTCTTATGAGTTGCCTTGTTCAACGACCCTCTCTTGATTCAAACGAAGGATATGTTTACATGGTACAAACAATGCAGGTCAAATCTGCAATAAATCGGCTGGAAAGGGTCTTGCTATAGATGGAAAGGAAGCCTTGGCAATTGCAGTGCTTCTGCAATTTTCTGATGGACTAAAGAATACTTTGAAAAGAGCCCTTAAAGAAGATGAACAGTGGTACATTCAATTTATGCCCCTCACTGAAATGGTAAGCTGCAGCCTAGCATAAGGTACTTGTAATATGTTGCCTGTTTAATTTATCATGTGCTTGATTTTACAAGGCAGATAGCAGTTCTTACAATGACCGAGTTTGTTTACAAAAACTACGCAGATAAATGACATGGTCAGTAACCAAGCCTTAGTTCAGATTATCCTGCGATTGGTGGATGATGAGGGCTTACTAAAGGATGATGCAGTATGCTCCTAAACTTTGAAGCATAAGTATTTGTTTGTTAAACAGGTTTCAACATTGCGATCGAGCATGTTATCTTTAATGAGGTTATCGATAAATAATTTTGGAAATGGTCAATAGTAATTAGCATGATACAAAATTTCTGAACTAGATCTTGAACACTGGCATTAGTTGTTAGATGTTTCAAATAGCTGTCATGGCTTCATGATGACTTGTTAGAAAGGCCTGGGCTTGACATTTGGGGCCAACTGGAATGTTCATAATGAAACCAACCTGAGCTACAGACTTGCCTTAAATGATAATGGCTGCTAGAGTTATGCTAGCAAGTGAATTCTCGTCTTGCATAGATGCATGCTTTAACTTGAATTGAAGATGTTCTTTTCCAAACATGCATGTTAATTTTTTGAGTAAACCATGAAAAGAATAGTTCAAGAAAGAACATCTTGGTATGAATGACTATTTTCCTTTTACTAGTAAAGGCCAGTGTAACTGTTTTACCAAATCTAACTGGTTTGCAATTGGAAGCTTATCTAAAATTTGTGAATCCAATTCTGCATCCACTGCCGTCTCTCATGATAAATTGACCCAAAAATAAATATAATTACGTGTAGTCTTGAATATATAAAATTAGACTTGCATGTTTGTAATTAATGCACCTGGCTTATTAACTTTAATCATATTGTAAAGAAAATATACATTCCTGTTTTGAAAGATTCAAAAGTTGCTTAAATTCAAGGAGTAGGTTTGTTTTCTATTCAACGAGCTTTGTTGACGTGAGTGAAATCCACAAGCCTGGCTTTTGTTATAGTATACTTTTCTTGTTTTGGCTACTTTTGGATGTATGTGAAGGTTATGGATAATTCATCCACTGAAAATACAAATTCTGCTTGCTACAAGCTATGTAATAATTCAATTTTCATGAACCGAAGTGAAGTAATGTGTCATGTCATTATTCGGGATTGGTTCTCAAAAACATACCTAGCAAGAATGCCTAATGAGACATGGATTCAATTGGAGTTTTGTGGTGTAAGTCATCCTTCTAACACGACTAAGATGAGTTTGGAAAATGTGAATCATGAACCCCAAATCATTGTGGGAATTGTCTCGAACCTTGTGGCTGTTATAACCAACATGTTCAGCTGGTTCCACTGTCCACATTCTATTTGCAGCCACTGTGGAGGACAGATCAGAATTGCAGACAATCAGAATAAACAATTACGAAATAAACTTCATATGATTTCACTCAATACTTTCAACATGATACATTTACATATATATAGGACATATAATTCCTATATTCTAGGAAGTAGGTTACTTCATCCACGAATCTCTTCCACACACCATATACGTGAGTGGTTAAACTCACACAACAATATTTGTTATGGTTGTTTAATATAACAACTTATAACAAATATTTAATAACTTACATTATAATAATATTAATTACTCATGTAATTATTATTTACCAACACACATGTGGAGCACTAACTATAGATTATTCCTAACATTCCCCCCTTAGTGCGAACATGGGAGAAAAACAATCACACTTCTTCTGCAGCTTGCTGCCCTTGCGTGCTCATGATCTTGGCTCACCGATGGTTTTGCAAAGGCTGACCAACAACCTCGGTATGAGCCCCTGCTCATCCGATATGAACCCATGTTCATCAAATATGGACCCTGTCCAAGGTATGAACCCTTGTTCATCCTCTTCAAGTATCATGATGCTACTTTTTTCTCGTGCTTTCATCTTTCCACTATATTTTCACATCAGAAAGTACATAGGAATCTACTCACTTTATTACAACAGAACATACTGTAAACTTTATACGAACGATGACAGGTACTCTGCAATTGAAAGAAAACACATTGAAACAAAATGCCACAACCTCATTTTCATGGCCCCTTCGCTTGTGGTGAGCGAGGGGCGTTGCTTGTCCTCCATCCTCCTTTGCCTCCTCCCTCCAGGTTCATGTCTGCGCTAACTCGGTTCGGATTTGAATATGAAGCTCAACTATTTCCGCATTGTGATTATTCTTTTCTTCCCTCACGCAATGTGAAACAAATATCTTATTAGGATGTCGGGTAACACCGAAAATGCGTCTCAGTAACAAATTTTTATTATTTTCCAACTTTTAATTTTCTGACTTTTGACAATGACTCTTGACACCACGATAACAAAAACCTAAAATCACCTATTTGACTTTTACAATGACATCCCTTTTTTTTCTTTTCCGACACAAGTTTTCTACTCTTTTGACCTTGGAATTCCAACATACAATACACATTGACTTGACTCAATGAATAGAATGATAACGATTTTTTGGACAAGAGGCCTACTGATAATTAATGACAACAAATTTATAAAAAAATTACTTTATTCTATGACATTAAGACTATTTCTAAAAACAACTCTACTTTATACCCCACGGTATAAATTTAGTATAATAAATTGGGACCTAGACAATACACTATTGAACATAACAAATCGACTTAACAAATGACTCCTTTATCACAAACTCAAGGTTTTAATAATGTACATTGTGAGGAGGCAATAACCACCAAACAACTATAGACATTGGTATTTAATAATGTACCATTGACAAAATATAATACCATTGAATGTCTTGACGTGGACAAAATTAAATTATACCAGCCCGTATGATGCTGTGTGGAGGAGAAACGGTTGGGAGTTGTCGATGAGTTCGATGCACCATGTGGGAAAGATTATGTGTCGGTTGGTGAGACCAAATTTTGATTTGATTTGATGCCGAATGCTAAGCCAGAAAGAGTGCTTTCAGATGAGTCGACCAAACCGCCAATACGTTAGTAGGTCTATTCTCCAATATATACACCACATGATAGATCAGATGCGTATATGACCCTTTTATATAAAAACTTAAACCAATACCTCAAGCTTAACAAATCCTCAAGGAGTGTTGAGTGCTCGATCTCGACGTTGAATCGGGTGGGCGTTAAATGAAGTATTGTGCTTGTGAGAGGAATCTCAATGCAAGGTACACACTCGTTCAATGTGAAAGACTCCCGGATATTTCAATGCAGAGAAATATAGAGCAGAGGAAAGAAAATTGTGAGTCTGAAACCAAGAGACAAAGATGAGCAACTCTAGTTGAAATCTAACATACACGTTTTGTGTATAAGGCGCTTCAACTTTGCATGTATAGTGCCTCGTTTAAGTATAAAATTGAAATGCCTTTAACAAGCTAGGACGTTGAGGGATTAACCAAATTTGAGGCGGAGATATACAAGTCTGCATCGAATCTTCTTTGCAACACCCTTCTTGTCAAAATCTTATACGACTGCTCCACGTGATGGCTGGTATGCATGCAGATTAAAGATTGAATCAATTCTGCATAATCCTCTCCGAGAAAGTGCACACAATAATAATGCTTTGTATTTTCACAAGCACACAATAAGATTTAGCAACATAAATCAAAACATACTACAAGGCAATGCAAAATATCTAATGTCCCTTTTTCCCAAATTCGAAGGCATAATTGGATCTTCCGGATATCCCCCTCCTTGGTCGAATTGAAGAAGATAAAGAGGAAGCTGATAATATGTCTTTTATTATTTTATGAATTGAAGAAGATAAAGAGGAAGTTGGTAATATGTCTTTTATCATTTTATGAATATTTTAAAGTGTATTAGTGAAGACTATATAGGTCGGCCTTGTTTATTAAGGCATAATGAATGGTCATAAGGGAGTGGCCATGTCTTTTCTTTTTGGCGCCAATAAGGAAAAGTATAAATAGGGGACTAAGGGCGGCCATTTGAATATCGACTTTCATTTTGTAAAATCAGATTTTGAGAGTGAACTCTCATTTCTCTCCACTTGGGACGAAAACCCCTTCTGAGGTCCATTGTGAGGGACGAAAACCTTTCACTTTTGACTTAAAAGAAATTATAATTGCAGATTATTATTATTTTGAAGATCAAATTGTGCCAAATCTGATTTATGTTATTTATTCTAGAAGTACAACTTGTTCTAGTGAGATTTCTGAATTATTGGATGATATTAGCGTCATATAAAATTAATATTCCAAGTCGACTTGCATTATAAAGGCCAAATCTGCATTTGCACGGATTTTTATGTATATTTAATGGTCAAATCGAATTATTGATGGTTGCTGCAATTTCCAGATTATCAAAATATATCCAGAGAGTATTTTGCATTGCCTAAGTCGATTCGGCTCTAGAAAATTAATAAATGAATATATCTTTCTTCGGATAATATTTTACCGAATTAGTGAAGAGTTTCCAACAATTTTCAAGGAGATTTTAGTCGTTGCAATTTAAATTTTCATCTGCTGTAAATTAATTCCAGAATCCTGAATGTTTTGATAAAGCCCTCAAAAGGGTTATTACAAAATAATACTTGCCCCTCCATACAATGCACTTTCCCATTAAACAAGTAAGATCGATGATATGCTCGATACCGGATGTGGAGGACGGATCAGAATTGCAGACAATCAAAATAAACAACTACGAAATAAACTAAATATAATTTCATTCAATACTTTCAACATGATACATTTACATATATATAGGACATATAATTTTTATATTCTAGAAGTAGGCTTAACTGCTTCACCCACGAATCTCTCCAACACACCATATTGACTAGATTTTTGCATAGCTGAAAACCTAGGTAGTCATGAGATAATTCTCCCTCATTTACCAGTGAGGCTCCCGTGTCAGATTTGTCAATTAAAATATGCTAGTATCTATATGGGGTTTTACTTTAACTATTCAGCTCATGAACCATAGTTGTATAGTTCTATAACAAGTAAGCAGCTGTTTAAGAAAGGAAATATTTATAGAAGAAGGAAATAATAAAACACAGGGGAAGATGTGCAACCCAATCAATAGATAACAGAGTTGATTGCATGCACATAGAAGAAACCAATAGATATCAACACAAAATTATAAGCAAAGGCAACTCCAGATCTAGATCTAAAATAACACAGTTTATTAGAAGATCTAAGATAAAAAGCTAGAAACAAAATGCACCGTGACACAAAGTTCTCCGGAAATCTGCTCCTTTATATTCCTTTGCTTCAAGTGGCTCTCAGGGGTTTCAACACAAAGTCTGGAACACAAGAATGCTGCTTACAAATTCTAATTATTAACCTGAAAGTTCTTCCTCTACTTATAGAATGTAGAGGATAATTACAAGTCGGAAGCTTTTAGTTGAACTGGCACATGTGGAAGTCGAAAGGAAACAATTGGCAATCTCCCTCCTAGAATTCCTCTTTGCATGACATGCATGATTTGCAACTGAAGATAAAACCTTCTATTTTGCATGTCTGCCACCTATTTCCAAGTAGTTGACTTCTTCAAGTAATGGCTTTTAAACCGATCACTTTAAGTTTTATAATTTAATTGATCGCTCAATTATTTTGTCGGAGGAAATAAGAGAAAGAAGAAGAAAGAGGAAAGCTGTAGTCTTGTCCTTTTTCATATTCTGCATGCAGCTGATTCTTTTGCCTTTGATTCTCACCAAATCTGAATGGAAGCAGTGGATCTAGAAGTGGTTGATCTGGGAAGTTCTTTGGATCTGGAATTCCTTTGATTCTCACCAAATCAATCTGGATCCGGGCACGGATCTGCGTGTCTCTATGTCAAAGAAACTTAGAAGTGATGCATGACTCTGCTATGCTTTCTTTTTTCATCCTGCTTTGCCATGGTTGAATCTGTCTTTGTCTGAGCAATTCTTTTTCTCCTTATTTGACCCGAATTCTTTACAATCGGTGCAAATCTGGATAATTCTTCAGATTCGGAGGATATGTTCAACGTATTGGACATTGATTTAAAGCTCCCTTTCTCTTATAAAAGCACCTGTAATAAATTCCTGTAATTAATTCAGGCAAAGATGGCAAACGGAACATGAACAGTGGATTTTAATCATAAAAATTTGCATAATTCAAGCCTGTTGCCCCAAAATTTGATGTTTTATTTGCATGCAAAGCAAGCATGAATTTTACCAACTTCACTTGAGCACCTGTATCACTTATGTAGACAATTATCCAGACACAAATCAACCTCCTTCAACCTAGGTGCCAAATTTGGAAGCTTCCAAGCATTAATTACACCTTCTTTGAGCAAAATTCCTCTTCAAATGGGGCACACTTTTTGTTTGGGCTGCACTTCTCTGCTTTTGAATTAATTAATTCATCCTTATGACAACCCCTGTTTATATAATCCTCATAATTCTATAATTAATTAATGCCTTTACTATTCCTGACAATTAATTAATTATTTAATAAGCTTTACTCTTCAAATGGGGCGCCTATTTTCTGCATGCTCATGACTGCCATTAAATAAATTAAATTTATTTAATTTTAGCCTTCCACTTCCAGTTAACTCAAGCTTCACAGTATGCTTTGACCTTAGCCATTGAAAATAGGAATTAATTAAATCAATTAATACTTTAAAAAGTATTGTTTCTCTTTCAAATGGGGCGCACTTTTTTGACATGAAAGGGTTGCATTAAATAAATAATATTTATTTAATTTTAGAACTTCTAATTTCAATTCCCTTTATCCACTTTCCCTTTGTTGACTTTTCCACAACTCACAGGTGCCAAAATTGGAGAAGAAATTAATTAAATTAATGCATTTAAGGCTGCCTTTCTTTCCCTAAAGGGGTCGCACTTTTTGGCATGAGGGATTTCTATTTTTAAAAGTCAGTTGATAATGGGATTATTTACCTTGCAAGGCAGCTCCGAAAATCCCGTGATTCACTTAAGCTGTTTGACTTTCATAATGGGATTATTTACCCTGCAAGGCACTCAGAAAATCCCATCAATGCCTTAAGTGATTTTTCTTTTATTTCACAATGGAAATTTTTACCCTGCAAGGCAGGTAAGAAATTCCCGCCTGCCTGCTGCCTCTAATTTTCCCATTGTGATATAAGTGGCGTTGCTTTCATGGGAAAAAGTACCCACCTACTTCTTTGCTTCTAAAAATTCCCACCTGCCCGCTTCTTCTAAAAATTCCACGATCCACTTCAAACCCTCTTTTTCCAAAATGCGTCCAATGGAGAAGAAGCTTTTTGGTGCACGACTTCGTCTTTTCCAAGAGAACCAAACCTCTAATGGCTAATTCCTTCTGGCACAACGTGTATAGGTGACCTCCGATACTCCAGGGCAAAGAATCGCCAAACCGACAAAGGAATTGATCCAGAGAAATTTCCCGAGAAACGAAATGGAAAAACACAAAAACACAAAATGTTGCCAGAAGTCGCAAATAAAGCCCAGGATTTATTCTTGGTTAAAACCCTACTGGTATATGGGAACAATGACATGTACGATTACAACAG
Source organism: Taxus wallichiana var. yunnanensis (assembly GCA_018340775.1). Lineage (NCBI taxonomy): Eukaryota > Viridiplantae > Streptophyta > Pinopsida > Cupressales > Taxaceae > Taxus > Taxus wallichiana. Next base: position 692,512,991 of record CM031235.1, on the reverse strand, counting down.
GGTTAAACCGGGGCACAATTTGCCTCAAACGGGGCTCAAAATAATTAAATACAAATTTCCCTCAGGCAAATCCCAACGACATAATATAATAATTTTGGGCATATGGGTATTTGGCGAAAATGGCTAATATGGCTCCTTGGGAATATCTTGACACATTACAGAAACTTTTTGGCAATAAAATCACAAAATGACCCACTATTTTAAAAGTACAATTTTTTTGAAATAGGGTAGTCCCAGATTTCAGGGTGAAATCTGGGGACACCACACCATATACACGAGTGGTTAAACTCACATACGTGAGTGGTTAAACTCACACAACAATATTTGTTATAGTTGTTTAATATAACAACTTATAACAAATATTTAATAACTTACATTATAATAATAATAATTGCTCATAGCCTCATGTAATTATTATTTACCAATACACATGTGGAGCACTAACTATAGATTATTCCTAACAACCACCAAGTGGATTTCGATCATAAGAAAGCGGTAACTATCAAAAGGTGCTCTTCTTCTAGTGACATTGACAAGGTAAGGGTAACTATCACAAGGTGTTTGTTGGTCACTACAATTTTGAATTTGAATAATGAAATGCAATGCTACAACCATGATGGGATGTTCTCCCCAATTTCATGTGTTGGGCTGTGCATATCTTCTTTGGACAGCAATAGAGGGGCAGGTTTGAAGACATTCTTTTCATTTAAAATTGTATGTAAGAGGGTTCACTCATTGAGATCAATTAAGGCCAATGTTCCAACATATTTGGTATTGATTGGGAAGAAATTCCGGGCAAAGTATGGCTGTTATACTTACATACCAACACTCATAAGTTTTGATCCAAACCAAATTTTGAAGAGATTAGTTTGGGGCAGCTTGGAAGCATCTTTTGGAGGCCAAGCTGGAGATGAGTATCCAGCCATGAGGGTGAAGGGTTTCCAATCTACTATCATCGTTGATGTGTTTTTAGTTGTCATAAGAAGGATCCCGATCTCTATTATTTTGATTTTGGGAAGAAAATGCATGGATACAATTGTGTTTGGGACAACATGGTTGGATTTTTGGGATTCCATCACTTGAATGAAAATCATGAGGAAAATGCAAGCCATGGAAGAGAGCTAGCTTCCATGCCTACGGGGCATGGAAAAATGATATTGGGAGTTGTTGTTTCCTACGTTACCCGAAACGTGGTTGGGGGCCTCGAGAATGGGAGCGAGAGCGGCAGGGGGCGGGAGCGGCGGTGGGAGTGGGCGGGGGCGGAAGCGGCCGGGGACGGCCTGTGCCGTACCCGGGCATTTCCGCAGCCCCTGGCCGCTCCCTTCCCGCTCCCACATGCAAAAAAACGTATTTTTAATTTATTTTTATTTTTTCATGTTTTTAAAGCCCCACAACAATAAAAAATTAAAAATTCTTCTAATCTAAAACCTAAAAGCTACCTCTAAACAATAAAACAAAAGAACAACACAAAAACAAAACATAAAGCAAACAAACTCACATTGTGGCTCTCCAAAATTGCATTGTGCTTGTCTAGGGTTTGAGGAGCTATTGCTAAGCTTGTAGGAGTGTGAGGAGCTGCAAAGGAGGAGGATTTGTGAAGGATTTGTGGTTTACTAAGTGAAGGTAAGTTTTTTTTTAATTTCTAGCCTTGTTCCTCTATTTTTTTATTTTTATTATTTAATCTTTCACACATTACATTTTTTTGCTTATGTTCATTTTTATTTTGCTCTTTCTATTTAATTTTTTTAATTTTCATTGTTCAATCACAATGCAATTGCATGCCATTGTTTTCTTTGCTTAATTTTTTTTTTTGAACCTTGTAGGTATTTCTACAATGGCAACAACAAGTTCTGCTTCTTCAGGCAATCTTTGGCCAAGGACTTTGACCCAAATTCACCGTTATGGAGGCATGTAACAATAGTTCAACAACTTGCAGGTGGTGGTTGTTTTGAATGGAAATGCAATGAGTGTGATGGACTATTCAAAGGCTCTTACAGTAGGGTGAAAAGCCACTTGTGTGCCATAACGGGTAATGGTATAAGAGTATGCAGGGGGAGGAATAATGTTGGGGTGCCAAAAGCAAAAGTTTTGGCATATATCAAAGAGCAGGAAGATGCAGAGGCAAAAGTGGCTATGAGAGCGGGTCATCCATTGGCCAAAAGAGGAGGTTCATCTCGTTCAGCGAGGCCTCCAGTTGCTCCATCACCTAGTGGATCCCCAATTGTGGCCATGCCACATCCATTTGTGGCTCCTATCTCCACGGATGAGGATGTTTCCCTTGCACGAAAGAAAAGTAAGACAAAAGGGCCATTGGAAAAGGCCTTTCAGAATGAGAGTAGGGAGATTGCAGATGAACACATTGCAAGGTGTGTATATGCTAATGGGCTTTCTTTTAATGTTGTGAGATCACCTTATTGGCATGAGATGGTGAAAGCCATCAATGAGGCACCAAAAGGGTATAAACCACCAGGATATGAGAAGATCCGCACCACCCTTTTGGATAGACAAAAAAAAAAATGTGGAAACCTCCTTACAACCAATTAGGGACTCATGGACCAAAACAGGTGTGTCCATTGTTTCTGATGGATGGAAAGATGCAAGAAACCGCCCTTTAATCAATGTGATTGCAGTATGCCCTAAGGGGCAATGTTTTTGAAAGCGGTTGATTGTGAGGGGCAAGTGAAGGATGCCCAATTCATAGCCAACATTCTCTTTGAGTCCATTGAGGCAGTGGGGCCTGAAAATGTTGTCCAAGTCATAACGGACAACGCCAAAAATTGCAAAGCTTACGGGGATGCTAGTTGAGGCACGGTATGGGCATATTTTTTGGACACCTTGTGCCGTGCATTCATTGAATTTAATGCTAAAGAAAATGGCAAACAAAATAGAGTGGATCCAACAAGTGTATGCAGAAGCTGAAGAGATCCAAATGTTTGTCACCAACCACCACATGTCACAGGGCATTTTTAGATCATTCTCGCAGTTGGAGCTACTGAAGGTAAGGAAAAACTTTCTTTCTTTCTTTTTAATTTAAAATTTAATATAAGTTTTTTAGTATTCTTTTAGCTTTCAATTTTATAATTTATTTTTAATTTTTGTTCCTCGTTCTTATTAGGTTGCTGAGACTCGGTTTGCATCACACACAATCGTCTTGAGACGACTAGTGAAGGTGCGAGAGGCACTCATGAGGATGGTAACATCCAATCTTTGGTCTATATGGAGGCAATCAAACACTCAATGGGCTCAAAAAGTGAAGAACATGATCTTAGAGGACCCTTGGTGGGATAGAGTGGATTATCTATTGAGTTTTACGGAGCCCATTATGAGCATGATCCGGTTTACTGACATGGATCAGCCATGTCTAGGAGAGATATATGATGGCATCGACTCAATGATTGAGAAGATAAAAGCCGTCATAAATGCAAAAGAACAAGATCTCGAGGAAATATTTTTCAAACAAGTGAAGTCAATCCTCATTGAGCGGTGGAACAAAATGACCACCCCATTACATCTACTAGCTTTTGCATTGACTCCTAGATTTTATAGCACAGAGATCCTTTCCTTGCCAGGGAGGGTAGCACCATACAAGGATGCGGAAGTCAGTGAGGGATATATGGCGGCATTGGCTAGGCTCTTCCCTAATCCTGAGGCCCAAGACCAGGTTATGGTAGAGTTTGGCAATTTCATAGCAAAAACGGGTCATAGCCTTCTCGCTCTTGAGCAAATACAAGATGGATGCTCATATGTGGTGGTACCTCCATGGTACTTCATCGGTTTACTTGCTGACCTCTTGCAATCAAGGTCTTAGCACAGGTAAGTTTTAATTTTTTAATTCTCTTTTCTTTTAGTTTTTAAAATTTAAGTTTGAATGTTTAAATTTGAAGTTGAACTTTGCATTAACTTTGAAGTTTGGGTTGCCTTAATAGGTTGCAAGTTCATCTTCCTCTGAGCGCAACTGGAGTACATATAGTTTCATCCACTCACAGAAATGCAATAGGTTGGGGGCTAAAAGGGCTGAAGATTTGGTATACATACATTCCAACTTGCGCCTTTTATCCCACAAGTAGCCAGAGTACAAGGAAGGGTCAACAAGACATTGGGACATTGATCCAGAGATAGTTGACTTGGATGCTTCCATTTCCCACCATGGAGCATATGATGATGAGGGGAGTTTTGTGGCACCACGAGACCTACATGCACAAGGGGGTGCAACTGGCAGTGGCCCTAGTGTGAGTGGTTCGAGCCCATGTGGTTCTAATGAACCACATAATGATGATGATGATGTAGCTGATCTTGATCCTCTTGATGAAGAGGAATATGATGAATAATAAATATTGACAATGAAAGATAGTTTGAACTTTGAATATTGATCTATGATTGAATTTAATATATCATGAGATTCATGACATTCACATTGTGTTCGATTTAAGTATTTTAATTTAACTTTTAAGCTTTTAAGTTTCTAAGTTTTATCGGTATCCTAGCTTGTTTTTTGTGGTTATTCACTTATTTAGCTTATAACTTGTCTTTTATCTTGTCTTTCATATGCATAATATGTGGTTAATAATTAAATTCCTATTTAGAAGGTTGAAATTTATATATTTTCGATGCTTGGATTGAAAGTGAAACATAAAGACTTTGAGGAAGGTATAAGTCAACCTAGGACAATGGGAAGAGAGGCAACCTAGGCCACCTTCTAGACAACCAAGAACGCCACTACAACAAGGTAACTCTAGTGTTTGACTTTGGATCAGTTTCGCATGATGCTCAAGTTTGCCTTTCCGAGTTTGTCGTTGAGTGAAGAATGCGATCAAGAGTTGGGAATGAGGTGTTGGAAAATCTAGGCCCGAGGGGAGGTGAATCAATGCTTATTGAAACTTTGAAAACTCTTCACAAACTTAGTAAGCTATTCAATCTAGATCATCAATAACCATGATAGACTAATGACATTCAAACATGAGCATGAAGTAAGCAAACACACATGAACACCGGTTTAATGTGGGAAACCCTTCAAGGGAGAAAAACCCACTAAAATCAATGCACTAACTTGGACAAATTGTCCTATAAAGGTTATAGAGATTTCAACTGTTGAGCATCCACTCAACTTGGAGCATTAACTCCACTAGTTTAGTCAAGCTGCTACTTGACCTTTAACAAGCTTCTACTTGCATGGAAGCTACAACTCCCAATACTCCAATCAAGCTTCTACTTGAACTTCTACAAGCTACAACTTACAAGGAAGCTTCAACTCCTTGTTTGCTAAGCCACCACTTAGTCTTCTACAAGATGTTTTGATCACTTTCCTTTAGTTGTCTCACACAACAAATTGTGATCACCTATTCAGCTCATCTATCTTCTCTTTTCACCCTCCTTCTCACCTTGATACATCTCATTTTCATCTTCTTACACTGCTGCAAACTCTGTCATACAAGGCTCTTCTCACGCATACACTCTTGCCATGCTTCTTTCATTGGATAGTACATTCAAACCTCTCCTCTCTCAAGCATACATACTGCTGCACAAATTGCAGTCATGGAGGCATATCACAACACCTTAATTTCCTTTGTTCTTCATGTCTTCATACTCCTTCAACAACATGGACTTCAACAACATATTCTCATATTCACTCTTTCATGCACTTTCACCTCATATCACTAGTTTTCATACATTATTAGCCCTCATGCTTCAACAACAAGTCTTCATGCACAAGAAAAAGTTTATATCTCTAGAGAGACATCCTCTAACACATTTTGCACTTCACCTCCCAAAGAACTCTTCAACTTCCAAGCCTTCAACTTGAATAAGGAAGAGAGATTGCATCACCTAAAAACTCTCCTCTTGCAATCATTACAACTGAATTTGATGTCAGTTTCATGTGCAGCCCTTACAAGGCCTGTCAAGATGCTCCTGACAACTATGATGATCAAAAGAAGCCTCTGAACTCTTTGACCATCTGACTTCACTTGCAAATATTCCTTTCTAACCCCTGCAGACCTGATTTGTAACAGTTCTTGTCAGTTTGTATTATTCTCCAACGTAGGAGTTTCGTCTTGTAGCTAAAGGAACTTAATGCCAAGTGTTTTCAGCATGCATGCACGTTACGCAAACCTTCCTTTTGCTCTATAATTCCTCTTTATGCTTGGAAACTCATCATTTCTTCCTTAACCTTCATTTGAGCTTCATACTCGATCATGGAGGACCAAAAATTTCAGTCACAAGGATGATCAACTACCAATGATGCATGCACTTTCAAGACCTTCTAAAGCTTGGAGAGAGTTGTTTAACACCTCTGGTTCATCTTCAAATGCCTGGGTTAGCTCTAACATCCACCTTTCACATCATACAATACTGATTTGAATGAGGTACTGAAAGGATTTCAAGCACAAAAATTGTCTTCACAAAGTGGGTTGTTTCATGCATTCAAACTCATGTTCATAGCTCCAAACCCACATTTACTGAAGGCTCTATGTCTTGTGCATCTCACCAGGTTTATTTCTTGCTTCATCTCAGGGCTTAGACATCAAATATGCTTGAATATTAAAGGTAGCTCAAACTGGTTCTCAAGCTCCAAAAACCAGTCTTACATTTTCTTGCATTCAACATACCAACACTCACTTTCATGGAAAACTATTGCATGGACACTTCAAAGATGACCTCTACTCCATGAATCCACTCTTCTGAATAGGTTGAATGAAGAAAAACAAGTTTGCAATCACATTACTCATGCCTTCTTGACTGTCCCAAAATGGCAGTTTTGAGCCATTAGTGCAAGAACACAAAAACACTTCATCTCATCATGTCATGGGCTTGAACAAGTTGTATTAGACCTATACCACCTGTACATGCTCATATAGCACTTGAAAACATGCTATTTCATCAAAACTCTCTCATACTCAATTGACTAGTTTTGGCTTGTTTGCTCTTTAGCGGTAGGTGACATAGATTGATGTTGTTCATAAAAAATTGCACTAAACACACCTGGATCTTTTCATGGATGTCAGGTGTTGGTACCCAAATTGATTCTCCTTCAAAGTTTGAGCAGCATCACAGGTTTGGCAGGAAGCTTAGAGACAGATAGATCATAGTGAGTCATTTTGTAGCCGGGATGGGATCTAACTGGCCCTCTGTCACTCAGATGTGGAGAAATGGATAGCACCCTCAAGAGGATTTGATCTATCCTCACTACTTTATGGTTGTGCCTTTCACCAGGGTGAGAGAACCCTTTTGTAGCTGCTTTGTTTATGGAGGAGATGGGGAATTCCTTCCTTGTGAAGTATTTAAGAAGACCTTGAAGAAAATATGATCAATACAACAAAACCTAACTCTCACGAGTTGTCACTCTAGATAATGGAGATATTTTCTAAGCAAGGTTCAGGCCACTAAAGACAATGAAAACTTGAGTGTTTTTGCATGTTTTGGTAATAGAAATTGTGCATTTGTATACACACATGACAAACAGGGGTAGTATGGGTAAGATTAATTGTTTTGAATGATTTTGGTGGGAGGTGAAGTAGGATAAAGTTGATTATACCAAATATTTGAGAATTTTTACAAAAATGGAGAGCTCGAACAACAAGAATGCTTCAAGGTAGCTAGGATGTTCCTTTAACCAAAATATGTGCTTCAATGGAGGCCCAGATCAGCACTTTTCACACAAACTTCAAGGATCCAAAATGAAGGCTCAAATTGGAAAACTTAACTAAACATTATCAATCTCTGTTTCATCACACCTAAGATACCCTCAAAGGCTAACAAACAATCTTATAGTCATGCTAGGAGTCATAGTGATTTTAAATTTGTTTATTTCACTATCAAATGAAAGCTCTTCTGATAAATGAAATTGCAAATGCCACCAAACTATCACAAGGATAAGATCTTGTGTGATTCACACAAATTTCAATGTAAGAATGCAATGGGAACAAGAAAAACTACTTGCAGACATTCAAAAACGAAGCAAACACAAATTTTGCCAAAAATAACAGATTAACTCAAGTTTGGTTAAATTTATCAGCAGGGGAAAGTTTCTCAAACAATCTCAAAGCTTGTCAATGGTTGTACACTCATAACCACCTTGACATGATCAAATTTAACACAGGAGATAAACAGGTTTCTTTAGATAGTTTCTTAGAAAGATGGGTTCTATCAAGCTTTTCTCTTAGAAAATTAGTTCTGACCCCTAACACTCCAACCTTCCAACCCTTTTCACAGCAAAAATCATGCCATTTATATCATTTTACAATAGAGTTTTTCCCCAAAAAAACCCAAACATTGAGTGCACCAATGCTCGCCATGATCTCGATCGCGATTCCTAGAATCAAATTTGTAAAAAGTTGTTAGGTGCTCAGGGGGCAGATCTCTTCGAACATCTCCCGCATTCAACTCCTTCCTCTGGTAGATCACTCTTCCTTTTACTCGCTTGACCACTTCGCCCCAAATCATCCCAATCTGGTTCCTTGTGTGCCCGGAAGGAAAAATGGAAGATCAGATCGAGCCCAAAGGTTAGATCTCATCTTAATGGTAAAAGACGTCCCGGATTTTCCTCACCAAACCAAGATATCAACAAGTCTTTCGCGTCTTTGGAAAGAAAAATTGGGTCGAATCCGATAGTCAGATTGCATATTTAATGGTGAGATATGTTTACAGAGCTTCCCCACCAAACCAGGCTACAGATTAATGTTCCTCTTCATTTGGTGTGCAGGAGACTCCAAGAAATGATAAAAACCATAAGAATACGCATCCCGGGGAGTTCGGAGTGGAAATGGAGGAACAATTAGATACAAATGTACAAATTGTCGTTGATTTCTATTTTGAATTTGGACCGTCCACGTGGGAGATCCACTTTAAAATGGGCTGCATGGGTTCCTTTTTTCCCTTTACAACTTTTGGAAAAATGTAAATTTTTCACATTTTGCTCCGCACCTCCGCCTTTGAGAAATGAGCCTGACACGTGTCCTAAGGTGGGTCCCAGAGGAACCGTGGCCAAATTCTGCTATTTCACCTCCCTTTTGGAAAAGGGAAAATTTTCCAAGTTTCCCCCGCAGCTCTGCCCTTTCGCCTTTGAAAAATGGGTCTGACAGGTGTCCCAATGTGGGTCCCAGTGGAAACGTGCTCTCTTTTATACTTTAGCTCCTTTTTTCAAAAAGGAAATTTTCCAAATTTCCCCCGAAAGCCCGCACCTCCGCCATTGATTGGAACAAAATTTTGACTATCCTTTGTCGGGCTTGCGGGCCATTTTGATGTTTTAATCCTTTTGATGACAAGAGGCAAAAATCCAAGTTGCCTCCGATGGTCCGCTTCCCCCCCCTTTGACTTTTCAAACTGCCACGCGTCACAATGGCGCATCTTGAGATGGTCCCCAAAAGTTGAGACCTTGAATGAGCGCGGGCTCACCACGTGTCTGGCCCGGAAAAATTTGTTTGAAGGCTTAAAGCTCAGTGGAAGGCGCCATGTGTCAGGGTCCGAGGCAATCTCCTTTGGCCGTTGAAAAGTCCAAGCAAAATGCAAAGTGAGCGGAGGCCTCCAAGTGTCCTCTTGGCGCTTCTTTAAAACAAAACTCAAGGGCTGTCCTCAAACATGCATGGTCCCTCCACGTGTCCCAGGCCTCTCAAAATCTTTTGAAAAAGACTAAGTATGGGAAGACCCGGCGGAAACCTCCACGTGTCTTCATGGCACAATTTCAAAATGGTGCCCAAAGTGGAGACCCTGAACGAGCGTGGGCTCACCACGTGTCCTGTCCCACCAAATAGTACTGGCTGCATAAAAGTTTGTCTAAGTCCGGGAAAAGCAACAAAACCTCCACGTGTCCTCCCGCGTAACTCCAAGGCCAACCAAAAAGCAAATCTTCAAATGAGCGCCGTTCTTCCATGTAGACAGAGTTTTCAAGTTGAGGCGATTCATAAAATTTTGAAGTACCCGCCGAGCTGCGTCCAACCAAAAGAGGCCACGTTTCCTGTTGATGCAAGGATGTAAATTTGACCAAGGAGAAATGCCCAAAACCGTAAAATGTAGAAAAATGACCATTTGAGCCCGGAGATGAAATTTTCTCCAAGGACAGAGAATTTAGAAATGTTACAAGGCTCAAATACATTCCTCTGAGCTACATCCATTCATTTTTCTTCGAGTATTTAGGGCAAAAATGACAAGGACAACAAATCATGACTGTGGAAAACGGAAAACATGGGACAACCCGAGTTTTACACCCAAATACAAACCTTTTCAGATGAATAGAGAAACGAGGAAACAATTTTGGATCTATACATGATCCTTGGTCCAGGAAAGGATTGATTACGGAAACAAAAGGAAGGTGGAAACATTTTTCAGGCACAATACGGGAAGATAAAATGTGACAGAGACCGTAGATTGATAGATTTTTAATGGCAAAATGGGGCGAGACTATTTTGAGCACCAACATTAGCTCCAACTCGGGGATGGGCACTCCCTGCGAGTGCCACAAGAACAAAGGTAGACCAAGTGCCAAAAATATCCATTGGGCAAAGGAGTTAGCTTGCAGAGCAGAGAAATAGAGCCATCTCCCCAAAAACGAACAGAGAAACCAGCAAAAACAGGTCACCAAGGACTAGAACGAGCAAAAACACAAAAGACAGGAAACAAACCAACAAACTATACACTGTACAAATGATGCTCACCTTGATTATGGGGAATCAATCCAAGAAATGCTTCAAATGCCTGCCATTAACGAGATAGTTCGGCGGTTCCCCATCCAAGTCCTTGAAGAAGAAGTATGTTCACCAATTCTAATATCGATGGAGGAAGGGCCCATCCATAATGCGTCAAATTTGCCATGCTTGCCCTTATGTTCATGCTTTGCTATCCCATAGCACACACAAGATCTCCAACATTGAAAGCTCTGGGAGTGACCTTCTTGTCTAACTTCTTCAACTTTTCTTTGAACTTTATATGCCTTTGGTGGGATACCCTCCTTTCTTCATCAAATTCAACAATCTGGATAATGCGGGCATCATATGGACTTACTTCTTGATCCTCTAGTTGCATGAACTGATATGAGGATAATTGCATATGTAGGGGCATCAGGGCCTGAGTTCCATACACCAACTCAAATGGACTCTTCCCAGGGCTCTTTTAATAGTAATTCAGTCAGCCCAGACAACAAATTTCAACTGCTCACCCCATTTTCTCTTGTTCAGCTCCAAGGTTCTTTTGATAATCTTTAACAAATTTTTATTACTGGACTCAGCTTGTCCATTTCCTTGGGGATTATAATTAGAGGCATATGTCAAATTTATCCCATATTCTCTGCACATTGCCACCAAGGGTTTAGCTTTGAAGCTCATGGCATTGTCAGCAACAATTTTGACTGGCACCCCAAACCTGCAGATGATATGGTTCAATATGAAGTCCATGACAATTTGGTGTGTTGCTCTCTTGGTGGGGATTGCCTCCACCCACTTGGTGAAGTAATTAGTGGCTACAAGAATCCACTTATGGCTAGCACTTGAAGGATCTAAAATCTCACCAATGAAATCCATTCCCCATTGCTTGAACGGGGCTTTAATTGATATAGGTTGCAAAGGAAGGGAACCTGAAGCTTTCAGTCTTCTAGAGAAGCGCTGACAACTCTCACATCTTCTAACCAAAATAGTTGCATCCTTGAAGAGAGTTGGCCACCAATAACCAGCCCTCAGGATCTTGTGTGTTGTGACTTTTCTGCAAATGCCCCCACAAACTCCTCCATGGAGATCAGCAATTATCTTGGGGGCTTCATCTTCAGTGATGCACCTTAAGAGGACTCCCTTAGGGTTCTTCCAAGCTAACCCATAATCAGTAATGACATATTTATGGGAAGCCAACTTAAGGGCCCTTTTCTGGTTCTTACTCAAATACTTAGGGCAGTATAAATGTTTGAGATAAAAAATCACATCCTTGTACCACTCAGAACTCATCAATTTTTCAAAGACATCTACCCTTCCTTCTTCTACCTCATTCACCTCCATAGTTTGCAAGTTGCTCTCAGCCATAAGCTTAGCCAAGCCCAAACCTCTCACCAACTTCGTGGTTTGGATGTTTGTAATATCCCCTTCTAGGACAAGTTAGGAATTCATACAAATCTGATCACACACAACTGAAAATAATTAATTTTCAAACCCTAACTGCTGCAAACTTCAAAAATTCATATCTTTGGCTAGAGAAGTCCAAATGAGCTGAAATTTTGGATAATGGACCACAAAAATATGAGGAACAATATGCAAAAATCAGATTTCGCACAGCCAACCCGAAACCCTAATTTTGACCTAAAAAGTAGGTCGCCCAGCACTTTTAGGGCACCAAAACTCCTCCAAAAATTATGAAATCAATTTATCCTTATTCCTCCTAATTTCTATAATCAGATGCAATATTAAATCAACCCCCAAACTGCAGATCTGAAATAAATATTAATTTACCATACCCAGAAAAGCCTGCAGACAGCTGAAATATTCAAAAATGCATAACTCCTTCAAAACTCAATATTTCTTCACCAAATAAATTGCAGATTGTTCTATAAATTAAGGGCTTTCCAAAGAGCTATCAATCTGAATTTTTTGAGCCTTAAAACCTAGCCAAAACAGTCCTAGAAAACTGATTTCAAGTCGCTAGGGTTAGATAAAATTATATAAAATAATTCCAGCTCCTTCCTAGCCTCCAAATACACCAAAATATTAGCCCTTGCTCTGAAATAATCAATAACACATGGCAGATTGCAGATCTATCATTTATGGCATCAAAACATAATCAAATCATCACCAACCCAAGTCGCTATGGTAAGAATATTGGCAACAATAATAGAATGATTCAAAGGAGCAATATCAAATGATTTTCACACTCTAAACTTGGCGCCAAAGATGAAATAACTCAAGCAACAATGGCAAATCTTCAACACAAGAGAACTCAACAAATGGAGCAAGAGAAAATACTTCAATAGATCAAAACCAGCTCACTAACTTCCCACGCAAGAGAGAGAGAAAGCATCAATGGGCATACATCCCAACTCCAAGCATGGAGCATAAAATAAATATCATCATAACATGAGTCTAACAATGATCCTAGCACTCCTTTTATAAGCAAGGAGACACAAAATTCGAAATCCCTAGGAGAGGGAAATTATTAAATAAAAGCAGTTTAATATCCCTAGGTGTGGCGTCCCCTTTTAAAAAGGGAGATTTTAATATTTAAAAGCCACCTAAATATTATTTAATTAATTCCCCTTTTTAATTTGCATTTTGGGAATTTAATTAAATAATTACTTGCTCCATAAATATTAAATAATTAAATAAATATTGCTTTATAATGTCAAATGATTAAAATCACTCTCCAGGCAATATTATAAAATTATTTAATATAATTTTCCCCTCGCAACATCCATATAGATATGGTTCATGAGCTGCGTGGTTAAAGTAAAACCCCATATAGATACTAGCATATTTTATTGATAAATTTGACACGGAGCCTCACCGGTAAATGAGGAGATTTATCTCATGACCGCCTAGGTTTTCACTATACGAAAAATCTAGCCAACAGCTTTTTAAGCGACTCACTTTGGGAACAACTATCTTTGTAGATCAAAGCTTATCTCTTGCGGATCGAGTGTTTACCATCCAACTTTCAACCTAGTGACGTCCATTCACCCGATCTGTGAAGGCACAAGGAAGGACTTATCATTTCTTCAGATTGTAGGAGTAATTCAATTTCAATCACCCTCCTCAAGTTAGAAGCCATAGATCCAGTCTTTCACCAGGAAGAAGAGTTCAAACGCATCTAGATCCGGATCATCTTTAGCATAATCTAACAGCTGGAATTATTCATCAAGTCTATTCTCAAAGAAGACGTGCTCTTTTCATGATGTAGAATCGAACCACTTGCCCTCGGCTGTTCCATGGGGTGCGCCTTTGGACCTCTGAATTTGACTCTGTTATGCATGATCTACCTAAAGGGACAAGAAAGAATTTCCCTAAATTCTTTGGAGACGGAAAGTAGAATCCTGATGACCACTTGGTTGCGTTTTTCATATCCTCGTGGAGTGCTTGCGATCGAGTATGAAGATGTCTCGGTCAGACTCTTCATTGAGACTCTGCATGACTTGGCTGAGAATGGTTCTATCGGCTAGCTCCTGGCACCATAACCAACTGGGCTACTATGCGGGATGCATTCTTGAAAAGATTCAAACCAGCTGAAGATTCCAGTACCTTGATAACTCAGCTCACTCAGTTGAAGAAGGAGCCACATGAGCACATGCGGGATTTTATTGCAAAATTCCAAAGATTACTGTACAAAATTCCAGCTTCTGCTTCTCTGAATGATGAGAATCAAAAAGTATTCTTCATCAATGCTTTACTTCCTGAAGTAAGCTATCAACTGTGAAGAGCACATCCTGCTAACTTGTTAGCAGCTCAAAACATGGCGGTTGAGATTGAAGACGACCTCATCATGGCTAGAAAGATAAAAAACAACACTTCTAGAGCTGAAAGTTCATCTTCTGCTACTACATCCGATTCACTATTGCAAAAGTTAGCAAATGAGATGTTGCAGATGAAGAAACAAATGGCTCAAATGGCTCAAGGCGTGACTTACTTTGCCCGTGCTCTCGAATTTCAACAACCACCGGAACCGCATTGCTGGTTCCCAAAGATTAGCAATGAAGCTGCGCCCGTAAACAACGTGGAGATGAATCAAGAAGATGAGAAGCCGACGCCGATCGAGCGAGAATGATGATTTTATAGGTCCTACTGGCGACTCCGACATTAATTACCTAAACTACAAGTTTGAACATGAGTATGAGGAGCTTCTTGAAGACGATCATGGTCATGCATATGTAGTACTTACAAGATCACAAACTTGCCAAGCTGAGGCATTAGCTGACGAACAAAGAAGGGGAAGCCCTTTACCTTCTTCTTTAGCTCCTAGAGATAAGAATGTAAGTTCTTCATCTCAACCAGTAAAAGCAACTCAGGTATCTGAATCTATACCTTCCTTCGACATTGTTGATCATGTCAAGAAAACTAGGATTCAAATGTCAGAAGCTGAATACCTGAGAGCCTTTCCTAAGCAGTTAAATAGGCTAGTCAAATATGTACAATCACCAGACAATCCAATACATCAAAAGGCCTTTTGCCTAAGCCCAAGGATACTCCTCCCCAAAACAACATTGCAGTTGTTAAATCCTCACCATCTTTTGAAAGAGTGGAACCGTTCTATGTTTCCCTATTGCTTAATGGTTTCAAGTTAAGTAACTGCATTTTAGATTCGGGTGCTTTTGACAATGTCATGCCAACTAAAGTTGCAGATGCTCTTGGGCTTACCTTGACAAAGACCATAAAAAGGTGCTACTCCATGGAGAGACAAGTCCCTTTAATCGAACAAATCAAAGATGCACAAGTTGTTATGGCAGCTTTTCCTGACAAAAGATTAAAGATGACTATTTTAGTTGCAGAATATTCCTGTCTCCTACGGGATTTTGCTGAGCAGAAACTTCTGCAAAGAGCTAGGAGGAGAAGTAAAGATGGATTGGTTCAGTGCACATATTCCTATCAAAGGGATAAATTAGAAGTCGGGCCGGAAAAGAAGTCCAAGGACTTGCTCCATAAATATTAAATAATTAAATAAATATTGCTTTATAATGTCAAGAATGATTAAAATCACTCTCCGTGCAATATTATAAAATTATTTAATATAATTTTCCCTCGAACATCCCTAAAGCCCACGGGAATGATAGGCCAAGGGTCTTTAAAAATGGGGACATTACATGTCCATGTCATATTCTTGCAACTTGTTCACCCATCTGCATCTTTTGCTTGAGACCTCCATCTTTGATAAGATGTCTTTGACCATGGTGTGGGGAACATAAGCAACAATTTTGGAACTCAGAATGTAAGGCCTGAAAACCTTTGTTGCTTTCACCAAGGAAAATGTCTTTCTCCATAATAGTGTATTTCAGCTCAGCCCCCAATGCCTTACTTTGAAAAGGCAATTGGCCTCTCATCCCCTTCATCATCCTTCTGCAACAAGACAAATGCAATAGTATTTTCTGAAGCAAAAGAAAACAATTGGAAAGGCTTCTTATAATCTGGAGCTGCTAAAACAGGGGCATGCTTTAATGCCTCCTTGATCCCATTAAAGCTTGAATGGCATCCTCCTCCCATTTGATGACCTGGTCTTTCTTCAAATGTCGAGGTGATTGGAATGGTCAATTCAACAAAGTTTGATATGAATTTCCTGATAAATTTTATCTTCCCAAAGAAGGATTGAATCCCCTTCTTGGTTCTTGGAATTGGGACACTGGTGATGGCCTCTACCCTTTCTGGATCAATCATTACTCCCTCTTGTGACACAATGTGACCAAGCAACTTTGCCTTCTCACTCTCCAAAGTGGCACTTCTTTGGATTGAGTGAAATACCATACTCTCTACATCTTATCAGCATCTTTTCCAAGTGCAACAAGTGATCACCTCGCTTTCTGGAGAACACAGTCACATCATCTTGGTAAACAACAATAAAATCATTGATGTAACCGGCAAAAGCAACATCCATTGCTCTTTGAAAGGTTGCTCCAGCATTCATCAGACCAAAGGGCATCTTGACATACACATAAGTCCCCCAAGGAGTGGTAAAGGTTGTTTTAATTCTTTCTGATTCCTTCACCACAACTTGGTTATAACCAGAGAAACCATCCAGGTAGAAAGTAACTCAGAACCAGTCACTAATTGCAGCATGTTTTCCATGTTTGGTAAAGGATAATTATCCTTCATTGATGCTCTGTTCAAATTTCTGAAATCCACACACATCCTGATGTCACCATTTTCTTTCTCGACTGGTACTAGATTTGCAACCCAAGAAGAATACCTTGTGGGCTGAATAATCCCTCCATCTCTCAGTTTCTTCAGTTCTTCTTGCATTTTGAGAGATAGGAGCGGATTGATTGGTCTCTATTTCTTCCTGAATGGTTTTGCATTAGATTCCAAGGGAATCTCATGTTGAAACAAATCCTCTTTGTATGCCTTTAGTTCAGAATAAGTCCAAGCCATGCAATCTTGATATTTTTTAGCAATTGGACATAGGACTGTTTTTCCTCCTTGTTGAGATTGCTTCCTAACCAGATCTTCCTTGGTTTTTCCTTTGTGCCAAGGTCATGCTCCTCAATATCCCTTGAGGCTGCCATGCATCTGTTAATAATGCGATCAACATTATCAAAGTTGGATTCAAGAGCAACCAACCCTCTAGGAATGGTATTAGTCTTTAGTTGGATGATGCCTTTGCCAAACAAGGTTTCTTTTCCCTCTGCTACGCACACCATTGGCTCCCAATCAATACATTGGTTAGCAAAACTCCCCTTTGTTCTGCAGAAATATTTTGACCTGAGCATCATCATCAAAAACTTGCCAATGCTTAATGTTGTCGGGACAAATGGCCTTGTCAATACTTCAACATCATATTCACAATATGGGGACACTTTGCACAATTATCAAACCGAGATCCCAACACAACAAGCTTTGTCATCGCCACATCATGAACTTCCTATCATGATGCACAATGTTGAATGAATCAAACATCTCAATGAAATCCCAAACTGCATGCTTGTATTGTTTCATTTGCTGATTTTTGTGGCATATAGTTTTCTGACTTGCTTGACAATTAATTCTGAATCTCCTTTGACAATGATGTCTTTAACACCATATTTCCAAGCAATCCTTAGTCCTAATAACAGTGCCTCATACTCAAAGAAATGTTATTAGTGCACTCAAAGTTGAGTTTGAAGGAAAAGACAAACTCGTTCCGCCTGGAGAGATCAAAACAACACTAGCACCATTTCCAAACTTGGAGCAAGCTCCATCAAACAATAGAGTCCAAGGAGAGCCTACTGTTCAAGACACTTGCACTCTTCAATCTTGTGCTCTTTTCCATTAGCATATCCTATGAAGTTATCAGCATCAACACTTGTGTACAATACTTCATAGGAGGCATTGTTGGGATCTTCAATAAGGTGCAACATCTTCTTTTCTCCATACAACCTGACAAGGCTGCCCTCAATTGGGATGGTAGCATAGGACATGTCCATTTGAACACTCCCACCAACACTTATGAACCCATTTTCTAGATAACAACATACCCCACTTGGCTGGGTAGTCAACAATTACAACATCAAGCTTTAGGTTTTTACCTGGGTAAGCTGCAAGCTGCACCACCAGACCTTTCACACATCCCACCACTGGCACCTCTCTGGAGTCCATAGCAGTACACTTCCCATATCTGCTTTATTGTTACTTTAATATTCACTCATTCATGACTTCCAAAGGCATGACATTGCATGATGCCCCTGAGTCAAACATGTAGTTGTGCGGTGCTTTGTCCTCAATGATTAGAGTGGTGAAGAATGGATCCACATTTAGTGAGAGTCCACCAAGGATGTCCCAAAATAAACTTTGGTGTACCCATTTCATCCTGAAATCTGTGACTACCCTATTCGAAAAAATTTCGTACTTTTAAAATAATGGGTCGTTTTGTGTTTTTATTGCCTGAAAGTTCTTGTATTGTGTCAGGATATTCCCAAAGAGCCATATTAGCCTTTTTCGCCAAATACCCAGATGCCCAAAATTGTTATATTCTGTCGTCGGGATTTGTCTGCGGGAAATTTGTATTTAATTATTTTGAGCCCCGTATGAGGCTATTTGCGCTCCGTTTTAACTCTGTTATGATCGAACATATCATTATTCCCTTGTACTAGAAGGATTTTAACAAGGAATAAGTTCAGGGCTTTATTTGTGACTTTTGGCAATTTTTCGTGTTTTTGTGTTTTCCCGTTTCGTTTTCTGTGAAATTTCTCTAGATCAATTCCTTTGCCGGGTTAGCCCGATTCTTGGCCTGGAGCATCTGGAGAACATATACGCACGTTATGCCCGGAGGAAGTCACCATCGGAGGTCTGGTTCACTGGGAAAAAGCGAAGTCGTGCACTAAAAAGCCCCTGTGGGGTTGGGCGCATTTTTGGAAAACAAAGGATTTAAGCTGCAGTGGGAAAAATAGAACATGCAAAGTGGAATTTTGTACCGCTGGCAGGTACTTTTTCCATGATAGAAAATTCACTTAAGGCTGCAGTGGGAAAATTAGAGGCGACGCGCGTCGAGAATTTTACCCCGCAAATTCCCGCCTGCAGGTAAAAATTCCGTGGTGAAATAAAAGAAAAGTGACTTAAGTGAAATCATGGGATTTTATTGCACACTTGCAGGTAAATAATCCCATTATGAAAGTCAAGCGACTTAAGTGAATCATGGGATTTTCTCGGGGCTGCCTTTCGGGGTAAAAATTCCCATTACAATGTGTTTTTAAAAATAGAATTCTATTATTCCAAAAAGTGCGACCCACCTTGGGTGAATAATAATGCATTAAATAAATATTTGTTAATATTTATTCACCCAATTTTGGCACCTGGCTTGTGAAAAAGTCAACAAAGGGAAGTGGACAAAAGAAATTTAAAAATAGAATTCCGAAATTAAATAAATTTAATTTATTTAATGCAGCCCCTTTTGAGAAGGAAATAATACTTTTTAAAGTATTAATTGATTAAATTAAATTCTATTTTCAGTGGCTATGGTCAAAGCACACTGTGAAGCTTAAGTGAAGTGAAGAGTGGATGATTAAATTGATTAAATTTAATTTAATGGATGGCTGTCCTTAATCATGCAATTTTAGCACATCAGTTAAAGAGAAAAGCATGATTTTTAATTAATTAATTGCCAGGAATAGGAAGGGCAATTATTAATTATAGAATTATGAGGGTTATATAAGCATGGGCTGCCATAAGGGTGAATTAATTAATTCACAGGTGAAGAAGTGCAGCCTAGAGGAAAAGTGCGCCCCATATTAAAGAGGATTTTGCTTAAAAGAAGATCAAATCAATGCTAAAAGCTTCTAGTTTTGGCACATGCTTTGAAGAAGACTGATTTGTATTTGCATTATTGTTTGTAGAAGTGATACAGTGCTCGGTGATGTTGGTAAAATTCATGCTTGCTTTGCATGCAAATAAAATGTTAAATTTTGGGCGGTGAGGCATGAATTATGCAGATTTTGTGATTAAAATTCACCGTGCATGCTCCGGTTGCCATCTTTATGCAATTAATTGCAGGAGTTAGATACAGGTGCTTTTATAAAGAAAATGAACTTATATCAATGTCCAATACATTGAATATTTCCTCCGAATCTGAAGGATTATCCAGATCTGCACCAGTTTTGAAGAATTCCAGTCAAATAAGAAGAAAAAGAATTGTTCAGTCTAAGATAGACAAAGCTATGGTGAAGAAAAATGAAAAAGAAAAGCACAACGGAGTCATGCATCACTTCTAAATTTGCAGATATTGGAGACACAGATCTAGGCTTGGAACCTCTGGCTGAATTGATAGACAGATCCAGAGCAGGAAAGACTTCACTCATGCGTGCAGGAAAT
Organism: Taxus wallichiana var. yunnanensis; assembly: GCA_018340775.1. Classification (NCBI taxonomy): domain Eukaryota; kingdom Viridiplantae; phylum Streptophyta; class Pinopsida; order Cupressales; family Taxaceae; genus Taxus; species Taxus wallichiana. The sequence continues at coordinate 692,492,547 of CM031235.1, read as the reverse complement.
ACTTACTCTTGCGTGCGAGATTAAAAGTAGTGGAATTATTCGAGCCGCACTTTTCCATCCACAGCCAAGTTGCCAGAGTTTGTTATGCAGGTGCAGATCCATATCCGGATGCAAATGCAAATCCATATGCAGATCCGATTCGAGATCTCATAGTTACCCGAAAGCTTAAACACAAAGGCTTCATTCTCTTGTTTCGAATGCGGCCCGTGAAGAAGTCGGTGCGTGGAAAATTCCTTCTAAGATCTTATGCTGAAATGCTCCCATCTTCCAGTTGAAGCTTTCATTGAATTTTCATTCATCCAGAGTGCTTTCGAAATTTTTAATTGCTCATATGCAATTAAAAATAAGGATGATGAGTTATCTACGGCAAACATTGCATTGATGCATGTACTGGAGAAGAACTGCAAAAGCTTCAAGGATAAAAGAGAAGACAAGGCGAAGGCAAAATCCAGTTGTTTCCAATTCCACTTGTTGTTTCAGATCTAGCTTATTTCTAGATCCATCGCTTTGAGATCCAACTTGTTGTTTCCAGAGATCGATCGTTTCCAATTCCAAATTGTTTCGAGATCCAGCTACTCCTCGCATCCGATTTGGTGAGAATCAAGGGCAAAAGAATCGGCTATATGCAGAGACATGAAAAGGACAAGATCTGCAGCTTTCCTCTTCCTTCTTCTTTCCTCCGACAAAGTAATTGCACGATCAATTAAATTATACAACTTAAGTGATTGGTTTAAAAGCCATTACTTGAAGAAGTCAACTTCTTGGAGATAGGTGGCGACGTGCAAAATAGAATGTTCTATTTTCGATTCAGAAATCATGCATGCCATGCAAAGAGGAATTCTAGGAGGAGATTGCCGATTGTTTCCTTTCCCACTTCCACATGTGTCGGTTCAATTAAAAGCTTTTGACTTATAATTGCCCCTCTACATTCTATAAGTAGAGGAAGAGCCTTCGGGTTAAGGATCAGAATTTGTGCAAAGAACCTTGTGTTCCAGACTTTGTGTTGAAACTCTTGAGAGCCACTTGAAGCAAAGGATATATAGGAGCAGATTTCCGGAGAACTTTGTGTCACGGTGTATTGTGTTTCTTGCTTTTTATCTTAGATCTTTTAATAGACTTTGTGTTATTTCAGATCTAGATCTAGAGCTACCTTTGCTTAGAATTCTGTGTTTATATCTATTGGTTTCTTCTATGTGCATGCAATCAACTCTGCTATCTATTGATTGGGATGCACATCTTCTTCATTTCTTCTCTGTGTTTATAATTTCCTTTCTTCTATAAGTATTTCCTTTCTTAAACAGCTTGCTTACTTGTTGCAGAACTGTTCAGTTATGGTTCATGAACTGAGTAGTTAAAGTAAAACCCCATTTAGATATTAGCATACTTAAATTGACAAATCTGACATGGGAGCCTCACTGGTAAATGAGGGAGATTTATCTCATGACTGCCTAGGTTTTGTGCTATGCGGAAAATCTAGCCAACAAAACCTCAAGTGGTTCACCTAGTTCCTCCAACACTTGTGCTTGTTTCTAACTCTTCAATGACTGGGGAGTTTCCACAATGTTTATATTTCTACCCAAGGCAGTCTTCTCCTCTTTCAGCCCCAAATATTCAAAAGCCCTTTTCTTGTGCTCAGGAATCCTAAGCAACTCAACAATTGGAACTGAGATCTTGATTTGACTCAAGACTTGGGCAATATCATAAGGGGGACTTTGGCAAGGTAGCATTGGAAGGAAGGCTGACACACTCATTAGATGGCAGGACTTTTGACAACTTGGGCATGAGGAGGGGTATGAGTTTTGTTTGGGACAGTAAGGCCTTTGGTAGATGCATCTTTCTTAGGAGCCTCTTTAGGAATATTTGAAAGCAATGGAGTTTTTCGCTTGGCTTGAGGCCCTGTACCTTTGACAACCCTATTTCTTGTGTTGTATTCCTTTTCTTGAGCCACAACAACATTCATCAACAACTGCCTGCCTTTCTCGGATGGGCTTCCTCCATCATACTTCTTTATCATTAAAGCTCTTAGATATTCAAAGTCATTATTGGGCAGTTCAAAAGCTTGTACATTATCAACTTCTAAAGTATGAGAGGGAGGAAGAATGGGTACCGGTGGATGCAGTCCCAAAAATCAGCAGCAATTCTAGCACTTATTACCTCAGTTGAAGTTGCCCCTTGTTGTGAGCTCATGGAGCAACCCATCATGCAGACATCATCATCATTATCATCAACTTCTTTTTCTTGCTTTCGATCTTCCTCACATGGAGCATGGGGCATGAAACATCTGTCACACCACTCAATGACATCTGTCTCCTCCACAACTGGCAACTCGCAGCCAAAGGATCGGTACCATTTGTTTTCCTTGGCTTGGGGTATCTTTTTCCAAATCCAACAGTCCACTTGCCTCTCACATCGATCTTTGGTGATTTGTAAACCTGTCTTGGCCTTGTTGCTTGTGTTGACCTTGTGAACTCTGCCCAATTCCTTTTTTGCCCAGGCTAACTTGTATGATATTTCTTTGACAGCCCCGACCAAAGTTTTCACAACTTCCTCCAAATCAACCTTACTTTTCTGAGGCTTTTCTGGGTTAATTAGTTTTACACCCTCCCTTTTTGGAGGCTTTCCAATTGCTTTGATGTTGTTTTCAATTTGCAGAGCCATGGTGAAGGCCTGCCTCAAATTAGTAGGGTTTTTGTCCCTCAAGTAGTAAGCAACTTTTTTATCAAATGCATTTGAATATTTGATCAAACATGATTCATCACATGGCCTTAAGCTAACAGGCAATCTTCTCAAGGTCTTGTTAAACCTTGTGTTGAAATCATGTACTGACTCATTAGGATTCTTCTTGATATTTTCAAATTCTGATAAAAGAAACCTAGGGTCAGTTCTATCACCATATTGCAGTCTAAATGCATTGTTCATCTTTGTCCAAGAATCAATGGAATTATCTGGCAAAGCTTTATACCAGTCCCTTGCATCCTCTTCTAAAGTATGGATAAACAACTTGATATATACATCTTCATGTTCAATCTCAAAGTCTTCCATCATATTGATAAAAAGCTTTAAATGTTGATCACCAGTTATAGCGTTGTTTCCTTGGAACTTTGGTAATCTATTTCTTACATCCTGGGAACTGCATTTGGATAACCAACTATCCCTATAAAATTTATAGGACCAAAGGTGTTTACAACAAAAGGAGGTCTGGTGGGGGCAGGGCCATGTTGTTTTGAGGAGGTGACCCTGGAGGGGAGACAAATTGATAAGGGCAGAGGGTCTTTGAAACACAGGAGTATAGCTTTCAAAATGGATATCCCCTAAAGGCCTTGTTTCTTGGAAATCCCTATCAACTTTTGAAAAGACAGGAGCAGAATGAGAAGCAAACTTTTAAAAATCAAATGAAGGCCCCTCTCCAGATGGAGAATTTAATTCCACAAAAGACTACCTGATTCAGAATCACTTGAATGGCAATCTTCAATGATAGGCCGGTCACTTTCATCAATGGGGACTTCTTTTCTTGACTGCTGATCTCCAACAACTCTCCAGGATTTTCTTCCTTCTGACTTTGTTTTTCCTAGCTCGGAAATAATGTCCTAGCAAGATCTCTAGCAAAGAAAGATCTTCCTTCCAGACTTTGCAAAGATTAGTAACAAAACTCACTTGACAGAGGTTAAGACACTGGTACTCATCAAGAATCAGATCAACAGGAGTCGCCACTAAGGATTTCCACCTTAGTTGTGCAAATGCACTAAAATATGATTTGTCAAATGTCTATCAATACTAGCAATTGGAAATGGAAAGACCTGACTCTTCTTTATCCAGATTTATCAATGAAACTTAGTGCAATAACTGTAGAAAATGGAAATATTGCACATAGCACTTGTAACTTTGAACACTTCTTACAGGCCTGAACACAGGATGACGCTTGAAATAATGGATTAGCACTTTGAGCATACAAGAAGTGTTTACCAGGGTCTGAATATGAACTGCAATCACTATGTCCCTGCAAGAATGGCGCGCCGGTGGGTGTTGGCACCCAAATTAATTCTCCTTGAAAGTCTCGAGTGTGTTGATGAATGGTTTTGCAAAAAAACTATGAAATAGAGTAAGACCCCAAAGCTTTGTGCAAAGTCCCTCAATGGACCATATGATAAGAAATGAGCAAGGAATCCTATTTACATGCATTTAAAACTTGAAATAAGCAAGAAATCTAACAAATAACATTAACCTCTATTCTTGAAAGCTTAACAAAATATGCCTACTAAAGACTTAAGCAATCAGTTTTGTTGTTTACTCCATGAGGGTGAATGAATCTCACTAAATGGCTACATGGCCAAGTTTAGCTATTCCATTACTAACCTAACATGGGTGCAAGATGAAGCTATTTTAATGGTGGATGACCCAAGATCAAATGCCTTATTAGCTTGGCTAATGCAAATGAGCTCTTAAGCTTTCTTAGGCTTGTTTTGGCTTTAGCTTATGTAAAGTTGTGTGTTTGAATGGGTAGGCTTAGCCTTGTATTTATAGTTTTCCAAATGGAAGAGTTTGGAATTTGGGTGCATGTGGGACTAAATCTCAAAAAGCACTTTAGGATTAGATTAGGATAAACATGCTTTAGGCTTAGTTAAGCTTGGTTTAGGCTAGTTAACTAGGGTTTAGGCTAGTTAAACTTTGATTAATAAGTGATTAGAGACTCATTGAGAGTTGGGAGGGTCCTGATAACCAATTGTGGTGATAGATAGCCTACGAAGCCAATAGAAGTGGTCTAGAGAGAACTAGGGAGATTATGAATGGTCAAAAGGAGGAATGTTTAGCTAATAAGAGAGATATTAGCCAAATAAGTTGATTATAGGAGGAATACAACCAAGAAGGTGTCGTGAATGGGCATCCGAGAATGGAGCGAAGAATGGGGAATTAACGAAGTGTCGTCAATTGGTTGAATTGGAGGAAATGCTAAGTGTAAGCCTACTTCGTGTCTACATTGAAAGCGAAGCATCATAGGTTTGGCGCAGAAGCTTAGAGACAGATAGATCATAGTGAGTTGTCTTGTAGAGCCGGGATGGGATCTAACCCGCCCGCTTATCACTCAAATGTGGAGAAATGAATAGCACCCTCAAGAGGATTTGACCTATCCTCACTACTTTATGGTTGTGCCTTTCAAACAGGGTGAGAGAACCCTTTTGTAGCCTGTTGTTTGTGGGGGAGATGGGAAATTCCTTCCTTGTGAAGTATTTAAGAAGACCTTGAAGAAAATATGATCAATACAACAAAACCTAACTCTCACGAGTTGTCACTCTAGATAATGGAGATATTTTCTAAGCAAGGTTCAGGCCACTAAAGACAATGAAAACCTGAGTGTTTCTGCATGTTTTGGTAATAGAAATTGTGCATCTGTATACACACAGGACAAACAGGGGTAGTATGGGTAAGATTAATTGTTTTTGAATGATTTTGGTGGGAGGTGAAGCAGGATAAAGTTGATTATACCAAATCTTTGAGAATTTTTACAAAAATGGAGAGCTCGAACAACAGAATGCTTCAGGGTAGCTAGGATGTTCCTTTAACCAAAATATGTGCTTCAATGGAGGCCCAGATCAGCACTTTTCACACAAACTTCAAGGATCCAAAATGAAGGCTCAAATTGGAAAACTTAACTAAACATTATCAATCTCTGTTTCATCACACCTAAGATACCCTCAAAGGCTAAAAACAATCTTATAGTCATGCTAGGAGTCACAATGATTTTAAATTTTTTTATTTCACTATCAAATGAAAGCTCTTCTGATAAATGAAATTGCAAATGCCACCAAACTATCACAAAGATAAGATCTTGTATGATTCACACAGATTTCAATGTAAGAATGCAATAGGAACAAGAAAAACTACTTGCAGACATTCAAAAACAAGCAAACACAAATTTTTCCCAAAAATAACATAGATTAACTCAAGTTTGGTTAAATTTATCAGTAGGGGAAAGTTTCTCGAACAATCTTAGAGCTTGTCAATGGTTATACACTCGCAACCACCTTGACATGATCAAATTTAACACAAAGGAGATAAACAGGTTTCTTCAGATAGTTTCTCAAAAAGACGGGTTCTATCAAGCTTTTCTCTTAGAAAAATAGTTTTGACCCCTAACACTCCAACCTTCCAACTCTTTTCATGGCAGAAATCATGCCATTTATATCATTTTACAACAGAGTTTTTCCCCCAAAAATCCAAACATTGAGTGCACCAGTGCTCGCCATGATCCCGATTGCGATTCCTAGAATCAAATCTGTAAAAAGTTGTCAGGTGCTCAGGGGGTAGATCTCTTCGAACATCTCCCGCATTCAACTCCTTCCTCTGGTAGATCACTCTTCCTTTTACTCGCCAACCACTTCTGCCCCTAATCTGTCCAATCTGGTTCCTTGTGTGCCCGGGAAGGAAAAATGGAAGATCAGATCGAGCCCAAAGGTCAGATCTCATCTTAATGGTAAAAGACGTCCCGGATTTTCCTCACCAAACCAAGATATCAACAGGTCTTTTGTGTGCCAAGGAAAGAAAAATCGGGTCAAATCCGATAGTCAGATTGCATATTTAATGGTGAGATATGTTTACAGACCTTCCCCACCAAACCAGGCTACTAAATTAATGTTCCTCTTCATTTGGCGTGTAGGAGACTCCAAGAAATGATAAAAACCATAAGAATACGCATCCCCAAGAGCTCTGGAGTGAAAATGGTGGAAAAATCAGATACAGATGCACAACTGCCGTTGATTTCTATTTTGAATTTGGACCATCCACGTGGGAGATCCACTTTAAAATGGGCATATGGGTTCCTTTTTCCCTTTACAACTTTTGGAAAAATGTAAATAACTAGAAGAGATGATGCAAATAACTTATCAACTCAAACTCAAATGGGCACACACACTTCACAATAGGTGGTGTTGATGAACACCTTTTATTTTTGATCATAAGTGAGCATACTTCCCTTCTTCAAGCATGAAGATAAGTTTAATAAACCGTTAATATGCGAAAAATGAGTATCCACATTTTTTTTATATCTTTTGCCTTGAACATGCTCCAAAGTTCTTCTCCATCTTTGGCGCCATAATCTAGGAGGGAATCTTATTTAAAAAATGCTTGAAAGTCACACTCAACAACAAATATTAAATGCATAGGGATTTTAAATCAAATGGGGCCCATATGGATCGACCCATGCCTAGAAGAAATCATTTTATTTTAAATATCAAATATTAAATAATCCCCAGAAAAATGCGACTTGCTTAGTCACTTAATTCACCATTAAAATAATAAATTATTATCCCAAGGTGAAGTCGAATTCCTCTTTTATTTTTTTTATTTTGATTTGCACATAAATATATTAAATTTCTTTTAACTCACATGTGCAAATCGATTTATTTCATATTTTAATTTTTATTTGAAAAGGGGGACATTACATGTTCCATACCTTGTTTGCTCATAAATAAGCTTTGTACCATCTTTGCCAAAACCATTTGTACCTGCAATTCTTGCTTGTTCTCAAGGACAATCACAAATTGGACCTCAAACATGCCTCCAATATCTGATACATGACCTGTAGCATCATTTAACACCTCTCTACAATGTCCCTACACTCTTCTCATGCTTGACTTGGCCTGTCATAGCTTGTTTTGCTTCATACACCCATCCTAGGTCCTTGAAATAGGCCAAATTGAGCTAGTTTCACTTCATACCTCATGAACCTGCCCTGTTTTCATCATGTACCTGCCTTTACATGTCCCATTCATGTTCCTCATGCCTCTACCATGCTTCACCATCAGCCTCATGCCTTCAATCCACCATTCTAGGACAACTTGCTGACTAGGCCTAGGGATCAGGTCTATTGAACTGAGCTAGTCATGCTAACTCCACTCATGCACCCCTGCATTCATCATTGTGATTGTATTTCCTCATCACACACCTACTAAACCTCCTATGACATCATCCTGACATGATCTCACATCACCATTGTGCCTCTTCTAGTCACTAGCTACTCAAGAAGCTAAGTCTCAACTAGGTGTTCTCATGCCATGCCTTGTCCTACCTTGTCACACTCACTCCAAGCTTCCTCTTGCTCTTCTTCATCCTGCTTTGTCATTAATGTTCCTTTTGCATCAATGACAACTCAACAATCACATGTCAACATGAGGTGTTATCTACCCCAAGTGAGAAAGGAAGTGTTTTTATGGCAGCCATGAGCCAAACTACTATCATTGATGCCGTTGTCATCATTTCTAGCAGCCTCCACCTAATTTCAGTTGTATTTGTATTTGGGAATATGGAGTGTTCTTTCGCCTTAGTTGACAAGGATGGAACAAAGAATAAGGATGCCACATTGAGACATGGATTAGCTTGTCAAGTTGCTGATTATTCATCAACTTCTTGCTCTATGACTGAGATTACAACAATTTGGAAGGCTTTTTATACAACTGAGTATGCAAAGGAAGAAGTTGTTACTGCTGTTTTTGAAGTTGAAGATGAAGAGGACTTCAATGAAGAAAGGGGCAGCGGGTGTCTGAGTTTGTTTGGGCAAAACCTCCTTCATTTGATAGGCACGGGATCTAGATTATGGGAGCACTACAACATGTTCCTTCACCTTGGTATGATGGCACTTGGGCATGGGAGCTTGAAATTGCTTAAGGGAAAACAAATTTGGGAGGGGAGGATTGTAATGTGCCTTTTTCTAAAATAAAATAATTAATAATATTTTAAGTTGGGCTCGGTCAATTCTTTATTTTAGGGGTAACTTAATATCATTATTAATATAAAGATATTTTTAATACTCATTTCTTTTGTCGAAAAAGGATATAAAAATAAATAGGAGATGGAATGGGAAAAGAGAACAGAAGAAAAGAAACTTATATTTTCGTAAAGAGGTTGGTCGTTGGAGTGCATGCTTGAAGATAATGGAGAAACATATCTCCCAAGGAGATTGGTCCTCATGGGGATGATGTTTTGGAGATTTGGCACCACATATGAGCTATATAAGGGGTTCACTTGGCTCATTTGTGCGTCATCATCATCTTGTGAATTATATACTTCTCTTTTGGAAATTGGAGCATTGAGCTCTCATTTTCAGCCTTTGAGGATGAAAACCCTTGTTGGATCCTATTTGGGGACGAAAACCATCAATAGTCACAACACTTGGGGACAAAAATCCTCATTTGTTGTATTGGTAGCTTCATCCAGGAGTCACAAGCAATCTTAAAATTCAAAATTTCAAAATGACAAGGGATTCCATCGTGCTAGGGCACAAATTCCATCTAGGGCACGCCACATTCATTTCCAACTTGATTTATTGATTTGGAGATTTCGGGATCACTTTTCAGTGGGTTTTTGTGGTTGGAAAAATCTGATTCTAATTTTATTGGATAGTTACTATTTTTGTGATCATTTTGAGCTATCATTTGCATTTTTTCTCGAAGTATTTATGAAAATATGAAAATTTGAAGTTTCAGCTGCTTTTGAGCATTAATTAATTGCAATAGTCTGTAATGTATGGTTAAAACATTTATTTTGCATGACTTCATCAAGGGTTTCATGTTGATGAATTTCCGAGAATTTGTGTGTGGAAAAGGAAAAAATCTGAATTTACCCTAGGTTGCTTAGAGTTTGGTGAACCTAAAACAGGCTGCTGCCCTATTTCTTGCATAAAATCATATTGTTGTCATAAAAATCAGATTCTCTACATGTGGTTGTCATCATTTTCGGCAATCTTCCATTAGGGTTGGGGAAAATCCAAATTCCTGAAATTTGAGCCCGAAAGGGACATTACAAGTTATAAAAAGATGCTATTTACTGAGCATTAGTTTTGGGTATTCGAACACGTATACTTTTTATTTTTAGAAATATACTCTTCAAAGACATGATTCTTTTTCAGCCTTTGGGAGTAATTCACTTATGTTGATTCAACACTTCTACCTCCCCTTGGATTTGTGACAGGATAGAAATTGGAATTGTATGATAGGCTTTACTTCTATCCATATTTTTATGCCCCATGTTACTCCTAACCAAAACTGAAGGAATTTTCCATTTAATCACATACATAGAATGACTTTGTGTGAGCATTGCAAATTAATCTATGCTAATTTTCTGCTTGCAGGCTCTCTCAAGTAATAGGTGCTACAATTTTGGTTGTCACCGGTCAAATCTATGATGTGATCTTGTGCAAGAGAGTTCATTTCATGCTTTCATGTTATCTACACCATTTGATCTTATGTAATGATGGGCCATTGATAGAAATTCCTTGCCTTAGTTTAAAGCAGTCTCCTCTTTCAACTTGGGAGTTCTTTGTTAAGTGTCTGTTGGAGACAACGAATTCAAGCACAGAGGGGGACAGATCTCTGAATACTGTTCTGCTTTGTGTACTACCACCAAAGCATCCCAAATCCCTCAGTTTCAATCTTGGTGGATTGGATGTGATTTGTTTTGGCATCGAGAGTCTTCCCCTTGTTTGCAACCCAGATCAGTGAGAGGTACACATTACTGGTCTTTTCTTTGCCATCAAAAGTTCATCAACCTTGAATATTATGAGAGATTTTAGGAAGAGTGCTCTGCTTTCTCCTAGGATTGTCCAATCTGCCCCCTCAGCCCTAGATCTTCCCCAGTGAGCATTCTCAGATCTTGCATTGGCTCTTTCATGGTGATAGACTATACTGGCATGGGGTGTTCTGGCCTGAGCTTTGCCACAAACATGTGAGATGTCAATCTCCATACATGTTCTCTTTCTTTGATCTTCATCAGCTCCATGCTTTATTGAGGGGTCCTTCCCTCACATCACTATTTGTACTTGTACTATGTTTTATCAGTTTATGGCTCAGGGATTAACTACTCTAGGTTTACTCCCTCTTGTTTTTGTTTACATGTTTTTACACCTTAGTGTTTAGTTAGTTCCAATAACCCAGGTTCTTTTTACTGTAGTTCTTCTCTATTGTAGCTGAACGTACATTCTGAATCCCGTTGACCTGCTTTGGTCATTTGTGGACTTGGGTATAATTTCTTTCTTTGTTTCTTTCTATGATGCTGCGGGTATACATGGAGTTTTAGCTATTTCATATTTCCTAGAATTAAATTTTGAAATAAATTATCTCAAAGTGCATGGCATGGTGCACCTGATTGTGAAGTAGAGAGTTCTTGATAAAAAGGTTCTGAGTTAAATCCTGTATGTGCATGATTTGAGTATAAATCTTGGCATATGCTCTTGCTGGTGTTACCAGTGGCCAAAAGTTAATATGATGTATATTTCTCTTTAAAATGGTTATTTAAGATTTCAAATTCCTTGATTAAGTGTGATTTTCCTGCAAAGAATATGAACAATGTTTTGTAAATTCATGAAAATCTCCATTCATTCATGTAATTGCATTGTGGTTTTTCATTCAGAGTCCAGGCTTGAAGAAAGCTCGGAATCAAATGCGGATATTGGAGCAGAGGGTATCTATCATCTGAAGCACTATTTTTAAATTGCATATTGAAAAGATATCTGATAGTGTTCATTACTACGGCATAAATGTTATATATTACTTCCTGTTATTATTTCCTTCTAGCTTCATGTTTATTAAATTATTGGGTTAATGTGGAGATATCTTAAGCAATTTGTTTTTGTGTGCCAAGGCAAATGTTTCTCAATCGGAAATTTAATGTACATGCATTGATTAAAAAGTATCATTAATTGGTCTTTTAATTTACTTTCAATGTCAATTTAACTCAAATGGAGGATGAAATTTTGAGCTAGCCGTTTGGCCTTTAAGTGGGAACTGGAAACGAACTATCACAGGGCTTAGATTTGTTTTGGGCAAATGATCCATTCTTTGGAAAGTTGTGACAGATATTTTTTTAACTAGTTTAATTTTGTTACTTTCTAAACTATTATCTCTCATCCCAAGATCATAAGTGCACCTAATTCATGTTTTGAAATTCCTGTCGTAATATTTTTTCGGTTATAATCATACTATTATTAGGTTTATAAGGATTTGGGAAAACCATTATTATGTGTTTGTATGCTTACAGTAAGGGGTAGTTTTAAATTAAAATTGTTAAAACTTCATTTAGTAATCTTTTCTTTACTTGTTGATATTGTTCAAAGATATCATATGCTTGCTGGATACTTATTTCAGTGTATCACTTGTTTAGCTGTATGTGTTAATGAACAGAGTGCTGTTGAATGACCGTGATGAAAACAGTTCTCAGGTAGCATTTTTCTTATTTATATGATATCTTTTTCTTCTTTAAAATCAAAGTAAGCTGTTAGTAAGGCTTTTACATTATATTGATAGGAAATTAGCTATATTGATGGAAGATGGTGTGTGAGATTAGGCGTGGATCAGCCCACTGGTTTTCAGGGACTTTTGTTACGGAGGTAAAATGTAAAAGTTCCATTTGTTTGGTAACTCTTATGTTTCCTTTTTGGTATTCGATGCACATTTTTCTTTACCAAGTGGAGCAATTTCATATAAGATTGGATAATCTTCTCACAGCGAAACATTTACATTTTAAATGGAAAATTTTCCTTTATTTGGAAGTGTTCCTATTTTCATTCTTGACATGTAGAGTAAAAATCCTTTCAAATCACATAAGAATTATGATTCATGTCGTTTTACATAGGTGAAATGTCTTTAATTTAGTGAACAATTATTTTGTTGTACATTGTGTTTGGCATGCCACTACAGTTTAATTTTTTTGTAGGAGTACAACAAGAAGATTATTCTTTTGAATAGAACAAATTTACAAATGTCAGCCTTAAAAATTATAGCAAATATTAGAGGTCTAATATTTTCACATCCCTATGATATAGCCAATATGGTGGAAAAACCAGATTTCAATACTAACAATAACCATTTTGCTGGAGCTTAACTGATCTGTGTGTGGGCAGACCGGCTCGTGCTCTTACCTTGATCTCCTTTACTTGCCCATCTTCGCACAGCCCCTTGTGTCATGCTCCTTTCGTGAAGCGCCAGGATACATGCCGCGCAGCTCAGGAGACAACCCCCATGCTTTGAGCACCTCTGTGTGGCCCCAAAATGTGCCGAATTTTTGGTGATCAATTTGAATTCTGTTTGGCCCAGCTCCGCGTTTTGCACAACACAAGCTCTGTGCATCCTATGCAATCCACACAACACTGCGCCAATGTGTGTGACCTTTGCATAGCATCGGCCAACTGTGCAGCACCCACAGACATGACACACAACACAGTTCCTACGCAGAATATCCAAAACTCACAAAGTGGTCACGTAGACACTCTATGCCACACTATGCCATGTCAAATGGTATGTAATGTCCCCTTTTCTACGCCAAAGACCCATGGGCCAAGTCGAGTCCAAACCGTGACTTTTCTGGACACTTTGGAAGCTTTTGGGAAGGGGCCCCGTGGTTTTAATATCCTAGTTTTGCGTTGGGGGTCACTTTTGGGCAGGGCGACTCAAAAGGGAAAAAGTAACTATAGTTACTTTTATTTTATTGGCCCCTCGTGGAAAAGGAATGCGTCTAGGGTCTATTGGGGCTCTTTTGCCTTGGGGAAGTATATAAGAGCTGGGAGAGAAAGGAGACACTTTTTTGGATATACATTTTATTGACCCCTTCACGTGTAGCTGTTGTTGTCGCGCATCTACAGCTTGTGGAGTCAAATCCCACAGGGACCCTAGCTTCGGTGGTGAGAGACCCGTCCCTAGCTAGCAGGCATTCTTCGGTAGTGAGAGATCTACCCTAGTCTGTCATTCCGGATCCGTTTTCAAGGCTGTGAGGCAGAGACAATATCAGAGGTCTCAGAGAAAGGATTTCGCAGATATTTGGCGGCATTGGGAGTGGATAATCAGTGGGCTCCAGATCCGAATCCCGGCAGATCAGATCCACGACAGCCATTTGGGCAGAGCGTGGCCATTCGTTGGAGGCATCTCGTTGAGGATCTCGCGGGTTTTGGGGGCATTTGGGGAAGACAAGCAGAGGGGCCTAGATCAGATTCACGGCAGCCTTTTGGGCTGGGCGTGGCAGCACGCTGAGGCGCGTCCATCATATTCCGACCCCTGTCCCAAGCGTGGCGACCTGCAGCCTTTATTTGGGGTTTTTCTAGTCGGCCGTTTCAGATCCGAAGGTGGAAACGTTATTGCCTGTATCTATTACTGTTATTTCCAAAGACCCTTATTTTTGCTCTTGTATTAGAGGGACACGAACCTCTGAAGTTTTACAGCCGCCTAGGGCATTCTGTACTTTTTCTGGCAGCAGTTTAATCTCTGTAAAAGTCCAGAAACAGTTTCCCTTTGTCATTTATAATAATATCAAGCCCTCTTTGTATTTTCAAGTATTTCGGGTGGACATTTTGGCAAATATTAAGTTTCTTTAATTCGCTGTCCCAACTGTAAAAATCTGCATAAATCAATATTTTATTTGGCTGCAAGTTTTCAATATTTTGTGCATTTTTAAGTGGTATCCCATTGGGGATATTTCACAGTACTTTCAGGGCTTGTGTTATGCCAGAGCTTCTATCAACATACCACACACTTGACAGTCAAGCCATGTAATCGTGGGAGGTGACGAGTCACGCTTGGTAGCCTAAACAGTTCAACTTCCATAACGGTTTTTTATGCCTTCACGGCTTTGTAATCTACATATACACATTTGTAGCATTAGATAACAAATAAGTAGTAGGGGATAGGCAGCCATATATCTATCTCGAATGTATGCCATGTGTAGAATGAACAGAATAATATAATTTTCTGTTCCAATCAACTTTTTCTCTCTCTTAATCTTATTCATTTTACTTCTGCATATGCATATAACACATCTGATATTCATTTAGAGTGTTTTCCCTGGACCTCCTGGGATCTGTATCATATGTGCTTTCATTCATTATTTTGACTTATACTTGAGAACATTGGTTCTATAATTACTACTGCTTCTGCCTATCTGGTAACATAAAAAAATAGGGTTATTTGAAATGTCTTTTGCATCCAATGATTTTTTTTGAACTCAAAGGGTCTTAACGGATCAATATAACCAAATGAAATAATGAAAAACTGAACAAGTCTTGGTGGCCTAAGAATTGTGCGAGGAGTCGAAAGCATTGTTCCTGCCATCTCTTCTAATGGAGCAAACACTTTTTCAGCTTAAGTAAAAACTATTTTAGGTCATAAGTTTACTGAGCATAAAGCTTTACTTGCCATAAAATTGTTGTCCATTTTGTATACTGGCTGTCATGGTTGTATATTACCATTTGACACAGGGCAGGCATGGCATGGTAGTTGTATGTATTCACACTGTATTTTAGACTTAAATTTTACGCGGTATGTGACAGGGTAATTGATTTCATTTAAATTAATCTCACTTCACTAGATTCGTACAATACTGCATCCTCTAGGTCTAGTTCACTTTAATTATACATGCATTATGGTTTCATTTCAAACAATTATTTAAATTAATGTTGAGTCTAGCTCAAAGTTTAGGTTGACCGTTGTATAATAATGCTGAGTGTAACATACCTTTGTGTTGTCATTCTCTTGTAATGAGCAAGTTCTTTTCTATTGCAACACTTGACATTTGCTAATTCTTATGTTGTGCCAAAGCCATCTGAGCTTGTGAGACCGCTAGGTACTTTTAGCCCCGTGCAGGAAGAGAAGCAACCATAGAATGAAAAATATTGCATTTCCCTTCAGCATTGGACCATGTTTGGAAAAAGATGATATTAGGCTGACAGTAGTGTTTCAATACAGCATTGGAGGAGCTGATAGCAATATGGCAGAAACTGTTCGAGGTAATCATATCATTACACTCTCACATGATTAATAGGAAGAATTATTCCGTTTGCAAATTTTAAGCATTCTTATGGAGAGAAAGATTTGGAGGATTGCAGAAGCAATTTCATTGATTTATATGGCACTCACAAATGCCATTGTACCATCTTGTTAGAATCGAGGCTTTATCCTTGAAAAGTGCTGCTGAAAATACTTCTTTTAATTTTTGTTGAATAGGGTTGCATATTGTTAGAAAATTAACGTTTGTATTGTCCAAAGAGGGCAAACAGACTCATCTGATTAAAATGGATGCATTTCAGACTATATCTCGGCTCAGCATAAATACCCTTGAAAGGTTTGAATGAGTTCGATGAGCGGAATTTTATCTTGTAGACATAAACGATCGATTTATGGAATGGAACAATTTTAAAGAGCTATTCCATGGACATATGGAGAAAGTAAGTTTTTAGGTGTGTTGTCCACTCAAAATTCCCCTGCTTTTTTAGAAGTTGAAAATTTAAAATTTTGAGGTTAAGTGTCTTTTCTGTTGTCCTGATAATGTGAAAAGTCAAGAAATTGGGAAAATCTGCGTTTTTTGGGTCATTTTGTGTGTTTTTCGGGCCTGTTGGACATTTTTGTCCCGCGTGTCCCAAGTTCATTTGGGCTCCTGTTCCCGATCGGCGGTTACCCGAAGTCTGTTCTTTTCGGGCCCGTTGGAACTTTTTGTCCCAAATGTCCCAAGTTCGCCTGGACCCGTTGTTCCCTTTTCGTCCGATTCACCGAATCGCGTATTCCGCGTACTTTCGTCCCGCATGTCCCAAAAGCATTTGTGCGTCTTTTCCCCGCATCGCCCGAATCGGCCGAACCAGATTTCCAGGCTTTGCGTCCCTCATGTCGCAAATGAACCAAGTGCCATTCGTGCTAATTTTTCCCGCTCTACCCGAATATCTTGCTTTTCAATTTGGTAGATGTGTATTTAATGCGCATTTATTGCCTTTCTCTCTCCTAAACGACTATATAATGAACGCCCCTATGCGTTTTTGCACCGCTTTCATGATACCTATTGCTTGAACCCTTGCAACCAAAATTTCTGCGCGCGTATCCATTTCCCTTGCGATTCCATCCCAAGTCTAGCTTGCAGCTTTGCTCTCCGAGTTACTATCAACATGAAGATCAAATTCTAGGGTCAGGAACAAATTTCACCACTCGAGTCCGCCGTTCCCGATATCAAGGACAGTGAAGTTCGCCACCTTGACTTTGGGGATTTTTGGACAAGGATGACAGACGCGAACCCTTCACCGATGGCACAGATGATTCATGATAGTGGTCTAGCTTTCGCTGGTGGTTTCCCTATCTCGGTGCAATGCGCAGACACAGTGCTTTCATGCGGGACTCATTTCAACCCTGATTCGAGTGAGTTGACAAACGTGCACGGGGAGCTCATCGCCAAACTTGACGCTGCCGCCATTGGCACTGCACTAAGGATTCCAGAAATGGACAATGCTGTAGTTATCTCTCAGAATCAGGCACAGGCCCTTTTTGATCAGGACAGTGAAAAGTATAAGGCGCGGGTGGCGAAGTCTTGGCTGAAAAACCCTAAGAAGGGGCCATCTCGTCTGTCCAAGACTCTTTTCTCATGCGGATTTCAATGAAGAATTGTCGGATTTTATAATCCTACTGGCTCGGGTCATGGGTTTACCCTCTACAAATGAGTTCCATTTTTGGATGTGCCCGCTTATCAATATGGTGTGCGAGGGAACTCAGAATATCAACTGGGCAGAGATCATTAGTATGAATCTAGCAGAGCAACTGTCAAATGTACAACAAACAAAGAAATTCTATATGACTTCATACCTGATGTATACTCTAGCAACATCGAGGCAATGGTTTGGTTTTTCATACATCGATGCTCACAAGGATGACCCCGTGTATGCCTACTGCCCGCAGTTCACCCTAGAAACCAGCAATCGCAATTTCCGAAGGGTGAATGATGCTTTCACCATGTACATGGTCAGGCTTCTTGAGAGTGACACAGCGAGAAGATTTTCTGATGAAGCCATGAGTCTGATATCGCACTACGGTGCTTATTTTATCCAATTCAGAAAATTTTCCTATATCAGGCTTGCTGGCTATGAGAGCACTCCTCTCAAGCTTCCTATGTTCTGCAATGACAAAATGGCCTTGATAGAAGTGTGCAGGCAATTGGACAAATTGCATAGAACCTGCAGGGACAAGAAAATTACTGGTTTGCACTTCCCCATCTCTTTGGGAAATTACACCTGCAAAACAGCCCTGGATGCACAAAATATAGAAAGAG
This sequence comes from Taxus wallichiana var. yunnanensis, assembly GCA_018340775.1. Taxonomy (NCBI): domain Eukaryota; kingdom Viridiplantae; phylum Streptophyta; class Pinopsida; order Cupressales; family Taxaceae; genus Taxus; species Taxus wallichiana. The sequence continues at coordinate 692,474,493 of CM031235.1, read as the reverse complement.
CCCTAGCTCCCATTACTGTCCATTTCTTCAAGCCAAGAACTTGTTTTGACTTGAAGAAGTTTATTGAGCAGAACATCAAGATCACCTATCATCATAGAGCGGATACGAGAGGACTATTGGGTGATCAGTCTTGTTGATTTTGAAGCCAGAAGGAGGCATTATGGCAGGTTTTCCCTACAGTTAATTCAAGAACTTGGCTTGTACCAAGTTCCTGAAGGGCTCCAGGATGACAATTCTGACCTGTACTCATATGAGTATGACAATGTGGTCAAACACACTCCCTTGGAGGACTTGGATTGGTTCAAGAAGGAGAAGGATGATTTGGCTGAAATCCTGGCTCCAGTCTTAGTCAGGACCAAGATCTGGTTTGATAGAAAAGTCCGTGAGCTTAGGAGGCACTCAGGGGAATCCTCCTCCAAGGATGCTTCAACACCAAGGAGGGAAGCATCGACACCCAGATCAGAAGCACCTGTGCAAACCCCTCCTACCTCGTCAACTCAAGGACCTGCAGTCTCTACTCCTTCCTCATCCACCCAGGTGTATCAGAAGAAATTCAAAGAAGTTAAGAAGGAGCCTGTGGAAAAAGACCCCCTGAGGAAGCATGCAGAATTGCCTTCAGGACCAGAGAACATTATTGTTCTCAGTGAAAGTGAAGAAAGTGAAGTGCCAACTCCTGCAAGCGCCCCTGAAGCCCCAATGGATAAGGATAAAGAAGTCCAGAGCACTGAACTTCCAGGCATTGTTGATTCCTCTGCACCAGAAGCCTCAAGCGCTCCACTCATATCTCAACTCGAGGCAACAGCTGTACAAACCTTGGGCGCCATGAGTTCTCTGTCTCTTGGTCCTCTTGCCCCACCTGCTTCTTCCTCCTCCTCTTTCGCATGGGTGCAACCTCTCGTTGACAATAGGAAGAGAAAGTCTTCCTCCCGAGCTCGGACCACATTTTGATCTTGTGTGCAGGCAGCCTTGTTAGCACTACTCCTCACGCCAAAAAAGCCAGAACTACCTCCAGGATAGTGTCTGATGCTCAGGGCCAACAATTCCTAGAGATAGCCAAGCCTAAGGTAGACAAACCTGAGCAGGATTTGCAGGCATCCGACCTGGAACTCTCAAGAATTCCCATGGGAGAGTCTACCCCTGAAGGTGAGATCCACAATCTTCAGGAAACAGTTACCAGAGTCATTGGGAGGGTAGAGAAAGGGCAGCAAACCATTGAACAGTTGGAGGAACAAGCCCAGATTCTTACAAGTTTCATCAAGTCCCTGCTGTCCAAAGATAAAGTTTTGGATCCTACCCCATTGACTACTCTCCCACCACCTGTAATTCTGAGCCAGGATGAAGTGCAAAGTATTAAAGACATGCACAAGTATTCTATATATGGAAGAGCTATGGAGGCCATGGTGGATGATATGTTGGTTGCAGGATTAAACTTCATTGATGAAGCCTTCAAACTCCACGGGAAGGTGAGTAATTTGCAATAGAAGCTCTCCTCCACTATTGGGAGCATTGATAAAGAACTTAAACTTTGGAGCAGTTGCATAGTAGACCTCCGCCTCATGGGACAAACAGATGAAAACATTTTATTGGCAAGCAAGGTCTTTGAAGATACAAAGGATAATTTGTCAAAATCCTGGGTCTACAGCGTGGAATGGAAGATCAAGGTCCTGGAGGAGGCTTTGGGAGAATTAAGGAATAGCTGGCAGAAGGGTGAGGCCTTCAAAACACTAGTTATATCTGCCTTCAAAGATATACATTGCCATCTTCATGATGAGACTTCCGGTGTGCCTCTCTCCTTACAAGAAATCAAAGCTCAATTCAGAGCTTTTGTCAAAGGTGATCTATTTAAGGAGAGTTCCATTTCCAAGGAAAAGATGAAGGAGATCTACTCTCTTCAATCGGCTATAGAAGAAGCGAACAAGGATTATCATACTCATGTCGAATTCGATAAGGAAATGGAGAAGTGCCTCGGATTTTGGACTCAGTCTACCGCCAACACATCAGTCCCACGTGGCAGAGACATAGCCGAGGCGTTGAAGAGATTCGAGACATGATCTTAAAGTCGGTGGGTCCCTCCCGACATAAGCACTTGTCTTCTTCCCTAATTCTTCTCTTCTTTCCCCTTCTTTCTCTCGGATTTGTTGTAATTAGTTGGGGTATTGCGATTTGCAGCCCTTTAACTAATCATTAGTTAAAAGTAGTTACTGGAGTAACTATTATTGAACTATATAATGGCCTCTCCTCGCCATTTTGAAGATATAGGAAGAACTTGGCTTATTTCTGAAAGTGTAAATAAATCTTAAAGAAATCAATACAGAAGGACTTTTCATTCTTTGTCTATCTGGTTTCCTTTATTCCTAAGCTATTCATTTAATCTTGTTAGATCATTTGTCTGTATTATGCTGAGAAGCTTTGTATTCTTGCAGATGTTATTTACAGAACTTTGTGTCTTTTCAAATTTCATCTTATTAATATGATACAAATGATCTTGTTCCAATTCACTGTACCCTCGCATGCATAAGGAATTACTCTGTCATCTATAATTCTGAATGGTGCCTTTCTGCTCGTTCTCGCATTTTCATTCCTCAGTCCTTTTGTGTGTATTGTCCCCAATGGACATTATTTTACCCCTAAACGGATTTTAGGCAATCCCAACTTTAAATATGCAAAATACAGACAAATTGCAGCCAAACAGAAATCTGATTTTTGCAGAAAATTAAATCTAGGGCAGCGAACAGAAAAAAATGGATAACTCCAAAAATATTCGCTGAAATCTCTTGAAATTTTAAATGGAGCTTGCTAATACAATAACAGACATCATAGAACTATTTTTGGAATTTTTCGAATAACAGAATGCTGCCAGAAATTTACAGCGTGCCCTAAACAACTGAAAACTTCTAAAATTAATATCTTTTGCTAGAGAAGTCCAAATGAGTTGAAACTTTGGATCTTGGGCCACAAAAATATGAAGAATAATATTCCAAAAATAGTTTTCGCACAACAAACACGAAACCCTAATTTTGCCCTAAAAAGTAGGTCGCCCAACAACATTTAGGGCATCAATTCAGCTCCAAAATTGACAAGCTAGGTAGATCTCTCACTACCGAAGAATGCCCCGCTAGCTAGGGATGGATCTCTCACCACCGAAGCTAGGGTTCCCTGTGGGATCTTACTCCACAAGCTGGATATTTGCAAACAACAGTTGCACATGAAAGAATATGCATAAGCTACAAGCTTAAGACACAAATTAGAAAATATCAAATGGTATGGAATATGTTTCCCTTCAAGTCGACTTCTCCTTATAAAGGAAGAAGAGACCCAAAACAACCTCTACAATATCCAATTAGTTCCCAAGGATTTTCCCTATGCAAGCATTTAATATTTTCCCATATTAAATGCTTTTCCCAACAACTTTTTCCCTCCTAATGCAAGTCACATTTTTCTAGGGGAAATACATAGTAAAATGGGCATTTATCCTTTCTATATTCCCATTCCCCTTTTTAAGGCAAGTCGCCTTTTCACCTAGGATGGATAACAATTTATATTTGGGCCTTTTCCATCCTTGATTTAATAATTATTAAGTCATATAAATTATTATAAGTGCTCTCTATATATTTTTTTCTTTTATTAATGGCACTTTATAATAATTAAATATAACTTAAGCCACCCTTATATTTTTCCTTTGGCCGTCGGGTTGACAAAATAGGCCAAAGGTCTTCGAATGGGAAGGGGATATTACAATCCTCCCTTCCCAAAATTGCTTGCCCTCAAGCAATTGCATCTTTGTTTTGTCCAAGAGCCATGCACAAGAGACAAAACATGTTGAAGTGTTCTACCATTCGGGCCCCTGTACCTGTTAAGTGAGCTAAAACATGACACCATATATCATCCACAAGATGCTCATATACACCTAGTTGGAGCAATGGTTCAACAACCTCCATAATGAAGACTTCATCATCTACCATATCATGAATCTCATGATGGAAATAAATTGGAATAGGCAGCAATAAATAAGACATGTCCACTTCATACCTTGGAGTATCCTCATCAAGCTTGGTCTCCAAAATGACTTGACTTTTTAGCCACAAATCCTGAGTATTCTGGTCTACAATGGGCTGAAATTCTTCATAAATCAGCTTATCATGAGCTGCTAGTTTGGAAATTGCAGCAGCGTGCAATTCTACACAAGTGTCCATGTGAGGTTCCTCTTCATGTGCCAGCTGCTCCGTAGAGTCTTCTTTCGTAGGTGAAGACTTCCTTGCATCATTCGCCCACATCTTTTCCTTGAACTCTTGTAGGTGTTGTCTTGCTTGAGCAGCTATCAATTTAGCAGCTCTAGCTCTGCTATTCCACTCCTCACACCTTTTTAGAGTTTCCATTACATCCTCCTTACTTGCATATACAAATTTCTTCTCTTGAGCTGGAATAATTTCTCTAACAAGCAAAGTTTCATTAATGCAATTATTTTTCTCAATGGAAATCATACCTTTTTCTCTATAAGCTTCTTCTTCTTCAAATGAGTTCTTTTGTAATTTAGGTACTGGCATATGATGACCTCGCTTGGGCTTGCTACCAATCTTCATCATGCAATAATCTGGAAATGACATATTATCTCTGAAACCCTTACTCAAAGATTGGTATTTCCTCCAACAAGAATCCTCATCAATCACCTCTATTGGATGCCCTTTATTATTGTTCTCACCTTTTTCCTGATTGTCCCAAGACCTGCTTTGATTTAAATTCTGAGTGAGCTGGCTCAAATAAAGGTTAGTGGTTTCCTGTTGTTTCACCATGTTGGTGAACATTTCCTTCATAAAACCCATATTGAAATCTTTCCAATTTGCCATATTTAACCCACACAGGCTGGAGGAACAACAGCTCTGATACCATTTGTAATGTCCCCAATGGACATTATTTTACCCCTAAACGGATTTTAGGCAATCCCAACTTTAAATATGCAAAATACAGACAAATTGCAGCCAAACAGAAATCTGATTTTTGCAGAAAATTAAATCTAGGGCAGCGAATAGAAAAAATGGATAACTCCAAAAATACTCGCTCAAATCTCTTGAAATTTTAAATGGAGCTTGCTTGCTAATACAATAACATACATCATAGAACTATTTTTGGAATTTTTCGAATAACAGAATGCTGCCGAAATTTACAACGTGCCTAAACAATCAAAACTTCTAAAATTAATATCTTTTGCTAGAGAAGTCCAAATGAGCTGAAACTTTGGATCTTGGGCCACAAAAATATGAAGAATAATATTCCAAAATAGTTTTCGCACAAAGAAACACGAAACCCTAATTTTTCCCTAAAAATAGGTCGCCCAAAGACATTTAGGGCATCAATTCAGCTCCAAAATTGACAATCTAGGGTAGATCTCTCACTATCGAAGAATGCCTGCTGCTAGCTAGGGATGGATCTCTCACCACCGAAGCTAGGGTTCCCGTGGGATCTTACTCCACAAGTTTGGATATTTACAAACAACGATTGCACATGAAAGAATATGCATAAGCTACAAGCTTAAGACACAAATTAGAAAATATCAAATGGTATGGAATATGTTTCCCTTCAAGTCGACTTCTCCTTATAAAGGAAGAAGAGACCCAAAACCACCTCTACAATATCCAATTAGTTCCCAAGGATTTTCCCTATGCAAGCATTTAATATTTTCCCATATTAAATGCTTTTCCCAACAACTTTTTCCTCCTAATGCAAGTCACATTTTTCTAGGGGAAATACATAGTAAAATGGGCATTTATCCTTTCTATATTCCCATTCCCTTTTTAAGGCAAGTCGCCTTTTCACCTAGGATGGATAACAATTTATATTTGGGCCTTTTTCATCCTTGATTTAATAATTATTAAGTCATATAAATTATTATAAGTGCTCTATATATATTTTTTTCTTTTATTAATGGCACTTTATAATAATTAAATATAACTTAAGCCACCCTTATATTTTTTTCTTTGGCCGTCAAAGGATGAAAAATAGGCCAAAGGTCTTCGAATGGGAAGGGGATATTACATTGTGATTGATAATCCTTATAGAAAGCACTTTCATAATATCCAAGTTTCACAAGTAAAATCATGCTTTGTATATGTGTAAATAGGTTCATTTCTCGAATAAGGAACCTCTCCCATTAAAGAGAAGGGGCTTGTAGTCCCCCACCGTTGCTCTTCTTGAAGTCCTATTTGACGACCAACGCTTTTGGCGACTCACTTGGAATCATATTCCAGCTCTATAATTATTTATTGATCATCTTTTGATCCGCGACTCCACGTTTTACTCGAGGGAGAAGGGCCCTTGGTATTGAAGATTCTCGGTTTGACTCTTGAACAACAGGTTTTCCTTTCCCTTCAACAAGAAGAAATAGAAAGGCTCTGCTCAACAAGCACTCCACCACAAAATAGAATCCCTACGGGTGGTATTCCTTCGAGCAAATCAGTCCTAATCTTTGAGCTTTGATTCTTGCTTTGGTGTTTCGGTTCCTCTTCAAACCATTTTTCCAAGAATGGTGGAACCATTGCCTTGGGGCCATCGTGTTGGGCCTCGTTACCCTTCCTCGCCTTTCGCATGAGTTACCCGAGAGGTAACCGTAAAGAACTTTCCTAAATTCAAAGGCGATGGTAAAGTACATCCTAATGAACACATCGCAGCCTTCATAGTTGCATGCGGAGTTACGGGAGTTGAGCATAAAGACGCTCTCGTAAGGCTTTTTGTTGAGACTTTACAAGATAATGCTTTGCTGATTGGTTCTATCACCTTCCTCGCCGAGCTATCACTAGTTGAGACACATGAGAACTAGGTTTGAAAACCATTTCAAACCGGCGGAAGACGTGCATGCTTTGCTAGCCCAAATTTCTCAAATAAAGAAGGAATCACAAGAGCCCATGAGAGAATTTGTGGCTCGATTCAACAGAGTTGATTAACAAAATTCCACCAAATACTCAACTCAGATCAAATTCAAAAATGCTTCTTCCTAAACACCCAATTGCTCAAGTTAGTTATGCACTAAGAAGGGCTAATCTCACACATTGGTTGAGGATCAAACTCTTGTTGTTAGTGTCAAGATGATTTAATCATGTCGGGAAGTTGAGGAGAGACCCTTCTAAATCTAAGTCCGCTTCTTCCTCCTCTTCCACTCCTGGACCTAATCTTGATCCATTGGTACAAAAACTTGCAAATAATCTCATCGCCACTAAGAAACAATTGGCTCAAGATACTCTCTGTGCGAGATGTCCCAAGAAGGAATTTTCAGCCCGTAAATCGTTTGCTCTGCTTCTCAAACAAGGCTAGCTAGCGCCAAGGACCTCCTATTAAAGTTCCCACATCAACGCAACCTCGTGAAGTTGAAGAACCAGAGGATGAGGAGGTTAATGAAGATTGTGAGGAAATGGTTGAAGAGGTTGATGATGAAATGCAGACAAACTTGAGGGATCTCAGTTAATTTCTTCACCATCAAGGCATTGATGAAGGGGATGATTATGACGCGAAGTAGTAGCAGAGACATGAATAGCGAATCATACGCTGTCATGACTTGAGAGCAGACAAATCAGAGGGAGAAAGTGATGCAGCCCACCAAGAAATCTAAGGAGCAGCCAACAACTATCCCTGTAATTGCAAAAAGAGGATCTCCGATCCCCATTTCATCTACACCAAAGGTGAGTCCTGTCAATTCTGCTACTAAAGTTACTTCTTTTTCCCCTAAAATTGATAAACCTAGGATCTCAAGCGATGATAACCCGTCCACTTCTGGGTCTTTTGATATTATTGACCACTTAAAAAGACTAAGGTTCAAATCTCAGAGGCTGAATATTATCAAACCCATCCCAAGGCTTTTGCTAAAATGATTCACTTTGTCAATTCCCATTCTAAAACTACCTCTAAAGGCCTTTTACCCACTCCTTCTGCACCACAGCCTAATCTGGTAGCCGTCACCTCACCCAATGACAAAATCAAACCATTCTATGTAACACTCCTTATAGCTAGCCATAGGCTCAGTAATTGCGTCATAGACTCAGGAGCATCAGACAATGTAATGCCTGCCAAAGTAGCTCATGCCTTAGGCTTGACTCTCACACGCACTTATGGATCTTGTTATTCCATGGAGAGTAAGGAAGTGCCCTTGGTCGGAAGAATTAAGGACGCACAAGTGGCTTTTGCTACTTTGCCTGAGAAGAAAGTTTTGGCTACTATCTTAGTAGCAGATATTCCTCCTTCATACGGGATGTTGCTAAGCAGGAATTTCTGTAAGGATGTGGGTGGAGAAATTCAAATGGATTGGTCACATGCCCTCATACCTGTTAATGGGCAAATGAAGAAGCTATTGCCTGAGAAGCAGTCTGAGTATATTGTACAAAAAATTGATGATCCCAAAGCACAAATACTCTATGAGGATATGGGGCATGGCAACTACATGATTATGTCTCCAGAAGAAATCCAACTCCCCAAAGTCTCACCTAAAGATCCTAATGATGTTTGGATATTAGAGTTTGATGGAAGTTGTTCTTCAGCTGGTTCTGGAGCTGGTGTCATATTGATGTCGCCTGAAGGAAGCATTCATCCTTTCTCATTCAAGTTGCAATTTGAAAATACCAATAATACAACAGAGTATGAAGCTCTCATTCTTGGACTCCAGGTGGCAAAAGAACAGGGTGTGAAGAATCTTCTAGCTCGTGGGGATGCGGAATTGATTGTCAAGCAAGTTAGAAACCTCTTCCAGGTAAAGAATGGAAGGTTGAAACATTACAGGAATCAGGTTTGGGACTCCATTGAATTTCTTGACGCCTTCTCCATCGAAGCAGTGCCTAGGGAGAAGAATACCAGGGCTGATTCTCTAGCAGTCTCAGGGTCATTGCTTATTCCTCATCCTGACTTTTCTCAAGATAAGTTCACCATTGAGATGATCCATAGACCCAGTGTACCTGATAATACAAGTAACTGGCAAGTTTTCAATAACGATCAGCACTTTTTTCTTGGAACTCAAGGATAATTTTGAACAGTTGTACTTTGAAGGAAGCGATAATTTGCCTCGTGAAAGTGTGCCCTTTAACGAAGAAGCCGCCCAAGAAGAAGAAGCGGATCAGGATGGATGTATCAAACTCAAAGGAAACAAGATTCCAAAAGGATTGGTGAGTTTAGAAAAACTGTTTGACCAACACGACAGGTATGTAAAGTTTAGAGCTTCTATTGGACCCCAACAATCAACCGAATATGAAAAATTAATATTTGGAGTTCTACTGATCCTAAACTCGTGAACATTGGAAAATGTTGCACACCAGATGAGAGGAAGAAGGTAATTGATCTTTTAAAGAAGTATAAGGATGTTCTTGCTTATTCCTATGAAGATTTAAAAGCTTTCCAACCAAAGGAGATGCAGCATTTTATTCCTCTCAAACATGGGATTAAGCCTTTTAAACAGAAGTAGAGGCAATACAATCCTAAGATAGCTGACACAATTTTTCAGGAAATACAAAAGTTATTGAAGGCTAAAATCATTTTTCCTATCCATCATTCAACATGGATTGCCAATATTGTGCCCGTTAGAAAGAAAAATGGTGAGATTCGTATCTGTGTTGACTTCAGGAATCTAAATCAAGCTTCCTTGAAAGATAATTATCCCTTACCTATGATGGATCAGGTCTTGCAAGCAGTAACGGGATCCGAAATGTTGTCTATGCTTGATGGATTCTCAGGATATAACCAGGTAGAAGTTAATACCACAGATCAACACAAAACGGCTTTCACTACCCCTTGGGGTACCTTTGCTTACAAAAGGATGCCTTTTGGGCTCATTAATGCCGGTGCCACTTTTCAGAGGGCTATGGATTTGGCCTTTGGAAGTTTGAAAGGAAAGTGTATCGTCGTATACCTTGATGACTTGACTGTATTTTCTAAAACAAGGGCGGATCATTTCCAGCATCTAGAGACAGTTCTGCTAAGATGTAGAGAACATGGGATCTCTTTGAATCCTAAGAAATCTGTTTTTTGTGTCACGGAGGGGAAATTATTGGGGCACGTTGTCTCCAAAGATGGTATAAAAATCGATCCTGAGCGAGTTCAAGCTATTCAGAAAATTCCTCTTCCAACCAGCAAAAAGGGAGTGCACTCTTTCTTTGGTAAGATCAACTTTTTGAGAAGGTTCATCCCTGATTTTGCAGAGCTAACTTTGAATATCTCCCAAATGATGAAAGGAAAACAAATGTTTGGTTGGTCTCCTGAAGGGAAAGAAGCCTTTGAAGGTATTAAAAGGGCCATTGCTAAAACTCTGTTTTTAGCATTTCCAGATTTCAAAAAGATTTCATTATCTATTGCTACGCCACGACAACACATGGCTGCTGTTTTGACTCAGGAAGATTCTAATGAGCACGAACTCCCAATTGCATTTATGAGCTATATTCTAAAAAATCATGAGTTAAAATACACCATAATGGAAAAACATGCTTTTGCAGTGGTTAAAGTCACAAGCGGTTTCGTTTTTATATTCTTAACTCTCACTCCACGGTGTTGGTACCAGATACAACTATCAAGTCAATTCTCACACAGCAGGAATTTGGATCCAAGAGAGGGAACTGGGTGGCCAAGGTTCAAGAATATGATATTGACATCAAACCGACCAAGCTCGTCCGTGGAAAAGGCCTGTGTGAACTCATCGCTGAAGGAGCTAGACATGAGTTACTGGAGGATAAAGTTGGTCTTCCTACCGTTCTGTTTCTTAGCTCAGTTGATGAATGGTATGCTGATATCGCTCACTTTCTCACCTATGGAGAATGCTCCTCTCATTTGACTGCCAAAGAGAAGAGAGCCGTTAAACTAAGGTCAACCCAATATGTGTTGTGGGAAAACGCCTTGTTTAAACGTGGGTTAGATGGAAGGTTTTTGAAATGTGTGGACAAGGAACAGCAGAAGAAGCTACTCTCAGCTTTTCATGATCAGGCATGTGGAGGGCATTACTCATCAACTGTCACTGCTCATAAAATACTTCGTGGAGGATATTACTGGCCTACCTTGTTCAAGGATGCATCAAAATGGGTTGATAAATGTGAGGCTTGTCAGACTTTCGTGGGTAGACCCAAATTGGCCTCCTTGCCCCTGAAACCAGTTGTGATCGAAGAACCTTTTCAGCAATGGGGTTTGGATTTCATTGGAACACTTAATCCTTCTTCTAGTGCTGGTCATACCCACGTATTAACTGCCGCAGATTATTTCACCAAATGGGTAGAAGCCATTCCAGTAAAGAGTACTACTTCAGAAGTAGTATGTAGCTTTATCAAAGAAAACATCTTGGTAAGGTATGGTGTGCCAAACAAGATTGTGACAGATAATGCTTCAAATTTTTCTTCAACTGAGATGATGGATTTTTGCTATGGATATGGCATCTCCCTAGCTCACTCCTCAGATTACTATCCTCAGGGAAATGGACAAGCAGAATCAACAAATAAAAATCTGGTGGCCATAATAAGGAAATTAGTCAATGAATCCCAACGGAACTGGCACAAGAAACTCTATGATGCTCTTTGGGCGAGATAGATCACACCTAAGAGAGCCATTGGGATGTCTCCTTTTCGTGGTAGTGTATGGAGTGGAGGCCCAATGCCGATTCACGGTGGAGCTACCAGCCTTGCATCTAATGAAGGCCATTGAAGATACCAGTTTCAATGATTCTTTGGATAAGAGAATCATGTATCTTCACAAATTGAATGAGGACAGATTGGAAGTTGCTGATAGGATATCTGCTCATCAACAAAAAGTAAAAGTCTTATTTGATAAGAAAGCCAGGTTCAGGGGATTTCAAAGTTGGAGACACTGTTTTGTTGTGGGATAAAAGGCATGAACCTCGTGGCAGCCATGGCAAGTTTGATTCCCTTTGGCTCGGACCTTTCAAGATCAGGCACTTCACTGGTAAGAATTCTTTTTACCTTGATTATATGGATGGTTCTTCTCTCCCACTTCCTTATAGTGGGCAGTACCTGAAATTGTTTAAGTCATAGGTGATTAGGAAGTCCTTTTGTATATTCTGTATAGCGTTTTGTTTTTCTTTCCCTTTGTTTTGGTGTGTTGTCCTCTGTATTGGTTTGATTTGATGACTCCGTGGCCCAATGGATAAGGTACTGGTCTACTTCCCCGAGTTTGTCTAAATTCTTGCCTTGTCTCATTCTTTGAATTTATGCCAAGTCATCCCCAGAAGGAGCCAGCTGTTGTCCACTCAAAATTCCCCTGCTTTTTGAGAAGTTGAAAATTTAAAATTTTGAGGTTAAGTGTCTTTTCTGTTGTCCTGATAATGTGAAAAGTCAAGAAATTGGGAAAATCTGCGTTTTTGGGTCATTTTGTGTGTTTTTCGGCCTGTCGGACATTTTTGTCCCGCGTGTCCCAAGTTCATTCGGGCTCTCTGTTCCCCGATCGGCCGGTTTACCCGAAGTCTGTTCTTTTCGGGCCCGTCGGAACTTTTTGTCCCAAATGTCCCAAGTTCGCCCGGACCCATTGTTCCCTTTTCGTCCGATTCGGCCGAATCGCGTATTCCGCGTACTTTCGTCCCGCATGTCCCAAAAGCATTTGTGCGTCTTTTCCCCGCATCGCCCAAATCGGCCGAACCGCGTACTTCGCGCTTTCGCGTCCCTCGTGTCCCAAATGAACCAAGTGCCATTCGTGCTAATTTTTCCCGCTCTACCCGAATATCTTGCTTTTCAATTTGGTAGATGTGTATTTAATGCGCATTTATTGCCTTTCTCTCTCCTAAACGGCTATATAATGAATTGCCCCTATGTGTTTTTGCACACTGCTTTCATGCTATCTATTGCTCGAACCCTTGTAACCAAAATTTCTGCGCGCGTATCCATTTCCCTTGCGATTCCATCCCAAGTCTAGCTTGCAGCTTTGCTCTCCGAGTTACTATCAACATGAAGATCAAATTCCAGGGGCAGGAACAAATTTCACCACTCGAGTCCGCCGTTCCCGATATCGGGGACAGTGAAGTTCGCCACCTTGACTTTGGGGATTTTTGGACAAGGATGACAGACGCGAACCCTTCACCGATGGCACAGATGATTCATGACAGTGGTCTGGCTTTCGCTGGTGGTTTCCCTATCTCGGTGCAGTGCAATGCGCAGACACAGTGCTCTCATGCGGGGCTCATTTCAACCCTGATTCGAGTGAGTTGACACACGTGCACGGGGAGCTCATCGCCAAACTTGCCGCCGCCATTTGACTTTGCACTAAGGATTCCGAGATGGACAATGCTTTGTAGTTATCTCTCGTAATCGAGCACAGCCCTTTTTGATCGGACAAGTGAAAAGTATAAGGCGCGGGTGGCGAAGTCTTGGCTGAAAAACCTAAGAAGGGGCCATCTCGTCTGTCCAAGACTCTTTTCCGTATGCGATTTCAATGAAGAATGTCGGATTTTATAATCCTACGCTCGGTCATGGGTTTACCCTCTACAAATGAGTTCCATTTTTGGATGTGCCCGCTTATTAATATGGTGTGCGAGGGAACTCGTAATATCAATCAGGCGAGATCATTAGTATGAATCTAGCGAGCAACTATCAAATGTACGAAAGAAACAAAGAAATTCTATATGACTTTATACCTGATGTATACTCTAGGAGCATCGAGGCAATGGTTTGGTTTTTCATACATCGATGCTCACAAGGATGACCCCGTGTATGCCTACTGCCCGCAGTTCTCCTTAGAAACCAGCAATCGCAATTTCCGAAGGGTGAATGATGCTTTCACCATGTACATGGTCAGGCTTCTTGAGAGTGACACAACAAGAAGATTTTCTGATGAAGCCATGAGTCTGATATCGCACTACGGTGCTTATTTTATCCAATTTAGAAAATTTTCCTATATCAAAGCTTCACTGCTATGAGAGCACTCCTCTCAAGCTTCCTATGTTCTGCAATGACAAAATGGCCTTGATAGAAGTGTGCAGGAATTGGACAAATTGCATAGAACCTGCAGAGACAAGAAAATTACTGGTTTGCACTTCCCCATCTCTTTGGGAAATTACACCTGCAAAACAGCCCTGGATGCACAAAATATAGAAAGAGCCTTAGCTCCCATTACTGTCCATTTCTTCAGGCGCAGAACTTGCTTTGACTTGAAGAAGTTTATTGAGCAGAACATCAAGATCACCTATCATCATAGGGCAGACACAGAGGACTATTGGGCTGACTGTGCCGATGATTTTGAAGCCAGGAGGCATTATGGCAGGTTTTCCCTACAGTTAATTCAAGAACTTGGCTTGTACCAAGTTCCTGAAGGGCTCCAGGATGACAATTCTGACCTGTACTCATATGAGTATGACAATGTGGTCAAACACACTCCCTTGGAGGACTTGGATTGGTTCAAGAAGGAGAAGGATGATTTGGCTGAAATCCTGGCTCCAGTCTTAGTCAGGACCAAGATCTGGTTTGATAGAAAGTCCGTGAGCTTAGGAGGCACTCAGGGGAATCCTCCTCCAAGGATGCTTCAACACCAAGGAGGGAAGCATCGACACCCAGATCAGAAGCACTGCAAACCCCTCCTACCTCGTCAACTCAAGGACTTGCAGTCTCTACTCCTTCCTCATCCACCCAGGTGTATCAGAAGAAATTCAAAGAAGTTAAGAAGGAGCTCAGGAAAAAGACCCCGAGGAAGCATGCAATTGCTTTTCGTGACCGAGAACATTATTGTTCTCAATGAAAGTGAAGAAAGTGAAGTGCCAACTCTTGCAAGCGCCCCTGAAGCCCCAATGGATAAGGATAAAGAAGTCCAGAGCACTGAACTTCCAGCATTGTTGATTCCTCTGCACCAGGAGCCTCAAGCGCTCCACTCATATCTCAACTCGAGGCAACAGCAAGCAGACAAACCTTGGGCGCCATGAGTTCTCTGTCTCTTGGTCCTCTTGCCCCACCTGCTTCTTCCTCCTCTTCCTCTTTCGCATGGGTGCAACCTCTCGTTGACAATAGGAAGAGAAAGTCTTCCTCCCGGAGCTCAGGACCAAATTTTGATGTCTGTGGCAGCCTTGTTAGGCACTAGCACTACTTGTCACGCCAAAAAGCCGTAACTACCTCCAGGATAGTGTCTGATGCTCAGGGCCAACAATTCCTGGAGATAGCCAAGCCTAAGGTAGACAAACCTGAGCAGGATTTGCAGGCATCCGACCTGGAACTCTCAAGAATTCCCATGGGAGAGTCTACCCCTGAAGGTGAGATCCACAATCTTCAGGAAATAGTTACCAGAGTCATTGGGAGGGTAGAGAAAGGGCAGCAAACCATTGAACAGTTGGAGGAACAAGCCCAGATTCTTACAAGTTTCATCAAGTCCCTGTTGTCCAAAGATAAAGTTTTGGATCCTACCCCATTGACTACTCTTCCACCACCTGTAATTCTGAGCCAAGATGAAGTGTAAAGTATTAAAGACATGCACAAGTATTCTATATATGGAAGAGCTATGGAGGCCATGGTGGATGATATGCTGGTTGCAGGATTAAACTTCATTGATGAAGCCTTCAAACTCCACGGAAGGTGAGTAATTTGCAACAGAAGCTCTCCTCCACTATTGGGAGCATTGATAAAGAACTTAAACTTTGGAGCAGTTGCATAGTAGACCTCCGCCTCATGGGACAAACAGATGAAAACATTTTATTGGCAAGCAAGGTCTTTGAAGATACAAAGGATAATTTGTCAAAGTCCTGGGTCTACAGCGTGGAATGGAAGATCAAGGTCCTGGAGGAGGCTTTGGGAGAATTAAGGAATAGCTGGCAGAAGGGTGAGGCCTTCAAAACACTAGTTATATCTGCCTTCAAAGATATACATTGCCATCTTCATGATGAGACTTCCGGTGTGCCTCTCTCCTTACAAGAAATCAAAGCTCAATTCAGAGCTTTTGTCAAAGGTGATCTATTTAAGGAGAGTTCCATTTCCAAGGAAAAGATGAAGGAGATCTGCTCTCTTCAATCGGCTATAGAAGAAGCGAACAAGGATTATCATACTCATGTCGAATTTGATAAGGAAATGGAGAAGTGCCTCGGATTTTGGACTCAGTCTACCGCCAACACATCAGTCCCACGTGGCAGAGACATAGCCGAGGCGTTGAAGAGATTCAGACAGCGGATCTTAAAGTCGGTGGGTCCCTCCCAGTCATAAGCACCTGTCTTCTTCTCCTAATTCTTCTCTTCTCTTCCCCTTCTTTCTCTCGGATTTGTTGTAATTAGTTGGGGTATTGCGATTTGCAACCCTTTAACTAATCATTAGTTAAAAGAAGTAGTTACTAGGAGTAACTCATTATTGAACTATATAATGGCCTCTCCTCGCCATTTTGAGATATAGGAAGAACTTGGCTTATTTCTGAAAGTGTAAATAAATCATAAAGAAATCAATACAGAAGGACTTTTCATTCTTTGTCTATCTGGTTTCCTTTATTCCTAAGCTATTCATTTAATCTTGTTAGATCATTTGTCTGTATTATGTTGAGAAGCTTTGTATTCTTGCAGATGTTATTTACAGAACTTTGTGTCTTTTCAAATTTCATCTTATTAATATGATACATGATCTTGTTCCAATTCATTGTACCCTCGCATGCATAAGGAATTACTCACATCTATAATTCTGAATGGTGCCTTTCTGCTCGTTCTCGCATTTTCATTCCTTAGTCCTTTTGTGATTGATAATCCTTATAGAAAACACTTTCATAATATTCAAGTTCCACAAGAAAATCATGCTTTGTATATGTGTAAATAGGTTCGTTTATGAATAAGGGAACCTCTCCCATTAAAGAGGAGGGACTTCTAGTCCCCTAACTGTTGCTCTTCTTGAAGTCCTATTTGACGACCAACAAGGTTGTAAAAGGAATTTGAAGTTCATATAAAATGTGTCAAAGTTAAGAGGGGTTCATACTTTAAAAGTGGGACCTGCAGCCTTAGTTAAGTTTTGATGGAATGCTTAGAAAATTTCTAAGTGCCAAAACATGAAGCACAAAGGTTTACTTTGCTTGATGATATTTCTTGTGTTTGCCAAGGAGTTTTGTTTCCATGCCTTGTGTCATTATTTGAAATGACTCAAGTCCAAGACACGTGATGTATGTAACATGGAATGAAGACAAAATGATGCGGTGGTGCTCAAGGCAATTTTTGCTTTGTTTTCAATGCTTAGATAAAGTGATTAAATGAAAGAAGCTATATTAATGTGCACTTGTACTAGGGCAAGAAGACCTTAGGTTATGAAATGTAACTAAACACTAAGTGATGGAGTATCATCGGAAAAATAACTTGGTCCTTCATGTTTGAAACCATCTTGTGGTCTCACTGAGGTGACCCCATCTTGTAGACATTTTTTTGGCTTGGTAACAACAATCTCATATAGCTCAAATAATGGTCAAGCTAGTAAGATATTATGTGGTTAGAAGAATGATAATGTTATAGTATTGCTACATGGATACCATGTTTAATGCCTTGAGAAGCTAGACACATGTGATAATGATAATCATGTCATGTATTATGCACCATTGATTTTTAACACAAACCTTTTCATGAATGCTAGCAAGCTGTTTTCTAGTTTCAAAGACAGGACATGTGTCACATGTTGATGTTTGGACACATGTCAAGATGCCAAATCTAATATGTAGCTTGGTTCATCCATCAGTAGTAGTATATCTTGGGTCTCATCTCAATGCTGGAGATGTTGTATGATTAGAAGGTGAATATTTTCATCTTCCCCATAGATTATTCTTCCCTCTAGTAACAGACAAGAACCCTGAAGCTAAATATTCAGTCCAAATATAGGGGATTTTGGAATCTGGAAGGGTGAAGCTAGAGAAGTGAGTGCAGCTTGCGGTAGAGATTAGCATGAAGTCCATAAGTTAAGCTATGTAGAGTGTGTTTGCAATTGAGTTTGAAAGTAGAAAGAACCGTAGTTTGTTGATGCATTCTGCCAGATAGTAGATGTGGTGAAGTTTTGAGTAAGAATGAGATTCACGATTGTGTTTTCTCCCAGCTAGTCATTTGTGTGTACGTTTATGCAAAACTGATAAAGATGATCTATTTGAGCGAATTTTCACTCCCATATTGTATCTGTGCACTCTAAATTGATTGACTGGTTGATGGCTTCTTCATTTGACCCTTGACCACACCATCATATGGTATCGCTATCACAGTGAATAATTTTTGTTGAGTAATACCATTTTTTATTTAAGAGAACTTAAAATTGTGTTGTGCGAAATTGGGAAGAAGGTCTCATAGAGGAATACCTCTTGGAAAAGGAAAAAAATATCAACAACCAAGATTCGTTGATCTTGCTGAGATTATGAGAGCCATAAAAACTAGATTGGATGTTCTGAAAGCGGATCGATGAAGAGTTGTAGAAATAAGTGAATAAAGTGATGTTAAGGAGGAACGTATTTTTGTGCATTGGGTGTTGGTTCTTTATATTTTGGATGATGTTCTTTGTGCCTCCTATGAGCGCCTTGTAGCGATTTCCACTTACTCTAGACTGTTCTTTATAGCATAGTTACCAGGTTCGGCGGATTTGTATGAAATCCGGTTTGAACCGTATTTTTAAATAACCGAATAAATGCAGTTCGGTTCGGCCAATTTTTTTGCAGGAAAAAGGAATTTCCTTTTTTGGCAATTTTTTTTTTTGGATTATTTTCACAAAATAAGGACAGAAAATAATTTGCCATTTTGGAAAGGGTCCTTTGGAAGATGTAGCAGCAAAAACTTGCATGTGCCATAACTTTAATTCTGTGGCTCCGTTTCTTGGTCAGTCGTTTCTCTAAAAGTGTATATTTTCTCGAGCTCTACGCATTGATGGCAATATTTTTCTTATTTTCAAAAAATCTATTTTTGCACCTTTTTGGACCAAGCAACTTCTTGTCTTTTGAAAGAATCATTATGATGATGATGATTATGGTAGATGGATGCTTTTTTGTATGATTTGTCTATATATAATGATATAAGTATACAATAATATAAATTTATAATAATATAAGTATATATATTCTGAACCGGATTTTTCCGTATTTTTTCGAGAACTCCGAATTTTTGGATTTTTTTGCCCTTCCGAATTTAATCGGATTTCCGAACCTGGTAACTATGCTTTATAGACATTATCAAATCTTGTATTAGCTCTTTCATGATGGTTTTTGAGGATGCTGGTCCTTCGCTGGTTTATGATACAGATTAGGAACAGCCTTTACCATGTGCTCAATTTCCATCAACCATATCTTCTTCTCTTACTCGGGTCTTGCTCTCTCATGGTTATATGTAATGTTTAGAGTACATGAGATTTTCTGTACTGGCATGTTTAAGGTCTAGTCCATTCAGGTTTACCCTCCCTAGTTAGTATCTTGTTTTGTGTGTTCTTAGCTTGTATCTTCTAATTTAATGTTGGAGCTTATTTTTGGCTCCTACATGATTTTTTATTGGTTGTATTGTTGAGTCCCATTGACCTAATTTGGTTATTTGTGTATACAAGTATCATTTATTTCTTTCTATCCTTTTTGATTACCTTCTTTTAATTATTATATTTTACGTTTCATTTTTCTGAAAAAAACTCAGAATGTAACCGCCAAGCAATGACTCTAAAACAATCAATAGAGCCAATGGATAATATCTGAACTTGATGATTACAAACATTTGCCCAATGGGTACTTCACTAATCCTTTTAACACCTGAGGACGATAAACTTATAATTTGTATATAGAACATAGCATATAACATCCATGAGACACCCATTAGATCATTCTCACGAGAGCAAGTGCTATGTAAACTTTGTTTTACCATTTTTATCATAAATCTCAATTATAAGACATGCTAAAGATAACATAGTTTTATAATAACACATATCTCTTTCAAAGATATGCACAGGTGCACACCCTTTCAAGATGTGCAATCTTACATATTCCCGAGAGAGATTAAAGTGACGGGAGCCTTTTGACATGTTCACAGTAAGTAGTCATGAACTCATACATTTAAAGTGGAAAACTTTGTGCAATCATTTGAATCCAAGAGGATTACATTTAGTTGCATTATTGGACTCGAGAAGACTCGAGTGACCTTCCCCTATGCATGTTTGACTCAAGTTTGATCTTTCTAAAATCAGGCCTTGGGAATCCTTATAGGAAACACTTAGCATGCTTTGCACTATAATGAAAGAGGAAAAATCACACAATGCGGTGAGAGGAGATGAAGTGTTATTGATCCATAGGGATCCGAAAATAACTCTACTTCATTAGAAATAGTCAGCACAAAGAAGGAAAACAATAAAACGGAGGTTCTGTCTTTTAAGTAACAGGACCGCCGCCCCAAGTGCGGGCGGCGGTTACAGAACCTCCGCCTAGCCATGGCATTGGTCCCGGATTGCTGGTCTACACCGGGCGCGGTCCCAGCCATTACGGACATAAAACTAAATTCAAACGACCCTCACGAATTTGAAAGGATGTTTGTTTCTCTTCTCCTTCATGACCTTTCCCATTCTCCAGTGCACGGAGGACATGAGAAAGACTATAAATACATGATTGTAGAAGTGTAGAAGATCATCGAAGCATGGGAGCAAGTGAGCAAGAAGTCAATCTTGGAAAAGTATTTTTGTAAAGAAAGGAGTGTTGAGACAAAGCAAGCAACTGAAAGGAAGTGTTGAGATATTATCTACTTCTCTTTCTTACTTATTGTAAATTCTGTACTTGTTGATTCAAATTGGCCAATAGAAGTGGGAAGAAAGAGCAATTGCCCTTCCCAACTAGTTTTTCCTCCATTGGAGGTTTTCCGGGATAAAATTGTTGGTGTTATGAGCTTATATTCTTTCCTTTACTACAATTACTGATTCTAAGCACAATAGTAATTCACACACTAGGTATCTCTGTTATTTTCTAATAGAAAGTAAACAACAACGATTAATTTGTGATTTGTGAATAATTCCAAAGTTGAAGAGTTTACAGATCATTTTGGTATCAAAGCTAACAAGTATCCAGGACTGTGGTATTTCATTCTTGAATTTGTATGATAGTGACAAGATCTAAAGGTGAAGAAGCTTTACCTTGTGATCCGGAGATTTCTACAAAGAAGTGGAAACAGAGAATTCGGGAGAAATGGAGGAAGAGAACTTGGTCTGTAGAATCGAGATGCTTGGAGACCATGATGGATAGGATGTTTAGAAGGCAAGAGGAACTTGCAGATTTGCAGAAGACAACTTCCGTCAAGCAAGACTCCATGGACTTGGTGGTTCGAGGCTTAGCAAAAATTTTGGTATAGGCAAGAGCCACCATGAGGAAGATTATGGGGAAGAGTGTGAAGAAGAGACTTCTAACACAAGAGAAAAGGTAAAATTTGACATACTCCTTTTAAAGTTGAGACTAAAGTCGAAATCAAAAGCTTTGAAGGACAAGTAGATGCGAGAATTCTTTAATAAATGGTTGAAACAGTTAGAAGTCTATTTTAGCGTCCATAATGTCACTGAGGCACAAAGGATCACCTTTGCACGTCTCAAAATGGAGGGACATGCTCTAGTTTGGTGGGAAACTCATCTAACTACTTGTGAAAAGAAGCGTCCTATTGTGAAATCTTGGCAAGAATTTAAGGAATTACTTAGAGCTAACTTCTATCCTATTGGCCATAAAACTGACCAAATGATTAAATGGCAGTATTTTAGACAAGGCAGTGGTCAAAGTGTGTAGGACTATACTATGGAGTTTCGGAGGCAAGCCATGTTGCTAAACATGGATTTGGAGGATGAGGATATTCTGACCAAATACTTGGGAGGACTTCACACTCACCTTCGAAGAAAAGTCATCTCCATAAAGCCCAAGGATCTCAATGAAGCATGTGTGCAGGCATACTACATGTAATAATGAGAAAAAAACAAGGAGAAGCAAAGACGAGGGTAAAGCGGACCACAAATCAGCGAAAAAGGATTATGGGCAAAGCACAAGTAACAAAAGTAAGTGGAAAGGGCAAGGTAAACAAGCTGCCACTACTTTAAATACTTGTAAAGATCCCAATAATTTTGCAAAAATTGTGATATCAATGGTCATACTTGATGCTACATGTTGGAAGTTGCATCCGGAGTTACATCCAAGAACCAACCAAGGATTCCACGAATTCCATGAAAGATGTAAAGATAGAAGGGGAGGTGGAAATCGAAGATGACTTTGATGTAGACGAAAGGCTTGGATGCATGGCCACCAACATGGACAAGAAGAGGAGATGAGTAGACTATTCCAGATCAAAATCCAGATCAAGAGGACTAAGGTAAATGCTTTGGTTGATACCGGTTCTCAATCTAACTTGATTTCTGAGGAAGTTGTAAAGAAGCTTGGTCTTGAGACTTACGAGCATCCGCACCATATCCTTTGGGTTGGGTGAAGAAGGTGTTGAAATTCAGGTAACAAGAAGATGTAAGGTCAAGTTTGGGATAAATTCCCAATATATAGATGTTTTTGAAGCTGATGTTATTCCACTTGATGCTTTTGATGTTGTATTCGGGAGTCCTTACTTGTATGTTAGGGATGCTATCTTTATGAGAAGGGAAAATCGGTGTACGAGATGGGTCGAGGATGGGATCACTTACACAACATCCGGCACACCAACGTAAGACACATGTTACTTATGGTAAGTGCTAACCAAGTAAAATGCGACTTATTTAGTCAAATCATAATCAATTTTGTTTGCTTTTGTTAAAGGATAAACAAGATGGGGTAGAAGTTTCAAGACTTCTAACCAAGGAAAACAAGATTTAGAATCTAGATAGTGTTATTCAGTCTTTTTAGGAAGTGTTTCGGGCTCCTAGTGGATTACCACCAAAACGGGAAGTAGAGCATGAGATTTAGCTATTGCCAGAGTAACTTCTACCAAACATTGGGTTGTATTGGCAATCCTTGCTTGAGAGCACTGAAGTAAAGAAACAACTCCAAGAACTAATAGACCAAGGGGTGATACGTCCCACCTCACCATGCGGTTCGCCTATTGTGATGGTGCCAAAGAAGGATGGTTCTTGGAGAATGTGCATCGACTACCGCGCTTTGAATAAGATCACCATAAAGAATGATATCCACTTCCCCACATAGATGATCTCTTGGACCAGCTTCAACATGCCAAATTTTTCACGAAGTTGGATCTCAAGTCAGGTTATCACCAAGTCAGGATGAAGAGGAGGATATATGGAAGACTACCTTCAAAACAAAAACAAGGTTTGTATGAATGGTTAGTACTTCCTTTTGGATTATGCAATGCACCCGCTACATTTATGAGATTGATGAATGATGTATTGCGGGATTTCATAGATTCATGTGTCATTGTATATCTAGATGATATCTTGATTTTTAGTGCCACATGGGAAGAACATCTAACGCATTTGCAGCAAGTCTTGCAAGTTCTCAAGGAGAAACAACTGCTTTGTAATATGAAGAAATGTGAATTTTCCAAACAATCACTTGTCTATCTTGGGCACGTGGTTGGAGGAGGAGAGCTACGAGTGGATCCAAAGAAGGTGGAAGCCATCACAAATTGGCCAACACCAACAGGAGCCACATAGACTAGAATTTTTGTGGGGCAGTACAGTACATACGGAAATTCATTCCGGATTCTCGGTGATTGCAACACCTCTACACACAAAGTGGCCGCAAAGAGTAAGGGTTTCGACTGGGTAAGGAACAAGACAAATCCTTTGAGTTATTGAAATACAAGATGAGTCATGCTCCAAAGATTTGCTCTTCCTAGTTTGCAGCAGCCTTTTGAAGTAGAGACAAATGCCAATGATTACGCTATGGGCGCAGTGTTGCTTCAAGGAGGTAAACCCGTATGTTATCATTTTGAAACCTTCACTTCAGCAGTTAAAGGATATTCAATATATGATAAAGAAATGTATGCACTAGTTCAGGCAATTAAAAATGGAAACATTATTTGTTGGGTAAAGAAACTATTGCACACTGACCACAAACCTCTTCAATATTTGCAAGCACAGTCTAAATTGCAGCAGGCAAGGCACTACAAATGGATGGGGTTTCTTTAGCAGTTCCATCTAGTGATCAAATACAAGAAGGGTAGTACAAATTTGGTGGCAAACATGTTGTCTAGGCCACCCACACAGGAAAAGTTCTCCTGTTTGGCCACTATCTCTCAGGTCGAGCCCTTCACAAAGGAAGCTTATGGAGAAGCATATGCCCAAGACAAAGACTTTGGGGTAACATTTCAGAAGTTGCAATCCCAAGGGGCTGAAAAGATGGGGATTGAAGATTGTTATCTCAAGGACGGGCTGCTCTACCGATGGGGAAACTTTGTGTGCCTAAAGAAGAAAGACTTCTATTGATGAGGGAAGCACATACCTCAAAAGTAGCGGGACATTTCGGTGTTGGTAAGACCCTAGCCCACTTGCAAAGGTATGTATATTGGCCCAACATGCAAGAAGAAGTATCAAAATTTATTCGTGGATGTAAACTTTGTTACTACTAAGAAGCCTAAAACTAGGAAGGAAGGTTTGTATATGCCTTTACCAAAGTGCTACTACTGCAGTCGTGGGAGGACATTTCTATGGATTTTGTAGGAGGATTACCTATGTCTAAACATGGCCATGACTATCTCTATGTTGTTGATAGATTCAGTAAAATGTGTATTCTTATGGCATGTAAAAAGACAGTAAAAGCACATGAGGCGGCAGATCTTTTCTTTGCTAATGTATGGGTGCATTTTGGTTTGCCAAAGTCTATTGTCTCTGACAGGGATTCCAAGTTCTTGGGGAAGTTTTGGACTACTTTGTGGGACAAGATGGATACCAGGTTACAGAGGAGCACAACTTTCCATCCACAGACAAATGGACAAACAGAGGTGGTAAATAGGACTTTGGTACACTGATCGTAGGGTATAACATTAAGAAGTACCCAAGGACTTGGGACGAGTCAGCCTACATTCAACATTCCTATAATGGAGCAAAGTACACACATCCACTATGAAGTCACCATTTGAAGCATGCTTGGGATATCTACCTACAAATCCATTGGACATAGCAGTTGGACAGCAGGATGAGGAGGATACACGAGACACAGAGGTGACTAGAGCCAACAAGTTCATTGAGAGGATCCGGAAAATCCATCTCAAGGTGAAAGAACAACTAGAAAAATCTCAAGCAAAGTACAAAGCTAGACACGATCAACATAGGAGGGAAGACAAGCTTCATGTTGGAGACAAACTTTGGCTTTACTTGAGCAAGGAGAGACTACAAGGACAAGCACGGAAGCTCAAGCCACTACGATGTGGACCCTTCACCATATTGGAGCAGGTTGGGAAAATGCTTTTCGACTTGATTTGCCATCATTCATGAGGATGTACTCTGTAGTAAACTGCGAGAACTTGCACCTATATGAGCCATCCATGCTGGATGAAGATGAAGAACTACAATTGCTACCTTCCATTGAGGATTGCGTCTTGGACTCACAAGGTGAATTGGAGGAGGATGTAGTGCTACAACAGAAAGTCAGAGAGACTAGAAGAGGTCCGCAGGAGTCTTGGCAGATTGGACTGAAAGGAAAGACACCAAGGCAGGCCCGGTGGTACTCAAAGGAGCAAGCGAGGGAATTGTTCCCTCATCTACTCCCCCACTAAGCTTTTGTGGGACCAAAAGCCTCCTAAGAAGGGGAGGTGTGATCCATAGGGATCCGAAAATAACTCTACTTCATCGAAATAGTCAACACAAAGAAGGAAAACAATAAAATGGAGGTTATTTCTTTTAAGTAACAGGACCGCCGCCTTGCACAAGGCGGCGGTCTTGGCCATTACGGACAAAAAACTAAATTCAAACGAACAACCTCTGAATTTGAAAGGATGTTCGTTTCTCTTCTCCTTCATGACCTTTCCCATTCTCTAGTGCACGGGAGGACATGAGAAAGGCTATAAATACATGATTGTAGAAGTGTAGAAGATCATCAAAGCATGGGAGCAAGTGAGCAAGAAATCAATCTGCTGGAAACTATATTTTTGTAGAAGAAAGGAGTGTTGAGACAGAGCAAGCAAGTAACTGAAAGGAAGTGTTGAGATATTATCTACTTCTCTTTCTTACTTATTGTAAATTCTGTACTTGATTCAAATTGGCCAATAGAAGTGGGAAGAAAGAGCAATTGCCCTTCCCGACTGGTTTTTCCTCCATTGGAGGTTTTCCAGGATAAAATTGTTGGTGTTATGAGCTTATATTCTTTCCTTTACTACAATTACTGATTCTAAGCACAATAGTAATTCATTCACTTGGTATCTCTTTTATTTTCTAATATAAAGTAAACAACAGCGATTAATTTGTGATTTGTGAATAATTCCAAAGTTGAAGAGTTTACAGATCACTTATGCTCTCTTGTACGCTCAGTTAAGGTCATTAATAATCTATAGGCGAATTTCAATTCTTAAGAAATGTCCTGATCTGAAAATAATATCCTAATGAGGGTTTGCCCCATTTTATTAGTAGTTCAAGTGATCCTATATGCAGTTCATAGTCCACCGATTAGCTGCATGGTCCCCAAAGTGGTCACGGTGATTTTCAGGGTTTGTACAAGGAGTTCTGAGTTAAATTACATTCCTTATCAGTGAGTTTCACTAACTTCCTCTGTTCTAAAATGATTTTTATTATCTTTGTCAGACGCAACAAGAATTCCATGGAAGGTTTTCTGGCATGCCACAGGGTGGCCTCTTTGTAACTGATGATGCGTGATAGATCTAATTGGTTGCATGCACTGGACTCCTTGATCAAACTGGTTGGACTATGTCTTAGTGATTCCTCGTCTCATGTGTATTTACGACTACCGTATCTATTTATCATTTGCTTCTCACACACACAATTGGAGTTTGCAACTTTATACAACATTTATTTTTGAGCTTATTACAATGTTGATAGGATGTGTTTAGATTTCACATTGATCAGTTTTGGTCTTTTTAAGATATTAATATAATCTCTTTCTATTCTATAGCGGTTCAGGAGCAGAAAAATATGTTGAACCAGTTTCTGCTGTTCCATTGAATGACGAACTTGCACAAGCAAGAGCTTTGGTGTCCAAGGCAGAGGGTGATGTACTTATGTATCTAACTGAAAGGCATGTTTAGGTTTGTCATGTACAAACAACTGATACTGGTTTTGAAGCTTTTATTTTTGGCATCACTTCTTAGTTGTGACTTACAGGGCACAGTTTGTCATGTATACGGCACAGGTTTTGGCCAACTTGGATCAGATTGAACTCCTCTTGAATTCGGTTGTTCAGTTTGATGTGGTAGGTGACTTATTGCATGCTCAATTTTTCTGAAGCTAGGTATTTGATGCCTTAACAATGCTAAAAAACGTTATCGAATTCTGTAGGCAGTGCAAAATTTAAATGCTTTCCAGCTTTCAGCTGTAACATATGTGTTTGCATACAGTAATTTCTTTGCAAGAAACTTCTATGATCAATGAAAGTTGCTTATTTGAAAAGGAAGAGAATCATTGCTATTCCACAAGCATAGATTTTCATTTTTTTCGTAACTGCTGTCATGTCTGTTCAACTAATCTATGCAATCAAATTTCTCAATATAGAGAGTGGATTTTTTTGCATTGAATCATTTTCAGTCAATGAACATTCTGCACCATTTATTTTCTAACTTCTAACTAATTGAACAAATGAAGTCACAGTAAAATGAGTTCAGCTAGGTTCTCAAGCGATCTGATTATGTCATTGTATGTACTTTCTGTGGTTACATTTCAGTCCTTTGTCATAGGAATTTCTTGTATAAATGGTTCACATAGTTTTGGTTTAGCTTGCTTTTTGAACTTGATGTGGACAGAACCACTCACATTTATAATCCTTTGTTTACTGCAGATTATCTCCCGAGCAAAATATAGTTTGACATATGGAGGCACAAAACCGAGTCTATCATTTATAAATGCCAATGGGCTTTCTACTTCCGACAAGTCTGATGCTGAGAACTGGCACGACACAAATGGAAATATTGCTGATGATTGGGTTTTGCAGTTGAGAAATGTTTACCACCCTCTACTACTAAAACGCCACCATGACAGTATACAGAATATCAAACAAAAAATCAGTGCATATGCAAGTGTAAGCATGTGGACAGCTAAAGATCCTTATGCAGTTGCTTTAAATTTCTTTTTTTTCATTTTTGTCCACCCACATAATACCATAAGTCTTGCAGATATATCTAGTCATCTCCTTTTTCAAAACAGCCACTTACAATAAACAGCCAAAACATCATGGATACATTGTATTATATTACTATTTAACATGATATTTGTTACTAGTTCATGATATCCCATCCCGATGATGGGTCCTGAAGAGAGACCGGAAACGTTGGACCTAATACTCATGGAATATGGACAGAGTTGCAAAAATTAAACACTAATAATCTTCATTCACATTCATTGAGAATGTCTCAATACAAGAGTGATACACATAAATATGAGGATGCACTCAATACAAGGAGTCAACAATCATCTCCAACTTCCCCTACAATCTCTCTCATCCCTAAGATATCTCCAACATCCCAAATATCCCTCAAGACTAATCAACGTGAGTTGTTATCACAACACACTCACACTAACTATATTATTAATATGAGTTATATTAACTCAATATTAATAACATACACAATATATTAATAATGTTACACAATATATTTGTAACATTCACTCCCCTATTGTTAACATTATTAATTCTCAATATACACTCCCCTAATGTTGACATGGTACAACATAACTCCTTTTTCTGCAACGTGTTGCATGGGCTTGCCTCATAATCTGGATCAAAGAAAGGTGTGTAAACTTCCAACTGGCTGACTGTCTTGCTGCACATGACCACAACTATGCGAAGGAATGCATCCCGCATTTACTCCATGAAAAGAACGCACTCGACATTCCACTGGCGGATCATCTTCATAAAGAAGGAAGGCAGTCAGAGGACCGCTACATCAATAAAAGTTTATCTACCTTTTTACATCTGTGGTTTTCTGGATCTACCACCAACCCTTTCCAAATCTATGAGTGTTACAATAAACTTAGAGACATACTCTACAATGTTTTCTTCTAGGAGGTTACATATAGGAATTTCTCACACATTACAATTGAACAGAATGTGACATCTGTTCTTATTTTCACACAGTGGAAAATAAACACACAACTGAAAAAATGCCACAACTTCATTGTGCGGCCCCGTCGCTTGCGGCTGGCGAGAGGTCGCTGATTGACCTCCTTCCTCCATTGCCTCCGTCCTCCATCATATGTATTGCTAACTCAACAGAATGCAAACATGAAGCATATCTGTTTCCACATTGAGCTTATTTTTTCTTCCCTCCCACAATGTGAAACACTTTATTTTGTTGGATGTCGGGTAACACTTGAAACTATGTCCGTAAGGCAATTTTTTTTTTTTCACAATTTTTGACAACTTGACTAGACAATAGAAAATGACGATAAACAAATATCCTAAAATCACCTATTAACTTGACAATATAATGATGCTTTTGCCACGTTGGTGACACAAAATGACTTTACTAATTTTCAACTCTTTTGACGAAAATCGACACAATTAAAAAATGGATACAAGATCCTTATCTATAAACATGACAATGGTGATAAGTAAGACTATTTTTGTTATAATAATGGAATACACAACCCGAATACACAAATATAATAACCCAAAAATTAATAAACCACAAAACTAACATTTGAATTCAACATTTAAATTGTACGATATTATCTGAATGCTAATATTCAAAACACAAACTTTAAACTAAAACCATTGACAGATTGGACAAGACTTTTAACACAAAACTTCTAGACTCAAACACTGACTAGAGATTTAATGACCAATGATAAAAAAAATATATTCACAACACATACACTCACACTTTCATTTGAAAAGTAGTATAGATTCCACACAGACCGTAATATTTTGACACACTAAACATATACTTGGCTGGAATCAACATTGAAAAAACTAAAGAAAAACATACGCATAATGCAGGACAATGTTGCATGACATGCATGATATCAATATGATGACACGTCTTCACAAGATAACCAGTTGAACTCTTCCACTAATCGATCAGATGCAGTTGTTAATGTAAATATTTACCACAAATATTTGCGTATATGGAGATTAGATATTCAAAACTGCTTACGGAGCTTCTCAAAGAGACTCCCTTCAACACCATCAAGTTTCAGCAAGCCCGATGGAAGAATGGCAGTGAAACCGATGTCAATTTTGATGCAAAATGGCAGCAGATCCAATATTAGAAGGTAACACTTTCATGGGACTGCGAATAGACTGTGGGTGAGCAGATCTTCATATGGAACAAAATGAATGGCGTCCACAACCAAGATACAGTTCTACAGCGCCATGAACTCAGATTTTACGCAAGTCACACAAGTCTATGAAACCTGAAAGCAATGTTGTCGAGGTGAGTGCAATGCTGGGGACGTCCTTATGTTGTGACGTGTTGAATCATGTGTAG
The DNA here is from genome assembly GCA_018340775.1 of Taxus wallichiana var. yunnanensis. Lineage (NCBI taxonomy): Eukaryota > Viridiplantae > Streptophyta > Pinopsida > Cupressales > Taxaceae > Taxus > Taxus wallichiana. The sequence continues at coordinate 692,444,045 of CM031235.1, read as the reverse complement.
AAGGTTCAACTAGATCTGGAAATCATCAATCACTTTGTAGATCAAATAACATGCAACCATAGTTACCTAAGACTCCGGGATGGCGGGACGTCGGGACATAGGGACGGGGTTTCCGGGACGGCAAATTTTTTTGAAAATTTGGGGACGGCGGGGACGGCAAGGGGACGGCTAATAAAAAAATATAAAAATATATATAATTTATTAATTTTACAAATATAACATGAATAATTCAATAAACTAAGACTTAAAATTGAAAGTTTGAAGATTGAAACCATTAATGATTAATCCAATTATTCATCTGCATCAGCTTCAAAAGATTTCGACGGGGATTTAAGAGGTAAGAGTCTTTATTTGAGGTTTTTCATTTTACTTTTTTCTGTTTCCCATTTAAGTAGATCTATATGTTTTGAATATATATATATATATATATATATATATATATATATATATCCATTTTTTCTTTCTTTCACGGGCTGCTAGGATTTTTAATTCAAAAGGTAACCTTTGTTTTATAGGTGTTATGGTTTGCAGTTTGCATATGGCAATTCAAAGTGAAAACAAGAATGGCAATTATTGAGAGTATTGCTTAGACATATGGAGAGCCCCAAAACATAAAGTGGTACTGGCAAGGCAAAATAAATGTGGTCTGCTTGTCTTTCCCTAATGAAGTTTGAATTTCTGTGCAAGTGACATGTCGAAAATGGTCACCTCAAAATATTATTCCAGTACAGTGACAATGCTTACTTGAGTAGAACAATGAGATATATTATGCCAAAACACCTCCCATAGATTGGATCATAACAATATCGAATTAAGAGCCCTTAGATAGTACAAGAAAGTTGAATGTGAAGAAGGCCTTACCAAAAGTGGGATTCTATCCCAAGACTTCTGGAATTTGTAGTTAAAATCAGATCTTCGATCTATGCCCTCCTCATTGTTGTCAATTCACCCATAAGTGATGTGCGAATGGAATTGGGAGGAAGACTCCCATACCATGTTAGGGCTTTGCCTTTCAAGGAGCTTCCAAGAGTCTCATTACATGCAACATCTACTTGGGTTATGTGGTGAATTGAGCACAAGTGGATGATATCCTTAAGATGATCAATGAGGATTAACATGTTTCTCAACAGTGAAATAGGGAAGGCTTTTAAGAGCAACACTTGGGAGGTCATTCCACACATTTATAGCTAGTGGGCTACCAACATTGAAGGTTGGAAAAACATGATTCCTTGGATGAGCCATGGTATTCAAGGGTTGAAGATTGCTTTGTAGGATTTGTGAATGAAAACCAGGTGGGGGAGTGGAGAGGAATCTCTTAGACTTAGGATTTCTCTCAAATCTTTGCAGAGACCTACTACTATGCTTTTTGGGAGACAATTCTAAGAGCTCAACAAGTTGTTTAACAACACTAATTCTTCTATTGATTCTTCTCATAAGCCAAGGGAAACTGGTCTTTACAATTTAGAGCTTACAAACTTGCTAGGTGTTTAACAAAATAGGTTTTGAAACCAAATAAGAGCTAAGACAACACCAAAACTTAGCTGCATTTTACAAGAACGTCCAGGAGAACACTGAGAAACCTCACAAGATGTAAACAAAATAGAAATAAAAGTCCCATCGGGCATGCCAAAAACTGTTGGCAGAGATTTGTGTGCACCCTTTTGATTTAGGCAGTTGTTCAAGTGTCAGAAAGTCTCTGCTGACAACGGTAGTATCTCTAAGGTGTGGGACTTTAACCCTTGAGATAAACCTCCAGAATAAGGCTAGCTCTTTTCCTTAAAAGCTCTAGATTAACCACTACTCTAATCTAACTAAAAACTTTGCAAAGTTAAGGGGGAAGAGTGCTGAAATTTGACAAGAATGGTGATACACCAAAGTATGAAGGGATCGCTCTCCTTTAGATCAAGGAAATGTCGGGACCGAGGTTATAAAGAACTATATAAAAGATTTATTAATCTAAACACTAATAATCAAACATTTAACCAAGCAAATAAACAAAATAACAAAGTGACATAGATTTACGTGGAAAACCTCCGAGGGATAAAAACCATGGTAAAAGAGATTTCTTCCATAGGTTGCATTTGGTAGCCTCATAGATGTTAAAATATCTTCTTTTTCTTATGTGAGAAATATTAATACAGTCAAGAAAATCTCCTCCTCACTTCTCTCCACCAATCCACTTGAGGTGAAAAATAATATGATCCACGACCATATTTAAATGACCCCACGGGCCATGAACATATTAAGTGACGGGGTATCATTAAATCGTACTTGATTTAATATAAATTAGTTACTAAATAACCAATTAAACATAAACCTAAAGTTTATATTAAATAATTAAGAATATAATCTATTCTAAATTATTTAATTATAAACTAAAGTTTATAGGCACTTAATATTACGTTCTAACAAGAAAAAGACAAATACAATGACAAAGGGGTAGATATGAGCCATAATTCACACTACATTCTATCAACCTTTAATCCTCTGTATAAATGACACAATGGACTGAAATTATGCAGCTATATAATTCATACACATCATACAATAACAGAGAAAGGTAAGATGCAATAACACAAGCCAAAGGATAGATATAAATCACAATCAACTAGATATTATTGCTTAAGGAATACACAATCTCTCACAATCATTGAGAAGGCAGTGAATGCATTGCATAAGTTCAACACAAGGGTCTACACAGACTCAAAACACTTAGAAACCAATTGGGCAGAGTTTTTTGCATTCAAGAGAGGATAGTTTCACTTATGAAACTCATTACATTTATAGAAGGAGAAGAGAGGAGAAGGGATCTAAAGATGCCATGGGAGATGCTTAACCTGCTTGACCCTTCCAAACGCCCTAGAATTGGTGCGAGAAGGTAATCTTCTAGTCTCATGATGATCCACACCTATGGGGTGCCTTGGATTGCAAGAAAACCTTTAGATATTTTTATGTGGATGAGCTCTAACTTAGATCAATGAATGCCCACGAAATTAGGGGAGATAGATAAAGAGTGAGCTGCCAAATGTCTGCTTTTGGTCATAGTCATGCTTTGGACCACTGATAACAACTCATTTCTTGTTAAACAAACCATTCAACCCATTCTCTTTGTTTTTGTGGGGGCATGAGGAGAATATACCATCCAAGAAGCATCATGAGACAAAAGGAATCAAACAAAAACATCTGTAATTGATTTGGGCATCAATCGATTGAGAAAATGACTCAAAACAACCCAAAACTTTGTCATTAAAATATCCCAAGTATCTCTATCATTCTTCTCAAAAGTGATCCTTGAGTGATGCCCTTTGAAAAATGCTTCCAATGAGACCGGTCTCATGTCAAACGGAGCTTAGATACGAGGAAAAAACCAGTCCTATGTCAAACAGAGCTCGAATCAAAATATATGAGCAAAAAATAGCTGTGTTTGAGTCACAACTCAGATTCAAAAATGGCTATGGGCCCCAAATCTGGTTATTTGATCACAAAAGGTTTTATCATGATCCAAAACCACCTCCAATGTGTAGTTCATTTCAATACCTTTCCAACGGTACCATTTTTTCTCAATTTCATGGCCCCCATCAAAATGTAATGTCCCCTTTTTGGGACATTAATTAATTAAAAATATGGGAGACCTTTAATCCACTCTTCCCATGGATTAAAGGATAAATATTGGAAAAATGTCATTACTCCTTTATTATAAAATTAAATTATTAATTCTCTTATGTTTTATTTTGACCTTTCTACATGAGACAATGCTCCAAAGGAAGGGGGAAACTTGGAGATTTGAATTGCTAAAGCTATATAAGGAGAAATGGCGACCCCTTGGGGGCATGTTGAGAATTTTATCAAAAATATCTTCATGCTTGAAGAGGGATGTATGCCCATGTGATCACATTATAAAGGTGTTCTTCAACACCACCATTATTGTGGAGAGTGTGAGACCTTCTAAGCTTTCATTGAGTGAATGTTGCTTGATATATTCATTCCATGATTGGCACATTTATTTGAGAAGGAAATCTGCATGTTTTTGATGATCATTGGAGAGTTTAAGGGTGCTTTATGATCTACTGTTAATGCTGCATTTATTCCAGCCATAGTGACTTGCATGGGTGATTGTTTTGGCATGTTTGGGTGTCTTTTGAAGTAGTTATTCAATCTGATCTGTATTGGCATATTGTGGCTCCATTTTAAGTGATTTTGGAAGGGTTTAATAGTGTTTATGAGTTGTTGGTTATTGCTACATTTATTCCAGATATATGGTGATTTGAATGGGGCCATATTTTGGCATGTTTTAAAAGCAAATAAGCTATATTTACAATCTGATCTGTGTTGGCTTATTTTTTGGAGTTTGGGCAACTATTTTGGGTGTATTGGAGGGTTATAAAGTGCTGGAAATTATTTATGCAATTTATCCTAACCCTAGTGACTAGTTTTCAGATTTTGGGGCTTGTTTTGAGGTGGTTTCAGTGATCTAAAAATTCAGATTCATAGTTCATTGGAAAGGCCTTGGTTTCTAGATAATTGTGCATTTTATTTGGTGGCAAAATATGGAATATTGAGTGAGATATTAATTTTTGAAGTTTCAGCTGTTCTGGTGCATTTTAAATTAATTAACTGCTGCAATAAATTTCAGATTTGGAAAAGATTAATTTCCTAACTAGTTCTCCCATCTAACCCACCACTTTGGCCTACTCCAACCCCATTTGGGTTGTATTAGTGTTGACATTGGGTTATTTGAGGTTGAGCTAAGAGGATTTAATCCTTCTAGAATCGACTTGGTTAATTAATTTTGCAGATTTAAATAATATCCCAAAAAGGGATATTACACAAAAGTTATGGCATTTTGAAGATTTCTGTCAAAGTCACGAAAATCCTTTGTAGTGCGGATTTTCAATTCCTTCATAGTGCAAGTTTTGAGCGTACTTGAAAATCCTTCAATGTGGGCTTTTGAGCGGACTTGGAAATCCTTCAATGCAGATGCTCAAATGCTTCATTGTGCGGATTCACTTTTCTTTCAACATATATTGCTCCCATATCCGCAAACTACTGTGTGGATTTTCACTTTCATACAACTTGTGGCTCTTTTTGCGGAATTTCAAGCATTACACGGAAATTCTAGTGTTCAGGAATTTTAGGTGGTTGCGGGTTTTTAGGCTTCTACAGTTTTGTAGGAGGCCACAAGTTTTTAGGCTTTTGTGGAAAAGTAGGAACCCGCAGAAAAGTAGAAACCCATGCAGAATACCAGAACCCATAGAATATTAGGAACCACTGGAATACTAGGAAAATGTGGAAAACTAGGAATCCATGAAATTTTAGGGATCCACATAATTTTAGGGATGCAAATGCAAGACAAAAAATGGTTAATTTTAGGGATCCACATAATTTTAGTGATGCAAAAGCGAGATAGAAAATGGTTAAGTCCTTGACTATTTTGAACTATAGAACCCTAGGTCTAATCCACACAAGTAATTTGAACAAGCTTTGAGGCATCAAGTACTAAGTAGCCGATACGTTTTGGATACGGGTACGGGTACCTAGTATTCGATATGTGAATACAACTCTTTTTAAGCCCCGATATCTGTATTAGATACATACGTACAAAAAATATCAAAATTAAAAATATATGAATTTCATCCTACTTTGAATAGGAATTAAGTTATTAACCACATATTATGCATATGAAAGACAAAATAACTTATAAGCTATAGGCTAAATAACCACAAAAGATAGGTCATAATTTTGTAAAAGCTTAAAAGTTAAATTAAACACAATGTCATGATATATTAAACTCAATTTATTAAGTCGATGATCAAAGTTCAAACTATCTTTCAATATTCATTATATTCCTCTTCATCAATAACATCAACATCAACACTATCATCATCATGTGAACCACATGGACTTGAACCACTCCCACTAGGGCCACTACCAACTTACTCCCTTCGCATGTGTAGGTCTCGCGGTTCCAAAGAAGTCTCCAATCCCTCGTCATCTAATGATAGGTTGAAAATGGAAGCATCCAAGTCAACTATCTCTTGATCAATATCCTAATGTTTTGTTGACCCTTGTACTCCGGATGCTTGTGGGATAAAAGGTGCAAGTTGGAATGAATATATACCAAATCATTGGCCTTTTTAGCCCCCAATTTGTGCTTCTGTGAGTGGATGAAGGTATATGTACTCTAGTTGCAATTAAAGGAAGATGAGCTCACAACCTATTGAGGCAAAGTCAATGCAATCTTAAACACTCAAACTTGAATTTAAAAAAACTAAAAGTTACAACAAAAAAAGGAAAGAGAATTAAAAAATAAAAAACTTACCTATGTCAAGACCTTGATTGCAAGAGGCTACAAGTATTTAGATGCGTGACCATGGAGGTACCACCACATATGAGCATCCATCTTATATTTGCTTCGAAGAGCGAGAAAGCTATGACTGTTTTCGCTATGAAAATGACAAACTCTATCATAACCATGGCCTCGGCCTCAGGATTAGGGAAGAGCCTTAACAATGTGAACACATATCCCTCATTGACTTCCGCATCCCTATATGGTGCCATCCTTAATGGAAAAGAAAGGATCTTTGTGCTGTTGAATCTAGGAGTCAATGCAAAGGCAAGTCGATGTAGCGGGGTGGTCATTTTGTTCCACCGCTCAATGAGGATTGACTGTACTTATGAAAAATTTCTCCTCAGGATTTTGCTCTTTTGCATTTATGATGAACTTTATGCTCTCAATCATTGAGTCATACCATCATATATCTCTCCTAGATATGGATGATCCATGTCAGTAAATCAGATCATGCTCATAACGGGCTTAGTAAAACTCAACAAATATTCTACTCGATCCCACCAAGTGTCATCTAAGATCATTGCCTTCACTTTTTGAGCTTGTATAATGTTTGATAGCATCCATACAACATATATGTTGGAAGTTACTATCCTGCTAAGCGCCTTTTGCACCTTCACAAGTCGTCTCAAGACGATTGTGTAATGGGAATCGAGTCTCAGTAACCTAATAAGAAATGAGAAACAAAAAATAAACAAAAATTGAAAACTTTTGAATACTATATTTAAAAAATAAAAAAACTCACATTATTTATAAATAAAAGAAAGGTAGCTTCCTTACCTTTAGTAGCTCCAAATGCGAGAAGGATCTAAAGATGTCGTGCGACTGATGATGGTTGGTCTCAAACATTTGGATTTCTTTACCCTCTGCATACACTTGTTGAATCCACTCTATTTTACCGGCCAACTTTTTTAGTATTAAATTGAGTGAATGGACAACACATGTCCAAAAAATATGCATACCTTGCCTCAACTAGCATCCCTGCGGCTTTGCAATTCTTGGTGTTGTCCGTTATGACTTGGACAACATTTTGAGGCCCCACCGCCTCAATGGCTTTGAAGAGGATGTTGGCAATGAATTGGGCATCCTTCACTTTCCCCTCACAATCAATTGCTTTAAAAACATTGCCCCTTTAGGGCATACTGCAACCACATTGATCAAAGGGCGGTTTCTTGCATCTTTCCATTCATTAGAAACGATGGACACACTGTTTTGGCCCATGAGTCTCTAATTGGTTGCAATGAGGTTTCCACATATTTTATTTGCTTTTCCAATAGGGTGGTGTAGATCTTCTCATAGCTTGGCTCCTTTGTACCCTTTTGGGGCCTTATTGATTGCTTTCACCATATCTTGCCAATATGACGATCTCACAACATTGAATAACAATCCATTGGCATACACATCTTGCGATGTGCTCATTTGCAATATCGCTCTTCTCATTTTGAAAGGCCTTTTCTAATGGTCCATTAGTCCTACTCTTCTTTCGTGAAAGAGGTGAATCTTCGTCATGCATGGAGGTAGTTGTCACAAATGGATGTGGCATGGTCACAATTGGGTAGCCAATACAAGATGGGGCAACAAGAGGCGTCGCTACTCGAGATGAACTTCCTTTTTTATAATGGATGACATGTTTTCAAAGCTAAGGTTGCGTCTGCCTCTTCTTGTTCTTTGATATGTCCCAAAACCTTTCTTTGTTGGCACCCCTACGTTATTTTTCCCCTTGCATGTTCTTATACCATGACCCGGTATTGCACACAAGTGGCCTTTCACCCGACTATATGAGCCTTTGAATACTATTTCACACTCATTACATCTAAAAACATAACACCCACCACCTGGAAGTTGCTCTAGTATTGTGACATGCCTCCATAATGGTGAATTTGGGTCAAATTCTTTGATCAGAGATTGCCCAGAGGAGGTGGAACTTGTTGCCATTGTACTTCTACCTACAAGTTTAAAAACCAATAACATAAGCAAAGAAAACAATGGTTAAAAATAAAACTTAAACCCTATGCCCTAGGGCATAACATGTATTGAAAATTTAAAATGAAAAAAATGGTTTAAAATTAAAATTTCAAAATGAAAAAATAAAACATAAAAAGAAGCATGAAGTGTGTGAAAGATTAAAAAAATGAAAATCAAACTTGAAAGTTAAAACTTAAAAATTAAAACCTTACCTTCAATGAATAATCCACAAATCCTCCTCCTTTGAAGCTCCTCAATGACCTTGGCAACGAATAGACACTTGTACTAGCTTAGGAAAATGATTGCAATGCTTGTTGATGAAGTATCAAACCCTAAATAAGCAAAATGAAAGCTTAGAGAGGCAAATATGTAATGAGGGAATGAGAGGTAAGTTTCTTTGCTTTTATGTTTTTTTGTAGGTTTTACTTTTGTTTTATTTATTCTCATTATTTTTAGGGTTACAAATAATAAAATGTTATGTTTTTTTATGTATAAAACAAATAGTACTAAATACAAATAACTCACCCATGTGAGTAATAGTAGTAATATTCTAACATCCCCCCCTTAGTACGAACATGAGGAGAAACACCATCTTCAACCAAGCAACATACCGCTCTGTAGCTTGCACATGGTCTTGATCATCATTTATGAATATGGGAACTACATCATCCATGAATAGGGGCCCATCAACCTATCCAGGTGAATACATAAATTGGGACCCATCAACCAATTCATATCAACCATCTAGTCAATCTAATCAAGAACATTTCCTGGAATAATATCAATGGTACAAATCTCCACATCATAAAAGGGAAACATAGAAATTGTATTGCACACAGGAACATGGATGCTCTTCTGTTCTTATTCATCGCACACAAAACCAAAAACATGTCACTAAAGCAATATGCAGCTCGAACTCGAGGATGTTGATCGTCCTCCTCCTGCCTTGCCGACTCCATCCTCCAATAAATTTACTTAGTACAAATAATCTTCATCACTGGATAGCTGATAGGCTCATTTTCACTTTCATGAGAAGAGAAATCTTCCCAATCATTTTCAGCAGCCAATCCCTGTTCATCTATCTTATCATCTAAGAGATCTTTGGCTCTCTTTTTATAGTTCACAAATCGATGTCCTGACTGCTTGCAATAATGACACAGAAGATGTTTCCTTGAAGATACGAACTTTTGTTTACCTTTCTGGAATGATGATTTACTTTTTGCAACCATGACAATTTCCTCTTACGCACAAAACCACCCTTTGATTTTTTCTTCTTCATCAAGTAGAGAGGAGATTAAGTTTTCCAAACTAGGATTGATCTTACTAAGAGTAAAAGCAATATTTGAATACTTATTTGGCAAGCTATTTAGTAAGATAGCTTTAGCATCTTCTTTATCAACCTCAACTTTTATTCCTGCTAATTGATTCAAAATGGAGCGAAACTTATTGATATGTTGAACCATATTGTCGTTTTCTCCCATCTTTAGCCCAAAGAATTTTTGCTTTAGCGCCATTGCTGCACTACCAACTTGAGATCCAAATAGCTTGTTCAATGTCACCCAAATGTCATTAGATGACTTGGTAAGATCAATATGATGCAAATATGCATCAATATTCCCAGACCGATAATTGCTATTGCTTTCCTATCCTTACTTTCCCTTTTTTCTGCTTCATCTACATCCTTCGATTTTTTAATTTTTCCGTCAACAATGTCCCATAGGTCTTTATCAATCAGCTGTAGTTGAGTTCGGACTTGCCATGTATGGAAGTCTTTGCCTTCAAACCTTTCAATTAAATTTAATTTATCCATTTGACTCTATGGACGTCGGATCCTCTGATAATGTGTCCTTAACAAATATTTTGACAACTACACAATATTAAACAACCTATTTTCTAAATATTTAATAGACCTTTGCTCCACTTATAACATTCACAATAAATGACCAAAACAAGGCCATTTACTAATTTGTGAAACACAACTAAAAAGTAAACGGAATGAAAATTCAAAATACTTGTTTTTAATTGAAATGCCATATCAACCACTACGCCAAAAACTTAAATTCATATGAGGGCAGACTTTTGATTTGGCCCGGCAAAGACTTGGCATAAAAAGAATAAAGCACAGAGCTACCTCGAACTGAATGCGAGATCAGATCTGAAAGAGGGCGTCTCAGGAGTAGATGACGTCGTCTGGATCTTCAGGCTTGATACAACTGCACGTTGAGCAGTCAGATCGATGGAGGTTCTACTACCAGTTCGAAATCTAATGCTAGTTGATGCAAGTGCCAAACTGGCTTTGAACTTTAACATACACAATTTCCCATGAATGCCCCAATATCAATGCAAATCTAGATGTACAGGGCTGAGAGCAGATTTTGTGAGAGGGTGTCAAGTTTGAATGTAACACAGTTGAGCCGACCAAAATACTATCAAAGTAATCTGACCCAAGGATCCTCTGCAGGTCGACTCTGAAGACCAGTTTCGATGCAATGCAAAGAAGACTTTTCCAATGCAATGAACACTTGTACAAATGCATATCAATAAAGATTGTGGTTACATGGCCATTGTAGAGCACAAAAGACTGCCAGATCTGGTAGTGACAGAGAGCAGGAATGCACAAGAAGATTGTTGCCATGTCAGGTGCATGGGCAACAGTATAGTGTAGTGGCAGAATAATCCTGTAGGCATACACTTGACCCAAGACACAATGACCAGATTGACTAGATACAGCTGTACAATCGAACAAAGTTCTAACTTTTCTTCCTGTTTTCCTTTCTATTTCAACATCACAGGTACAAGGTATGCCGTTGCTCTGATACCAAATGAAATTGGTACAAAGTTATTCATGAATAAAACTCACAGTATTATGTGAATAACATTTACAAAATAAATAAGCATGAAGATCTCCTAAAAATAAGGTGGTGAGTGAAACCACCCACTATTGTTATGTGAGTTATAACTCACATAACAGTAATCATACGTATAAAACAAATACCTCACCCATGTGAGTAATAGTAGTAATATTCGAACAATTTCACATATAAAAATGAGTGAGAAAAAAAAAGCGTTTTGGTCCTAGATACGTGCTTGGGAGCAGCCATGGTATGGCGGGACCCCCCGGTACGCTTTGTAGATGAACCCGGATGGTCTCGGCCATACCCTGGCCGTTCCCAGGTATGTATCTGGGATTTATTCGTATCAAATATGTATTGTACCGGAACCAGGGTCTGCCCCTGCTGTACCGGCTACTTAGATCATGGACTAAGAGTGGATTACTAACATTGATCAAAACCCACAAGTCTTCATTTTTTGCAACTAGTTGCCAAAAAATAAGCCAAGCGCTTATTTTGGCAACAATTACAATTCACCTTTAAATCTTGGCAATGAGATTTCTATTCTATTCGATAAAGATTGATAGGAAGCTGTTTCAAGTGGGAGATTTTTTAGTTTATGTTTCTTAATATTGGTCTTTTACCAGTTTTGCACATTGATATGATTGTAGATTTAAGGTTCACAGCTGGAGATGAAGATATTTGTTTCAATTTCAGCGCTCCTCTTCTGCTGGAGTAGCACAAAAACTAATGCACTGGCCGATTTATCATAATGATATTTTTCTTGGCTAACGTGAACAGAAATTTTGTAGTATGTCTTCATGCTTTAGTGAATTAATTTTAGAAATATCTTATTATATGTGTTTTAATTCTTCAGCAATTGCGGAGAATGAGGGTACATGCAGGAAATATTTCTTCTCGGGAAAGGCTTGAAAGCCATGTAAAATCCTTGGAAAGCAAGGTAAATATTCTCCTAATCTCTTTTGTAAAGAAGAACACGGACCTAATGAAATATTTCATTTGTGATTGGATTTTTAAGTGTTGGTTTGATTGATAAAACACTTTAGTTGCTTCGATGAGTATCTATATTTTATTACATGAAAAATTATAACTGTAATTTTGACAAACTAAGCGCACTTTAGAATTCTGGAAACCCACATAAGAATTGTTCCAAGGGCATCATTTTTGTGTAAAACACTCAATGATACAATATTTTTTAATCTCAGGTTGCAACACTTGAAGCAGATCGTCCCATCCCTGTTGACATCCTAGTTAGAAGGAAGACAAAAGTGCTTATTATAACAGGTCCAAATACTGGAGGGAAAACAGTTGTCATGAAGACAGTGGGACTAGCTGCACTGATGGCAAGATGTGGTAAATGTTTAGAATTGTTTCCACTGACTTTTCTTTGATGCTATGACAACACCTGTGAAAAGTTTGAGTTATATAGTATGGTTTCATACAAACACAGAGGGGCCTTATATTGCAATTAAGTCTCAATGTTTTGCTTACCAAACAGAAAGAATGTCTGAGTTGTTCTCTATTCTTAATGTATTCAAGTCCATGAATTGAAAATGAAGGTTTCGAGGGCTTAATAAATAAATTGGAGGGATTAATATTTCTTCTTTCCAGAGAATGTTGTCCACATTCCTTTCGCAGTTTTTGACATTATCTACTCTACAAGTTTTTAAAGAAACACAATACTCTTAAACTTTTTTCGAAAAAACAAATCTTTATATGATCATCTTTCTGATATGTTTTTTCATTATTTCTTTGACAGGACTTTATGTGCTAGCAGCAGAACCGGTTAGGATACCATGCTTCGATTTTGTTTTTGCAGATATAGGTGATGAACAGTCCTTAAGTCAGTCCCTCTCAACATTTTCAGGTCACTTACAGCAGATTAAGGTGGGTTCTAGTCTTAGTAACTCTGTTCAACCCCATGGTCATTCTTTTAGAAGATAAGGCCAGTATAATTTATAAGAGGCGATTCATATACAAAATGGCGTGGATCATTTAAATAAAACCTACTTGATCCCATTTTCTTTATCACTATTATTTCAATTAATACAGATAAAATGTAAACTGGAAGTCTATTAATGCTCTTTATGATCTAGAATTAGGATAAATATTCCATTCCTAATTAAAGATCAAAGATGTTTTAAACATGCAGTTGACTGATTTCTGATTTTATTTGCTTCTGTAACTTTGAAACACTGTTGTAACAGTCTTGACATAGAATTACAGTGCTTGCCTATGTGGTGGAAATGGAACCGCATATGTAATTGAATGAAAATGAGTAAGTAGAAGCAAATAACAACAATCACACAATAACAGGGTGCAAATTATTTTTGGATGGAATGCTTGCAAGGAATGATAAGGAAATATAAGCCTTTGTTTCCATGCATTTGACTGGGGGCCTTATTGACACAGGTTTTTAATTTTTATAAGAAGAATAAAGACTAATAAACTCTTGTCAAATTTGATCTCCTTGTCGTTCTATAAATAAAAGAAGAACTCTATATTTCTTTGTAGGTGGGGTTATAGGGGCATGCAAAATTTACATTTTGTATCAGGCCTTCCTTCTTGTCAAGGAGTTATAAACTGTTGCTATAAACGGGCCACAAGGAAATTGATTTATTATAAATTTCATTGTCTAAGTCAATAATGTCTACATTAGAAAATGGTGGTTGTACTAGAACACAAGGTGATATTAACAGAATTTTTTTATAGGGTCTAAATTCAAAATCTGCTTTTGTAATTAGGAGATGTAAGCGACCTCTCCTGCATTGTACAGATATAGCTTTTCTATCGAGGGCTTGATTCGTAGTGAAAGGGGGATGTAAGGGTCTTCTATTTTTTCATTTCGTAAGATTTAGGGAGTTGTGTACCTTTGAGATAAATGTGTTTACCTTGTAGACAATAGGCACAAGATAACTCTCAAATCATTACATAAGAAATTAAATTACAAGCGAAAATTTACAGTCATATTTTGTTTAGAGATATTAATAGAATACCTAGAGGTTCAAACAGAGCTCGTTCAAGTTAACAAGCGGTGATAGTTAAGCAGAAATCCATCTCCATGGCCTCATTGGTGTCTTTGTTGAAAGTGGAATGGTTGTTTTCCATCTTCTTCCCGATGATGAAGAAAATGGAATGAGTGAAAATTTATAAACTAAGAGATCAACATTTTAAAAAAAAATAAAAAGCTCATATATTAGATGAAAGGGCCAAAAATACAAAAAAGGAGAGGGTCAGAGCCCTCAATCCTCCCAACGAGAATCATCTTTTACGCAACATTAATTTATTTAGAGGGAGATCAACTCCCTTTTTAGTAAGGCCATCAGCAACCGCATTCTGGATGTGAGGTAGATGATAGAAAGAAATAGTACCAAACCAGTTGGTCAATAAAGCAATTTTCCTCTGTAGAATATTAAGCTGGACTGAGGAGATGCACGATTTCCTTTGAGCAGCCTGAATAAGTAATTGAGAGTCCTCATAAACATGAATATTTCTGATATTCTCAGAAATAGCCAGCTGAAGCCCTTTCAGACATGAGGTAAGCAGCATTATTCCTTTGGTGGCCAAGGTTCCAAGAGTAGCTGAGAAAAAATTCACTGGCATTGCTTCTGATACACCCCATGCAGCTGCCTTACCAGGGTTGGAACAAGAAGCACCATCGAAAAGCAAGGCAGGAAACTGAAGAGGAATTTTGGTAGGCGGTACAGGGCACTTGGAAGATAGTTCAGTATCCAGCTGCCAATTCCTAACTAACTGCAGTTCCTCACAGCTCAAGTAATTAGAGGACTGCTGTTCACAAAAATGAACATTCACCACTCTCATGATATTATGGGTTGTTTCGCTGGCAATACTGTCAGGACCCTCACCTTTGCCTTCAAAAATTCTGGCAATTCTATCTTTCCATAAGTTCCATTGGATGTTAATAGGAAGCTAGTTCCAGATGGTCTTCAAGTGAGGTTTTTTGCCGATAGGGGAGGAGTAGAGGGTGTTCCACATGGAAGAGATTATGGTCTTGGACAAGAGCCCATCATATTGGATCCCAAACATAGCCATAGTAAGATCCTACACTTAATGAGCCAAGTCACACAACCATAACAGATGCTCAACTGCTTCACCAGCATTCTGACATTGGCTGCGCCAATGAGGTCCCACAATGCCTCTTTTGATCAAGTTGTCACCAGTGAAAATTTTGGAGTGCCAAACCAGCCAGTTGTAAAGTTTAACTTTAGGAACAGCAAGGGAGTTCCAGATTTTCATCCAGGGGAGATCTATTTCAAGAGCTTATTCTGCATTTGGAAGTTTGGCCCTTTCTTTGACAGAATAGTCACCCGATCTGGTGATTGGTCCCCAAGTCAACTTGTCATCTTGGATGGGACAAGAAGGTTCAAAAATATTGAGGCTGTCCCGAATAGAAGTCCAAATATTTTGCAGCTGCAGCGGAAGGTGAGAAAAAGACTTCCAATCAGCTCCAATATCAGAGCAGTCCACCATGTCAGCATGTTTGATGAGTCCATGTTTCTTCATCTGATGCACAAGTCTTGGTCAAGGCGACATGAAAGGGGAGCATTATTCATCATAGGATCATCCCATATGTTGATTGTTTTGCCATTCAAAGGTTGCCATGAAATATGCTTGGTTATCGGATCAGCAGAATTTACCAGTAAGCTCCAGATTTTAGAAGACCCTCCTTTAGGAATGAATTTTGAGAGGTCTTCAGCGTTTGTTCCAACATAATTTGCAATGATGATCTTTTTCCAAAACATCTGATGGGAGTTGAGAAGTTGCCAAATCAGGTTTAGCCCCAAGTGATAGAGAGACGTCTTTGAGGGAGTACGAATTCCCAGGCCAACATTACACTTATCTTTGGTGACAATATGCCAAGAAACTAAATGGAATTTTTGTTTCTTTGTTTGCCTTCCACCTTGCCAAAGGTACTGTTTGATTTAATTCCCCATCAGCTGAATGTATTTCTTCAGGGCAGACTAGATAGATAAAGCATAAATAGACATAGAAGAGAGAGTGGCCTTGAGTGAAACCAGTCTACCTGCAAGAGAAAACCAAGAGTTGGAGTACGCAACTATCCTTTTTGAAATTTTTCAATAACCCGATGCCAGCAATCTTTGGCCTTGAATTGGTACACCATGGGAATGCTCAAGTATTTGAAGATGCCCTGCTGAGTTCCTTTTCGAAAACCAAGCAACAAAGAGAAGCCAGTGTCTTAACTAGGAAGAGTGTTGAGAGTATAGAAGCAGCGCTTGGAGCTCTTTAGGTTGGCCCCAAAAGCACTCAAGAAAAGATCCAAGCCAATCTTGAATCTTCTAACATTCAACCTAGAAGTTTCACCCAGAAGAATCAAATCATCTGCAAACTGGAGTGGGTGGGGGCCTTAACTCTATTAGCAACCTGCATACCTGTGATTCTCTATTAACTCTATTAGCAACCTGCATACCTGCCTTTGAGCAGCGAGATATCTTCCAAGAGTTTCAGCCATGAGGATGTATAGGTAAGAAGAGAGAGGACATCCTTGTCTTAGTCCATGGGAAGCCTTAAAGAAAGATGAAGGAGAACCATTAACGATGGGAGCAACTATAGAGAGGAAATACATGCTTTGACCCATAGAATGAAATCCTGACAAAAACCAAATTTTTGGAGACCTTTGAACAAGAACTCATGATCAACCTATCAAAGGCATCAGCCATGTTGAGTTTGGTGGCTATAAACATTTTTAATTTTACTTGCTAGAATGAAGAGCTTCACCGACAATAGTAATATTCTCATGGATTTGCCTAGCAGGAATGAAGCCTCCTTGTACCTCAGAGATCAAATCGCCCAAGATGGGTTTGAGATGGTTGGCCGAGATTTTGGATAGGATCTTGTAAGAAGAATTGGAAAGAGATGGGCCTAAATCTGCTGAAATTGCTTAGTTTTTTTCATTGGGGATTAAAGCCAAAAAGGAGTTGATGGCCTCATGGAGGTCACCATGGATTCTGGAATGCTCGACAAAGGCAAGAAGATCAGCTGAAATGACACCCCAGAACAGCCGATAAAAATGTTGGTGAACCCATCAGGGCCAGGTGCTGTATCTTTCTTGAGAGCCATAACAGTAGAGTGCAATTCATCAAGGGAAATGGGTTTAGTGAGATTGCCATCGAGACATCATACACAAGCAAAGGGATGTGATTAAAAGCTCAGATTGAGCCTGAATATTACCATCCATCTTAGAATAAAGATTTTGGAAATGGGAAGAAGCAACAAATTTAATTTCATCAAAATCAGAGACCATTGTACCATTGTCCAAAGATATTTCATGAATGAAGTTGCATTGATACCTTTGCTGAGCGTTGAGGTGGAAGAATTTCGTGTTCCCATCTCCATCTTTTATCCAGGTCACACGAGATTTTAGCCTCCAAAATTGATCTTTCATCTTGGCATTCTCTAAGAATTTGTTTGACACCTTGAAATATCCCTTGTAGGATAATACTTTAAAATATGCAAAATACAGACAAATTGCAGCCAAACAGAAATATGATTTTTGCAGAAAATTAAATCTACGACAACGAATAGAAAATAATGGATAACTCCAAAAATACTTGCTCAAATCTCTTGAAATTTTAAATGGAGCTTGCTAATACAATAACAAATATTATAGAACTGTTTTTGGAATTTTTTGAATAACAGAATGCTGCCAGAAAATTACAGCGTGCCCTAAACAACTGAAAACTTCTAAAATTAATCTCTTCCGGAATATAGATGCAAAAATTATGAAACCTTGGAAATATTATCTATAAATATAGGAGATGATATCCCAACCTTCAAATCAGAATTTGAGGAAGTGGAAACCCTCCAAAACAGATCTGCAATCTTCAAAACAAGTCGCCCCACCTAGGAGATGGCTAGAAACCCTTGCAAATGCCTTCAAACTGATGCTAGACCTTGCCAAAGAGGTTGCCGTAGATCTGCCCTGAAAACCCGAAATCTCTCCTCCAAAATGCCCAAAACCTCCAAAACCCTTCACTGAAACCCTCTGAAAATATCTTTGAAGAACAACCTTGATTTCAGCTCCAAAATGACAAACTAGGGTGGATCTTTCACCACCGAAGAGTGCCCTACTAGCTAGGGATGGATCTCTCACCACCGAAGCTAGGGTTCCCGTGGGATCTTACTCCACAAGCTGGATATTTGCAAACAAGCGATTGCACATGAAAGAAAATATAAGTGTATGCATGAATGATCTTCCTTTCACCCCTCTTCTCCTTTTATAACTTTTCCCATGCCAAGGAACCCTAAAAAGCCCAAGTCGCATTTTCCCCTAGGGAAGACCAAAATAATAAAGTAACTTAAAGTTACTTTTTCCTTTTCAAGTCGCCATGGTCCAAAAAGGTGACCCCAACACAAAATTAGAACACTAGGAGTTAAGTGGCCCCTTCCAACGATAAAACATAACATCTAGTCCCTTCGAAAGCACTTTATAAACCTGTCAATGGAAAATTATAACAACTGGACTAGATATTCATACCCAATAGCTCATAGCGTCCGTAACCCCTTGGGCATGACTAGGGTTAGGACCCGTACTGGCCCTCAGGCTTGTGGCGAGGGAAAGGGGACATTACAGTCCTCCCTTCCCAAAATTTTCTTGTCCCCAAGCAAATGCAAACTAGGATGTTGTAGAATCTGCTCTCCCTCCCAAGTAGCATCCTCAAGAGGCAAACCCTTCCACCGTACCAAGTATTCTGTAATATCTCTGCTCCTGAGCTTCCTCTGTCTGACCTCAATAATAGAGTATGGTTCTAAAACCAGCTTCCCCTCCTCGTTCAATGGTGGCAACTTTGTAGAAGGTACAATATGCTTTGTCCCAGTGCCCTCTTAAGGCATGACACATGGAAGACATTATGTATCTTACTGTGCTCTGGAAGATCCAACTCATATGCAACTGCACCCACTCGCCGAACTACCCTGTATGGACCATAAAACCGTGGTTTCAGCTTTTCTGCCCCCTTCTGCTTGAGTGACGACTGCCTGTATGGCTGCAGACGTAGGAATACCAAATCTCCTACCTCGAAGGACCTCTCTATCCTGTGCCGATCCGCATAAACCTTCTGCTGATTCTGCGCCTTTTGGAGGTTCTCCTTAAGAGCTCACAGGATATCCTGGTTCTCCTGTAACCAATCCCGAGCTTTGGGAGCCCGACTATCTGATAATACCAAATCAGCAAATGACATGGCATCATATCCATACAAAGCTTTGAAAGGAGTCATGCCGATGCTCATCTGATATGTGGTATTGTAGCAATACTCACCCATATGCAACCATTTGATCCATGCCTGCTGATGTCCGGTCACATAACTCTGCAAATAGCCCTCTATCCATTTGTTAACAATCTCCGTTTGCCGTCGATCGAGGGTGATAGCTCGTCTTTGAGTCAACTCGATCTTGACAAGTCTCGAATATCTCTTGCCAAAAGGTGCTCATGAAGATCTTATCCCTGTCACTGACAATATTTTTAGGCAAACCATGAAGCCTAAAAGTCCCGGTATAAAATACCCGAGCCGCGTCATCGCCTCACGCTTCTTAGGTAGAGAAAAGAAATGCGCATACTTGGTCAACCAATCAACTACCACATAAATGCAATTGTGCCTATGTACCATAGGGAGTCCCGTGATGAAATCCATGGATATGCTCTGCCACTTCTCGCCGGGATGGGAAGCGGGGTGAAGTAACCCCAGTAGGAAAAGAATGCTCCGATTTGGTTTCTTTGGCAAACCATACACTCTCGACATGATTAAGGACATCGTCCTTCATCCCCTTCCAAGTGAATCTCCGAAGTGCCTATCTGGGTCCCTCCTGTCGAATTTGCTCATCAACCTCTGTGTAAAATCTGCATAAGTAATGATATGCATGTGCCCCTGTGTGATCAATCCATGATGCCACCAGTCATGAGCATCTCCCTCGAGGTGTAGGATAGCAAACTTAATTGCATCCTCTTCACGCATGGGATTCAAGTCGAAGTAAGTCTTCAACTTTTGAATCCAAGACTGGGCGGTACACTTCCTAGAGCCATCGAAGTGTGGAATAGAGATCTGTCCTAACCTTTTCTGAAACTCAGGTACCTGTGGCTGGTAATCTCTCCTAGGCCTGCTGCCAATCTTCATTTTGCAATACTCCTGAAATGGCATGTTGTCTCGAAACCCTCACTCAATGTTCGGTACTTCTCCCAACAAGATTCCTCATCCACAATGTTTGTGGGCTGTCGTGTCTGTGAAACTTCCGGATCCTTCAAAAAAGAAGGCTCGTGGAGTCCCAAGGGTCAGGTAGAAGCATGAGGGGACCCTTGTCCTGAATGTCCACTCTCACCTCTATTACCATGCTTTGTCCCATATTGCTAGCTTCTCCTCTCTCCGTATGAGCCTCAATCCTGCCTTGTGCTAACCTCTCAGTGAGCTGGCTCAAATAGAGATTGGTAGTCTCCTGTTGCTTCACCATATTGGTGAACAATTGTTTCATCAGATCCACTCCCATCTCTTCACTGTCTCTGTCTCTGTCTCCCATCTTTCAACCCCAACAGGTTGGAGAAACAACAGCTCTGATACCACTGAAATATCCCTTGTAGGATAATACTTTAAAATATGCAAAATACAGACAAATTGTAGCCAAACAGAATTCTGATTTTTGCAAAAAGTTAAATCTATGACAGTGAACAGAAAATAATGGATAACTCCAAAATTACTTGCTGAAATCTCTTGAAATTTTAAATGGAGCTTGCTAATACAATAACAAATATTATAGAACTGTTTTTGGAATTTTTCAATAACAAAATGCTGCCAGAAAATTACAGCGTGCCCTAAACAGCTGAAAACCTTAATATCTTTCGGAATATAGATGCAAAAATTAGATTTTGGGGTTTGATAATTTCAACAAATTCCAAAAGAGATTCCCAGCAGTGTTTTTTCTTGATGGAAGAGTTAGGAGTGTCGATTTCACGAAGTGAAGGGGGTATGAGATTCTCTAACCAAAAAACTTAGAGCAATCCAATGCTCTGAGTCAAGGCTTTCAACATGTTGGAGATGCTCCTCGGAAACCAGTGGTGAAAAGGTCTCCGAAGCTCCCTTAGCTTCAATGATGTGAACAGGAGTTTATCCAAATGGAACTCGAAATTCCGGAGACTGTAGGAGAATCCAGATCGGATTCTTGAATAGCTATAATGTCAGGGTGATGGTCTTTGACGAGGCATTTGAGGAAGCTCTATTTGGGACATCTTCCAAGTCCCCTACAATTCTATGAGAGAAATAGCATATTTTAACAGAGCAACAAAGCTTCTTTGGGATGGAGTAATCCTCCAATATGGACTGAGTTTTAGCAGCAACATTTCTTTTGGCCTTGTCTGTCCATAACTCCTTATTAGTTTTCCTTCCCACTCTTGTAGTTGGTCGAGGTTTGCTCTTCAAATCAACTTCCTTCAAAAGATTGGAGGTCTCCACGAATTCTAAATCGTTATTATTGTCAACTTCAATTGGTGTTGTGTCTGCAGCCTTGTTATCCAAAGCCTTGACAGTCAAAGACTAATCAGTCTGAACAGGATTCCCAGGGGTAGGGATTTCATCTGAAATACCTGCAATCTGCCCTTCTTCCAAGATGGTTACTTCAGGGTGAATGAGTTCCAAAGTTGGCGAAGTGGTCAGATTTTGATGAGACCCTTCATTTTCTTCCATATCCTCCTTCACATTCATATTCTGGAGAGCAGACAAGGGGTTAGAGTTTGTAGTAGGATTTGATCCTTGCACTTGCTTTTTCCTTTCTCGTGTTTTTTTTGTTTTGGGTTTTGATTCTTGAAAGTCATCAGCAGGATGGGATTCTGGAGCTTCCACACATTTAGGGCAATGTTTGGCAAAGTGGTCATGAGTATGCCAATGCAGGGATTTGAATGGAAGTTGATCATAGTGAACACGCCTGCTGTGGATCCAATCCATAACTAGAATGTCAATGGTATCCCGAAGTCCTTTCTCCTGGTCTAAGATGAGACAGACACAAGTGTACAAGGCAGTTTTGGATTTAGGTGGAGTCCAGTCTAAAAAGTGCCAGTGGAGTTTCCAATGATTTCCAAGGAAGGCGTGTTCAAGAGATGCAGCGGCAGGAAACACAGTCTGACCAAGATCAGAACTTTATTTGGAGTTTCTTTTTGAAGGCCGAAGGAGGACCAGTAGTTTAGGAATAAGGCACTAGAGCCCATGAACCATGAACTACCCCTAAAAATCGTATCTCTATCAGCTTGTGAGCTAAAAATAATAAGAAACAGGAAACAAACAAGCTGAAAAATTCTGTTGCAATTTTCTTTCAAATTTGCATAGGAAACAAACAAGTTAGAAAAATAAGGGTTGAAGAACACCCTTTCAAGGTGCCTCCATGGTGTGCAAGTCTCCTCCATATATGGGCTGCCCCCAAACTCTGTCATGTGGCCCAAAATACTGTTGTAGCCTTCAAAAATCAGAATTGGAGTGGTTGGTTTCCACCCCCAAACAGTCACCCATGAGCCAAAATCAAGTACCATCACCCATGTCATCGAATGCATGTGAAAAATCTGAATTATGGAGGTGATATCATCCATAGAAATTAGAGGACAACAACTATCATGTTTCCAAATTCTTTTTCCCACATCAATGAGCAACCATCTAGTAAATGCAATAGGCCCCCATGCAACTGAAATTTCACTCCCCATAATAAAAATCTGAAAATCATCCATATGCACAGCTGGAAATGAGACTCTTACCATGCCATGTGAAGCCCATGTGATCCATTCTTCATCCTTTGACCCAAGTGTGAGAGTACCAATGGAGAAGTGTCCCTTATTTCCATGCTTGATGGCTCTACAAGTCATAAGAAGACTGCTGAAATAAATTGCAGCAGTGTAAACAAAAGTATTTGATCTCAAGACATCCCAACTCACCCTAAGTAAGGCCAACACTTCACTCACACAACCCCAAATACATTGTTCCCATGAGGACACATGTTGAAACACATTCATATGCATGCTATAGAGCTGATCCAAAGTGAATATCATGACAAATTTGGTACCTCTCACTATCATAGCTGGATATACAACATGCTCATCCCTTGTTACCAAAATATAGCATGAAAATTCAACACCATACCTTTCTCTTTGCTGTTCCCAATGTAAAAGAAGTGTTGAATGGTCAAAAAAAGAACCTGCAACATGTACCAATGATGCTCCAAACTGAAAATTAGCATACCATGTGATTAAACCCTTTTGTAGGCATGCTAACATATCCCCAAACAATCTGAAAATGTGCATGACAACAGTGTAAATGTCCATGGAAACATCAAGCATACACATATTCTTCTTGGTTGCAAACTTAAATATGAATGGACAATGCTCATACCTTCCTCTTATGATTCCAACAACCAAAAACTGAATTTCAACATGATAAAAATCAATAGAATGTCCATCTCAATCACCTCATGAGCACATGTAAATATAAACAATTTGTTACTTACTTCTCCATACCATGTGATAGCATGTGCATGATTATACCACCTTATCTCTATCCCATCATTCACATAAGAGAAAGGAAAATCAGAAATGCAAGGAAACTCATACCATTTATTGTGCCATGAAATACCTTCATACTCCTTGAAATTTTCAACCCAAACATCTCCTATTACCTTGACATTATGCAACCTTGCTTGTACTTGGTGTGAGGCTTCCTTAAGCTTCATCTTTGGGTGGATGAAGTCATATATTTGCCCTCTAATGACTGCTGTTATGTGCAGACCAGCGAGCTGAGAATGGTCTAAAGTGCCCAGAAATGCCTCTTTTTTTTGCCTATCATTCATCCTTACATCCTTGCATTCATTACCAACCCAAGTAACATTAGAAACATCAAAAGAATGACCATGGATTACCTCTTGGCTGCCTTCACTTCGCTTGTCCATGCAAGCTTTTAAATCAGATTTCTTTTTCTCTTTGGACTCATCTCTCATGACCATTTTATCAATATGCATGTAATCGAATGAAAGCAAATAAACCTCTTTCATCAACAATGAATCTTTACCTTGATTATATTCATCTAATGGCTCTTCTTCCTTCACTTCCTCTTGAGTTAAATCTGATTTTTCTGTGCACTCTCCAAATTCCATGCAAGCATTAAATATCATGATTTTATCATTAATCATCAAAAATGCGTACCTTGGGGAATCATAGTCTTCACTTTGCTTGAACATTGCTCTAGAACACCTTGAGCTAGTGTATGAGCAACACATGATGCCTCTTGACTCAATCCTTCCTCAAGCATAGATAACAATTGTGGTGGTGGACTCTCATATTCATTCAACACCAAAGACATAATGGTTTGCATGGAAAACATTACCTCTTGAGCATGATCATTATGTATAACATCAAAGAACACTTCAAACATGTGAGAAATAAGATCATTACATTCTAGATCCATCATTACCACACAAGATCTTACTTTTGCCATAGTATTCAAAATGCTAACCCTCTTACCAAAACAAGGGCTAGTGAGGTCCCAAAGGCCTTGGAAACTTCCCACCATGACCTCGAAAATGTCCTCCATGATGGCATCACAATATGGCAATTTTGGGGCTGTAATCCGCATAACCTCACTAATGCAGAAGATGACCATAATTCTTACCTCCCCCTCTTCATGATCCAACAACTCGTGCCTAGCCAACTACATTACCAAGGAATCCCTTGCAAGAAACATGGATCCATAATCATCTTGCTCTATTGTTGCCAAGCAACTTTCGCTTCTTCCAGAATTTTGAGCAACTCATCCTTTGATGGAGGTAGGTGCTTGAGTGCTCTATCAAGTTATCGAACCTTGCCTTCATGTTACTGCACTGAGATGTAATGTCCCCATTTTTGAAGACCCTTAGCCTATCATTCCCTGTGGGCTTTAGGGATGTTGCAAGGGGAAAAATATATTAAATAATTAGATAATATTGCTTGGAGAGTGATTTTAATCATTTGACATTATAAAACAATATTTATTTAATTATTTAATATTTATGGAGCAAGTAATGTATTTAATTATTTAATTAAATTCCCAAAATACAAATTAAAAAGGGGAATTAATTAAATAATAATTAGGTGGCTTTTAAATATTAAAATCACCTTTTTAAAAGGGACGCCACACCTAGGGGAAATAAACTTCTTTTATTTAATAATTTCCCTCTCCTAGGGATTTCGAATTTTGTGCCTCCTTGCTTATAAAAGGAGTGCTAGGATCATTGTTAGACTCATGTTATGATGATATTTATTTTATGCTCCATGCTTGGAGTTGGGATGCATGCCCATTAAAGCTTTCTCTCTCTCTTGCGTGGGAAGTTAGTAAGTTGGTTTGATCAATTGAAGTATTCTCTCTTGTTCTCTTCATTGTGATCTCTTGTGTTGGTATTGGCACATTTATTTGGATGATAAATCTATATTTTTGTGAAGGGTTTGAAGTACTTTTATGACTATTATTGCTGCTGCAATTTATTTAGCCATAACAACTGGTATTGGGGTTTGATCTTTCATATTTTGAAGTTATTTATGCTAGATCTATTTGCTGTGTGTCTAATCAATTATTTCAGATCAAGGGTTGATTGTTTAAGGGTTTTGGAAGGGTTTTATGAGCTGGAAATTATTTAATTAATTTTTCCTAACCCTAGCGACTGGTTTTCAGATTTCAGAGGTAGATTTGAGTGGGTTTCAGTGGGATAAAAATTCAGTTTGTTAGTTCATTGGAAAGATCTTTATTTCTACTTTATTCTGCAATTTATTTCATGCAAAAACTCTAAGTATTGAAGGAGTTATGAATTTTAGAAGATTTCAGTTGTCTGCAAGCTTTCTGGGTTCTTATAAATTAATATTTATTTCAGATCTGCAATTTTGGGGTCAGATTAATATTGGTTTTGGTTGTAGAAATTAGGAGAGATAAGGAGAAAGCAATTTCATAATTTTTGGAGGAGATTTGGTGCCCTAAAAGTGTTGGGCGACCTACTTTTTAGGTCAAAATTAGGGTTTTGGGTTGGCTGTGCAAAATCTGATTTTTGCATATTGTTCCTCATATTTTTATGGTCCATTATCCAAAATTTCAGCTCATTTGGACTTCCCTAGCCAAAGATATGAATTTTTGAAGTTTGCAGCAGTTAGGGTTTGAAAATTAATTATTTTCAGTTGGTGTGATCAGATTTGTATTAATTCCTAACTTATTCTAGAAGGGGATATTACAGTGGTATCAGAGCAACTTTCCTTTGCTCCTTGTGGGTTTGTTTGCAGAGTGAATCATGGAGCTTGCTAGTGTCGGAGGTTTGAGGACCAAGCTCTATAAGCTTGGAAAAATGCTCAAGGGTCCCTCACTTGAGAAGAGCATATTGATCTACACTTTGGAAAATGTGGTAAGTTGTTTGTGTTTGGTTAAGCAATCAGATTGTGGTTTGATGATTTCAGTTTCTAGATCCTTTGGGGGCACAATTGGTTAGATTTTGGGACATACAGATCCGGATGTAAGGCTTGTAGTTATCACTTGTATAAGTGAAATTATGAGGATTAAGGCTTCGAACCACCCTATAATGATCACATCATGAAGGAAATATTTCAGATCATGGTAGACAGTTTTGAGGGTCTTGGTGACACCACAGATGTTCTTTTTGCTAAGAGGGTCACTATTCTAAAAATATGGCAGACATTAGATCTTGGGTCCTAATGATAGACTTGGAATGTGATGAACTCATTTTTCAAATGTTTGACAATTTCTTTACTTCTATTCATAGGGATCATGCAGAGATTGTGGTTTCTTCAATGCAAATTATTATGTCTTCAATTCTGAATGAGGAGGATGATATTTTGATGCCACTTCTAACAATTTTATTTGCCTACGTGAGAAAGGAGAAGCAGGAAGTGTCACCCATAGTAGAAACACTTGCTCAAAGTATAGTAGATCAGTGTCAAGAGAAGTTGAGGCCCTATTTGACTGATGAAGAGCTTGCTGGTCCTGCTGTACATGTGCAACAAAAAACAGTGAAGGAAGAAGACCCATTAGATGAAGAGCAAGGTAAAAGTTCCTCATTGGTTGAAAGTATTTCCTTGTCTTCTAATATTTGCATGCCTAGTGAAGTGACAGAAAAGGGAATCATGAAAGAGGAGCAAAAAGATAATTCAGATCTGCACATGGTAAAGTCAAGTTTGGGGAATGAAGCACCAAAGAAGGATGATGATTTTCAGTTTAAAAAGCTTGCTAATGTAGCCCCTAAGGGTAAGCATTTTGATTTATTATATCCTCATCATATTTTGTCTTCTCCATACCTTGTCACCTATGAATATGATGCTAACAAAAAGGTCAAGGAAAATGGTGCGTTGTTGGATGGAAATTGCAAAAAGAAAGGGGCTGAAATTCTGAGTTATGAAGAGTTTATGGGCAGCATGTATGAAGGAAAAACACATGACATCATTCCAAGGTATGAAGGGTTGCATACTTCTCCATTTCATCTTTGTCATCTTTATGATATACATTTGAAAATTGATGATAAGGGAAGGGTACACTGGCATCTTCTTGGGCAACATGTAGGGAAGAATAAGCATGTGCATAATTTAGTACCCTATGGTTTACCTTGCTACAAATATGATCCAACAAGGGCAGCCTTTGATTGGATAAGAGTAGTCCATGTATTTCCAGTTATGTCATCATTCCTTGAGAACTTTACTTGCATACATGATGGGTATGTTTCTCCATGGGTGAATCTCCAAGGAAACATTGATAAGATGTCCCATAATTATTCTTTGCTAGACCATACTTGGCGTCAATATGACAAACTATATGAAGGTATGAGCTCTTTTGTTTTTGATGATACATTTTTGGCATCTAATGATTGCATGGAATTGAATGGGTGCAAAAAGAAATCAGATTTAGAAGATGGGCTTGTGAAGAGGTATGCTTATGAAGGAAGAACACCATGGGATGCTTATGGTAATTTTCAGTTCGCTGTAATTTTCCGAACAGCAGGCCCCAATGGGCAAATGAATGAGGTTTTTCACCTAAGCACGGGTCTTATGAATGTCCCAAGTCATCACCCACCAAGTATGAAGGCTTGTGAGGAAGAAAAAGGGGCTTTGGATGAAGAAAATGGTAAAGGAAAGAGTGCTGTCCCAAACTCAGAAATTCTGAGTTTTGTAGATGTTGGGAGCAACCCAAGGTATGATATTCTATATTTTATTTCTCCTTCCATATTGAGTTTTGATGGGTATGATTTTGAGCATGATAGGGAGATGGATATGGTGTGTCACATGGGGTATAATGGTCACATTCTTGTTGGTACTTTTGCTCCTAACAATTGGGTGCATGATGGAAGAAAAGAAAGAGTGACTATCACTCTCCCCAATGAAGGAAGCCATAATAGTAAGCTTGTTGGTCCGTATGAAGAAATCATCATTAGAGGACACAAAAGCATGATTGATTCCTATGTTTCTCTTTCTTTCATAAGGGAAAGTCATTTTCACAAAGAAAGGTACAAAGTTCCTTGGTCTATCTATGATAATATTCATACATGCATGCACTATATTTCAGTTTTCTCCTCTTCTTATGAGCATAGAAAAAGAGAAATTTGGGGTATCTTCTTGCACATATTGCTCCATGTGGAATGAGAATAAAAGGATTTGAGTTTTGCAAGTTCGGTGTGGATACAAGGAAATCATTTCATTTCTTTTGTCAAATGATGCTAACTCCTATCTCTTTAGAAGACTTGAAAGAAGGGTGGATCACATGGACTACACTTGGCATGGTAAAAAGTTCATTTTCAGATTTTGAGCTACAGTTATGTCTTCCATTTGAATGTTTGATTGATGTGCTTCCAAAAGCTATGTGTTGGGAATGTTTGGTTGTTGTTGCTTACATTTGGGCTTCAATGGAAAGTTTGGAAAAGGTGAAGGAACATGGTATGAATTCTTCTCAAAGCATTTCATTTTCAGCTATACATGTGGATAATTTT
The DNA here is from genome assembly GCA_018340775.1 of Taxus wallichiana var. yunnanensis. Classification (NCBI taxonomy): domain Eukaryota; kingdom Viridiplantae; phylum Streptophyta; class Pinopsida; order Cupressales; family Taxaceae; genus Taxus; species Taxus wallichiana. Next base: position 692,414,882 of record CM031235.1, on the reverse strand, counting down.
CAGTTGATTATGGTTGAGGATGAAATTTCAGTTATATGGGAGCCACTTGTATTCACTAGATTGATGTTCTTTCATGTTGGGGAAAAGATTTTGAAACATGCTAGCTGCTGCCCCATCATTTTTATGATTGACATCACTATGACCAGCCTCCCTATCACATCTATAATTCAGATTTTTGCCATGCATTTGATGATATGGTTGTTGGTGCTTGATTTTGGCTCATGGGTGAATATTTGGGGGTGGAAACCAACCACTCCAATTCTGATTTTTGGAGATTACAGCAGCACTTGGGGCCACATAACAGAGTTTGGGGTCAGCCCATACACAGAGGAGTTGTACATGCCATGGAGACACATTGGAAAAGTGTTCTTCAACACTTATTTTTCTAATTTGTTTGCTTCATGCGCAGGTTTGAAGAAGAAATTACAGCAGACTACACTCCTAACTTTTAGGAGAATGAAGCGGTCCAAGATATTGCAAATGCTACTTCACTTGAGTGGCATGGGAGCACGACTTTTGGAGTACCACACTTTTGGACATGGACACATGAGCTTGCTTATTGCTTGAGGGCAAGCAATCTTGGGAAGGGAGGACTGTAATGTCCCCATTTTTGAAGACCCTTAGCCTATCATTCCCGTGGGCTTTAGGGATGTTGCAAGGGGAAAAATATATTAAATAATTAGATAATATTGCACGAGAGTGATTTTAATCATTTGACATTATAAAACAATATTTATTTAATTATTTAATATTTATGGAGCAAGTAATGTATTTAATTATTTAATTAAATTCCCAAAATGCAAATTAAAAAGGGGAATTAATTAAATAATAATTAGGTGGCTTTTAAATATTAAAATCACCCTTTTTAAAAGGGGACGCCACACCTAGGGGAAATAAACTTCTTTTATTTAATAATTTCCCTCTCTAGGGATTTCGAATTTTGTGCCTCCTTGCTTATAAAAGGAGTGTTAGGATCATTGTTAGACTTATGTTATGATGATATTTATTTTATGCTCCATGCTTGGAGTTGGGATGCATGCCCATTAAAGTTTTCTCTCTCTTGTGTGGGAAGTTAGTAGGCTGGTTTGATCAATTGAAGTATTCTCTCTTGTTCTCTTCATTGTGATCTCTTGTGTTGGTATTGGCGCATTTATTTGGATGATAAATCTATATTTTTGTGAAGGGTTTGAAGTACTTTTATGACTATTATTGTTGCTGCAATTTATTTAGCCATAACAACTGGTATTGGGGTTTGATCTTTCATATTTTGAAGTTATTTATGCTAGATCTATTTGCTGTTGTGTCTAATCAATTATTTCAGATCAAGGGTTGATTGTTTAAGGGTTTTTGGAAGGGTTTTATGAGCTGGAAATTATTTAATTAATTTTCCCTAACCCTAGCGACTGGTTTTCAGATTTCAGAGGCAGATTTGAGTGGGTTTCAGTGGGATAAAAATTCAGTTTGTTAGTTCATTGGAAAGATCTTTATTTCTACTTTATTTTGCAATTTATTTCATGCAAAAACTCTAAGTATTGAAGGAGTTATGAATTTTAGAAGATTTCAGCTGTCTGCAAGCTTTCTGGGTTCTTATAAATTAATATTTATTTCAGATCTGCAGTTTTGGGGTTAGATTAATATTGGTTTTGGTTGTAGAAATTAGGAGAGATAAAGAGAAAGCAATTTCATAATATTTGGAGGAGATTTGGTGCCCTAAAAGTGCTGGGCGACCTACTTTTTAGGTCAAAATTAGGGTTTCGGGTTGGCTGTGCAAAATCTGATTTTTGCATATTGTTCCTCATATTTTTATGGTCCATTATCCAAAATTTCAGCTCATTTGGACTTCCCTAGCCAAAGATATGAATTTTTGAAGTTTGCAGCAGTTAGGGTTTGAAAATTAATTATTTTCAGCTGGGTGTGATCAGATTTGTATTAATTCCTAACTTATTCTAGAAGGGGATATTACACTAGATAAATCCATGATCCACAAGTAAAGTCAAACCTCACAGTGTAGAAGATCATGGTGCGATACCATTGTAACGTCCCACATCTGGGATCAATAGAAATTAGGCAATCAACAACTCCTTCAATACACCAATCAACTGAAAATAGCAAAACTCAATCATAAACCACTTGAACTAGTTGAGTAGGTGACTCAATAAACCCAAATATAGGGGTTTAATGACCTCCATCAACAACTCTTCACGATAATCCTCAACTGAACTTAAAAATCAGATCTAAACTTCTAATGCAACCAAGTGTATTTGCACATCACACAAACAATGACACAATTGTAATGGATACTGAAATTACTCACGACATTCAGCCAATCATGACCGTTAGAGGGTACAAATCCGGAGTTAATCCTTTCATTCAAGTCATTGAAGTATTGATCTAATATTTCATATATAGATCAATATAAAGAACATCAGACCCAATCAATTCCACTGCCAAAAATGATGATGACACATACTTTAAACTCAGATCACCTCCACTACTACAGTTCGCTGTTATACAACTCCAAAATACCATTAACCAAGCCTTATTTAAGATGTCACAGATCAGCAACAAACAATCACCTAAATCACCTTGAAAGGAACTCAAAATTATTATTAAACATGCAATAATCCAGTCGCTGCATTCAGACCATTAGAGACATGCACGTGTATGGGTATTAAAGCCCATAATCAGTGCTTGCACATCTTAAAGACGACGTTATGCTTATGCAAACAATGCTTAATAGTTCGTTGGTCCACGTAAGCTCAGACATGCATTAAAATATTTGATATTTACCCCCAACTGAGTCGTTGTTAGGAAGGAGAGAGCAGCAGACTGTCACACACCCAAAAGCAGTCCCAAAAATATCTAATTAACTCGCTGTAGCTGAGATCAATCAATTTACTGGGCTTAGCACATAAAAGAATGCATCAAACATTTAGTATCCACTCCCAAATGGAGTTGCTGTTTCAGGGAGGAAGATAGATCTAATAATTAATAACTATGGACCTCTAGATGAACTCGCTGGTCAAGGAGAGAACAACAAACTCTATTGATAGAAGTCAGATTATTAAGCATGTAAACCCACTACCAACTTGTCCACATATATAGCTGTAATAAAGGAGATAAAAAACAATGCATTAACTCAGTCGACCCACTCCAAATAATATTCCAAATCAGTCGACATGCATAATAGTAGAGGTTGCTGCAAATAAGATAGTAACAATCGAATTTCTTCTAAAAATGCCCAAAAGAGTTACAAACATGCCGAGGTTGGTCACTGCAATTATGACACATGAGCACACAGAAATTTGATCATTCACCACTTAAAAATAATCCACAAATACTGAGAAACAAGTCGCTAGGGCTGACATGCAAGTCACAACCAAGTCGATTTGCAAGAACTCATGGAAATACTGCAATTGAATATCATAATCAACTCAATAAACCTCCCACGCAAGAGAGAGAGAGAGAGAGAGAGAGAGAGAGAGAGAGATTAATGGGCATGCATCCCAACTCCAAGCATGGAGTATCAAAATAACTTCATCATAACACAAATGTAACAATGATCCCAAACTCTCCTTTTATAAACAAGGAGGCACAAAATTCGAAATCCCTAGGAGAGGGAAATCATTAAAAAAATAGTTTATCCTTCCTAGGTGTGGCGTCCCCTTTTTAAAGGGTGATTTTAATATTAAAAGCCACCCAAATATTATTTAATTAATTCCCTTTTTAATTTTGCATTTTGAGAATTTAATTAAATAATTAAATATATCAATTGTTAAATATTAAATAATTAAATAAATATTAATTTATAATGTCAAATGATTAAAATCACTCTCTAGGCAATATTATCTATTTATTTAATATACTTTTCCCCTTGCAACATCCCAAAGCCCACGAGGAAAGATAGGCTAAGGGTCTTCAAAAATGGAGACATTACATATTTTTGGGAACCAATGTTGAGATCCTTTTAGTTTGGTTAAGCTTGTTGAGATTTGATTATAGTTAATCCACACAAACCGTTACAGGCCTATGATTACACATTCAGTAGAAAGTTTAAAGTTTTTCTACTTTTTATGGATGATTTTTCAAGAATGTGCTGGGTCTACTTTCTTAAAGCAATATTAGATGCTTTTAAAATTTGTGCAAAGCTCGCTCAAGGCTTTGGTTAAGACTAAAAGAGGACAAGGGAACAAGACATTGAAATTGGATAATGGAGGTGAATTCACTTCAAATAAATTGAAAGATGTTGCAGCCAGTACAATCTGACTGTGATGGGTCTTACGCAAGGGCAGCAGTTCAACTAATACACAAAGCAAGATGTATGCACTCCATAATAATGTCCAATCCAAGTATATGATATTCCCATGTTTACTGACATCTTTTTCTGTACTGCAAGAAGAAAGAACCCCGACCATCAAAACTATCCATAAGAGACTGGTTCTTGTTCTCGCAGTCCATCTTCCATGGGAACCAAGCAGATGTATTATTAAGGAAATTAAAAGATATGTTGTCTTCAAACAAGAGCTCAACTGTCACCATTGACCATGCATCAATTGATCGACTATCAATCTTGACAGTTGGCTCCGATCTATGCTTCTGCCATCTATGATTCTTCACAGCCAAATAATGAGCATAGTGTCTGCCATTCCACTATTCCTGGCTGTAGGAATGCCAATACCTGGGCTGAGAGAGAGAATGCCCCCATCTCCAAAGTGAGGATGTCAATATGGCTTAGCCGGGGATGTAGAATGTTCTGATTTTTGTTGATAAGAAGATTTCATGAATCGCTCACTATTTCCTTCCTTTTGGTGGAAGAAGCAATGGTTGTTTCAAGGTCTATCTTCCGCTGAGCAGAGGGAGAAAATCATGTTGACTATTATCTGCCATTATGGTCTTAGGGCAGACAATATCTGCTTTCTCTGGTGTAATCTCTGGCTTAATAAGAGTGAAAATACCCCGTCCATGCTTGCCAAGTCTCTGGTCTAATCTCATTTGCAGAAGCAATTTGGAATCAATGCCTTCCATATGCTTCTCAAGTTTACCAATGCTAGGATAAAACTGCTCATTAGTGATAACCAAAGCTTCATCATGGAGAGATAAACCAGATGAAGCACCATCATCAGAAGTGCAAGAAACATCATCATTGTATGAAAAACTTGATCCTCTTGCATTACTTCCATTGAAAAAGTCAACACCATCCTGTGATCAAGGAGCGGATCCTTCCACTTTATCCAACTTTAATTGTTGAAGTATTCCGTCTTCCTCTTTTTAATTCATGGCATTCTAGAAAATACACTTAATTGTGCTATCCATAACTTGAATCTACGATTCCAATCATGAACATGATCATCATACTTTTAAAAATCAATAGCATACTTGGAATTTTCATCACTGCAGATTTTCATATGAATATGAAATCTCCTTCACAAGAAATTGATTATGGAGTATCAACTTTAGGATATCCTTATCCTTCTCAGCCAACTGTATTCAAAGTAACGTGACCTCTTCAAAGGCTCTACATGGCCCTCGTGTAACGACACACCATGAATTTTGAGTTGGATCACGTCATTTGCCTTATTCAAGAGCTTCTCAAAAGTCTCCCACCCGACGTTAGGCAATTTGATGTTCTCGATATGGCACCTCATTGGAATCGTGATTTTCAATAGCGCCATATCTTGTGTTTTAATCCAGTCGTCTTTCTCACTTGCATTAACAGGTTCCTTCTCATTGCCCTTGAGAAACACTCAACGGTCATAATTACTTGAAGATTACTCCGCTTTTTGCCTCACAAGGGTGTAACTACGATATGCAAGCTTAATAGAAGCAATGCATGATGAATTTGGAGGACAAAAAAATAAACCCAATATAACAGGAAAGAGTCAAACCAGACACCTCATGAAAGAGCTATCAGGGTAAAAATTTCGGTACAGTTTAGAGCCAATTCAGGCAAGAAACTTTAAATAAATCAGAAAAGCCTAGCCCTCCATGAAATAGGTTCTAGTGCTCAGTATGACCCTTCCTTAGGCCCTTTTGCAAATCTAAAAACTATAGGGGGATGTGTGTTTTGGAAGCAAAGAATGCCTGTGAGTGGAATTGCACACTGATATAATACAACAGAACTGTCAGCTTTGTAATTCCACATCAGAACTGCAAATGCTGGCATTTTGTAGCGGAAATTGAAAATCTGAAACAATACATCGAAAATGCAAACTCTGAAGTTCTACAGCAGAATTATGAACTACGATATTTCAAAATGGAACTGGGAACTCTGAAATTCTACAGTAGAACTGCGAACTCTGAAATTCTAGAGTGGAACTGCGAACTCTGAAATTATACAGTGGAACTGTGAACCCTGGAACTGATAGATCTGAAATCAAAATGGAACTTTGAACTGGTAAAAAAAAAGAAATCGAAAAATGTGACTGGGAACCACGCAATGGATCAACCGCCAACTGAAACTCTTCACAGGAAATGCAAATTATAACTGTGCAAAGTGGAAATGGCGAATAGGAAATTTGCAAACTGGAAATGAAAAATGGGACTGTGCAAACTGGAAATGAAAAATGGGAATGTGCAAACTGTAAAGGGCAGATAGGAAATGTGCACTCATAAAATGTTTCTAACACCATTGATCAACAAAATGATATCTTATGCTCCCAATTCAATCTTGCCTCACTTTTTTGCATTCTTCAAACTTATGGAGTTCTTCATGAAATAAGATAGGATTTTATCTGCTTTGATATCTTGGTTAATTTTACACCTATATCCATATGATTCATGCATTGAATTCTCAGCACACCATAGTTACCAAATCCGGCTGGATCTGCAGAAAATCTGGCCGGATCCGTATTTTTCAGCCAAACTGGATAAATTTGGTCTGGGTTGGCCCTAATTTAGGAAAAAAATATTTTTATTTTTTAAAATTTTCTGTAGTTTTCTGGAAAAAAGTCAACTATCAACCTTATATATTAAAAATATACTAAGTAGCCGAAACGGCACCCCTAGACCCCCTGGAGCGGGTACGGCACGTTTCGGGAGCGGGGAGCGGGAGCGGCTTGGGAGCGGCCAGGCAGGTCCGGATACGGCTGGATACTTCTGCAGCCGTACCCAGCCGTTTCCTGCTGTTTCCTGGCCCAAAACTGTATTTTTTTTTTGTTCTTTTTTAATTCTGGTTTAAATTTAATATATCATTACAGCAGAAATTACAGTTTTCACAGCACCATTATTCTACAGAAGGTATAGTTTAAATTTAATATATCATTACAGCAGAAATTACAGTTTTCACAGCACCATTATTCTACAGAAGGTATATTTTAAATTTAATATATCATTACAGCAGAAATTACAGTTTTCGCAGCACCATTATTCTACATAAGGTACCAAGTACAAGCCATCATAAACATGGATAAAAATAGCATGTATGAGATAAATCATAAATGTAATAAACACCTCAACTAGATATGATAGGGACAATTGAAATTATGAATGTATGAGTAGTTTGTTGTGGCTATTTAGCTTGTTTTGTTTTTCATATGCATAACATGTGGTTAATTCTTATTTAGAAGGCTGAAATTTATATATTTTTAATTTTTATATAGTTTTTGTACTGCCATATCCTACGCCGTATCGAGGTCAATTTTTTTTTGCCGTTTCCATGTATCGGGTACTCTGCCTCCTGCTTCCGTATCCCAAACGTTTTGGCAACTTAAGAAACTATAACATTTTACATTACATTATTAAAGTTTTTCATTGTATTTGTCAAATTTTCATATTTGTAAAATTCAACTCATATATATTTCGGACCGGATTTTTCCGAACCTTTTCAAGAATTCCATATTTTCGGATTTTTTGCCCTCCTGAACAGATCCAGATTTCCGGACCTGGTAACTATGCATCACACAATAATAATGTAGTCACAAAGATATGGACAAAGGTTCAAAACTAAAGAGGATGGGAAAAGATAAGCAACGAAATCAAGCAAGACCTTCACGAACACAAAGGTGAAGCAAAACTGTGTCAAGGATGGGCTCTAAGTTAAACTAATCTATCCTATGGTTAAGTGTAATGTCCCCATTTTCGAAGACCCTTAGCCTATCATTCCCCGTGGGCTTTTGGGATGTTGCAAAGGGAAAATTATATTAAAAATAATTAGATAATATTGCTTGGATAGTGATTTTAATCATTTGAAATTATAAAACAATATTTATTTAAATATTTAATATTTATAAAGCAATGGAAGCATTTAATTATTTAATTAAATTCCCAAAATGCAAAATAAAAGGGGAATTAATTAGATAATGTTTGGGTGGCTTTTAATATTAAAAACACCCTTAGAAAGGGGACGCCACCCCTAGGGAGGATAAACTACTTTTATTTAATGATTTCCCTCTTTTAGGGACTTTGAATTTTGTGCCCCTTGTTTATAAAAGGAGGTCTTGGGATCATTGTAAGGATCATGTTGATGAATCTATTGTTTTCACTCCATGCTTGGAGTAATGGGATGTATGCCCTAGCTCTCTCTCTTTCATTGTAAGCTTCATTTGGAAGCCATTATTGAAGAATATTGAAGACTCCATTGTTCTCTCCATTGTGCTCTCTTGTGTTGAATGAATTTATGCATTGTCTCTCCATTCTAAGCATTGGCGACTTGTCTAGAGTATTGGCGCATTTTATTGAGAGTAAAATCTGCATGTTATTGAATATTGTGAAGGGTTTTGTGGTGCTTTATGATCTGCTGGTTATTATTGCATTAATTAGAGCTATTATGCCAAATTAGTGTTTACTCTCTCTAGTCAGGTGAATATAAAGGTAAGATTCATATCTGTGTCCCATACACTATAAACTCAAATGAAGAAAATAATGTTGTCCTCTCGAGAAGCAAAGATATCCCTATTTGTGCTCTTGCAAAAGACACTTAGTGTAATTGCTTTTTCTATGAGAAATGGGTGCAAGTATATTTTATCTCTATGCTTTGAATTGCATTAAGTGAACTATGAAAAAAATGTGCCTCAAGGGAAAGTTTGGTCAAGTGTGTATGTGCATATTTATGGAACTAAATGTATTTATGATCAGAATATTTGGTAAAGTAGGAATGAAAAATTGACATTGTTGTTGTTTATGTTTGGACTTCTATTTTGGCATTATTTTTTTCACGGCACTTTGAGATTGACATATGGACTCCCACCTTGCATCGTTTTGAAGCGTATTCGAGCACAATCAACCGGGCAGTCATTGGTTCTTCTTGATGAAGTGAGTAGTACCTTGACACTAATGTATATTTATGACATTCTGTTGATTTAAAAAATTTCGTGAATGCATTCTGTCTTACAGATTTAGTTTTTATAACTTATTTTATCCTGTACTAGTTTTCAGTAATTTGACTTTGGATAGTGCTTCAGTGGTTTAAATGTTCCATTAAATTTTGTTTGTCATGCACCAAAGTAAACAAATTCCCAGATATTATGCACATTTATTATTAGTGCTACTGCTGGATATTTATCAATCTTTCCGTGAGATGAATAGTTAGTATGGTAAATCCATAAAAGATGCAATGCCATTGCCTCCATCTATTTGTGTTTTAGCTAGTTACTAACAATTCCCTACCCCTTGCATGAAAAGGGAAAACACATACTTGAGAGTTCTTTTTGTTTGCATGGATGCATTTCTCTTCTAGAACTAAAGGCTATTCGGTTTTGTAATGGTTTCCCTAAACCCCACACCATTAGAGAAAGTGTGTGATTATATCAAATATTAACTATAATTGTTGGCAATACTTTGCAATTGTCTTCACCCCATGTGGAAAACAGCTCAATTTGTGACTTCACGCATCACCTTAACACCATGACCGTATGATGACTTGAATTTGTGCCTTGAAGCCTTCCTCACTATGTGAGTCTAATGAAAATAGTAGGGTGCATGCCCACAAACAAGAGCTGCTCAAACCTCTCTTAACTGGAATTTCCCCTTTATCCAAACACCTTATGAGACTTAATATACCTTCAAAATGTAAACAAATTTACCATCCTTTGGAGAAATGAGGTAGGCATGCAAAAATAATACCACCAATTACAAAGTTGAGGGAGAAATGCAATCAATGCCCAAGGACAATGAGTAAGTATAAGTTGTAGGGACGCATGCTTGAATGACATTCAATGGGCCTTGGTACTAGTTAAGGGGATCTCATATGACCGGAACAGACAATGACTTTGAACTCTACGATACGCTCACAAAGAAATGTATATCCTATTCAATTGTGCAACCATCATCTCCCATAATCATAAAACTAAAAACACAAATACTTTAAACGAGATAAATAAGCAATTATTGCTTACATTGGATTGCGGATCGGGAAGAAGTCATCCGGATGCCGAACAAATAATAGATAGACAAAAAGAAAGAAAGAAATTATATCAATGTCCACATATAAAGATGTGTTGGAATTTATGACAAGTAATTGCATATATGATTAAATTTAGTGACTGAAAATACACACAAAAAAAAAGTTGATCGCAAGGAATTACCACAGAGAAACCCAATGTAGTATAAATGTACTAATTTGGGGCTGTGCCTCCTTATGTCAACGAAAATCAGCAAGAATTGAATGCCAATTGCTCCCATGGATCCTCCAAGAACATTGTGGGAGTATGACTAGACTCCTGCACAATGTCCTCACAAGCTCGTCCTACTCTGCAACTTAGTCATGACAACTTGCTTCTCTCCTACACTCTATTGTACAAGCTTTTCTACAAATCTAGATGATTTTATTGTTACCAAAATATTGTGTAACATTATTAAATAAATTGTATATTATTAATAATGAGTTTATAGAACTTGGTGTCCCTAGATTTCATCCTGAAATCTGTGACTACCCTATCCGAAATTTTTCGTACTTTTAAAATAATGGGTCGTTTTGTGTTTTTATTGCCAGAAAGTTCTTGTATTGCGTCAAGATATTCCCAAAGAGCCATATTAGCCATTTTTGCCAAATACCCAGATGCCCAAAATTGTTATATTTTGTCATCGGGTTTGTCTGCAGGAAAAATTTGTATTTAATTATTTTGAGCCCCGTTTGAGGCAATTAGCGCTCCGTTTTAACTCTGTTGTGATCGTACATATTGTTATTCCCATATACCAGTAGGGTTTTAACCAGGAATAAGTTCTGCGCTTTATTTGTGACTTTTGGCAACGTTTTGTGTTTTTGTGTTTTCCCGTTTCGTTTTCTGTGAAATTTCTCTAGATCAATTCCTTTGCCGGTTTGGCCTGATTCTTGGCCTGGAGTAACTGGGATCATATACGCACATTATGCCAGAAGGAAGTTGCCATCGGAGGTCAGTTCCTTCAGGGAAAGGCAAAGTCATGCACCAAAAAGCCTCTTCTGGGCTGGCCGCATTTTGGAAAACAAAGAATTAGAGTGGATAATGGGAAAATTAGAAGCAGTAGGCAGGTGGGAATTTTGTACCTACCTAGTAGGGTACTTTTTCCCATGATAGAAAAGTCACTTAAGTTGCAGTGGGAAAATTAGAGGCAAGGAAATAGGTGGGAATTTATTGCCTGTCTTGCAGGGTAAAAATTTCCATTGTAGAATAAAAGAAAAGTCACTTAAGTGAATCATGAGATTTTATTACCTGCCTTGCAGGGTAAATTATCCCATTACCATGTGTTTCCTAAAAATAGAATTATTCATGCCAAAAAGTGCGACCCCTTTAGGGAGATAAAGGCAGCCTTTAAAGTGATTAAATTAATTAATTTCTCTTCTAATTTTGGCGCCCAAGCATGGAGAAAAGTCAACAAAGATAAAGGGGAATAAAGGAGGTTGAAATAGATTGTCTAAAATTAAATAAATAATATTTATTTAATGCAGCCCCCTCATGTGAAAAAGTGCGCCCCATTTGGGAGATAAATAATACTTTTAAAGTATTAAATGATTAAATTAATTCCTATTTTCAGTGGCTAAGGTTAAAGCACACTGTGAAGCTTAAGTGGAGTGAAGAGTGGATGATTAAATTGAATAAATTTAATTTATTTGATGGTTGTCCTTAAACATGCAATTTTAACATATCAGTTAAAGAGAAAAACATGATTTTTAATTAATTAATTGCCAGGAATAGGAGGGGCAATTATTAATTATAGAATTATGAGGGTTATATAGGCATGGGCTGCCCTATGGATGAATTAATTAATTCACAGGTAAAGAAGTGCAGCCCAGAGGAAAAGTGCGCCCAATATTGAAGAGGATTTTTGCCCAGAAGAAGGTGGATTTAATGCTGAAAGCTTCCAATTTTGGCGCATGCATTGAAGGAGGTTGATTTGTGTTTGCATAAGTGATACAGGTGCTCAGGTGAAGTTGGAAAAATTCATGCTCACTTTGCATGCAAATAAAACATCAATTTTTGGGGCAGCAGGCTTGAATAGTGTAGATTTTTATGATTAAAATTCATTGTTCATGTTCCGGTTGCCATCTTTGTCTGAATTAATTGTAGGAATTCATTACAAGTGCTTTACAAAAGAAAAGGAGCTTTAATCAATGTCCAATACATTGAATATATCCTCCGAATCTGAAGAATTATCTAGATCTGCACTAGTTTTGAAGAAATCCGGCAAAATAAGAAGAAAAAGAATTGTTCAGACAAAGATAGACAAAGCCATGGCAAAGAGGGATGAAAAAGAAAGCACAACAGAGTCATGCATCACTTCCAAATTTGCAGACATATGAGACACAGATCTTTGTCCTAACCTCTTTCCGAATTGATTGATAGCTCCAGAGTAGGAAAGACTTCACTCATGCGTGCAGTTAAAAGTAGTGGAATTATTCGAGCTATAGCCTTTCCATACACAACCCAGTTGCCAGAGTTCGTTATGGAGTGTGCTAGGTCTTACCATCCTTCATCCAGATCAGTGCGAGATGCTACGGGGAAAACAATAATTCGATTGGACGCAGAGTTTAATTATTGTTTGAAGATTCCGGCTCGAAAGGTGGTGACTTCCATTAGCATTCAGGATGCCGGCAATGGTGGGAGAAGCATAGAGTTGACTGCGTGAACATAATGAACAACAGATACATGAAGAAGCCCAGATCTCCTTCTAAGTTCCCAAGAACTCTTCCGCGGTCCAATCTGGTGCAAGAGGTTGATGATATTGTCAAATTGTTATGCAGGATTAATGGTGAGGCGAATGCTCACACTTTCCGTACATGGATGTATGCTTTCATCAGGACCATTGAAGTCAACAAGGTTGATTCCATAATCAATTGGTCGGAAATCATTAGCGACAACATTGGTGAGCAACTCGGAATGTGAAGCATACTTTCAGCTTCAAAATGACTTCCTACTTGGTGTACGCTGCAGCTTCACAAGGCATCTTCTCCAAGCTGGATAGATGTGGCATTCTTTCTAAGGACCCCATTTTCGAGTGCTACCCACAACTTACTGTACCTGCGTGCGAGAAAGATTTCAAAGTGGTCAATGATGGATTCTTCTACGAATTCATTTGCAGGCTAGACAGGGACCTAAAGGCCAACAGGGTGAGCAAGGAAGCGTGGGAAGTCTGTATCCAGAATTGGCAGTCTATTCATTCAGTTTGCAGATTTCACATACCTCAGGGTTACTGGCTTTTCTGGAGAACCGGTTAAGCTGCCCAGATATCCGAATGATAGATTGATCACCATGGAGCTGAGCAGACAACTTGTGGAGATACACGACCTTCAGTCGAAACGGCACAAGTCTACGGGCTTCTTCCCGATCACTGTGGGACATTATAGGCTGCGCAGCATTCAAGAGTTCTTCATGGCATGGCTGAACTTCGATCCATTTGGAGTAGCCGAGAAGACGATCTCCCAGGAGTACGCACATGTGCCTTCATTAGAGGATTTCTGGATGAAGTGCAAAAGTGAGTACGAGGTTAGAAAGAAGGATTTCAGCAGGCTATCAACACGGCAAGTGTTCGACTTTGGACTAGCGCGGATACCTGCGGATCTTAAAGATGATGGGAATGTGTTACTTGACACTTACCATCAAATGGGAGGAGATAGAGCCGTACTTCAGGATAATGTAGGGGTGCTATATGATTGAGAAAGGTCTGGCGTTGTTTTGGTGAATACTTCAAACTGGTTGCTGACGAAGGGATACTGCCTTGATGAAGCACTGATGAATCAAATCACGGGCAACTTCGGCACAGGAGATTCCCTCAAGAGGAAGCACAAAGGAGAAAGCAGTAGAAGGTCCGAGAAGTTGAAAGTACACAAAAGATCTCAATCAAAGGAGAAGATCACTTCCACGGCCATGACTTTAGTTTCGGCTTCTCTAGTATCCAGTACTTCACCGACTGTTGCACCTCAGCAAGACACTTCCATGCCTCCACTGAATCCGGCGTCATTCATCTTCTCTCGCAACCACTTCGCTTCAAAGACTGCTCCAGAAGAGATGTTGAAGTTGCAGATGGCAGAGTTCGAAAGAGCTTTGTCCTTGGATGATTCAGAAGATGGCAGCCATAACACTGTAGCACTTTTTGATGGAGAGGAAACAAAGCGGGAGATAGTAGTGCACTCAACAACTTCTCATTCTCTAAGAAGTAACTTCTCAGAATGGTTGGCTTCGTAGTTGGTTCCAGAAGCTAGAGTGGAGATGAACTTGGAAGAACACGACTTGCAGCTACTTGGAGCCTAGGTGGAAAAGACAGAAGACCTAAAGTTGCTAAGGTAACTTCAAGGTTGATCATCGAGGAGTTGGGCGTAAGTTCGGCCGAGATGTCGATTACGGCGGAAGGAAAGAAGAAGATGAGCTCACGGCAGAAGATGTAACAGTAACCAGAGTACCCATCGGTCAAGCCACCACAGAAGGATTGAAGTAGGATACACAGACATTGATAGATGCTCTATTCCTTAGGCTTGACAGAGAAAAGGCGGAGAAAGACGAGCTTCAGAAGCAGGTATCTTAGTTGTGCAAGATCATAGCCAAGGTTGCTAAACCTTCCACTCAGCCCATTTCAGAGCAGGTGAGTGATCATCTTATGCAGGAGATGGAGGATGCAAGCAATCAGGTGAAAGCTATTGATGAATGGAAGAATCTGATTATTCGTCAAGCTTCTGTACAACTTGGAGAGGTGCCACCCGCCTTGAAGGTTATGAATGATGCAGCAAATCAGTTGAAGCAACTGGTGATGAGCATAGTAGATATGAACACAGTTGTTGAGAGTAACCTGAGTACTTTGGCCGAAATCAACAAGCTGCTGGGAGATGTATTGGTTGCAGAGCAGATTGTACCGGATGGATCAGTTGAGAAGGGGAAGCAGCTGGAGTTTGCAGTATCTTTCCGTTTGGAGATCTATAGAGTTTTGTTGAAGAGGATGCAGGCACTTGAGAGTAAGACATCGTCCTTACCAGACAGTATTATTTCTTTCACTGAGGAGGAAGTGGTCGGAGATGTTACTTCATACGTACGGATCATTCCTAGCAGAGTGCCTAATTCCCTGGAAGGGTCTCTTCTGATGGTACAAAAGAGAATTGATGGAGCTACTAAACCTTTCACGATGAATTCCATTAGCAGACTGGTGGCACTGCAGGCGGATATTGCGAGGTTCGGGCCAAGCTTGGAGGATGTGGAAGCGTGTATCAAGGTGTTGAACGAAGGATTGCTTGTAGTTCAGGACAAAAAAGGAAGCAGTGGCTAAAACAGATGGGAAGATCTTGAATCACATGTTCGACAAGTATATCCAATATCAGAACAAAAAGAAGACATAAATGTTACAGCTGGCTTGACTTCTTCTATTTTCCACGTTCCCGGATGAAATTGTAAAACTTTAAAGTTATTGGTTTTGAAACCATTACTTAAAGTTATGTGGAACAATTCTGTTAGTTAAGTGATACATGTGTCACTTAAGGAGAAGTTAGTGGAGGATGATTGCCAAATGTCATCTTTACTTGTTGTTTATGTTTCAGTTCAGTTGAGTTTCCCATTTGTACTTTCCCTCCTACATTCTATAAGTAGGAGAAGAACCTCCGGGTTAATAATCAAAATTGTAAGCAGCATCCTTGAGTCCCAGAATTTGTGCTGAAACCCTTGAGAGCCACTTGAAGCAAAGGAATATACAGGAGCAGATTTCCGGAGAACTTTGTGTCACGGTGTATTGTGTTTCTAGCTTTTATATCTTAGATCTTTTAAATAAACTGTGTTATTTTAGATCTGGATCTAGAGCTGCCTTTGCTTATAATTCTGTGTTTATATCTATTGGTTTCTTCTATGTGCATGCAATCAACTTTGTTATCTATTGATTGGGATGCACATCTTCCCCATTTTTTCTCTATGTTTATATAATTCCCTTCTTCTATAAATATTTTCTTTCTTTAAACAATCAAGCTTACTTGTAATTCTGAGCTAATACAACTATGGTTCATGAGCTGAACAGTTAAAGTAAAACCCCATATAGATACTAACATACTTTAATTGACAAATCTGACACGGGAGCCTCATCGGTAAATGAGGGATATTTATCTCATGATTGCCCGTGGTTTTGTGCTATGCGAGAAAATCTAGCCAACAAAACTCATTAATAATATAGTTGTAATAGTTTTATTATTGGTGAGTTGTGAGAACAACTCACGTAGCTATTTTAGTGTGAGAGATATCCTAGAGATTAGCTAGAGATATCTTAGGGATAAGTTTGAGAGATTGTAGGGATTGAAGATCATGTTTGACTCCACCATTGTAGGGGTTAATTGATCTATATATGTAACTCTCTATCAATGAATACATTATCCTGGATGCATACAATTTGAATATTATTATATTGGGTGCTAATTCTGCATTATTGTTCTAAATTTCATAAAGAAACTCTGAGCAAATATTTCATTTATTATTATATAAGCCCAACGGGCATATTAATGCTTTTGCATGAGTATCCAAATGACATAGAAGACTTGTAAGTAGGAATGCCTTGTCAATGCAACGATCAGAAGGTAGAATGCTATGGTTTCTGTTCTAGGCAGTTGAGTTCCTTGTTTGTCTTATTTAGACGAATTTGGTGGTTTTGACAATATGTATCCAAATGGGCCGAACTTTTCCAGTTAACCCTGTTTTCTGCTGATGCTTATTTGACAAATTCGTCACTTGACAAATTGGTCTGTTACAAGGTGATTGATCAGTAATCTGTTGGACAACATACTAAATTGTTGGAACTTAGATGTGTTATAGGTGGAAGTGATTAATTACAACAATTGTAGCATAAAAATAATTTTATAATTTCAACCAAATAAACCATGCATAAACGGAGATAAGAATACTCACAAAGAGAACAATTTTTGAATTAAATAACTGCTTCATTGCTATGAGAGCTATATACTGCTTATTCTGAAAAGAGATGACAGCGATATTTTCCATATTATTACAAAAGAATGTAGCAATTTCTGAGAAGAGATGTCAAGCTACCATACTCTCTTTACAATATGGTAGCAATCTCTAAGAAAAAATGCAAAGCTACAACCCTCTTTCTGATTTTTACATTTGGATGGCAATTCCTTTATAGCCCTTTTTGGTAGGAAATGAACAATCTGAAAATAGAAAATGAAGCGATTAAACTTGGAAACTAAAATGCCATGTGACAAGTTTTCCCTAGGAAGCTGAGGGGACATGTTGCAACATGAGACTCATCAAAACACAAAATTACAGTTTCTGGAGTTTTTGAGATTTTTGATTCATTTTTGTATTTTGCATTTTCTGGGTCCTTTGGAACATTTTTAAGAAAATATGATGTCCCAAAGAAAAGAAATGATGTAGAGAAAATCCTAATCTTTCCAAAGCATCTTACAATTTTGGATTCCAAGCACTGATAAAGAAACTTTGACCCCAACAAGCTGACTTTCTTAAGGGGAGCTGATCTACCATGTTGATCAGTATGTGAATACCGGTTGGTTGGCGAGAACGGACACTCCTATTTGATTCCAATAGTGGTCTTAACGAAATTAGAGAGACCATGGAGAGTCTGGAATTGTTTAAGCAGCTCTCATAGAGCTTCATGATGCTAGTAATGAAGGAGTCGGAAGTACCAATAGCACACACCATTTGGAAAATAGGCTTCTTGTATCCAAGTTCAAGGCCTTTCTAAAGCCTTATCAGCCTCCTCAAGAATATCCTGAAGAGTAAAAAATTGTAGTCAATAGTCTGAAAGTCTCTTCTGAAGCCTGCCTGCTACCTTTCTTGTAGATTTCCACTCTCAAAGTACTCATGAATTTCATGCCCATTATTATGGCATAAGGTATGCCGAATCATAACAGCCTTGTAGCTATTTGTTTTATAAGTATGCCACGAGTTATGATGAGATGGATGATGTGCTGCAGCCAAGAGGGATGAACTCTTAACAAACCTCATTAAATAGCTTTTCCATAGGGAAGGCAAGTGAATCCACACTATTTTGAGGAAATCTGCATGAAGCCCCTCGTAATCTGCTACTTGCAAATAAACAAATTTCAAATATATCTCTTAACAATACATGAAGAGAATAAGAGACAGCTGAAGATGAAGAGGAGGCTCGGACAATGTTCTGATCTAGAATATTGTAAAGAGTAGGACACCTAAGCTTGCGGGTCAATGTGTCGGGTTTTCCTTTGAAGGAGGGTATGCCAGGCGATAGAGGGCATCAAGGAGCTCGTTGTGTTGAGGCAAGGAATGTTTCTTCTGCCGAAGGAGACAACAATAGTCTCTTCATATGGAGGGTACGGAAGGAGGGTCATTGGCTAGGACAATAGAAAGCTTCTAATGCATAGGACAAGAGTCATTGTACCATCGATTCATAGGACAAGAGCCATGTGGATGGGAAGATGTAGAATGATAAATGGTGTGGGGAAATCAGTGCCTGTCAAAGGACATCAAATGAAAATCATACGTGATCGTGACGATAGAGAGAGCAATAGTGAACATAAGATGGGCAAGGAGGTGGAATAACTAATGGCATACTAAGCGTCAATGGTGTGGTGGATATTTGAGAATCCCTGTCAAAGGGAAGGAGGGTTGAGAGGTGGTGTGGAGAATGAGAGTCAAAACTCCATGATCATTGAGCAGAGGCTAATGGGAGATTAGAAAATCCTGAATCTGGGGAATTAGAGGCCTTCTTGTGAGAATATAATCCTCATATTTGTGCCTGTCCTATGGGGAAGCTATTAAATCTGTGGGAAACATAATAACCCATTAAGAATACAAAGACAATGTGATTCTAAAATTTTACCAACTAGAGAATGAAATTCAATCACACATAGTTTACTTTATACATCTAGAGGAATTATCAACAACCTCAAATATTGTAAGATCTTGTTTTGTTTGTGAAATTGTATGGTTATTCACACACTCTATTGAAATTAAGGATGGCAACTCTCAAACTGGATAGGCTTGCTTTGTAAATCATGTCGAACATAATTATTTAGATCATTATAGTGGACTGAGTAGTGGTGCAGATGAATTGGATTAAGTTGTTGGGACTGGATTAAATTATATTGATGGTTGCGAATTAGATCTTATAGGAGGTTTTTGATTTAAAAAATGTTCAAATTGTCATTTTAGAGCCTAGAGCGCCTAGGGCTATGGAGAGTTAGTGTCACCTTCTAATCGTTGTATGATATATGTTTTATAATGTTTTGAAGTATTGTAAATACTAGCATCAAAACATCTCTTTTATATCAATTTTAATTTTAAATAGGTGATTATGCATAATTTTGTATCTGATATGGCTCCAAACCTCTTTCCATACATCCTCAAAATGTTTTGAAATTCCAAACCTTGTTGAGCCTTTCCCTTTCTCAAACCTAGCAATTTTTTTCAACATTGCTAGAATGGTGCCAGCTGTTGTTTTCACTATTGTACGTTTAATTATTTGTGATGTAACAGAAGATGCATGCTTGAGAATAAAGACAAGATAAACAAGCCTAAAGGAAATATGATTTTCGAGCTAAAGCTTTGCCCCGCACAGGAAACACATGCACAAGGGGTGTGTCTTAACACATTTTGATTTTCTCAAGGAAAATAAATGTAGGATGGTTTATTTATGTACATGGTAATGTGGTCATGGCTTGGCCATCTTAGGCCACTTGAAAATTCCGTGTGTCGTTTGTTTTTAAGTACAAAGGTAGGTTTTGGCATGGTTGAAATGCATTAAACAGGCTTCTTCACATTTACGGATTAGTTTGGGCAGACTATTCTTTTCACTGAAATGTCCCGAAGAAGTATTTGGACTTTGTTGTTTGATATTTTTGATGGGATTTGACACATTTTATAGTTCTTGAAGTAGCTTTTTCTGTTAATATTTCAGGTTTCCACCCTCCATAATAATAAGAAAACACGTTTTGGTTAATAATGTTTGATTTTTAAAACTGACTTTTCCAATCACACTTTGCTATCCATCATCATGATGAAAAACAGTTTTATATGAATTAGCTTTCACTTGGCAAGTATGTCCATGTCAGATTCTATTTTCTTTTAGGATGAAAGTTTTTTTCATTAAATCGGACAACTGGTAAACTTTCTACAAATAGTTGGCGGCTTATTATTGTATTCAAACAATGTCTTCACAAACTGACATGTTTACGCGGCTCAAAATTTTTCCAGTCCTTGTTTTCTTGTCTTGAAAAAAGTTCATGTTTTATTTCCGACAACAACTTGTAATAATGTAAATTTTAGAGCAGAGTATCTGAGGCAAGTTGACAGAGTAGAGGAACTGGAAAGATGTAGAATGATGAAAAGATACAGAAAATAAAGAAATAAAAACTGATTTTCATAGCTCCTATGTTGTAACTGCGAACAACTACAGGTATAAAGAGAATCAGAGAACATTGAAATAAACATAATAAATTTTAGGAATAGCTTATGAAACTAAATCATAACAACTTTGTTACTTTTCAGCTCCAGTAGGTTGTCATTAGATCCAATGGTTTCCATTGTTTTACAGGTAGGTGCAGGAACAAACCCTTTGGAAGGAGCAGCATTAGGTATGTCACTGCTTGAATCGTTTTCTGATGGTGGTTCTCTTTTGACGGTAGCTACAACTCATCAAGGGGAGCTGAAAACTCTGAAGTACAGGTACTTCAATTTTTTTCCTTGCTACAAAATAATTAGAAAAAAAGAGAATGGAATTTTTAAATTGCGATTTTGTCTACTTATGTGGTCATGCAAAAGATGGTTCACAAAGGCACAACACTTGCTGAAGGTTTTGCAAATGGGGTAGCAAGCTAAGTGGGTTTGACTGTGGGGAAACTCCATAGTTAAGTGTGCTTGAGCCAGAGTAGTACTAGGATGGGTGACCTCCCAGGAACTCCTGTGATTCATCCTTGTGAGCATCACCTAGATGCAATGAGTGCTAGTGGACCATTCATACTCGTGAGAGATGGGTCAAAGTAGATTGACCACCTCATGATGGGTCAAAGTAGATTGACTTGAAACTACACAGTTAAATCCCGAAAAATTACACAAATTGTTCCACTGCGAGAAACACCACTTGTATAGATATTTAGCAAGTTTTTGCATTTGTGAGTGAGATGCATATATAGATGTTGTAGGTTATGTCTTGAGAAAACTTCCAAGTTTGTTGTTGCTTGTGCACGTTTGTTGTAATCCACTCTGCAGAATCTGTTTATATTCTTGGGAGAAGTAATTTCTACCATTTGAGAATCTAGTGTTGGTAACATTGGAATACTACATGCATTTGTCTACCATAATAATTGTTTTTAGCAGTAATGGACATTCTAAAGATAAGAGTCTTGAATTGTTTCAACTGGAGAGGTTCTAACTTGGCACTGAGGGAAAACAAGTAAAATATAATGAACATGGATCTTGTAATTTTTTATGTTTACAAAGAATACATTCTTTAGTTGACGTGTAGAGGAAGTTATCTAGGGCAGTTGGCATACAAAGGAAACCATCCAAGATACTCAGTGTGTAGGGGAGGCTGTATTGGTTGGTTGGTTTGCAGGGTAAACCCTTTTAAATAGAAGTCTCACGTATGGCCTAGGCTTAATGATATATACATCTTTATGTGTGTATACATGCATACAGATTTGCGTGTATACAAACACTATGTATGTTGTTTTGTGTTATAACTTATATGTGCATGTTTGACTCCATGCATTATTTGTGTTTCCCAGTGCTCTTTATTTCTAGCACCACTGCTATTCTCTTTCCAGATATCTACATCCAAGCCATTAGAACATATTGTCAAATCAAGTTTATCTGAAACAGAACCTTATTTGCATTATCTTTTATTTAATCGGAAAGACATTATATTGTTTTTCCTCACCACTGCCTGCTTAAAATAAATACATTGCATTATTGTTTCCTTTATATATTGGTTATTTCCATGAATATTACTTGCATTATCTGCTGTTTCGATTGCACCACATCCATATGTTTTTAGCTTTGCTTTACTATATTTTTCTTTTCAAACAAGCTTCCCTATTTTGAACTCTTTTTGAAATAGTTGTATCAGTAAGAGTGACAACAATTTGAAGTAGATACTTTCAGAAAATTTTGTATAGTGGTAAGAACGTTTTGGAGACAGAATGCAGAAAATGTAGAGAAAATTTCTTTCCCAGTAAAATCAAGAAGCATCGCCAAAAAAACGAAGAAAAAATGGAGGAGATTGGAGACACAGTGCAGAAGCAAATAGCTTGTATGAGTAGTTTGGACTCTTGGAGGTACAGATAGTTAAAACCAATGCTGATTCAGGAAAGCAAGAGAACCAATTTAATTCAATAAAACAACTTCTGGAATAGGGAAAAGCGAAATGATGACAAGAAACAAACTAACAATAAAGATAGGTACGATGTCAAACAGAAAACAAAAACAATTCCTACATATATTATTTGAATAAGCTGCCTAACTTCTAATTTACCACCTACCATAAGATGAAATAAATAAATTTGAAGACTATCATGTCCAAATTTGGATGTCTGATGGATCTGTATTTGTGTGTACATCATGTACCTAATGACAAAATCTTGGCATAAATGTTTACATATTGGAAAATGATAATGAACACCAAGAAGTATGGGCCGTACGGCCAAAAGTAGGGTTGGAATCCAGAGACAACGTCTCTAATAATCACAATGACACTTGGAACTACTCTTTTAGCCACCTTACATTTGTTCGATAAATAGGGAGTGTAAATGCTACTGATAACTATATGAATTATCCATTTGTATAGATGATCTATCAAATCAAAGAATGAAAGAATTGCCTTTCTGTAGACTAGGGAAAGACATTCATCATTAAGTCAAATTATTGAAACCCAAAAATGTTGAAGAAGTCATGTACATGGACAGACTGAGAAATGTTTTTTTTACATAGGAAAACAGAATATCAAGTTTCAAAAAGGATCTCAAATTTTCTTTCCAAGATATTCATCTTAGTTAATCTAAAGTGATATCTTCAAGAAAATGGATAAAAGAAGTGAAAAGGGTTATGTTTTACAAATTTACATAAATTGATAAATGGAGAACAAAATGCCCAGAATGAAGTTCTACCTTATGGAAGATGTGTAAGACTGTATAGAAGAGAGTCAAGATAAAGAAATTTTTAAAGATAAGGAAATCCATGAAGGACCAAACCTTGCAGTTGAATGAATGGAACATGGATTACTGCACTTCAAACACCGAAAA
Source organism: Taxus wallichiana var. yunnanensis (assembly GCA_018340775.1). Taxonomy (NCBI): domain Eukaryota; kingdom Viridiplantae; phylum Streptophyta; class Pinopsida; order Cupressales; family Taxaceae; genus Taxus; species Taxus wallichiana. Next base: position 692,391,256 of record CM031235.1, on the reverse strand, counting down.
TTAGAGGCAGCATTAAAACACAAGGCCTTGTTGTTCTTATGGATTGAGGTAGCGCCCTTGACTTCTTGAACAAGAAATTAGCTGAGCGATCAACATCAACTTGTTTTCTATGGACCATGCTTAACACTTCGGTCCATTATTGAGAAGGCTTGTTAGTGGTCTACCAAAGTCATTTATATTTGTAGACTTGTCAAGCTTACAAGCAAGATCACAACAACTTATACTTCAGAGTTTCATCTGTTGCCCCGTTTTTAGTCTGAAGCTTGATTCTTAGTCATGTCTTTGAAAGGGAAATACCTCACTTCTGTCTTGGAGCACAAGTGCTTTCAGATACTCTTCCAGGATATCCTTTCTGTGATGTGCCCTTCAATGCAATCATTATGTCTACAATTCTCTATAGGCGCGATATGTGGCCCCAAATTGTGTTCTATTGACTAGGTTTGTATTGACAGGGTTCAGATTCAGGCTTCAATGTATGATTTGTTGTAAATGAACATTACTTAGTGCATTGTTTTAGCCAATTTCCCCCTCTTCCGATTACTTTTACATTCATAGACTCCAACTCCTTTTTGATTCATCCTCAGGCTGTAAAGGGTACCCTAATTGGTACTTTGTTCTTTAGAGATGATCGTTGCTTTGATCCTCACTAGGCAACAACGTTGTCGGTATTCAGAGAACTTTTCTCCTTCGATCTACAAGTATCTCTATTAATTGACTTTGTTCATTCAAATACTTATTAGATGTCACTCTACGTCTTTCCTCGGAGGAGATAATCAATAGTGCTGTTAGACGATATATATTGGTAATACTTTAAACTGACTTGGAATTCTCCCCAATAGTTGGTTAATCTCAAGCTAGATTTCTGCGCTAAGCCTTTCTTACAGATTGAGGATGCAACTTCATTCAATTGGACCATCTCCAACATGATTGGTCATGTGGATTGAGGATCCACTTTGTTGAATTGAGAGGTGTGCCACAATCAGTTATTAGTTGAGATTGGTGATAGGATCTAATGTATAGTAAGTAGTATGTTTAGATATTTTTTCTACTATGAATCTAGAAGAGGTATCACTATTTTTGCAAAGAGTTTTGCCTATCTATATCCACGTTTTTCTGCTATCTCAATCAGATATGCTTGTCAATTTTTTTCTTTAAGAGGTTTTCACTTTAATGCATAGGTGTTTAAAAAGAACCCACAGTGATTCGTGTCATTGCCAAGAGTGGCATGTAAGACTACCTACAAATTAGTGTAGAAATATAAAAACACTATTCTCAGAAGAATATATCATGGAAATACAAAATAATCTTTTCCAATTTGGTAAAGATTGCCTCAAGCAAAGGAAAGATGCAATGAAGATATGAAGAAGTTCCATGAAGAATCGGCTACTAAGGAAGAAATGTTGATTGGTTTGCAGATAGAATGCAAAGAGCTACAGAAAAAATACTTTGATAAGAGAGGCGCATATAGGTACAAACGAGAGCATGGTCTATGTCTCTGATTTTTATGTCTGTGATTATCTATCCAATTCATTTGGCAGTTTTGAAAATCACACGAAAGGAATTGATTTCTAGCTGCTGAAGAAAACAGGATACATTGGCTAAGGTCTTGGCAAACATGGCTAGGGAATTTGAAAACCCCTTGAGACAGAAATGAGGCCGAAAATTTTGGTCTTTTGTTCATTCGAAAATCTTCTCAACCCATCATGGGTCCATGTTTTGCTAGCATTCTTATTCATAAATATTCCCAATCAGTAAAAATGAACTTCAAACAGATTAGTCCAGACTCCACGTGCAAGTGGAAAAAAATCGTTTTGCACTAAGTTCTTATTTCATTAAATTTTTTAATTATAAGCCATGGGGCTCTCATTGCATCCTAAGGCGGACAACTGATCTAGGTGGCCGTTTGGGACATTGTCCAGAGTCCAAACAAAATATCAAAAACTAGTAGGTCACCTTGCTAGGGCCATAACTTTGTGACCATAGCTCAAACGACCATGTTTAAAAAGTATCATAAAGTTAAGGACATATACAACATGTTAATAGGGTGCAAAACTAAGTTTGACAAATTTTGATCCTCAAAACCACTCCAATAGGCTTGAAAATTGCAAAATACAAAAACATGGAAAATTTGAAGAAACTGGAATATTGTCCGTTTATTAGTTTCATGTCACAGTTGATTCTCACAATTTCTTGAGGGAATGCTTATCACATGGCCTTTCATATTCCAAGATGAATTGTTTCACTTTTTATATATGGATTGTTTATTTCCTGCTAAAAAAAAGTATAAAGGAATTGTCATTCAAATGTCAAAAGTAGAGTGTTGTAGCTTCATAACTCTTCTCAAAGATTTCAACCTTGTAAATTACTCTAAATTTCAACAAAATTTCATTTACTTTTCTTTAGCTCACTACTTTCATAACTCCTAAAGTTCTTGCAATTTAGTGTGTTTTCCTCTCGACTTTCAATTAAATCTTGATCAGTTACTTGGACCTACTCCAAATGCAAAATTTACCCAAGTGCCACATATGTTTCCTACAAGAGGTGATTTTTATGAACTGTTTTTGCCAATCAGCTAACTTCTCAAAAACAACTCAGTTTTCAACCATGATGTTCTCAATCACGAAGGTTTGGGATTTTTTTATTGTTACTAACAAAACTTTTGCGCTATCTAATACTATGCTACAAATTCAACAGTAAGTAGAGAAATGGCCTTAGAGGTTGAGCACATAGGCACGTTGATTGGTCATCGGGCGATACCCTTTGTGTGGTTAGCATAGTTCCTCCCGACTCCCCATGACATAGTTTTCCATATTGTGAGAAAAGACAGATCATGGAAAATCTTGGCGCCATTCTCGCAGCTGTTTCTTTCTCTATGCCTCCCTCCACAGGTAATTGCCATCTGTAGGCGGTCATGAAGGTTGCCCTTCCTTGCAAAGTGGATATGGACCAACAAGTTGTAGCTTCTTATCTCTTCTTAGAGATTGCTATATTTTTGTAAATAAATCTCATTTTCAATTACATTGTATTATCATCATGTTTATGGGGTTTATTTTCTTTTTTCGGTTCATTGCTTCATAACACATTAAGTTTTTCCAATTTTTTTATTGTGCACCAAATAGCCTATTAAACACAGATCATGACACTAATTTCATTCACGGTCTCCTGCTTTATTCTTCATCAACTCCATGTGCTTCATTCAGGTGCCCTTCCCTCACATGGCTATCTCTACTTGTACATAGATCTTATGGTTTGGGGTTTATCCGCTTTTGGTTTACCCTGTCTTGCTTTGTTTTCCTATATTTAGCTCTTTGGGTTTAGCTACTTTCATAAGCTCAAGTCCTATATTTAGCATTGAAATACAATGTATTTTTGAGTCCCATTGACCTACTTTGGTCATTTGAGGATGTTAATATGACTTCTTTCGTTACCAATTTGCTATCCACTTTACAAAAACTGGTTTATTTCTCTTGCAATTTTTGTGCTGTATGTCTGTTGCAATGATGTCACAATGCTAAGATACAATATTTGTTTCCTTGACAGTAATGACAAGTTTGAGAATGCATGTGTGGAGTTTGATGAAGAAAATTTGAGACCAACATTCAAGCTTCTTTGGGGCATTCCAGGTCTTTGTCCATCTATGTTATGCCATTTACGTTAAAATTTCCTTTTATGCTGTTTTGCATGGAGCAAAATTTCCGATACTGAAAGTAAATTGTTTGCTTCCATGATATAAGTTTGCATACTTGCACGATCAATAAGGTTTTTGATATGCATGAATTTTTTACTTTGCCTTTGACTGTTCAAAATTTTAGTAGTGTGCTGATATCATGCAAGCTTTGGCGAGATAAAGAGTATGCTGAGAGAAATTATTGCCATTTACCCTGTGATTCACCTCATCTTTCCACCTGTATTGAATCAATAGAAATAAATGTTATGTAAATGTTAATTTGAGAACCCTCAAAGAAGCTTTCAGATATACGAAAGAATATTTAAACATGTCTAAAAAAATCCTTGAATTTAAAAAGCATCTACTGTAGCAGAATTATTATGCCGCATTCTCTTGCCTTAAGTATTTTTACGTACAAAATTTATTTGCTCAGTTTTGATGTATTAACATGAATATTTACAAGTTGTTATCTACCGTCCTCTTTGATACATCTATGATTAACCTATCCTGAAATTTGCTGAGTCTTGGTATATATTGATTAAGCAAATGCCTTTGTCAAATAAAACTGTAACCTTTGAAGTCGGGGATCGTTTGCAAAGCGAACAAGATAGATTAAGCCTTGAAGAAAGGTTTTGCAAAGAGGAAACATACCAAAAGCGAAACAAATTTATTTTACCAAGTAATGTATGTGCATGTGTGTGTGTGTGTATATATATATATATATATATATATATATATATATACATACATACATACCTATATATACATACCTATAGACACATACATATAAGCAAAGCCAGTCCTTGAATTCTTTGAGATAAGTCATGGAAAAGAAAACATGTACTGCCTAAAAATGAGCCGGATTGGTGGATGTATCTTGGGGGACTGATTACATGAGTGGCACAAGTATTCACCTTGGTAAAGCTTAACACTTCGGGACTGCTGCTAGGGAATTGGGGGTTAGTATTTTCACAGTTGCCATGAATTTATAAGTAGTTCCTTTTTAAGTTTTTCATGATCACAATATATTGAATCGGTTTTCAGATTAATTTATAAGTGCATTTAATTTGTTAGAAGATTTGCAGCAATTCCTGTTCTCATGTGCTGTAATGACCCTTTCAAGGGTTTAGACCAAAAGCAAAGGAATTTAGCCAAACACCAAAATTATTCAGATCTGATTTTTATTGCAGCAGACTGAAAATAAGAAATCAGCGAACTGTACCCTTCACAAAAATATGCCAAACACCATGAAATACTTCAAATTAACTTGCCACAATTTATATATATTTTATGCATCCATAAGAGCCAAAAACAATGAAAATTCTGAAGAAACACACTGCTGGAAATTAATTAATGTCCAGCCAATAGCAGCCACAAGAAAAATATAGATCTTGGGTCTAGAAACCCCCAAAAATCATGAAACTTGAGATTCCGGCCTTAGAAATTATTATAAATCAGATTATCAACTGAAAATGCATATATAAATTCACCAAACCCTCAAAACCCTACTCAAGGTAGGTCGCTCCACTAGAAAGAAGCCAATAACAATCTGAAAATGATAGATATCTCCTTAAATTTGCCTTATACTTCAATCCCAAGTCAAGATGAAGGGTTTTCGTCCTTCACTCAACCTCTAGAAGGGTTTTCATCCTCCTAGGCAAGCAACACATGAGGGTTTTCGTCCTCAAGTGTAAGAACAAGGAGCCACTAGCTCACAATGCTCAAGTAAGATAAAATGTGCCAAAGTCTAGAGCTGAAATGATGCCTTAGTTCTCCTTTTATAACCCTCCATTGGCGCCAAAGCATGAAAAGGTAAGGCCGACCCCTTAAAGAGGTTCTTTTCCTTCATTAGCTTCCATTAATTCATTAAAACCCAGCCGACCTGACATAAGAGACAAAACACTAAAAGAAAATATTAAAAATTAGTAAAAAACATATCATACGGAAGCTCAAAGTTCTCCTCCATCTTCTTCACTTCTTTGCCATGGAGAAGAAATGGCAAGAAGTCCAAACAAAGTGGCTCTCAAGTGGGAAAAAGGGACATTACATGTGCACTTGTTGGTGTTTTTTAAAGTTCTTTGATTTCCATAGGTCAACATTTTGAGTGTTATATTTGGAAACCAACGAAGATCAAACACAAATAACTCCGAGATATAACCCTCAAAATTCTCTGTGTTCTATTCATTAAGGGTATCAACTCTCGTGCCTCATGATGCTCCATGACTTTATGATATCACATTTTGCAACAAATGAATTCTCTCTGTCAGCTCATTGACATGTTAGCTTTGTGTTACTTGTTTCATTATGTCATCGAGTTCATCACAATTTTTGGTAATAATTAAAATTTTCATTTACTTTTGTTGTGAGGATCTATCAAATGCGATAAGTATCGCAGAAAGGCTTGGCCTACCAACTCATATACTAGAGAGTGCACGGAAAATCTATGGAACAGCTAGTGCTGAAATCAACAAGGTAATCATAAATTTGATCTTGTGGATAAAAACAATAAGATGTTTCTCCTATGTATGAATGAGGGAGGCGGCGTGTAATAGATTTATGTGAAAGCATGTTGTCGTGGTTTGCATTACATTCTCGGAGATTTGGACTTGAAAATTTCCTCTTAGATTTACTATAATCCTTACAAATCTGATAATGATTTAATTTTCTTTCATTGAGATTGACTTATGGCTAGAATAATATCTTGGCCAATTGCTTGATTTTCTTTATTGCTTTCTTTCTTGATCATTTTTCCTCTTTTCTTTTTGCTTGATTAAGCTAGAAACAATAGTTAAGATTTCACGATATTGTTTGTTTGTTTTATACATATATTGCTCAATTTTTATGGTGGTAGTGAATATTAATAACTTTTCTTGTAGCAATAGTTTGTGTTAAAGTCGTGCCTTGTGCTAAAAGGCTGGTGTTTATGAATTATCCCTTGTGGGGTAATCTTGTAATTTGCCAAAATTTAATAAAAATTTGCAGCAAATGATATTTTGAAATTTTTGGAAATTAACCAACTAGAACAACAAACTGAAATTTATAGATATCTTGCAAAATACTTACCCAAATCATACGAAATTTTATTGAGAGCTTGCTATAATGATAACAAAGACTTGAAAAATATTTTTGGATTTTTCTGAATAATATATGACTGCCAATAATTTTTAGAATGACCTAAACTCTGGAAAACTTAAAAATTCATAACTATGGATAAAAATCTGATTTTCTCGAAATAACATCTACTAAATATATAGAAATGATCCCAACCTCTAGATCTGAAAATGGACACTGAAACCCTTAAAAACAATGTTGTAAATCGTGAACCGAGTAGATAAATTCCTAGGAAATAGCTGTTCCAAATCTAAATAGAAACCCTTGAAGAAAAATGGCTGTCCTCTTACTTTGAATCTGAATTTCTGATTACTCTCTAGATGTGATCCAAAAATTTGAATAAGTCTCCAAAATAGCAAACTAGGGAGGATCTTTCACTACCAAAGAGTGTTTTGCTAGCTAGGTGTGGATATTTCACCATCAAAGCTAGGGTTCATGCGGGATCTTACTCCACAAGCAAAGAAAGTGCAAACAATAGTTGCTCCAATATCAAAATAGGTGAGTGTATGAATGAATGAATAACTCTCCTCAAGCACTCCTTTTATAACTTCACCATGCAACAAGAGGCCCAAAAAAAGACCCCAATTGACCCCCTTGGGAAAACCACATAAATATAATATGATTTAAGTTACTTTTTCCCCCCCATGCGCCAAAAGTAACTTAGGTGACCCCCAATGAAGAAATAGAATAATAAAGTGCCATATAGTCACCCAATGACAAAATATAACAATTATTACCACCAAGTCACCCAACTTAATGTCAACGACAAAATATAACATAAAGCAAGGTGGTAATCAGACATCCATACCCAATAGCCTCCAACGTCGTTAGCCCCTCGGGTATGACCAAGGCTAAGACGAATGAAAAGCCTCCTAGGCCATCTACTCGAATTGGGGACATCACAAATTATAGATTAAAAGCCAATTATCTCTTGGTAATCAATAGTCAAGATTGTAATGAAAAAAGATGAGTTTTATGCGCGAAAACAAAAATTCCAAGTATTTAAAGCTTGCATTTTGAACGCAGTATTGACCGAGAAACTACTAAATTCTCGAAATGATACCAGCTTTAAACCAAGTCCTTTCTGTTGTTTTGGTGTGGGTTTGTCTTTATTATGGATTGTTATATGATTTTGACATCTAAATGGTCATGACCTCATGAATAGATTGAAGCCAACATTTATCTCTTGTAGGTGTAGAAAGCTCCTTGGGATTAATTCTTAGATCATTCAAGTATTGTAGGATTTTAGAGATCATTTTCAGCAGAAATGTACGAAACAATGTTGGTCTATAGAAATGAGGAGGAACTCGATTTGCCAAGATTGATTCTCATTATAATAATAATCATACTTGCTATGAGTAAGGTCCTCATGCGAATACACTGTCAGGTGTGTGTGTACGATCCTCTACGATAAATGGTACAAATATGATAGTCTAGAAACTTAGCATACCCCGATGAGGATTCCAGGGACCGCTTTATAGAAAAGATCTTTCGTTTGAGACTATATGATGTCACTTTGCCTCTATCTCGCCCATGGAGTTTTTCTAGCTCTGTTTGTTTCCTCTCATACTTAGTCATCATTTCCTCCAAGAAGGCATCATCCTTGACCTTCTCTCTACTATTGGAGTTCATCCTCAAAATGTTGCTTCTCCGACAATAATGCCTCGTGCTCTTTCTCACGGTTGTGTTCCTTGGAACAAAAACTATTTTGAGCCTTTTTCATCTCCTCACGAATTTGTGTCCATCCATCCTATTTTCGCATTAGCATGTCCTTCACACCTTAGACACTCAATTATAGACCCTTATATTTTGTGTCCAAAAATACAACTAGCCAATGGTTAAATGGATAAATTAATGTGCTATAGTTGTTAAGGAAGCACAAGGAAATGTGTTGGCTTTGATGTTCTGGGGCAAGTCAAGTTTCGCAATATGTACAACCAAAGAGGTTAAAAAAATGCACCTTTTGGTGTTGTGTAGAAAGCTCATAAAGGTGTTTTATCTCTATTGTCTGTCATTTAGATAATCGATTGAGGGTTGACTTAAACTAATTCTACCATTATGGTCCCAAGCATAATGATACACACACTCGCTGAGGGTTTAGGATTGTATGCATTGGAAACTCTATCGATAAGATAAGATAAGATAATATTATTAATGTCCAACAAATGACCACAAAAGTAGGTCAATGGGACTGCAGAGTACAAAGCATACAAACCCAGCAAGAGGACCCAAACGGGTCGCCCGAAATACAATGAGAGAAGGAGAGGAAGAGAAGGAAACAACAAAGGCCGAGAAACCAAAAACGAAAAAGAAAGAGATGACGGTGTGGGGGGGAGCGGAAGAGGGAGCAACACCCCCAACAACATCACCTAACACTCAAGGCCGGATGGGAGTAACTCGCAGTGCGCCGATGACCAGAAGCTGGAACTGTAGAATGCCTGGGGAGCCGGTTTCTGGAGGAAGGCGGTGCCTCTTAGTAAGCGTGGTGGGTCGCTGTCTATGCGGAGAGGACTCGAAACCCAATGAAGAAAGTTGGCAACTCCATGGAAGAAGGGTCTTTGGATGTGTGAAAATATTTAGGTGTGGAAACATTAATGAGCTTACTTACCAACAAATTGATCAGCGATTACATGTGTAGTCTCACATACAATAACGCAAGTAAGAAGGGTTGTCTGCATTAAGGAGAGATATTGTGTATGTATTGGTAGAGTGCTAGTGGGGAAAACCATGCTCATTTGTAGGTCCTACTCATCCAAATTCTTCTCCTTGTCTAAATTGTACTACTCTTTCTTCCTCTAGTTTGGAGTATGAATTACTCTAGCATTCCTAATTTCAAGTACGTGAACCACCACCGGTTTCTTTTGTGCTTGGCCCTTAAACTTTGTCCAAGGAAGGGACTTGGGTGTTGGTGAAGACTTTCCTCCAAAAGAGGACTTTTTTTTGAGATGTCCCTTGATTGAGAAAGTTAGAAAATACTGAAAATTCACAAAAGCCCTTATTGCCAGAAAAAAAAAAATTGGAATTACCCTTAATTTTTGAATTTCTAAACAACACAATTTATGACAGAAACTCATAATTTTATTTTATTTAATTTGCAAACCAAATACAATTTAGAAAAAATTTCCTCTCTGAAACCCTAGCTGGATTTACAATTTATTTTGCAAAAATAGAAGCCCTAGCTAATTAACTGAAAACCACACAAAAACTAACTCGGAAGTTGCCCTGAATATTGAATGGCGAATAACTGAAATTTCCAAGGGTGGCGTTCAAGCTGAATATGGCTGGAAATACTGATGTGAGGCCTTGGAAGGCCCTCAAAGTGTGATGCGAGCCTTCTAGAAGGATTTCCAACCAACAAAATTGTGCCCTAGTTGGTTATGGCAACTCGATCTCTCCTAATGCTACAAAAGCCAAAGGGAAACTTAGTAGTGGTAAGGAACTAACGGTGTGTGAACAGATTAGTGATATAGGCTCAGGCAATGCACAATGGCATCAAACTAGAGGAAGATCACTTTCACTAGAGGGAGAGGTAGAGGTGGAAGATTCAACAAGACGTTGTCGGTGTGGAGAAGTTGGATATCGTGAATATGAGTATCTTTATGCTCACGCTAATGGTGGAAAAAGAGAAGGGGGAGGAAGTGTGCAAATCTTCAAAGTAGAAGAAAAGTTGATGGAAACCACTATAATTGAACATAAGGAAGGAGAGATGTTGCTCGCATGAAGGATATTCTTGAAGGTAGAAGGAAAGAAAGAGAAGTTCTTGCAAGAGAGGTGACATATTTTTTGAACAAGATGTAAGAGAAGAGGCACATGCTACATAGTGGTGGTTGATAGTGGAAGCAAAGTGAATTTGGTGTCCACAGAGATAAGTTGGGATTGGAGTGCAAACCGTGTCCACATCCTTATCGAGTGAGTTGGTTGGTAGAAGGACAAAATGGTGTTGTGAGAGAGCAATGTGAAGTAGAAATGACCATTAGCCAGTTCATTGACAAAGTTCTATGCGATATCTTACCGATGGATGCATGCCATGTTTTGTTGGGGAGATTGGCAATTTGATTGGGAGATGTTTGATGGGAAAGCCAATACAATGAAAGTGCGTAAGGATGGATGGAGTCACATTTCTAAAGCATTAAGGAAAGAAAATAGAGTGGCTTACCAAAGTCATTTAGTTGTGCATAGGGGAGCCAATGACGAGGGATGGAGAAAGTTGAGTGTGTGGAGTATCTTGTAGAGAAGCATTGCACAAAGAAAATCAAGTGAAGCATCTCGTAGCAATGCGAGAGGACGTATCACATGCAAGAGTGTGTAAGAAGATGAGTGTGGATATTTCAATAAGAAGGCAATGTATAAAAATGTTGCGTAAGAGGAGATGTGGAGAAGGAAAAAGGTGACCTGCAAAGACAAAGGAGGTCAGCTAGAAGAGAGAAAGAATAGGGCTGCTGAGATGGACATGAGATTTCTAGGTGGAGGTCAGTCCATATCCAAATGGTGCCAAACAATTGGAAGATGAGGGGTATTCTTTGAGCAAACACAACAATACCTTATGAGAAGGTTAAATAGATGGTTCTACCACTCAGCCTGTGTGTGTGAGCACATAGGTCACATAGTTTTCTACCCATTGTGTATGATGCAAGAGCATTTGGGTTCATGTGCAATCTTGCATCAACCAAAAACAGTTAGAGTAGATTTTGTGTTTGCATATATTCTGTGTGCGGCATTGCATATTTCTTCAAGAAGGTCCGCAATATGTTATTGATCACAAACAATTCCTCAAAAGTTGGCGCAAGTCCGTATCCTATGGCCTAGAGTGGGAATGGGGATTTCATGGCTAGAAGGTCTTGCATAAGCAACAAATGTACAACATGCATCACGAAACCTCCGCAATGGGCATACACACTTCTTGGGACGGCATGTAGCTTTTTATCCTTGGTGTGGGATCAAAACATTGCATAAATAAGTGGAAGATGGCATGAATCTAGGGAACCTTCAAAACGTGCAAAGATATGCATTCTGCAATTTTAGGGGCTCATATTAGGAGTAGAGACCCTTCCTAATATCGCGTAGCTACCTACAAAACCACGAGGTTCTTCAATTTAAGCATATGAAATTCTTGAAGATATGATGTGTATAGGCTTCTTACACAAATAGCATGCATGTTAGAGTAGGACAAGTGGCGGGATCACTTGTTGGGCATATTGAGATTAAAAATGAAAGTTAGTGATAACTTACCTAATATCACTATTGCATTGTTGGGCCAACTTGTGTTTGCACCATGTTTTGCTATGTTACGGGCCATTTGAGCCTTCTCATTTAATATTTGCAACATAGTTAATATGCTTATGGGTAGGATGTAGTTGAGCCTAATATTGTAAGTAGCTGATTGTGTATTTATATGAACACATCACTACATTAAAGAAAGACATTCAGAAATCCTGGGAAGAAATAGTCTAGAGTGCAGTTGTAAGGAGTACTGCAATTAGAGATTTGTGCGCAGGTTTGGGAAAGGCTAGTGGGATTGAATCACTTGGGGCAACACTGCGGTGTTTGAGTTATATGTAAGCCTGGGGCATTGTGTATGTTTTGTTGTAATAAGCCAAATTTGGCAGAGTGCATGAGGTAGTATGTGTAATCTCTATTGTTAATGAAAGATATTGTTATTGCTGAAATAGTTCTGCTACATAATCTCCACTTGGGGCAACACTGCGGTGTTTGAGTTATATGTAAGCCTATGGGCATTGTGTATGTTTTTTTGTAGTAAGTTAGATTTGGTAGAGTGTGTGAGGTTGTGCGTGTAATCTCCAATGTTAATGAAAGATATTGTCGTAGCTGAAATAATTTTTCTAAGTATATTAGTTGTTGAGGTTGCATGGTCTAAAGCATCTTGTTATTGGGACCTCTTAGTGTGATTGCATCAAAATCCCTTACTCTTTTGGAGTTTTCTCAAATTGGATTTCTCCACGGTAACCTTGTCTTGTCATAGCGGTGTACGTTTTTGTTCTTTTTTTCTCTACTTTCATATTTAGTTTTCCTTTCAATGTGCAACATTTTTAATTGAGTTGTAAGCACATTTTTTAAACTATATTAAGTAAATTAGCAAGCAAACAATGCTCTAATCAATCGAGACTTGTTGGGAGTAATTAAGATTCATGTTGATGGGTTAAGCTTATGGAATATCCAAGTTTAGTATGGATCAGATTGATATCTGAGCTGTATTTGTTTTTCCATTTTTGTGTGGTATGACCATTTTGCATATTTATGCCAACTACCGGAGCAGAAAGTGCTTCTGGAGAATGGTTCTGGGTCTTTTGCTGTAAGAGATATACAAAAACGGCCAAATACAATAGTGAGAAGCATAGTTTCACGAAGATGAGAGTGTAACTCATGATGAAGATAAGATAAGTATATTAATGTCCAACAAATGACCACAAAAATAGGTCAAAGGGACTGCAGAAAACAACGAGCATCGATACAAGGTGGGAAAACCAAAGAGTTCCCGAGAAAGACGAAATACAAAGGCTAGAAGAAGTGGCCAACATGAAGAAGAAATCACACCACCCAAAATGGGGTTGGAAAAACAAGTGAGAGGAAGAAAGAGGAAAAGACGACCAAGGAGAAGAAAGGAGGAAAGCCCGGAGGAAAGATGTCCAATTCTCCTAACATCTCAGGTCGACTGGAAGAAGCTGAGAATAGAATGTCGACCACTCGAAGTGAGAGCCTGCCTGACATGACTCGCCTTGAGACAATAATATTCCTATGGTGTCTGGATCTCGTCTGTCTCTTGAGGCCAGGCCTAGTACGTGCAAGCCTGTGATGACTCGGAGAACCATGGAGGGAATCCCTGGACCGAACCAATCTAGAGGAGGAAGCGGGGGTGGTCTCACTAGGGCGCTTGATGCCTCTCTCCGTCGGTAACACTGTGAAGAAGGAAGTGATCCATTGGGTGGAGTCCGGTCTAGGATGCGGCTAAAGAGTGTGCTCCCGAAGCTTCAAAGCTTCCTGTAAATATAAGGCCAGACACCTCTGATCCTCGAACCTGAAAAATTCAAAAAGACTATGTGTCCTCCTAAATAAACAGTGAAACCTCCCTTTGATCTCATAGTAGATGGGGCATTGGAAGATAAAGTGCGTTTTCATTTCGCTCTCCCGGAGGTTATACAACCTGGTAGGTCATGTCTCGAACGATCAAGGTGGTGATCCGTCTCACGGCCCAGAAGTCTATGAGTTCCAACTCGAATTGATGAAGGGGGATGCGAAGGGCATGCATCTAGTGCCGAAGGGTGTGCGAGGGTGGGTAAAGAGACCGTCCCTCAACTCTAAAAAATGCTCAGCATAAAAGGCCATCTTGGGACGTAAACCCCCGAGGGTTTACCCAAGTGGTATGGATGTACTGTCTGTAGATATCCTCTCTGATGATCCTATTCATCTCCTATTTTGTAGGCAAAAGGTGGCTTGGTGTGTCCAAGGAGTGGAAGATGGTCCATCTGAATACCAATTGCCCCCAAGAGTTCGGAGACCTCAACATACCAACAACGACACCGACGAGGGGAGTCAAAAGAGCAATAGCCTTAGAGGAACAATATGCCAAGTACGGTACCTATCCCGCCCCTTGGTAGTGTCCGCAAAGCCCCTAACGCAGTGCAAGAAAGAAACCAAGTTGAAAATGGTCTCCAGTCTGAAAGGATGGGCTCCAAACTCCGCCAAAATAATGTGTTGGGGTACAGATTGCTTACACCTGATGAAGCGGCGAAAGAGAAGAGTTTGGACCCTCTCAATGGAAGCCTGGTCAGTATCCAACAAAGAGGGTCCTGTTACCAGAAATTCATGCCTTAGAATTTGCGCCAAAGTATTCAGTTAAAGTGCATACATGCTAGTTACAAGAGGCACAGGTAATGCTAAAAATAGCAGCAGTTTAGCAGCAGCCTATTGAGTTGTGTTGGCACTAAAGGTTGTGCATGGAAAGGGCTAAAAATAACAACAGTCATGGCGCCAAAAAGCATGTTAAAAATAGTAGCTGAGTTGTGCTATTTTTTAATTAATAAAAGCAGCAGTTTGAGCCAGTTTTAGACGCCAAGATTGGAAAGAGAAAAGCATGCTCATTCTATTTTTAGAGACATGCTAAAATAGGATAAAAATATTTATTAATTGATTATTAGCAGCAGTCCAAAGTCTGCGCTAAGGGAAAAAGCAGAACAAGACAAAAACAAAAAGGTAAGAAGAAGACAAAAGCAAAAAGCAAAGAAAAGACAAAAGAAATAGCATGCAGCTGCTTACCTTCAGATTTGGTGTAAAGATAGAGTGATAAAGTTAATTAAAAGCATGCTGTTTTTCCTATATGTGGCGCCAAGGGGTGAATATCTTAATTACTTGCATGCTGCCAAAGGGATTTGTGCCAAAGGGTAATGGAGAGAACTGATTTTAATTAATTATACTGTTGTCTACACAGGGATTTGCGCCAACAGGCAGTAAGGAATGAATTTATTTAATTAATTTAAGGCAGCAGACCTCTGTTTTGGCGCAGCAGGCCTAGGGGTGCAATATTTTATTGTTTTCTTCTTCATTGCATGCTGCCAGCAGGGCTAAGGGGTGATGAATTAAATATAATAAATATTAATCATGCAGATAGGGCTATTTTTGGAATGCAGCAGTCTCATAAAGACTGATTTTTGGTAAAGATATTATCATACACACTACTTCCAGCTGTTTTGCTATTGTAATCCTAGCTTGTACTTGCATCTCTAAATAAAAGCTCCATTTTACCTTCTCATATTGCTGGTTTTCTGAGTTTTTATCGTGTTTATCATGGTATTGTATTGCTTTGTTGGGAAAATTCTTCCTATACTTGTTGTCCCTTACTCAAAGCTTTGAATTAATTTTGCGAGAATAGCCTAGAGTTGTGCAGGTGTGTGGATCTCTATATTATCTAAATGCAAAGTAGTACATGTGTGTGTCAAATCATTAGTGTATCACCTCAATTTTATATTTCCCGCATTCCTTCTCCCTTTTCCTTGTTAATTTTTTTAGTTTTAGGTGATTCACAAGGGAACCAACCCACTCTGGAGGTTCACCTCAATCATAGGTTACCCATAACCTTGAGGTGTTCAAATTTTATCAACAAAAGAGAGAGTACACACACCATTCTCTATCCGGGTGCACTTCTGACACAACAGTCCCAAGCAATAGAGCCATAGAGAACCATGGGTTTGATGAGGGAGTCCATGAGAGACATTTTGGAGGAGATGTCTTGAAAGTGATGGCGGAAACACCTCTCAAATTGGAGACGATGTTATAAACATCTCTCACTCTATCGTGCAACTTGATTACTTGGAGAAGATTATAAAGGCTCTAATAGGGAAGGTAAGTATTTGTATGGAGGCCACAAAAGAAAGTGAAGAGGTGATGTCTCAAGACCATGAGAAGGAGAAGTACCATACCAACCAAAATCAACCTCCTTTCAAAGTGAAGGCGAAAAATCGAGATTCAACCTTATGAAGATGAAGTAAATGCAGAAAAACTTGATCTTTGGTGTAATGTCCCTTTTTCCCACCTAGAAGTTGGAAATTGGTCTTCTTGCCATCCCTTCTCCTTGGAAAACCGAGAAGAAGTGAAGGAGAAGACCCGAGCACTTTATAATATATTTTATCTAATATTATAATGTTTTCTTTAGTGTTCTTTTGTTCTATACAGGTCGGCTTTGTCTAAGTAAGTTTTGACGCCAAAGGAAAGATATAAAAGGAGAAGAGATAGTTCATTTGCATTTAGCTTGGTGTATTTTCTTTATACTTTTGAAAAGAGAGCTTGGTTCTCCTTAGTCATCCACTTGCGGATGAAAACCCTCTTGTGAGGCCTTGTTGAAGGACGAAAACCCTTCATTTGGCTTGGGTGAAGGACAAAATCTCTTCATCACCCTTTGGCATTAAAGAAGAAAGATGATTTGAAGATCACTTTGGCATTTCTAGATGTTAAACTATTTTTCTAGGGTGGACCGACATACCTTGGGTAGGGTTTGAAGACATTGGCAAGGAATTTGATAAATCTGGTTTTGTAATCTGATTTGCCATATTTTAAAAGGCCGAAATCTTGTGTTGCATGAATTTAGAGGGTCTCTAGACCCATATTCTATAATTAATTTGTGGCTGCAATTTCCAGTGTGTATTTCATTTCTAAAATTGTGTTTTCAGTGTTTATTGGTTATATTGGCTTCTAAACATTCTATATTTCATATATAAAATAGTGGCAAGTTGTGTGGATGTGTTTCATGGTGTTTTTGGCATCTTTTTAAGCTAGTATAAGTCGCTGGTTTTAGTGTTCAGTCTGCTGCAATTTTCAGTTTCAGATTTGCATTTACAATATTTGATAAAACCCTCAAAAGGGTTATTACAATTGGTTATTCTAATTGAGGTATATTTCAGTTTGCATCGAATTAGTGAAGGGCAACATATTTCTCTTGCAAGATTGAAGCTAGCTAGTCATACTTTAACTTGGTTCGAAATTTATGTTCATTCCTTGAATATGAAAAAAATGCCACTTATGCAATAATGGGATAGTTTCTAGATGTGATTCAGGGGACAATTTTATCCAATTGGTTATAAAGAGGAAAGATGTATTGACAAGAAATTTTTCCAAGGTGGCCCAAATGGGAAAAGATGCACTTGCAATCCTTGTGAAGTGTGTTGGATGGCTTTATAGTTACTTGAGGAGGCACATCTTACTTGCCAAGCCTTAGGACATAGATGAAACATGTTATCAAGCCTATTACCTTGAAATGGACAAGCAAAAGGTTCACCTACGTATTCAAAAGCTTGGAAGCAACAAGGTGAGTTTAATGCTACTACTACTTTTGTTCATAAGGATTGCACGAGGAATTGTGGGCACTTGGATGTTGATGGTCATATTTTTAGAAATCGCATCAATTAAAGAACGAGAAAAAGAAGATGGTCAGTAACCTCAATTCAAGGATAAGAGGTTGGGTGCAACTCCGATGTGGACGAGAGGAGTCTTCTACCTCCATTCAGAAAAAAATATGTTTGAATAACAATGATGCTTGAGATAAAGGTGAACCCACTAAGCTTCTCCATTTTAAAGTTCGAGATTGAGGAAAAATAAATTGTTCTTGTTGATTTTAGCTCTCAAGAAAATTTGATTAGCAAAGAGTTGGTAGAAAACCTTGGGTTGGAAACATAAAAGCATCTAAATCCCTATGCTTTTACTTGGGTAAAGAAAGGAATAGAAATAGAGGTGATCAAACAATGCAAATTCCCAAATAAAGATTTATTGATGAAGTTGTGGTGGATGTTGTGCCTCTTGATGTTTGTGGTGTAGTCTTTGGCAGCCCCTATATGTATGTTAGAGATGTTATTTTCATGAGAAAAGTTAACCAATACCGTTTGGCGACAGATGGGGAAAGCTACATCATCAAAGCCTATGAAGGTAAATTTAACATCCCCTTGGTAAGTTTCACTCAAGATAAATGTTTTCTTAATGCTAGTGGGAAGTCGTTTTTCTTCTTTTGAAATATAAACAATACAATCAAGTAGTTGAAGAATGCAAGACTTTTGATAGCATGTCAACTAACAAATAGTATGAGATATAGTCTTTCTTGGATTGTGCTCTTTATGACACGGGATTTATCAACATTGTTTGATGGAAGCCAAAGAGCCACACGGGGAACATGAAAGGTGGACCAAAAAATTCGCAATGTTGAGAATTTCATTTGGAAAATGCTCCTCCAAGTGTAAGAGAGGTTAAGTGGGAAGAAATTTCCTCACCGCAATAGTTCCTAAGCTTTTGGGACCAAAAATCTCCCAATTGGGGAGTTGTGAGAGGAGGCGGAGGAGCGTGGCTATATAGAGTCTAGTCGCCCTCCCTCTCTATTATATCTCGACTCCCATATCTATATAGGGGGTGACTATCCACCTTGATCAAGGGCAAAGAAGATGGCCATATAGAAAGATCTCGTCCACTTGGGTAGTACTCGAGACTACATACATGAACCATAGGACCCAACCCCTATCTAGAAATGGGATATCCAACACTGGGTATAGCGAGCTCATCCCCGCCCGGCTGCGACAAGACATGGATATGGCGAAGTGCCGAAGGATACAAATAGATGTTGAGAAATAAGGATATTGTCCCAAACGGAAGTTTCTATAGGATACAACTCCGAAGGCACCCCATATCTAGATAGGGTTCTCTCGACCCAACCGCCCATATAGCGTTGGGGAAAGGAAGAGGAAAACATCTACCATCATACGACAATAGAGATAGAAATGGAGGTGGAGATAGGGATAGATCAGATGGGCATCGGCTTGCTCTCGTATCTATCCCCCTGGGGAGGGGATAAACAATCGGGAGAGGCATAACGATTGGAGTCGGTGGTCCTTTGCACGCAACCGTAAGATAAAAGTGTATCTCGGAGCGGCCGATAGTAGGGACGGAGGAAGGAAGCTACTGTCCCTCTCTCCTATTGGTTGAGAAACCCCCATAGAGAAGATATTGAGGAGGGGTGCTCCTCTCCCTACCAATCGAGCCTCCCGACAATAGAGTCCTCTCCCCCATATCTAGATAGGCCTTTTTGATCTCTCGCCATATCTCTATATAGGAGTGGGAGCCCCCCTCTAGATCTATGGGCCGCTCAGATAGAGACCTCGCTATACCATATAGATAGATGAGTGCTCCGAACTCCGGATAGAGGAGAGACCATCCACACATATGCATCCATCCGATACTGAGACCTATCCATACTTGTCCTAGTTGAGGAATCGATGTCCTTCTCCCTTCTCTATTAGAGGGTAAGGGCCTATATATACAGGGCACACCATATCTATATATAGGGGTACCCAGAGAGATCCCCTCTAAATTGAAAACCTAGGGCAAGGAGGAATTGTATATGCAATGCACTTAAATCAATCATGCATCTGGCCCAAGGACTCGACCCCTATACCTATCAATAGGGTAGGCCCCCTATTTATAAATGGCCTACGCCCCTCTCTTGCTCAACCACTTGACCGAACGACTAAATAGATCTCTCTATAGGGGCGGGGAGTGCAGATAGAGTTGATTGGGGCCCTCTCTCTATACGGGATATAGAGGATTTGCTTCTATCTAGAACTATAAGATAAGATCAAATAAGATAAGATAGTTCGACTCATGCTACATACATGGAGATGGAGAAGAGAGTACATCATATTATCTACGTTATATGAGATCTGGGCCCTATAGATCTTATCTATTCCATATCTCATAAGATAAGATAGAGGGGAGAGGGGGATGTCGGGGGCGATAAGGATAGAGATATAGGGCGAAATCCGAGAGGTATCGGTGCCACCTTCCATGTAGAAGCGAATCCAATATTCATTCAAGAAGCAACGTCGTGTCATGTCCCTATTCAAATGCGTCGAGCCCTATCCTTCCTATAGTGGGTGGTTTCGACCTGCTCCCCTCCAGGTTCTATAGAATCTATAGGCGTCAGGTCATACACTCGACCGACCCCATATATAGTTAGGGAGGATCTAGTTAAGAATCGGGGGAGGGAAGAGCCCTTTCTATCTATATATGGTGACCAAAGATGTAGATCTTGAATGACTCAACTCGAGTTCCTCCATCGGGTCAAACGAGACTATATAGAGTCGACACCCTCCCCTCTAGATCTATATGGCTATATTCTCTACATATGAGGGCCTCCTATCTCGTATATATGGCGCCCGGTCCCTATCTATATATTCTCGCCCTTCTCTATATGGGAGGGCTAGGCTGGAGGCCGACATATAGATTATGGGCTGTTTGGGGATCTATATATAATCGGGCTAGGGGGAGGAGATTATCTGTAGTTAACCACGACAAAAGAGGGGCAAAGCCCCCCCAATCTGTATCTATCCCTATCAAGATAAAGAACCTTGGATAGTTTAGATAGCCCCCCAAAGAGTTTAGATGAGTATAGCCACAACGCCCTCCCCTCTATAGGGATATGATATGGACTCGACTAGAGATCTTCCCTGACAGGCCCTCGACCAACAGAATCGCTCTCGTTTCTTCTCCGAATCAAGTCCAAGATTGGATCTAATTCAATCGCGCAATCTTGTTCAGCCCCTCTAATTACCGAGGACCTTGTCATGACCTCACTCCACCTTACTACATAGAGGGGGACAATTCTCTATAAAGTAAGATATAATATATGGCCACCGCATGATGGAACTACTACTTGTCATATCTATAGATAGGGGCCACGACCACCCTATCTATAGATATGGGTACCCGGATTGATCAACCCCTATATAGAGATGGGATCCCCAAATAGAGAGATAACCCCCTCATCTAGATAGGGGGCCTACATATAGATAGGGGTGCCCCCCCCCCCCTCCTTCTATTCTATATCTATCTATATATATGGGCGAGAGAGGGTGGCATAGATAGGGCGCTTAATGATCCGCCACCATCGCTCGAGATAGTTCAGTCGGTCGATCCCGTACCACCCACTATACCACCGCATTATCCGGCTATCCCCCCCGATACAATACAGTAGGCACCTTTCGCTCAGGGCTCAAGAAAAGAGGGTGGATTGGCCCTATAGAGATAGATATCTGGCCTTTCATCAGAACACAGTCGTGAGGCCCCGTCGAGTCAGTTGCTCTACCTTTACCCTTTACTCTACCCCACATATAGATAAGAGCGGTGATATACCACCATGATGAAACTGCCTTTTATTCCTCGCATTCGGATAGGATTTCTGTTGGCTCCCCCGGGAGGCTTGCGCAGTTTGTTACGTCAGCTCCAGAAGGATAAGTTGCATCGGAATCGAATTCCGGTTCATAATCGCATAAATCAAATCATCAATCCGCAGCCCCCCTATCTATAGATGTTCACCATCCCCCCGGGGAGGGACCCTAAATAGAAATATATAGATGGCGATAGATCGAGGACCCACCCTATATATCTTATTGAGGTGCTGTGAGCCCCCTATCTATATCCATTGAACCCATATATAGAGAGAGAGTCATCTCCTTAGAGATCTCTATATAGGGGGGGTCAAGTATAGGCCAACGGGAGTCGTCCATTGATCGATCTGATAGGGTAGGTCGACTCCCGACCTCCTTGAACTCTATATCTATCCTTTCTATCCGCCATTTTAAACTATCCACCATTCTAATCTATCCAAAGGAGTGATACGACTGATGAATTTCTATATTTATATAGAACTCCCCAAGGATCGATATAGAGAACTCCCCAAGGACCGAAGGCACTATATCTATAGTCTATAGGCGGGCCGAATACGGCCCCCATGAATATCTATATAAGTCACCCTACCCCTAATATCTTCTTGTTAAACCTATGGGGAACGTATCCATCCTGGGAATCTGGTTGGTGGTCGTTCCCGTGCTTCCACCATATAGAGAGTTCAAGGCTTCACCCCCCTCCCGAACTTTGATTGGGATTGGAAAGCCGAGCGTAGATAGATGAGTCGAATAGTTGAGAACAAAGTGGCGCTCCCTCCTCGATTGAGGGCATTCATGATCTTCCAATGAGTATCCCCCCTCCATATCTATATGGTTGGTCGTTATTCCCGTAAGGCCATATCTATATAGGGGGCGATTGGTTGAACTATGGAGCTATATATCTCTAGTGCTTATAGCTAGATATGGTCAAACTCGTGATCGACTAAGACCCCCGATGGGGCACGCTCTCATAGACAAATGGATCCTCAAAGGCAACGCGGTCCCTGACCTTCGTCCAAATTCTCTATAGATAGAGGGATCGCTCCCTTCGCTATCGGGCCTTTGGTATAGCGCCACGGGGCCCTATACCAACGGTCCCTATCCCTCGCCGCTTGTCACTGACGTCTAGTTTATACACCGCCCGATACATCCTTCTATATATAAGGGTGTCCTATCTATATATGGGTCTGTCGATCATCCGCTTGCCTCCCAACTCCAACTACGCTTCTTCTCTACGCCTCCGAGATAGAGCTCCTCAAAATTGTGGGTCCGCCCCCTCGATCCAATTGAGATAATAGCCCGGGGGCTTAGTTAATAGGGGCGGGGTGTTGGTTTTAACTCACGATTTTCGAGTTTGCTAGACTCTGCCTACCTATGGATTTCATGAGAAAGGGTCTCGACCCTATCTATGAATCTTGGGCAACCATATAGCTAATGGATCTAACTAGGGGGTTTCGAGTCCCTAATCCTATATAGGGCGGGTTGGAACCAACGTTATCCCAATCAAAATATGGCCCGATCGAGGTACCTCGGTGAAAACCTAAACAAAGTCACTTTCGAACCATACTTCCACACACGTGTCTAACAAGTAGCTCAAATTGCCGCCGCCATCGGGATCGAGTGGTAAGGCCATCCGAAAAGAATCGATTGATCTAACATTGATAGGAAAGGGGAACGGTGTAGAGAGGGCCCCAATCAACTATATCTGCACTCACCCGCCCCTATATCTACATGGCGGCCCCCTCGCCCCTAGATATTTATATGGAGGCCGAGGCCCTCTATCTATGTATGGTTTACGATGGGCTTCTGCATAATCCATTACATGAATTGATTGCATGATTTTTGTGAGACTTCATCTGAATCGTAGTTCAGATCCAAGTCGGTTTAGTGATTATTATCATGGGAAACCGATGTATCAAGATGTCAATCCTAGAGAGTATTTCGGTTCGATACGTCCACCTACGAGAGAAACCTTTGGCTTCCGTCTCGGTAGGTGCATTCCTCATCATTCTCCCAAAAGGACATTCATTCATCTCTTTCCTCCCCGTCGACCACAATGAGTGAGACAATGCAAGAAATCGATAGGGCATTCTAATGATGTCATTCCTCCCCCTCCCCTATATATGGTCGGGACGGGTTGGGGCCATCTCTCGAACTCTCTCTGCTAGGGTTGGCTCACCTCGATAGAGTTATGCCTTCCTCTCCCCATATAGAGTTTGGATAGAAATGGGGCCTATAGGTGGGGCCACCTCCGTTCACTCCTCTCCCTCATGGGGTCTGCCCTCTATTTATGAATGAAAAGTTGCCCTCTCCTCATCTACAGATAGAGAAGAGATTTTGGCCCATATTCTCTATCTTGATCGTAGACCCGTCAAGGAGGCATGGCTATATCTAATCTAGTCTATATAGTTGGGAGCCTTATAGATCTACATGGCAACGAACCCCTCTCTCTATATTCCCCGACCATCTATAAACGGATCGTAGCCATGGTATGGTCAAACTAGTGAGCCCTATATAGAGTATATGCTCTCTCCCGCCCCGCCTCGAAGGATCTCGATCTCTCTGGGTCGCCCTATCTATATATGGTGCGCCCCCAGGCCAAATCCTCCATAGTTTAGATAGGGTCCACCTTTTCGAGTGGCCCCTATCCCCATCTCTATCTATATACAAGGCCCCTCTCTAAATGAAATCTCTCGGTGGCACTCGACCAACGAAGGAGTACTATGAAACGAGTGCCTCGCCCGAGAGATTGGATAGGGAGATAGGGTTAGGCATACTGTTCGGTGGGAAGCGGTCAACCCGTCATTCAGTCGATTCCATTATATCCCTATCTGGCCCCCCCAGATATCTCATCTCGATCGAAACTTAACTGGAGGGATCGATGATATGAGTTGTGAGTGATTGCCCATATCCGTCCATCTCATCTATTCCATAGATGGATGGGGAGATAGGGCTGGAACCAATCTCCACTCTCTAGTCAGTCCAGACTGAACCAACCCCTCCCAAGCGGAGAGAAATGCCCCATATAGAGTATAGAGAGGGCCCCTATACCCAAAAAATCAGGAGGTGTAGCCGCAATAGCACTCGTTTTTCCATCTCTGTTGGCTCTACCTTTTATGAAAAGTTCGTATGTTCGTAGCTCAAGTTTTCGCCCGATCTACCAGAAACTCTTTCGGTTTTTCCTGGCGGATTGCTTACCATCAGGTCGGATCGGATGTGAACCCGTGGAGGCACCATATGTGACTATTGGACAAATTCCTCCAGTAGCTCTCTTCTTGTTCTTTGCCCTAACGCCCATTCTGGGACGAGTTGGAAAAAGAATGACCGATTATTACATCAATTCCAAATTGGATCATGAATTGTTAGCAAGATGAGCTAATTAGTAAGTTACTCTCAAAAAGATGAAATATGTCACTTGAAACACTTCATAGTTGCCAATTACCATGAAATTTGTAGTCAAGAAGAAAAATCAAATAGTATAGGGGTCTGAGAGATAGAGTGAGGTTTGCGATGATCTGACACTTCGATGAGGAAATGGCAATAGGTTCTTGTTCGAAAGATGAAATTTCATAGATAAATGATAAACTGCTAGTTAAAATCGCGACAATTGTGTATCCACCGATTAATGCAAGTGACGCGTTTTCTTAATCTTCTACGGCGGTTTCGTAGCTGCGAGGAAATTAAGTGTCGATCTCACACGAGGTTAGGGAACAAGAAAAACAATAGTTCCAACATGTGCCTCTTTCTCTTCCGAGTATTTTTGATTCTTTCTCAAGCTTCTCATGTTGTAAGCATGCATAACCGCACCCTTGGGGTGATGGTGTTCATTCATATTTACTAACAGGTTCGTCATGGTTTATTTTGTATGGGGTGTAATGCCCCTTTCTAGGCTCTAATTGAAATAAATGGGAAACCGCACAAACCCCAATAGATATTAAATTGAAAATTATGACAACCAATCAAAATTTATGACTGCTAGTACAACAGCCTTTTTTTTTTTTATAACAGCAGCAAGGAAAATGCAATATCTCTTCAAAAATGCATCATTCACACCATCCAAAGCATGTAGGGAAACTTAGAAATATTTTAGAACAAATATAAACCAAGAAATAAGCCTTCAAACCCCAGCTGGAATTTATTTAATTAAATAAAATAACAGAGTGAAAACCCTTACAAAGATGGCTAGAAATGAAGGATTCCAAGCCCCAAAATGAAGTCCAAATGTAGATTTCGGCTGCTAAAAATATGAGAAACACAATGATGGCTGAGTTGGATGTTGCTGTGCCTTAGAAACCTTCAAATGCCACCTCGGGAAAGTCGCCATCCTAGGAGAGGGCTGCAAATGCCTTCAAAACTGACAATAACTCATTATATCACCTTGTTACAAGCTTGAGGGGTTTCGTCCTGAAACCAACCCACTATTGAGAGGTTTCGTTCTCAATAGGTATTAATGGATGAGAGAGAAAGCAAACAAGCTCCCAACTCCAAGAGAAATAATTCCAAAAGTATGCATAACCCTTTCCAAGCCAAGCGACCCCTTCTTATAGCTTGATGTGGCGCCAAAAACCAATTAAAGTCTTCTTAAGAAGACCAACCTCCTTGGGGAATTAATAGTTCCTTTTTCCTTCTATTCTTCCATTGGTTTTTCATCTTTCCCAGCCGACCTGACTATACATAGAAAACTACTAAAAAAGAATGCAATGCTCATGAAAACAATTGAAAAACATGACAATTACTCCCCTTGTTCATTTCCTTCTTGCCCACGGGAAGTGGAATGGGCTCAAAGTCTTCCAAAAGGACTAGCACTGAGAAGGGGACATGACAGTCCTCCCTCCCAAAGTTGCTTGCCTTCAAGCAATTGCAAGCTCACATGCCCAAGTACCATGCCCAAGAGGTGAAACTTGCTGTAGTGCTCGAAAAGCTTGGATCCCGTGCTTGTCAAATGAAAAAGATCTTGCCAAAACAAGCTCTATATTTGTTGTCCCTATTCTTATTGATGTATTTTGGAAGCTTTGTGAAGTTTAACAACTTCAAAAAGAATTAGCTACTACCTCAATTCTGTCCTCTTCTCTTTCACCTTCAAAAATAGCATTAGTGATTTTTCTCTTTGCATACTCAGTTGTACAAAAAGCCTTCCAATCTGCTGTAATCTTAGTCATAGAGCAAAAAATTAAGGAATAATTAGCAGCTTGACAAGCTAAAACACATTCTAATGTAGCATCTTCACTTTTCGTTTCAACCTTGTCGACTATGGTGGAAGAGCATCCTCTAACCATACACATGAATGCAACTAAAATAATGTGGGGGCTGCTAAAAATGATGACAACATCATTAATGGTGGCAATTTGATGCATGGATGTCTTGGAAGCACTTCTTCTAACATTTGGTGGTAGCAACACCTCATCCCGCATCCCCTACATGCTCTTTTGGAGATCTTTTGCAATCACAAGCTTGTTATTCTTCATTTTGTCATCTTCATGTTTAGCTGCAACGTCATATGCTCCATCATTTTCTTGGGTGGAAAGCAAACTCAGCTGCTCTTACTTCTTTCTGACTTTACTTGCACATGGAACAAACTCATTAAAGAAAATAAGAGTTTCCCTCATCATTGCTTCTTCATGCTTCATGGATATGATGGCTAGCTCTCTCCCACTGCTTGCAATCATCTCAAATTGTCCACTCTAGTTATGGATGTTCAAAAATTCAACCATGCTGTCCCAAACACAGCTGTAACCTTGCATTTTCTCTCCTAAAATCAGAAGGATAGTGGCTGGGATACTTCTTATGACAGCTGAAAACACATCAACGATGATAGTAGACTGGAAACCCTTCAACCTCATGGTTGGTTACTCATTTGCGGCTGTCAAAAAAATGGATAGGGAGCTAGAACTGTTGTGGACAGAAAATGAACAAAGAGTACAACTGTCAAACTGAAAACTCCTTGTGGAATATTGCAATGTCAATAATATGGGGGCTGGAAACAACCCAAAAATGATTGACAATGCTTCAATAGACTGAAAATTATCCCATTTCATGACTGTTTTCTTTCGTGTGGCAGCAAGCAAGGTATTTGGCAAATGGGAAATGTTGATAACAGCAACACAAACATTTATGACAACATCCTTCACCATGTTGTTAGAATGCACAACAAGCTTTATATGCATCCTCCTAAATTTCCTTACATTCCAAGTGCAAGAGATGGGGAACTTAACAGAGACATTTACCTTGATCCTCAAAAGATCATCCGAATCCCCATGCCAAAACAATCTCAGATTTGATTGGAAGAAGCTACATGCCCACAGCTGCAAGTTGTGTTCTTGATCTTGACACCCTTCATCTTTTCATCATTGTTAGAATAATTCTCATGACGATCAAAACATTGTAAGGACATAGTGTGAGGGTGATGCAATAAATCAAATTGCTTACCATTTGTTGCTGATATGTAAATTCCAACATATTGAAAACCAATGAGGCCCCCTGTTTAAGGGCATGCCTCTCAACAAGGTCATCTTGAAACTCAACCTCATAAACCTCTTGCAAATCTGGTTTTTCTTCAAATACATGTCCCTCCCCAAAGCTATTATGAAAATCAGTCAATGGCTCATTCTTTGGAAGTTCGAAGGATGGTACATGTGCCTCTATCTTGAGCTCTTCGCATTCAACTAGTAATGCCCTTTTTGTTTTGATTTCTTCACCATTTTTGCCGCCACATGCAATCATTGGAAATCAATAAAACATCATCTATTGTCAAAGAATCTTTACCTTCAAGCTACATATTGGGCTTCTTTTGTTCTTGTTTTATGATTTCTTCCTCTTTCCTCATCACAAAGGGAGAATTCTTTTCCTCTTTGGCTGGAACATCTTTTCCATTTTCCTTTGGCACGGTAGATTCCTCCATGGGCTGTTCTCTCTCCATTATTTGCAGCCCTGATTTTCCTACGACCTCCACCATTGCAATTTGGAAACTTTTCTTCTCTTCCTTTCTCAACACATGCTGAAGATCTTTCTGTGGTGCATGAGGTCTAGGCTCTCGGTCTTGACCTTCCCTTGCTTACCCCTATGAATTCGGCAAGTGAAATAACATCACGGATCTCATTCGGAAGAGCCCTATATTCTTCATAGCTGGCTGCAATATTGTGCTCTATTGAATGTCGTGTATCCACTTCGGAATGGCTTCTTCCCTTGGGAGGAAAGTAGGCCTAGTAGCTGATCCACAAATCGACCCTTGGGGTTGCCTTGCATTGTGAACCCTGATGAGCTGCCCTCACCATTGTGAAGCCTTGGCTCATGAAGTTTCGTAGGGTTAGGGCTTGCAAATCCATTGTGTCCGCCAACTTTTCTTGCCCTTCAATGAGTCGATCGATCTTGGTCTCTTGGGAAACTTGGTTAGCCATGTTAAGCTCTTCAAACAGCTGATTTGATTTCTTCTTCTCTCTCCTTTGATAGTAGATGTACCCTTTGTCACTGTTTGGCATGAATACCCTCACGCTGGGAAGATCGATGTTCTGATACCACTGTAATGTCTCATTCCAAGCTCTAACTGAAACAAAAAGGAATTTGCACAAACTCCAATAGATAGGAAACTGAAAATTATGAGAACCAATTGAAAATTTATGACAAAAACATACAGCAGTTTGATTTTTATAACAACGACAAGGAAAATGCAATATCTTCAAAAATGCATCATTCACACCATCCAAAGCATGTAGGGAAACTTAGAAATATTTTAGAACAAGTATAAACTAAGAAATAAGCCTTCAAACCCAAGCTAGAATTTATTTAATTAAATATAAAAACAGTAGTGTAAACCCTTACAAAGATGGCTGGAAATGAAAAATAAGCCCCAAATTAAAGTCCAAGTGTAGATTTAAGCTGCTAAAATCATGAGAAACACAACGATGGCTGAGTTTGATGTTGCCATGCCCTAGAAACCTCCAAATGCCACCTTAGGGCAAGTTGCCACCCTAGGAGGGGGCTGGAAATGCCTTCAAAACTGAAAATAACTCCTTATTAGATCACCTTGCTGCGAACTTGAGGGGTTTCATCCCCAAACCAGCCCACTATTGAGAGGTTTCGTTTTAATAGATTCTGCAAGAGGGTTTTTCGTCCTCAATGGATGAGAGAGAAAACAAACAAGTCTCATTGGCTAGATTTTCTCGCATGCCTGAAAACCTAGGCGATCCATGAGATAAATCTCCTCATTTTACCTCGTGAGGCTCCCGTGTAAGATTTTGTCAATTATATTTTTTAGTATCTATCTGTTGGTATTACTTTAACTATGTAGCTCATGAACCATAGCTAGACAGTTTTGCAGCAAGTAAACAACTGTAAGAGAAAGGAAATATCTGTAGAAGAGAAAAATAATAGAAAACAAGAAGAAATGAGAGAAGATGTGCAACTCAATCAATAGTTCACAGAGTTGATCGCATGCACATAAATAAAACAAATAGATCTTTAAAATGCAGAATTTGAAGCAAGGGAAAGTTTCAGATCTAGATCTAAGACAACACAAAGTTTATGCAGAGATCTAAAAAGAAATAAGAGACGAATGCACCGTTGACACAAAGTTCTCCAGAAATCTCTTCTCTATTCCTCTACTTGCAGAAAACTATCAAGGGTTTCAGCTCAAAGTTTGGAACACAAGAATGCTGATTACAAATTCCAATCCTCTAACCCGTAGGCTCTTCCTCTATTTATAGTGTATCGAGGGGAAGTTACAAATAGGAAACTATAATTGAACTGACACATGTAGAAGTTGTAAAGGAAACAATCTAACAATCTCCCTCCTGGAATTCCTCTTTGCATGACATGCATGATTTATAACTGAAAATAAAACTTTTTATTTTGCATGTCTGCCACCTATTTTCAAGTAATTGACTTCTTCAAGTAACAACTTTTAAACCAATCACTTAAGTTTTATAATTTAATTGATTTCTCAATTACTTTGTCAGAGAAAATAAGAGAAAAAAGAAAGAGGAAAAGAAATTAGAAGAAAGTCAGTAACATTTCCAGTCTTGTTCTTTTCCATATTCTACATGCGGTTGACTCTTTTGCTTTTGATTCTCACCAAACTGGATCTGGAAGTAGCTGACTGTTATTTTCTTGCGGGTATTGCCTCTCCGACTTGTCTTCCCTCTTATCCTTGAAGCTTTTGCAGCTTCTTCTCCAATACATGCACCACCCAATGTTCACAGTAAATAATTCGAGAAAACTCATCATTTTTATTTTTAATTGCATATGAGCAATTTTAAATTCTGAAAGCACTCTGGGTGAATGCAAATACAAGTAAATTCAATGAAGGCTTCAACTGGAAGATTGGGAGCACATGCACAAGATCCTGGAAGGAATTTTCCATGCACTAACTTCTACACGGGCTGCGTTAGAAACAAGAGGATGAATTTTTGCGGAAGCCTTTGCAATTATGAGATCTGATCTGTCAATTAAATCGGTGATAGGTTTAGGGCCTATGTCTGTATCATTGACTTCAACAAATCTGGAAGCTATGCATGATTCTGTTGATCCTTTTCTTTCATCATGCTTCATCATGGCTGGAACAATCTTTGTCTGAGCTCTTTTTCTTTTAATTATGCCGAATCCTTGCAATTGGATCAATTTGTGCAGATCTGACAATTTCTTCAGATTCGAAAGATATATTCAATGTACCTGACATTGATTTGAACTCCCTTTTACTTATATGAGCACCTGTGATGAATACCTGCAATTAATTCAAACAAAGATGGAGTCCAGGGCATGAATACTTGATTTTTATCACCAAAATCTGCATATAAAGCTTGCTGCCCTAAAATTTGAGGCTTTGCTTGCATGCAAAGCAAGAAAAAATATTATTTAATTCACCAGAGCACTTATACCAACATGCAGATAATTATCATAGCAAGAATCAAGCCATTCCAACCCTAGGCGCCAAACCTTGAAGCTCCCTGGCAATGAAAAACACCTTTTGATGCAAAAACCTCCTTTCCTTGGCGCCAAAACCTGTCTGGGCTGCAATCCTTAGCAAAAAGAATTAATTGTTTATTATGGTAGCCCATGCTTATATAATCCTCAACATACTATTTTTAATAATTGTCCTTCCTATTTCTGGCAATTTAATTAATAAACAATCATGTTTATTCACCCAAATTGGGCGCCCAATTATGCATGTTGTTGGTTGCTTTTAAATAAATTTATTTTATTTATTTTTAGCATGCATCCTTGACTTCTCCTTAGCTCTTCCACTTGCATTGACTTTCCTTCTATTTATGGTGCCAAAATTGGGTGAATAAACCATTAATAAATATTATTAAATGCATTGTTATTCACCCAAGGTGGGTCGCATTTTTTAGCAAGGGTAATTTCCAAAAATAGGAAGTCAACTTTGATGGGAATTTCTACCCTGCACTGCAGCTCCAAAAATCCCCTCTTTCACTTAAGTTGTTTGACTTTTATAATGGGAATTTCTACCATGTCGGATTCACACATCTCAATAGGGTTTTCAAATTCAGAGCTTTGTTTGTGACTTCTGGCAACGTTTTGCATTTTTATTTATTTATTTTGCGTTTTTCTTTGGTTTTCCCCATTGTCTTTCTGTTTAATTCCCTTGGGTCCGTTCTTTATCCTGTATAGTCTGTTTAATTGCCTGGAACATCTGGAGATTATTTACGGCCACTTTGCACTGAAGGAATTAGCCTCGGATCGCAAACTTCGACCAAAAAGATGAAGTCAAGCACAAAAAGCCTCTCTGTGGCAAGTTGCACTTTTGGAATAAATGAATTTAAGCTGCAATGGGAATTTTGGTAGTGGCGGGCGGTGTGGAATTTCTAATCGCTTGCAAGGTACTTTTTCCCATGAAGTCAAAGTCACTTAAGTTGCAATGGGAATATTAGAGGTGGCAAGGTGTGGAATTTTTTTCCGCCTTGCAGGTAAAAATTCTCATTATAAAAGAAAAATCACTTAAAGCTCCAAATATTTTATAATGAAAAATATTGTGTAGAGATATAAATAAATTTAATAACAAAAATGGCAATTGCAAAGAAAATGTGCAAAGGATTTTTTTTTTTAAAAAACAAATAGTTTAGAGGGTTTGCTTATCATCGTGGAGGACAACCTACTATTCTTGGGTTAGCTGTCTTGTTTTTACCTGAACTGTTATTGAGGTATAAAATTAAAAAAACAACTCATCGTGATTTAAAATTTAACTAGTAAAATAAATCCATTCAAAGTAAAACTAAAAAAAGGGTGTTCCAATGCTACCCTAACACTAAACTGAAACTATTCAATCTATCTGTGTCTAGTGTTTTTCTTCCTCCACATGTAAAAATGTGCCAAAACAAGACACGTACATATAGAATATCTTTTTTTGCTCAAATATTTTTGAAGAACTTGAAAAATGGCCCAAAAATTTTGGCGTACGATTTTTCTAGAGTAATGTTACTATGGTTGTAACCCTCATTTGGTTTCGTTTAGAATTTCTCCCACGACTCAACTATGCCTTGGAATTGTAGCATGGCTTTACTAATAAAAAAATTATGGTTACCATAAGTTATTGCTATCAAAAAAAAGAAAAACAAAGCCCGTATCATTCTAGAAAGCAGTGTGTGTGCATGTCTATATACAACATAATATATGACCAGCCTTAAAACACGGTTTTAGGGAAGTAGCCAGGGGTTTGTGAGGAGTATGAGTCAGTAAGGATGATGTGAATAAGGTATATGGCAGGATGATTATGGTAATATAGGGCAGGGGATGTTACTGTTATTGATGCAGATGACTGCTCACTGGTTGAGCATAAGGGGGTTATCGTATAATCATTGTGTTCACACGAGCACCCAAGTGGCTGGCCTTTTATACCACTTGCCATCAATTGTGGCGATCCCTTTATGACTGTTTCTTGTCATTTTTATTTAACCATGGTTGTGTGAGGATTGATCGTTGCCTTTTCTGGGGCTTTACCCTATGGTACTTCCCCACTTCTATAGGCCACCTGTTTATTGCTGATATTTTCTATAGTTTGGACTGACAAGATAGCCTTTTGATTGCATGTAGAATTGCATCAATATGATATCGGTCATTGTATTAAATTGATCTCCATACGCACCACTGTTTCCTTTTGCATCTCTTTTGGGTACCATAGAAGTGGCAGTAACAAGTTAGGGCACCTTTTCTTTTAAAAACAATATCTTAGGACCGAAAGTTGAATTTATTTCTGCAACAATTTCTTTGAAAAAAATGTATGTTTATGTAATTTCATTTTCTTTACTATCAGCATTCAAAATTTTCTTAGTATTATAGAGTATGTGTGTGTGAGGGGGATGTGGTGTGCAGAGGGGATGGGGCTGGAACGGGGTGGAGGGTTAGGAGTTAACTGAGATGCGGAAACTATTGCCTGGACTGAATTATCAGACTTTTGTATATTTGTGGATGTGAAGTTGATGGTGATAGTGTTTATTTCTAATTCAGGTAATAATTGATTTAGAAAGCGCCAAACAAGATTTCCAAGAAGACTTACAAGCAACGGAATATTATTTGATGTGAGTCTCTTTTTCCTGTCAATCATGAGAAAAGGCACATGTTTCTCGGTGTGTTTAAATTTGATATTCTAATGTTTCTTTTTCTTTTTTGGATGCCATTTTAAGGTGAATCATCCTTTGTTGCCAATATGTATTTGACTTGTGGTTCAGTAAAAATTCAAAATTCACAATACTTGAGATGGGTTCTGATATTCTTTTTTATATTCCATTCTTATTTGCCAGTGGATTATGTATTTATCTATATTTTCTTTGTGAAGACTAATGGCTACTGAAAACTTTATGACTGGATATTTAGGTTGATAAAAAATATTATAATCATTGTTAAGCAAATCATCTGGAATTTAAATCTGGCTAATTGCGTGTTCCTCTTATTGATTGTCTTTTTCTGCCCTATGTTTTTTGATATGGATATTACATTCAAACTTCAATTGCTCCAAGGACCTACTCAAAAATAAAAAAGGAATTCCATAGTTTAAGAAAAATTATGTATTTCTTAAACACGTGGAAAATATTACAAGTTTTGTAAATCTCTTTAAGGATAACATGGGATGCGATAATGTTTTCTGCATTCCTTGTTTGTTGGTTGAAACAGTCTGTTATTCAATTCACCAGATCAGGATGGACAATTGTTAGCAGATATTCATAGGTTTCAATTATAACTTTTTCCACTAGATTTCTGAATTACAATGGTTAATTATGATAACAAAACAGAAGAATTAAAAAAAATGAAGAGTTCCTTGCAGATGTGTGCCCATAAAGCTTGGGATTGTTAGGGATAGAAAATTTCCAAACTTGTTTACCTCTTTTTTTTGGGAGATAGCATGCTATATATATATAGTACCCAAGCCTAGACTATAGACGCCCTCGTGCTGACTTGAAGAGGCCGAGGAATTTGTTGATCAATGGATTCCCAGGTTGCTACGACTATACATACCTACCTCAAGGGTTGAACAAATTGGAGAGATTGGAAAGGCCACCTTTGGAAAAAGTGGTTGTTTCTTGTGTTTAAACAAAGAATGAGTTTTTGGATGCTTTTCATAGACATCTAACACATTTTTCTGCATCTTCTTGTAAAGCCTCGTCACCTGATAGGAATTTCCTATTTGGAGTTTTCATGTCTCTACCCTTTGTGATATTCCAGGGAAACTCACTGTACCAATTTCCTCTATCTCCACACCATTCCATTTGTTTATTGTAGTAATATTGATCCACATAGAGCTTTGGAGGCTGTCATGTCCCTTTTTGGAGACTAGCGGAATTGAAGACCTTAACCCATTTTTCCTCCTTGTGGGTTCAAGGAAGGAAGCAAGGGGAAGACTTGGATGACATTTTCTAAGTATATATTTTCATTATTATCATATATTCTTATTAGGAAGCCAAGCGGTCCAATAGAACAACTTATTTAATTATAATATACAATAATTTGGAGCATGTAGGCTCTAAAAAGAAATTAGATAATTAAAAGTACTTTATGAGGTCGGCCATTATTGAATTGTAGCACCCCTTATGATATAAAAGGAGGTTGCTTGGCCATTTGATCATTATGTGAATTCTATTATCTCTTGGAAAGATTGCTTGTGAAGCATCTCTCTCCCTCTCCTAAGGACAAAAACCCTTGGAGAGTCTTGTGTGAGGACGAAACCCTTCACCAAGTCTAGGGAAGACTTCAACACAGGAGTCTCCACCCCCTTGAGGGATCTTTTTGCTGCTATTATCTTTTATTTCAGCCCTAGGCGAATTGCCCTAAGGTGTCATTTGATCAATAATTGAAGATCTTTGTATTACTTCTTGTTGTTAATGCATATTTGGCATTTTTGAGGTGGAGCGATCTACTTTATGGTGTGTTTTGGTGTATTTATTGGCTGTTCTAAGTGGAGCGACCCACCTAGGGAGCATTTCAGTACTTTCTTGCAACATTTTCAATGTTTTGAGATTGGAATAATAATCTCTATATTTTTGAGAGCCAAGTTATGAAGTTTCATGAATTTTGGTAGTGATTTGTTATTTTTTCAAGCTCGTGGAAGTTAGTTGATGTTCTGGACTATTTAATTAATTTCTGCAATTGAGGGTTTTATCATAAAAATCAGATCTCTCACTTCCAAGCTTATAAAAATCAATTTTCTTGCATGATATGATTGTTGGCAATATATAATGATTTTAGAGACTTAGAGGTAGCTGATTTCAAGGGTTTTGAGGGCACAAAAGTGGGTTTGAAACCCCAAAAAGGGTCGCTGCCCTAGAAGGGTGTTTGCTGGCAGCAGTTAAGGGTTTTTACCTATTTATTTCAGTCACTAACAGCCTACTAAAAATCTGAAAAGTGTTGTTTATCTTCAGCTTTGCATAGTTTCTGTGAGGGGGTTGTGAGGAGGAAAATGCTACAACTATTAAAACTAGACAGATCTGTTCAAACAAAGTTGTAGATTGTAGAACATGCAATGGAATCTAAGAAATAGCTATGGAAAAACCATTACACATTCAACACATGAGATTGACAGAATAGTATCAGTTCTATTCAAATGAAAGGATTGGGTAGAGAAAATATGGGTACAATGTGCAACAAGACCATGAGAGAAGGTTCTTGTGATCAGAAGGGTAACATGTTCTTGCAGATTTGTCTAGACTGGGAGCTGACCTTTGAAATTTTATAAATATAAAGGGCATGCTATCATGTGGGAGAGATAGCCAAATAATATAGGATGCGTGAAGCATGCAAGTATTTAAGAATACACTGGGAGCAATGCTGACTCCAGTTTGATGGCTTAGATATTGGATGTGTCACAGTATATATCATAGATTCAAAAACCGGCAAATATCCCAAGAAATCACGAGGCAGGGGTTACACAAGTAATCTTTTGTAAAATTGCAAGAAGTTTTTGGCAAGTAATCAGTGATTTTTCCCGAGTAATTTCTGTTATTTCTCGACAAAATCACTGTTTACTTGGCTCGATTCGCCTGGTATGTATAAAAGCACATATTGGAAAGAAACACATTTTTATGCTTATTTTTGCGTTTAACCCTGTATTTTTTGTGTTTTTTTCTCATTAATACAGTGCACAGTCGGTGGAGGCTATTTGTGGCAGTTTTTGAATCTATGGTAACAATTAATAGTTGGATGTAAGCTTTCATAAATCAAGAGAAAACTGATTATTCATTACCTTTGGAAGATTCTTGATGAGGTTTTAGTCCAACAAACCTACTTATACACCAACATTCTTTTTCATGTAGTAGGAGTAGGTGCGTAGATTAAATGTAATATGTATATTTGATATTTCACATGACTGTATGAACATTGTAGTTTGTAACTTTGTACTCTTTTTTTGGTCAAAAATTAATAGAAAATATACTTATGCATTCTATACATTCATTTCTCATGTCATTTATCAATGTTTTATATTTTATTAAATTTATTTTACGAATTTACATGTTTTTATAGTAATAAAGTTACCGAGTAATTGCCAAGAAACTCCCGAGTCCTTGTATGAGATTAAATTTCAGGATGCTGAGTAATTTATGAGTACAAATTTTTGAACTATGGTATGTATTATTACAACAAATCGGTCATGATAATCAAGGTTATAGAAAGAAAGAAACTATATTAATGTCCACAAATGACCAAAAGTAGGTCAATGGGACTCAAAGATACAACAATTAACAATAGAAAGTTCTAGGAAGAGAGAATCCTAGAAGTGAAATAAAGAAATAAAAGTACAAAAGACAAAATAGAGCAGCGTGCATTAATAAAGCAATAAAACCAATACAAATAATAATGAAAGGCAAAGAAGAGCCCCAAAATCTTGTGCCAATGAAGACTAGAGGGAAATCTCATGAAATACCTTTCATTGCGCTTTGAAGTGGATCGAGTCTTTTGAGCCATTATCAACCACTATTAGGGATTTGATAATGCTCATCTGGGAGTACAAAGTGTCAAAGGAGCCGACTAGGGGATCCTAGGAGGAAGTGAGACTCTTCCTCTGTAATCTTCCCTAATATCCAAGGCCGTTGTGATTCTTGTTGTCGAAAAGAAACTTGTAATATTAGTTTTTCCCTTGTGGTTTGGGGGCGGTTGGAAAGTATTAGATCCATGTTGTAGGGAAGGGGCAAGGCATGCCGGAGTGAAGGAACAAAGCTACGATGCCGAGGGAAAGCAAGCTTGGGATCTAAGTAGTTTGAGTAGTAATGGTGTGATGCGAGATGAACTACCTAACTGATCTATCAACTCTGATGTGTGGTGTACTGGTATCTAAAGGCTGCTTAGTGTTGTCAATCGCATGGATGGGCTACAAGAAAGAGGTGATCAACATGGGAGCTCTAGAGCCTCTAGGCTCCTCTTGTAAGGATTTGCGTCAAAGGGTGACAACCTCACAAAGGTAAAGAGCCAAACACCGCTAGTGCAGTATACCCGAAGAAAGTATCGAGTGTTGTCTACGTCTCTGTAGAGGCAGTGATATCTTCCCAATCTCATAATAAATGGGGCATCCAAAAATGAAGTGGTCCTGGGTCTCCACCTCCTGGAGGGAGCAAAAATGACAGATACAGTCCTGAGAGAGAATGTGATAATCTATTTCAACCCGTAATTGGTGAGAACATACTCTCATCTGGCCAAGGGTAAGCCTCAAGTCATGGAACCAATGGCCCTAGAGATAGTGAGGGCAACGATGAATATCATCCATTACTCATAACAAAATGGTCAACAAAAAAACAAGCTTGGGGCCAAGCGGCTCATTGAGGGAGATCTAGGTGGTTAGATATATTGTTTGTAGATGTCCTCTCTAATAGGTCTAGTGATGATGTCCTTTGTGGGAAGGAGTTGGAGGGAGAGGAGTCTAAGGAATACTTAAAGGGGGTAGGTAGCCTATCAATAGAGATGCCAATAGAAAGGAGCAACCTAGTCTCAAAGTACCATTAGTGCTTCTTGCGTCTAGTGGGGACTAGTGAAACAAGCCTCCTCAAGAGAAAAGTGCTAAGTCGGGTTGAACTCTCATGACCAGGAGTTGAGCCCCTCAGGATTTGAGTTTGTGAATGTAGAAAGTAAGCTTGAAGATAGTCTCAAAGAGTAACACTTGGGTGGAAAATTGAGCTTGTATGATGCATTGAGTAACTTTCCGCTTGAATTAAATCATGTTCTGTCACATGAGAGTCTCGACCCTCTCAATATGGGCCTAGTCAATGGCCTCTCTAAGCCAGTCACCAAACCTTTGAACCATACATAATTGTATGTTTGATGATTGTATTAAGAAGACCTAACTTGTAAAATTTTATATGGAAACACCAATGTTCTAAAACAAAAGAGAAGCATACCCCTTCAGAAAGGTGTATATAAGCCAAAAACTTCATACTAAAGCATGGAGCAAAAAATTGATACCCAAATAAGTGTAGGCTCATGTGATTTCTAGAAGTTCCCTTTCTAAAAAATCCAACTGGAGAGAGAGAGCACTAGGATATATTGAGGACCATGACCTTAGTTTTATTGATGTTAACCACAAGCACTGGAGTTTGTAGAAACTAGAAAGGGCATCAAATTGTCACCGTAAGACCTCTACAGAGTGTGAGAGGACAACATCATTGACAAAATGAAGGATAACTATAAGTACCTCATGCAAAAGACAGTGTTGTCCATATGGGTATATTGCCGATGAAACTCTACTAACTCATCAATGTAAATACTGAAAAAGGGTCGGTGAGAGAGCAAATCCTTGCTTCATCCCAATGGTATTCTTCAAAAGTCGACAAACTATGAGAAATATGAAACTGCCAATAGTTGTGTCCAAAAGCCTCCAAGCGGCAATAATTAGAGAATGCGGGATGCTTGATAGCTCTCAATGTCTGTAAAAACAAATGTCTTGGAATCGAGTCGAAGACTTTCTTGAAGTCAAAAACAACAAAAGAATTTGGAAGACCTTTGACAAGCTTCTTCAATAATAGACTGGAGTGTAAAGATATCATCAATAGTTTGGTAGCCCCTTCTAAAGCTATTTTGCCCCTATCTATGATACTATTCCTTTCCAAATATTTTAAGCAATTGCATGTTTAACACTATGGCATAAAATTTGGCAAATGTATGGCCGATCATAATGGTCATGTAATTGCGCAGGATAGAGGGATTTCCCGACTTATGAATAGGGTAAATGATGTGTTTGTACCATGGTTGAGGGAAGCTTGAATGCACCACCTGCTTAAAGTGTGACAAAGGGAAAGTTAATGGGATCCACAATGTATTTGATGAAAATTGCATTGAGACCTTCAAAATTGACTCTTTTGCAGTGCACAATTTTAAAATAGCTCTTGTGATGAAGAAGTTGATCAAACAAAGTAGGATGTCGAGGAGTTGGGGCAGCGGTAGTGGGATGGACTGGATCATTGTAGAGGGAGGTAGCATAAGAGACCCATGCTTGCAGGGGTGATGTCGAAAACAATGGTTTTTCTTGGGAGAAGAGTATGCCAAAAAGTATTATGTGAGTGGTGGAGATCAGCAAGGAGTAAAAGTCTGTCTACATGCAAGAAACTTTCGTTTCTTACATTGATAAGACAATGATGCTTACTATGGAGGGTGGGTCACGGGTTAGGGAAAACTCAAGTCTTTGATGAAGGGATTTACAATCATCATCATACCACCGGTTCATGGGATGGGTTCTGTGGCGGGAAATGGATTTGGAGTAATGTATAGTGTGGGGACGATAGTAAAGGAGAACGCCCTAGAGGTTTTGACTTAAGAACTCATCCACAAAATTAGTGGTGGAAAAAGGGAGTAAAACTTAGACATAAGAGGGGAGAGAGGAGCAACATAGTTAATGGTGTAGTCATCATCAAATGGGTTTGTGATATGTTTAGTATTGAGGGGCATGGTGGAAGGGGAAGGATGCGAGGAAAGGGGTAAGAAATAATATAGAGGGTGAATGTCAAGATGGCGTGGTTAACAAGGGGGAGCCGAGGCGAAATAAGGAAGCCATAGATGTGGGGTTGATGAATCTGCTAGTGAGAACATAGTCTACAATGCTCGAACCACGTCCATTTAGAAAACAAGTGAATCTACCAGAGTCATAGAAATGAGAAATCCTACTAAGAATGTGGAGGCTTTGAAATTCATTGAATTGAACGATGTGTTTCCCATAGGTTGAAAAGATTTCCTATTATGACAGTTTCAAGGAATGGTTACTAGAGCAATTCATCTTCCTCGCGAGTCATTGTCGGAATTTTCGTTGGTGTGGTGGTTAAACTTTGAGTGTGCGCTTATAAAGACAGGGCTCTAACATGGCACATGTGTGGTAAGTGCCACCTAGCGTGTTGCGTAAGGCAACAAGATGTTGACAAGTGGATGTAAACTGCAAAGTTCTATGCAAAAATTTGAGACATGCATGCTGAGAAGCAAAACACAAACATGTGGGAGTGTTGCGAGGGTGCGATGTGCTGCGCAAGGTTGCTAGTTGTGGACATTGTGAGGTAATGCAAGACATTGAAGAGGTTATGGGAGGTGTTGGCACAAGATTGTAGGAGCTGCGAGTGTTACAGTATGCTTTGCACAGAATTGCAGAAACCGTGAGTGTTGCAAAGCAAGTGTGTGGTATTATAGAAGCTATGATTTCCCATTTCATCTTCTTTCTATTTTTTTATCCTTTTGCCAACAAAAGAAATGAGTATTAAAAATACCTTTATATTCATAATAATATTTAGTTGCCCCTAAAATGGAGAATTGACCAGACCTAACTAAAAATATTATTAATTATTTTATTTTTGGAAAGGGGACCTTACAAAATCTCCATTTGCAATTTAAATATGAGCGACCTCTGTCACTTCCAAATCTTTACAAACTTTCCACTTGTGACTTAATGGCGGGCAATGTTGTACATATATGCTCTCAACTATGTGTGAATTCATGGCCATTCTTTTTCAACGGAGTATCTTATTTATCCCCATGTCATGATGGCTTTGTCACACGTTGTTACAAAGTCTCTTTGCTCGGCTTTACCCTTGTAGCCTCTTGTGAATCCGTTAGCTTATCAAACCTACTTTGTAATCACCTTGAATCCAGTTCTTTGTGTTTTGTATAAACACAAGAAATCTCATTGTCTATGGTCTTGGATTCTTATGTCTTCTTTCTTTTCATTTCTTTACCGTGAGTGGTCTATGTCGCAATCCAACGAAGTCTTGCGCAGATCTTCCATTTTTGCATAGTTTCTCATTTTTGCCTTCTTCTTTTGTGGCTTCAATGGATCCCATGAACCAATTGATTTATCACATTCATGTTATAACCTCCGGAGTGTCTACTCCTTCCCGCACGCTATACATGAAAATATACTATGATCAAATCTTTTAAATGAATCAATGAACAAACAATCACTTAAGTACTTGTATGAATTGTGATGACATCAAGGAAACACGTGGAAACTTCACAGATCCTTGAGATCACATGGTCACGAAGTTTACAATCGAAGTTTTTATTCATATAAAACAAACCCCGTGGACTTCATTGTCTATATATCTCCTTGTGTTCGTTTAAAAGGTTTTCTGATAAGCACAATACAAGGTACACAAGGGATCTTTCTTAAAATAATTAATTAGATGAAAACCTAAACTAAGTTAGGACATGAATTAAGCCTTTAATGCAATTTGTCAAAATCCTTATTAAACAAGCTTGAAGAAAATAAGTTTTAATTTCCCTTCTTCGCCTTCTAACTTTTGTTTAACACAATTTTGAATTCCAATAATGAAATAAAAGATAAATTTTGCAATATAAAAGTCCATATTTCAAAGTCGCA
This sequence comes from Taxus wallichiana var. yunnanensis, assembly GCA_018340775.1. Lineage (NCBI taxonomy): Eukaryota > Viridiplantae > Streptophyta > Pinopsida > Cupressales > Taxaceae > Taxus > Taxus wallichiana. The sequence continues at coordinate 692,348,490 of CM031235.1, read as the reverse complement.
AAGGGAGGCTCACTAGTTTTAGAGAAAATAGGGGCATGTTGGTCACTACAATGTGCATTGCACACCTCATGAGTTCAAGGCTGGTGATAAAGTTTGGTTGCATCTTGGAAGGAATACTTCAAGGGTCCACATGGAAAGATCAAGCCTTTTTGCTATGGTCCTTACACCATACTATGCGCTATTGGTAAGAACGCCTAGGTTTTCGATCAGTCGCTTTACTTGGGTCTTCATTCAATAATCAATGTGTAGCACCTTAAGCCATACTTTCCCCCTTTGCTTGAACCAATAATGAGTCAACTTCCTTTTGATTTGAATCCTGAACATTTGTACACAACACCAAGGATAAGAGCATCAAGTGACAACAACGTGCACTCTCCAAGGCACACATCACTTGTTTCGAGTGGTGAAGGCAAAGCAATAAGCTGATCGGTAATTGGTATGTCCTTCAATAACTTATGTTTTAGTTTCAAAATCTGATTTGGATGCAATGGTGACCATTGATCCTCAATAAAGGGAGAATAATCCATGCAAAATTGTGCTTTCCTTGCTCTCTTTCTTGGGACTTTGATCTCCTCAACTTTGTGTCGTCTTGTGCCACACATATGGAATCATGGTATTCTTGTGCTTTGTGCATACCTTGCAAACTACTTTGTAAGTCCCTTGTGTTTGCCACATGTCTTTAGAACTTTTTCCTTGTGCAAAACTTTACGGTATACTTGCGTACTTTACAGCAACACCTCATAAGATCTTATTGCAAACTGTAGGACTTATATAATTTAGCATCCACACATCAACTCCTTGATTCTACACAAAACACCAAGTGGAACCCTCCACTTCCACACCTCAACAATACCACACACTTGAAATTCAACCACCAGATCTGCAAAAGCTCATTGTCACTTGAGAAGAAGATAAACCATGTTGTAGCCACCATTTGTTAAAACTGCTTTTTTGCGATGACATATATATGTAAATTTCGACTTAAAGGGTGAAAAAATGATCAGACTAGATAGGAGTGATACTTGCATGACTTGAGTATCTAGTATATCTAATATGTATCTATATTTTATCCATGTCTAGGAAAATTATTAAGGAATCATTCACCCTCTCTCGATCACGGGAATTCACACTCTTAGCCATAGTGAGCATTGTAGAACATTGTACTTTCCACTATTCTTTCTCAATGAATAGAAGCTACACTATTTTGTAAATCTCTTTTGCATTTGATTGTGTTTTGGTCTATTACTCTATTAGCTTTCCTTTGCAATCTATAACCCACAATCTTGCAAGCCAAATTACAAGGTTGTTCCTGTCTTCGACATCCTAATCGTGCGGTGCGGATTATACAAAGAAGTGAAAGCCAAGGTTGACATGTATGTAGAAAAGATAGCTGAAAATGAGAAAGGGTTTTAGCTGGAACCACTAGATCCTACACCACTCTGTAATGTCCCCTTTTTCGGGACATTATTAATATCTATTTTTAGTTGCATTGTAACCCTTGACATGTCTAGCACTACTAAAGTGGGAGTCACTTTAGTTAGTTTAATGTGCACATAGGTTAGTTACTTTTATTTATTTAATTAAAAATAAATAAAGTGCACATAGTCTTAGTATTAAATATTTTAATGAGAGTTTATGTTTTCCCTCCAAAAGGGAAAAGGTCGGTCTTTATTGGATATTGCACCCCTTAGTTCTATAAAAGGGAGGTCACATTTCCTTAGAGGGTTATGTTGATTGATCATTTGATTTCACTCCATGCTTGGAGTATTGGGATGTATGCCCTAGTTCTTGCATTGTGCTCTCTCATTTGGATCTATTATTGAAGAATATTGAAGACTCCATTGTTCTCTCCATTGTGTTCTCTTGAGTTGAATGTGTTTATGCATGGTATATTCATCCTAGCATTGGCGACTAGGTCTTGGGTATTGGCGTATTTATTTGGAGGATAAATCTGCATTTTTGTGAAGGGTTTGTGGTACTTTTGTGTTCTTTATCACTGCTGCAATTTATTAGAGGCAAATCGACTTGGTTTGGGGTTTGATCTATCATGTTTTGAGGTTGTTTATGCTAGATCTATTTGCTGCTGTGTTTAATTAATTATTTCAGAGCAAGGGCTGATTATTTGAATATTTTGGAAGGGTTGTATGAGCTGGAATTAATTTATATGATTTATTCTAACCCTAGCGACTTGAAAGCAGATTTCTGGGGTTGTTTTGGCAAGGTTTTAATGCTCAGAAAATTCAGAATCATAGTGCATTGGAAAGGCCTTGATTCCTAGTTTGTTTTGCATTTTATTTCATGGAAAAACACTGAGTATTGGATGAGTTATGAATTTTTGAATATTTCAGCTGTCTAGCAAGCTATCTGGACATTATTAATTAATATTTATTTCAGATCTGCAGTTTTGGGGTCAATTTAATTATTGGATTTGGTTGTAGAAATTAGGAGGAATAAGGAGGAAGTGATTTCATAATTTTTGGAGTGAATTTGATGCCCTAAATGTGTTGGGCGACCTACTTTTTAGGGTAAAATTAGGGTTTTGTGTTTGCTATGCGAAAACTGGTTTTGGGATATTATTCTTCATATTTTTGTGGCCCAAAATCCAAAGTTTGAGGATTTTTGCTTGGATGGTTAAGCGGGAAATAATTTTAGAAGATTGCAGCAGTTGGGGTGTAATTATTAATTATTTTTCAGCTGATAAAAATTTGATTTGAATGTGTTTAAATTCCAATTGTTTTCTTCCAATCTATCCCACCACCTTGGCTAATTCCAACCCCATTTGGGTTCGAAATAGCTGACATTGGGATATTTTAGGTTGAAGCAAAAGGGTTTATCCATTCTTGCTTAATCTTGACTAGTACGTCTCCATTTTTAAAATTTTCCTAAGAGGGGACATTACACACTCACAAATAAGTAGTGGGTAGCATTTTCTAGACAATTGCATCTTTTAGAGGAAGTGTGGATGTTGCGACGACATGCGAAGAAATTCATAATACCGAATAATAGTGGTATTGTGAATTAGATTGTGTACAATGCGCGCAAGCTTGATCAACCGTGCGGATTGGAAGTGCTATAAGTGGGGCTATTTTGCAAGAGATTCCATTCCAATTGAAACACAAGACTTATCTGTAGATGGTGTGGGCCTGTGACCATTATGATGGCAATGTCGAAAGCAAACGAATGTTAACATGATTGGTGTAGTCCATGACGAGGTTATTGCAATCACCAGAGCACAACCAAGGAAAGCTAACTTTCCTAACCCACGTCACGAAAGAGATAGTAGATGATGCAAGGCTAAAAGTGTAGAGGGCAATCGTTGTTGAATGATGTCACTCATATGAACACATGTAAGGTGAATATTTAGCTTAAGTCAAACAAAGAAAATCCAAGATAAGTCTTGTAGAATATTGTACTTGTTAAGGTAGTCACTCTATTACAAAACATTCAAGAACTCAAGAATTCTATAACTACAACCATACAAGACGCTAGCCTGTCATGGATTGTATGATGACGCACTTTTTGTTGTTAGATGGTGTAGCGTCGAGTGATGTGGACAGCAAAAATAATGAACTGATTGTCAAGTGATCGAGTGATTGATCCCATCTTTGTTGACGATGAATTTAGCTTGATGTTGATAGTTGTGCATATGGAAATCATGTGAAGAACTTGATACATACTATTAGAGATGATGGTTTTGCTTGAATGTTCTTCTAGAGGACACTTGGAAGAGTCTTAGGAATCCCACTATTCGGTCATCAACTTTCCAATTGATGGGAGCCAATCGTCACAATATAAAGGTGTTAGGATTGCTCATGGCTCAAAAGGTAGTTATTGGAGCCAACCTTATTCTAAATTTTGTAGTTATCTCATTGAAGAAGCCTATGATGTACTATAGGGTTAGGAATGGTTGATATCAGCCAAATCCAACCATAACCTGAAAAGGAATATGCTCTCCATTGAAAACAAAGGTAAAAAGTATTCAATAGATTTGAAGAAGCACAATCAATTAGGACGCAGCCTCATCGACTCATTAGACGTAGACTCTAAAGAAGAATGTTTGTTTGATGGAAACCAAGGAATGATGGAGCCAAACAATGAAGGGGTCATGGAGCTACATTCATGCTGCCAAGATGAGAATATCCCTCAATGGTTTGTTCCATTGGTAGACGAAAGTTTATGATCTGTTCTAGCTTGATTGCATTAGTGTTGAGATTATAGGGATTGAAGAAGATTGAGGCTTGCTATGAGATGATTAGAAGAAAATGTCGGTGATACCAAGTCCTTCTAAACCATCAACGTCAAAGTCGGCTTACCCACCTATGTTCACAAAGTATGTTAGGTATGCAAAGATCAATAATAAGTTGGCCCACTAGTTTGAAAGGGTAGCCAATATGAAGTTCAATGAGCTGACTATAATGATTGTAAATATGGGATCTCAAGATAAAATTATAATACAAGGTGATGTACTACGTTTTGAAGTATGACCTATTTTTCAAATACGATTGGATGTAAAAATGCTCTGTAAATGAATAGAGAGGTATGGGACATTGGCGGCAGAGGCCATGTCGATGTGGCAAGGTTTTCTACAACCATTTCTTGTAAAGCATAAATTTTAAATCAAGGGTACTTGTGTTAAAATGTGGAAGGACGCCTTACGATTGTGATAAATATTTAAGGCACATGAATTTTAAGCTTGGGATATTTATATTAAAAACAAATTGTCGATGAAAATTAAAGATTGGAAATATTTTAAGTATTTTGTCTAGGGCCATAAAAAATCTATGAAGTAACGAGGAATGGGGCAATGCTGCTAGAGCGTTTGAATGATACAATGTGTGACGAAGCAGTGAATGGCACCAAATGGAAATCATTTGGGCTTCAGATAGAGGCCCTCCAAATCATGAATAATAAAATTGAAGGTACAAGTTTTAATGGGTCAAAATTACTAGGAGCTGAGTACATACAAATTTATCAAACTAAGCTAGTTTCACAATAATTTTAATTTTAATTTCTGCTCCTAGGTCTTTAATGCCTAGTGTAACTTTCGTGGCGTGCTCTCATAACACCTTATTTTTTGTGAATAGTCTGTATTATTATTTTGAGTAATATTGATCTATTTCATCCAAAAAAAATGGTGGAAAAGAATAATTAGAAAAAGCACATGAAAAAATAAAGTAAAAGCAAAAAGTCCATTCATATAAAGGGCCAATGAAATAAAAGACCACTACAAAGGAGCAATGCTACTGTATGCCCAAGGAAGCCCAATACTGTATGTTCAAGTGGGAAAGTCACCGCTGTATGCTCAGAAGAGCATTCAGCTGTATGATCAGCAGCAGTTCATACCGTATGCCCTTTTGCAGGTGTTTACTCCATTGTACAATGCCTATCAACCTTGTTCAACATATAGACAGCCCAAAACCAGACTGTACAGCCCTGCTTCTGCTACTATCGTACATTCTATTTGTTTGCTTGCTGCCTCCATATGTCTGGATCATTTGCCTCTGCCGAACATTCCCACAGCTGCCACTGTACGTCTTGGGTCTTCACCGTGCATTCCAACAAACCCACTGTGCGCCCCTTTACATTCCCTGGTCTTCCAAAATTTATGTTGTACATTTCTATATATTGGGCAGCCCTGCCTGGTCCGTTAAATGCAGATTTTATGTGCCCCATGCCTCCATGTCTCTTGAGCGGTGTTCCTTTCCTTCACATATTAAGGTAGAAGTGTTGTGTGAACAAAATTACAATGCAGCACTAGACAAGTTTTTTCTGTAAGGGTATCTAGAAGTTCCAGCTGCAGCAACGTCTACAATTGCAGCAAAACTTTCAGGAATGTTGTCTTCCCTCTTCAAATCTAATTTTTATCATGTTGTATTTGGGTTGTGTCGAAAGGGACTCCGACTTGTTTGAACAAGGGGGATAATGTAAACCTTTAGGTTAGTATTGTAATGTTATCAATGTAGTATTGTTGGCATTGGGAATAGCCCATTTTGTCTTCCCGACGGCTAAGGAGTAAACACAAGGGGGACTTAAGTTATGATATTTTATTATAAAGTGCAAAAAAATAAAAATATTATAAGCACTTATAATAAATTATTATAAACTTAAAAATAGAAAAAGGCAAACAAAAAGCAAAAAACATTTAGCCAAAAATAATTTATCCAAGGAAAATGTGACTTGCTTAAGGAGAAAAAGTAGGTGGGAAAAAACATTTAATGAGGGAAAAATCTGGTTGGTCATCAAGGGTGGCTATTTGGGTCATAAGTGCTATAAAGGCAAGTTGACTTGCCTTAGGAGGACAACACTTGATTATTCTCTTATTTCTGATTTTGTCTGAAGCTTATAGCTTTGTCAAAAATATTTCTAAAGATGAAACCCTTTAGAAATACTCTCTTGAGGATGAAAACCCTCCAAGAGATCAAGGGGATTCTCCACCTTGGGGTTTCCATTCTGCATCATTGGATTAACAATTATTTTCAGTTGGTTCCAGCAGTTGAAGGCGAAGATTTGCAGAATTTTAAAAACTTCTGAGGCTGATTTGAAGGAGGAAAGTGTTGGTGAATTTTTCTTTATATTCCATGCTAAAGCGACCTACCTGGAAGAAGGTTTGGAGGTGTTGAGAGCCGATAGAAATCATATCTAGGTTGTTAGGATTTTTAATTTTTATCCATCCAAATCGATATTTTTGGAGAGGATCTTGGCTCCAAAATATTCGTTTTCCAGAAGTGTCGGTAGACAAGGGTTTGCAGAATTTTTAATTAAAAAATCAGCCTTCTATTGGACCTGAAATTGGTACTTTCCTTGTGCATTTGCCTTTTAAAATTCAGCTATTCCATTTTGGCAAATAAAAGTGTGATTTTCTTTTAGATTTTAATAGTTTATATCTCCTATACAAGTCGCCATAGTTGTAGAAAATTCAGATTTATATTAAAGGCTTGTGGGATATTCTCTGTGAGTTGTGCTTTGGGGTTTGTATTTGCCTATTTTCCGTTTGAGGATAAATTTTGCACTTTGGGGGTTTGGATTTGTCAAAAAACCCAAGTGGGGGTCAATAGTGTCCATTTGGGGACATTACAGTGGTATCAAAGCAATGATTCTCCCAGCCTGTGAAAGATAAAATTTGATCTGAAGATAAAGAAGGTGACCATTGAAGGGCATGATCGGAGAGTTCCTCCTACAGATAAAATTAGATATTTGAATGAAGCAGTAACTAAAGGCCACAGAGAATTGCAAACCCGGTTGGATAAGAGACTCCGTTATAGGAGCCATGGCTGATTTGAGAAGATCTATATAGGGGATGAGTACTTTCAGACCAAACTCTCAAGGAAATCAAGGCAACAATGGTGAAGAAAGCTCTAATGGACCAATTAGAACATCCGCCAAGCCTCCACATCAGATTTTCAGAACCAAGTTTCTCCAAAAGGAGGAACTAGCTGAGGATGATGACATGGAGACATGGGGTAAAGAGTATGCAACACTCAGTTCCAAGGTAAGAGCTATGTTGACCTTTGAAGAATTTTGTGAGTTGAAAGATAGTAAAGGCATTAGAAAAATAGAAAATATCAACAGGAGAAAAGTACCATGCAAAAAGTGGAGGGAAATCAGCCCATAGAGTATTCCACCATGCCAAGTGAAGAAGAAGAAGCTTCTAGAGAAAAGGTATGACTTCCATTGAACAAAATATTTTTAGGGAAGGGAAAGAGAAATGCAAAATTGAACAAGATGTTTCAGCCCAAAAGCAACGAACAACACCAATGAAATCATTTGGGCAGCCAAAGACTTCTTCAACTAGTGGGAAACAAGGCATGAGGAATGGTATTCCTCAAATTATGGCAGCCAAGAGCATAGAAGAGAAGATTACACAGGATGAGGATGGCGAAGAAAGGAGCATGTTATCGCAGCAGTTGTCTCATGAAGTAATTCAGCCCTTTGTTGACCATGAAGACATCACAAGGTATGGGACAAATGAGATAATGTCATATATATTGCATATTCAAATTTGTTTTGAGAAAAATGATGAACTAGAAGATGAAATCTGCAATCTGAATTATGTGATACCTTGGATGCAACCTTGTATATATGATCATCTTGTGAGTGATAGATGGTGGCAAGTTTTAGCCCACTTGACAGGTACGGGGCCAGGCTTTTGGATCACTTCAACATGTTTTGTCTATTGTGCATGACACTTAGACAAATAAGTTGCAATTGCTTGAGGGCAAGCAATTTTGGGAAGGGAGGATTGTAATATCCCCTTCCCAGTCGAAGACCCTTAGCCCATTTTGTTTCTTTGATGGCTAAGGAATAAACACAAGGGGACTTAAGTTATGATATTTTATTATAAAGTGCAAAAATAAAATAAAATAAGCATTTAATGAGGAAAAATCTGGTTGGTCATCAATGGTGGCTATTTGGGTCATAAGTGCTATAAAGGCAAGTTGACTTGCCTTAGGAGGACACCACTTGATTATTCTCTTATTTTTTATTTTGTTTGAAGCTTATAGCTTTGTCAAAAATATTTCTAAAGACGAAACCCTTTACAAATACTCTCTTGAGGACGAAAACTCTCCAAGAGATCAAAGAGATTATCCACCTTGGGGTTTGCATTATGCATCATTGGATTAGCAATTATTTTCAGTTGGTTCCAGCAGTTGAAGGAGAAGATTTGCATAATTTCTAGACTTCTGAGGCTGATTTGAAGGAGAAATTGAAGGAAAAGAGTGTTGCTGAATTTTTTCTTTATATTCCATGCTAAAGCGACCTACCTGGAGGTTGGAAGAAAGGTTTGGAGGTGTTGAGAGCCAATAAAAATCAGATCTGGGTTGCTGTTAGGATTTCTAATTTTTAGCCATCCAAATCGATATTTTTGGAGAGGATCTTGGCTCCAAAATATTTATTTTCAAGCAGTGTCTGCAGAATTTTTAATAAAAAAACCAGCCTTCTATTGGACCTGAAATTGGTACTTTTCGTGTGCATTTTCCTTTTAAAAATCAGTTGCTCCATTTTGGCAAATAAAAGTGTGATTTTCTTTCAGATTTAAATAGTTTATATCTCCTATGCAAGTCGCCATAGCTGTAGAAAATTCAGATTTATATTAAAGGCTTGTGGTATATTCTCTGTGAGTTGTGATTTGGGGTTTGTATTTGCCTATTTTCCATTTGAGGATTAATTTTGCACTTTGGGGGTTTGGATTTGTCGAAAAACCCAAGTGGGGGTCAATAGTGTCCATTTGGGGACATTACATAGTTGTAACGATTATTATGGTCAGTTGTGTTTGACCAGCAACCATTAGGTCTTCTTGTGATATAAATATAGGTCTTCTTGTGATATAAATAGTCAATGTGCATCAAGATAAGGGCTCTGAGTACCAGGTCTTCCCTGTACCGAATAGCTTGTGTTGAGAAACACCTAGTGATAAAGTATTGATTACTATCATATTATTCTATGCTGTAATGTGTTATGCATTTACTGTTCTGTAATGGATATTATTTGGTATGGTAGTTTCATAGTAAACAACGTAAAGCTATCTATGATGTGAAATTTCATTTTATCTCCATTCTATGTTGATTTCCCAAACATATTACTTGCTTTTGTTATAATTTCTATCACTTTGAGATTCGGTCTTTCTTTTCTATGTATCCATTATTGGAAGGTGTCAACATAATCGTATGTGATCTATTTGGATTGCTATAAACACTGGATTGTGTTCTTGTGAAGACATCTACGATTATGCGATTTATGCTAAGAGATTCCTTTGTTTGGGTTGTAGGCAATCAAGGATACTTTATCAAAGACTTATGGCAGCTAATGAACAAATCTTGGAGTATTCTGCTCGTCAACAACACAGAAAAACACAACAAATCTCTGTAGCTGCAGCTAACGCACGCTCTGCTTTACATAGAACTTTGAGGAATTTTCGTGAAAGTGGAAGCAAAGTTTCAGTTGGTACAGCTGGCTCCTCAAACAATGAGAAAAAAGAAGTTTCTGTTAAAGCTTCTATGGATCATTCACCAGGTAAAAACCTAAACTGTAACTGCATGCTCTAGAATACACTGATTTTTAGCTGACTTCGTGATCATTCTTGGGCATTGAATAAAATGTAATGTCAAGAACAGAGGAAATTAGAATGGAAAATTTACCATGTTATATTAAAACTAGATGCACAAGGTTACTCTACCTAAATCATTTGAAACTTCCCAGAAATTCTTGAATGTTTTTATATCTTCACTGACCTGTACTCTGTTGTTTGCACATTGAAGGGTAGAAACATGTGTGTTAATAATATTCCAAATCAATCTGCTTTATTCAAATGAACATGTTGAGAAAAGGCCTTAAAATTAGTTGTGTACCTTGTCTGCTGATATTTGCCTTGTAGTTGTCTATTTGCACTGTCTTATCCCATATTGACACAAAAAAGCCACATTACACCTTTAAATCTTAAAATTTATGTGCATTCTCATCCGCCATAGATCAAAGCTAGTAGTCCGTTATGCTGTTCTCGACTTGCATTCTCATCCACCATAGATCAAAGCTACTAGTCTGTTATTCTTCCTTGTATCCATTCATTTCTCCAGTACCTAGAACCCTCTATGCCCCATTGGTAATTTCTATTTCCCTCCACCTTCTGTAACCACAATTTTATCAGCCTTTTTTTTTTGCCTTTGTTGTTTTTCACACTGTATGTATGTTTTGTCAACGTAAAAGCACATGCCTATCCTTGATTAAAAATATTAAAACTTGGAGAGTATGATGTACTTATCATTTGTGTATAAGGATGGAGTGAGAAGATAATGAGCGGCACAATCGCGTCACAAAGTAGTGAAATAATGGTGGCGATCAATCAATTCAACATTCTAGATATAAGATTGATGATCACAGAACATGGATTGGGTGAAACACAATTTTGTAGGGAAGAAATGGAATCAATTGCTAAGGATTCCCTGGAGGATATTTTGCCATTGATCCGAAAATATTGAGAGGAATTCATGATAAATGTAAACAGAGAATCCCTAAAGAGTTTTACATCCCAGGATTTGTTGGAGGCCAAGAGGGGTTTTAGAAAGAAAGCCTTTTCCATTGTAGATGACAACTAAAGCGAATCAGGGGCACTCGGTGAAGATACGAAGAAGTTTGATCGATATGATAAGGATTCATCACCACCTCTGATTCTAGAGGGCCAAGCAAGAATTATGATTGTGGTTGATGAAGATATTCTCATTATGGTTGCTGTAGAAATATGGTTGATTCCCATCCTGAGAAATTGGTCGATCTGTTAACCCATGATCTCCGTGATTGGGCCCTAATTTGCAAATTCATTGGGTCTTGGCCTAGCATGGATTCTTTGAAATAATGGATGGGATCTAACTAGCTATTCTATGGTCGTTTGAACTTAAGGTTCTTGGCTAAAGGTTACTTTCTATTATATTCCAACATGCGTTACAAAGAAAATGTTTTCCTTCGCAGATCCTAGTTCTTCAAAATCATATGAGTATTACTATAGGAAATGGTTGCCACTCTTTAACCCAGATGAGGAACTTATCACAGAGGCACCTTTATGGATTTGACTTTTCAAGCCACCTCCAAAATTCTGGGATGAGGCAGTCTTCAAGAAATAGCATCGGAAATTTGTACGTTTATCTTCCTTTTTGAGTGTACTAAGAATTTGGAATTATCTACATATGCTAGGATTTGTCCAGGTATATCTAGCTGAACCCATCCTAGAGGAAATTATAATCTCCTTTGCAATAGGTGTCTGGAGGTGGAACCTTAAAGTTGAATGAATAACTATTCAGTGTATAGAGATTGGTCACATAATGAGAAATTGCCCTAAGATGGCGACATCCCATATTCAGGGTAAAGGAAATTTGAGGACCCCTCAAGTACTGATGACCATAGTTGCGCTGTTAGGCACAGGATTTGGAGAAGGAAATCCCCCTCAAAACCTGCTGTCCTCAAAAGGCAACCAAAACCAATTCTGGAGAAAGGACAGAAATCAGATGGAGGAATTATGATCAAATGTTTTCGTCATGGAAGTATATTCAAGAGATCAGAGGTTGGGTGAAAGGAAAGATCAGTAAAAGCCTATCTCTCCCCCAAAGGAGAAAATAAATAATCTAGACAAAAAGTGGGCCTCTCAAGATCTAGAGTCTAAGCTTCCCGACAAGATGGAACTTGAGCAGTGTGAACAATCCTGTGTACAAGAAGGTTAAGATTTAACACAAGCTGCAACAAAATATGTAGAAAATATGTTCAAGACCCTTCGGCCCTAGAAATGGAGGGAAGGAATGCTGAGGTCACACCTCCAACCATCTTTAACTCCGTTCCAACTATTATTGGTTTGGTTAAACCTCTCAAGGAGAGTGATCTCCCTTGTGTAGCTGCACATGAGGAGATGGCTCATAATTGGTTTTGGGGAAAAGAGAAAACAACAAGAAGGCAAGGAGAATTAGAATCCTACTAAAGAAACAAACATAAAAAAAGGAAAATCACAGGAATCAGGAAATGGTAGATGATCTAGCAGGAAAGCCCCAAACATATAACACAAGAATTCTAGGATTGTTAGCAGTCAAAGTGCACTCCACAATTGATATTGCCAATACCACAGGGAGAAATAAAAGTAACTGAAAAAATCCCAAATGATATCCATAATAATTTAGAAGAAGGACAACAACTTAAGGTTACTGATTGGATAGCAGGTGAAAGAAACAATTTCTCCATCAAGGAGACATTAAAATCTTAGGCTGGAAAGTTAGAGGCCTAAATTCCTTTCAGAAACATTGCTTAGGTAAACTGCTAATTGAAGAAAAACCTAAATATCCTCCTTCAAGAATTAAATATTAGTGATGAGCAGTTCTTCAACTTGTTGAAAAGTATCTGGCCGAAGAGTGAATGGTTTGACATGTTTGTTGAGGGTTCTACTGTAGGTTTGGCGATATTATGGAATATCTAATATGTGCTCTTGTTCACTAATCTCAAAATCTGCCAGCTCTATCAATGTATCTGTCAAAGGATTGAAAGAACAATTGTTTTTCTTGTTAAACAATATTTATGGGCCAATGTTAATTGATGATAACAAATGTTGGGATTACTTAATCTGCATATAAGCAGGGTCGGATGGGGTAGGCTGGATCCTCATGGGAGACTTTAATGCTGTTTTGAAAGTTTTGCAAAGGAAGGGTGGATCAACTTAAATCTCACAAGCTATGTTAGACTTTGATGCTTTTTGTCTGTAGGAGGCTCTCATTGACTGTGAGCCACAAGGAATATGTTTTACTTGGAATATTAGAAGGAAGACTTGTTAATCTTGGAAAGGTTGGATAGATTCTTAATAAATTCCCATATGCTAGCCCATGGGAAGAAATTCTCAACTGTTCTTCAATTTGTTGGTTTTGATCAATGTATGTTTTTGTTGGTGTAAAAGCTCATGTCAATCCCTAATTAAAAACTATTAAAACTTGGAAAATATGATGTAATTATTATTTGTGTATAAGAATGGAGCGAGCAAACAACAAGTGGGATGGTTCCGCAGAAAAGGAATGAAAGGAAGAGTAAACTTAACTTCTGGATAAGGTAAGTATAGCTTACTACCATCCTTTAGGAGAGGAAAGGGTGCTCCCTCCAAAAAGGGGGGTTGAACCAATTTGATCAAACTGGTTCTCTGTGCTCTCGAAGCTTGACTATAGACTCTAGCTCAAATAGCTTGACACAAGCTTGGACGCCCGAGGATAGATGAGAGCTTGACAAAGAAAGGAGGGGATCAATCTATTCAACATTCTAAAGATAAGATCAATGATCGTAGAGCATGGATAGGGAAACAAAAAGTGCTAGGGAATAAAGGGAATTAATGACTATGGCTTCCCAAAGGACATTGTCATTGATCCGACAATTTGAAGTGGAACTATAATTGTAAACAAAGAATTTCTAAAGATTTTTACGTCCCAACATTTGTTGGAGGCTAAGAGGTGTCTTTGAAAGAAAGCCTTTTAGAATTAATAGTACAGCTAAAGCAAGAATCAAGGAAACTCGATGAAGATAGGAAGAAGATTGATCAATATGATAAGGATTCATCACTACCGCTAATTCCAAAGGGCCAAGAAAAATGAAGATTTTAGTCAATGAAGATATTCTCATTAGGGTTGTTGAAGAGATAGTATTGATTCACATCCATGAGAAATTGGTGGATCGATTAACCCTTGATCTCTTTGATAGGGGTCTTTTGCAAATTCACCGGGTCCAGACCTAGTATGAATTCTTTGAAATAGTGGATGTGTAATCTCCCCGATGGGAAAGATTTTGAACCCAAAAGGAACAGCCACAAATCTTATTTATAACAACTAATAGATATATTTTTGATGAAAAAAAATGCAAATCTGAATTTATTTAGAAAAATGCGACTTGCTCTAAGGATGGTTGACCCATAAAATTGATGTAAAATCACTCAAAACTTTGCCTAAACTGCTCAAAGATTATTATAATGGCATGTGTAGAAATTAATCTGATCTAATACAAAGAATCCATGAAATAGCTACATAATAATTGAAATCAGAACTCTATATTATATTTTTATTATTCATTCATTATTTCATTACACTCCATTATATAGGAGATGTAAAATAACAATCCTTACAACAACATTTGTCTTCATGTACAACCATACACCCATATGGTTTCAACCTCTCACCAATATAATAATAAAACAACACTAATTGTTTTATTATTCTAACTTACTAACTTACCACATACTAACCACATTTTACATTTACATAGTAAATGTACTTTCACTAATTTACCATAATAATAATTACACATGTAATTATTATTCACCCGTACATACAAATGGAGCACTAAGATATATTTCCTAACATTCCCCCCCTTAGTGCGAACATGGGGAAAACCTGCCTTATACTTGCACTTGCTCATGATCTGATGATTTTACAGGATGATCATAAACCTAATGGATGGTTTTTCATAGGGTTGACCATAAACCGAAAATGATGGTTTTGCAACTGGTTTACCATAAACCAAAAGGTGATGGTTTTGCATAGGGTTTACCAACAACCGAAAATGGTGGTTTTACAAGTGGTGTACCACAAACCAAAAGGGTGATGGTTTTGCATAGGGTTTACCAACAACCGAAAATGGTGGTTTTACAACTGGTGTACCACAAACCAAAAATGAAGGTTTTCAAGTGGTTTACCTACAACCACATCATGATATGCCAAGTATTATTCTTAGCCCTCATCACATCTCACTGCAGGGAATAACATAGGAAATTCTGCTGAAATCTGCTGCATATATAGAAAATACCAGAAATGTAGAAAACTAGAAATGGAACATTGAGATCATGTTCCCCCCTCAATGTGAAATTTCCTTTATTCTACAAACCACAATAGGAACACTGCAACCAAACACTCTGTCGAAATACAAAGAAACAACAAGAACGCACTGTATAAAAAAATAATCACCATAGCTGATACGGCCCCGTCGTTGGTGACTGACGAGAGGTCGCTTGAATGACCTCCAACCTCCTGTGCCTCCTTCCTCCAAGAAATTCAATTAGTATAGAAATTCTTCATATTTATAGTCAATTTCATCTGTTATTTGTTCATCTCTAGCTTCCCATTCTACAATTTTGCTTATATCTGTAGGTGTTTTTTCTTTTCCATCTACTATCCTCCATAGGTTTTTATTCATTAACTGCATCTGAATTTTTACTCTCCATGTATGGAATTTCAGCGCATTAAATTTATATAATGGTGTGTCCATTTTACTGAATCTAAATATCCAAAAAAATTGAATGTAGATTTGAATTACCTTTGATTCTCTGATTTCTTCAAAAAAACAGCAGTGATCAATGTGCTGTATAGTAAATTGCACGTTTCTCCCAAAATACGAACTGGTTTTTCTGAAATTTCTACTGTAGCTTCCCATATAATAGATCATTCCACGCACAAAATTTTGGAGAAACCTAGATCGGGAAACAAAAGTTACGAGATATTCTTCGAGACAGATTTAACCTGCTCTGGTACCAAATGTAGAAATTAATCTGATCTAATACAAAGAATCCATGAAATAGCTACGAGACAATAATTGAAATCAGAACTCTATATTATATTTTTATTATGCATTCACTATTTCATTACACTCCATTATATAGGAGATGTAAAATAACAATCCTTACAACAACATTTGTCTTCATGTACAACCATACACCCATATGGTTTCAACCTCTCACCAATATAATAATAAAACAACACTAATTGTTTTATTATTCTAACTTACTAACTTACCACATACTAACCACATTTTACATTTACATAGTAAATGTACTTTCACTAATTTACCATAATAATAATTACACATGTAATTATTATTCACCCGTACATACAAATGGAGCACTAAGATATATTTCCTAACAGCATGAACACTAAAAAATATAAATTTATTACCCAAGAAGAAGAGTTGTATTTTTTATTCAAAGTCTGCAGAAATCAGCTTACATGGTTGGAAAAAATGTTTCCAAATCCTAAATCAGATGCAAATAAGCTGGAATTAACCTCTAAAAATATGGCAATGACGATAGAACTCAAATATGGAACAACCGTGCCCTAGAATGTGTCAAACTCCACCCACAAGGGTGTAGATAACCCTAGATTTGGCTTAATTTGAAGGTAGAAATCTACCCCAACACTTGTATCTTCAAACCCTAGCTGAAAATGCCTCAAATCTGCAATATTGGGTCTTTGATCACTGCTGAAATTCTGAAATACTCCTTGAAGCTCAATAGAAACCCTTGAATAGAGCTTCCTCACACAAAGGATGAAGAGTTTTCATTCTTCAACCTTGACAATAGAGGGTTTTCGTCCTCTAATGCAACACATCAAAGGGTTTTCGTCCTTTGAGGTAAAAATGGAAAACAAATAGCTCAACCAAATTTCAGATATGAAAATATATAAAAGTGATGTTTTCTCCAAGTGTGGCAGCTTCCTTTTATAATTTCTCTTGGCATCTTTGCCCACACAAAGGCCCAATCAACTCCCTTCACTTTATTTAATAATTTCCCCTACTTTATTTAATATTTTCCCCTTGTTTTATTTAATATTTTTCCCTTGTTTTGTCCCTTACATGGGTCACATTTTTTCACTAGGGGAAATAAAAATAAAGTGACTTTTTCTTTTATTATTTTATCACTAATAAATTATTAAAGTGCTTATAATAAAATTATTATGCACTTTTAATTAACTTATTAGGATTATTTTCCTTTTTTTCCCATCCCTTAGTTGTCGGGAAACAATGAATGGGCTAACGGTCTTCAACCTGTTAATTTTGCAAAAGGGATATTTCATACCTCCCTTCCCGATATTGCTTTCCCTCAAGAAATTGCAAACTTATATGCCCGAGTGCCATGTGCAAGAGGTAAAACAAGCTATAGTGCTCCAAGAGTCTAGATCCCGTGCCTTTCAAATGAGAGAGCTCTTGCCAAAATATGTAGTCCTCATGATGCTCAAAAACATGAATTTGGATCAAGGGTTCCACATGCTCTTTACAACAAGACCAAGATATCATGAAGACAAAGGGCAATGAAGACCTTGATGACACTTCAAGGTATGATATAGAACTACTTATTTTTATATCTGGCTAATCTGTCACTATAACATTAGCCAATATGCATCCTCCGGGAGAGTTCAAGAAAGATCTAAGGTATTTGAAGGTGATGTCAGAGAGTATTGAAGGTGTTTGAGGCAATTTAGAAAATTTAGGAAAAATATCTCATTCAGAACAACTTGTTCAACACTCGGGTTTTCTAGGTGTAGGGAATGAACATCCTAATGGTGAAACTTGACTTCTCCGGATGATTCTAGGAGTTTTGTAAGGAGTTAGGAAGCAAACAAGTAGGCATCGGAAAGCTATGGGAATTCTCTACAAGGTGGAAACATCAAGTTTTCTCCAAGGCTTAAAGGTTTCCTAAAACATTTCAAAACACTATAGCTACTTGATCGATTCCTGGACATAAAAGGACCTAAATTGAGTTGTATGAAGAATCAAGTTTTGTTAATGGTTTCATTGATCTTAGAATGTGTTTTGGAGTCAAAATCATATAATATTTGACCCCAAAACATAATATTAAGCCTCCGCAGTGAAAAAATAAACTCCGATCAAGTTTTGTTAATGGTTCCATTGATCTTAGAATGTGTTTTGGAGTCAAAATCATATAAGATTTGACCCAAAACATTATTCTAAGCCTCTGAGGTGAAAAAAACAACTCTGGTGTCCAAATTTGGACATCTAGTGCAAAATTTGCTTTCCATTTTTGGCCCAATTGCACTTTGGACACTCTTGTGTCCCCTCTATCCCCCTGGAGACAAGGGGGACATGAGGGACACAAAAGTGCGACCTCATCCTCCTCCCCAAGTCACACTTTGGACACCTAGGTGTCCCAGTGTCCCCATTGTTTCCATGGTGCAAGGGGGACACCAAAGTGTGACCTCCCTCCCACCAGTCACATTTTGGTGTCCCCGGTGTTCCCTCTGCCCCCATTGTCCCTAGGGGCCACAAAAGTGCGACCCAAGCCTTTTTGTAATCTCTCGGACCCCATGCGACCACACATAGCTCCGTCGGTGCAATTTCCTAACCCCCTCATCTCATCCACCACACACCACAAGTTATCACTTGTCACCATCTAGTGTAAGTCGCACTTTGGTGTCCCCGGTGTCCTCTTCGTCCCTCTTGCACCATTGCAAACTCTCGGTCACTTCATTTTAACCTAGGTTAAGTGTGCAATTAGCAGGGTGAGTTAAAAACATAATAAAACTTCATTAACTCCTCACTCATCACATAGCCATTTTTCATGACAGGTTGCTACTATAACACCCTCCAAACTCCATTTTCACTTAGAAATGTTACCAAAATTCTTCCAAACATCCATAGCCACCAAAAACAAGAATTTAATCATAACTCTTCAACCGAGAGTCCAATTACCTTGAAAATTTGCCGAATATCCCTCTCCAAAACGCCTTTGGGAAGATTGTGACAAAAATTCATTGATGCCCTAATTTTTTTACAACGAACTGAAATATCAAACCCTAAAACTTGCTTTTTCATTTTCACGGAGATCTAGCAGACGAGAAAATCATGAAATTCGGAGCAGAAGATCTTGGTGCAAAATAGAACATTTTGACAAAGTGGTTTGTTGCAACTGACACCACTGAAAGTGCAATTTCTAAAAATAGAAGGTATTTTGAGCAAAGGGTGGCCAAAAATAGTTTTCTCAAAATGATGAATCCTCAGTATTTGTAATATCCTAAATAAACAAGAAACATCATAAAAGTGTAATTTAGGAAGCTTTGTAAAAATAAGCAAGATTCGAGAAAGTTGTTATCTAAAAATAACATGTTAAAAATAGTTAAAATTCATCAAATGCAATAATCCAAATGAGATAGGAACATCAATGAGCAAAACTAATAGTAACTTGCTTAAAATAGCAGTTCTGGACCCTACTTGCTAAAAATAGAAAGTTCCAGATTTGAGTGCAGAAAGTTTGTGGTGACTCGGTTTTGCTCATCTCGATGCTTTTTAGCAAAATGAAGTTCAAATACTTAGGTATTGAGCCTATTTCAACCCTAATCACAGAGTATTCGGTGTGGGAGACAGTGATGTCACTCACATGGATCTCGAAGACCTGAAAAATAGAATGCTTGGAGGACCTCAAGAGCCAGTGGAAGAGAAACTCTTTTCGAGTGGATTATTCTCAGTAGGGGTCATCCATTATCCGTTCAGATCACTTAGTTGGTCTTGACATGTGCACGACATTATGAACGTGACTCTAGGATAATGCTTGCAGACGCTTGATTTAGTTTTGCAGTCCTCACTCCTATGGGTATTTCTTAGTGTTTGTGAATTCCAACTAGCGGTATTATGGTCATCATCACCAAATAATTTGCATCATAAGAATGGGCACAGACTGACTCATACTTGCAAGGCATCACACTTGGATCATGGCTCGGAAGGGAAGAAAACCTTCTCGTGTGCCTAAAAACTTGTCTAGAAGTGAATTCCATGAAGGTTACTCAGATGCTATCATCCTATTGAGAAAATTGATGGGCGAAGAGATGACAAAAGAATTTCAGGACTGGATGGCCCAATTCATCCTTGTTGCCACTGAAGGGAACCAGGTGGTGGATTGGGGACAAATTATAAGTGACAATATTCATTGGCAGTTGCTCCATTTGCCTTCTACCATAAAGTTCACTATGACCTCTTATTTGGTATATTCTCTCACCTACACAAGACCTTTCAAAGGCCTAACTACAGCTCTAAATGTCTCCCAAAAAGCACTTGCCTACGAGAAATACCTGCAGTTCATGCACAAGGAGAGTAACCATCACTTTGCTAGGGTGAATGATGCATTCACCATGTTCTTCATCAGACTTCTATAAGGCAATCGTTAGCTGAGGATATCCTCTCAGGCTTCTTCACTCAATTCTCAACCGTCACCTACATCAAGGTTTCCGATTTGTATCTCGCTCCTCGTAGGCTTCTCAGGTACCCTAGTGATAAAATGGTAATGTTTAAATTATGTAGGCAACTTGCTCATGTTCATAACAGATGTAAGAACAATAAAAAGAAGGGTGTGTCCTTTCCCATATCTCTAGGGATCTATTCATGCAAAAGTGTTGCAGATGCATCAAACATTAAAGCCTCCTTTTCTTCCCTCAACCTCTATTCCTATGTATCTAGGCCCGATTTTGATATCAAGAGAAATCTTGAAACTTTCACTTTTGCTGGATTGCACCATAGTCCTCAAATTGAGGACTATTGGGCCAATTGCCTTGATGACTTTGAAGTGAGGAAGAGGGACCATATGAGGATGATAGTCGATCAAATGAGGAATTTCAACTTCGATTGGTTCGTTGAAGGAGTTAGAGATGATGGATCATATTTGTTCGACCCAAAGTATCAAGCAGTAAAGTCTACACCTCTTTCACCTATCTCATGGAACATAAGAGAATCAAGTGACATCAATGAGAGGACTGCAACAGTGATTCGAGATCAAGGGAGTGGTTCGAAAAAAATTCTCGAGATAGGCATCTCACATTTCATCCTTGAAGGCATTCGAGAGAGTCACAAGCTCTGCTCACTCAAGGGAGTCCTCGAAGAGAAAGACCATGGAAGAGCACATTTAAGGATCTCACCTCAGGAGGCTCCACAAGAAAACTAAAACAATCAAGACTTTGTTGAAGATCTTAAACAAGGTGAGATTAATCCTTCACAATCTCGAGTTCTACATCGGTTCCCAAGTGTTTCCTCCTTAGCAGCCGAGTCATCTCATCAAGTGTAAGATGTGATTCCTCATCATGAACCTAGAAAGTGCCATCATGCCTAATGTTGAGCCCACAACAACAAAAACTTTCCCTTAGATCCAAGAATTGATTGGGAGTGAGCCAAGGATAGTGCAACAAGCATTGACACCTGACTTCGAAGCTATCTCAAGGATCATGAAAACCAAACAAGGTAAGAAGGCACAAGTAACTTCTCACTTTTTCAGTGTAGATTTTGGTAATAAGTATATAGAGGTTGCCCAACCAAAAATTGTGAAACCCTTGGAGGAGATAACTCAGGAAGATTATGAAATGACAACAATCTCTTTGGGCCAAGCAACACATGAGGGTGTGTAATGTCCTTGTTTCTCAAATAGTTTGATCGAAGACCTTTGGCCCTTTTGTCTACCCGACGGCCAAAGGGGTGAGCTCAAGGGTGACTTAGGTTTATTAATTTTATTATATCGTGCTTAAAATAAAATAAATTAGCACATATAATGAATTAATAGACTTAATAAGTGACTTGACTTAGGAAATTACATGGGAATAAATTAATTAATTATTTAATGTGCTTTCCTAGGCAAAAGTGCGACTTGCTTTGGGTATGGAAAAAATTAATTAAAAATTAATTATATTCCTTGGGAAAAGTGGGACTTGCATTTTGGAAGGGTTTTTGGCTTATAAGGGAAAAGTGCGACTTGTGCTGGGGCATTCCAAATTATTATTATTTTTTTCTGGCGGTTGGCGAAGCTTTGCAGATAAAATGCAAGGACGCAAACCCTCGATTTATTCCTCTTGTGGACGGAAACCCCAGGAGAAATGAGAGGAGTTTCTATTAAGGGAACTTCATTGTATTCACAAGTTATTTATCATTCCAGCAGTGTCAAAAAGAGAAATAAATTGCAACAGTGAGCATTCAGGCAACTTCCAGAGTGGGGCGACTTATTCTACAGTTGTTTTATGCAGTAACTGAGGGATTTTCCATGCTAGTTTATTATTGTATCTCCCAGCCACAAATATATATCAAATCGATTTGGTTTGAATAAATTACGACATGGTTTTGGGCAATATTTTGTTATCAATCCATTTGTAGACTTCGGGTTGTTTTTCACAGTAAATATCTGCTATTATAAATCAATATTAAATTCACGGCTGAATTATTTGTGAAGAAATCTGCCTGTTTAAACCCTAGGTGCATTTTCTGTATTTATCCGGCTTGCAGGGTTTGTTTTATTTAATTTGTTGGTGCGATATCGAATAGTGTTCTATGGTTTCCTTTGACATTATCAATATAGTTCCAAGCCCGAACAATCTATAAAAAAAAATTCGTGCAAAGGGGTTTGGGATCTTTCAGTGGTATTAGAGCAGTGTATCCTCCCAACCTGTGTGGGAAGGAAGCAGAGAGTAAATTAAAAAACAGCTTTGAATGCAACATAGAGAGGTCGGTTCACACAGATACTACACCCGCAGTGGGCACGACTGAAAAGCGGTATTGTAGGAGGTGACAATGGATTTTATGGGTGATAGACAGAGAGTCCTCCTCGGGATGAGCATGCAGACCCAGATAGAGACTTCATTAGGGATATGGCAGCCACTCAGAGGCAGTTGTTACAGACTATGGAGTGCATGGGCTCTACCTTGGACAGGTTGGCATTGGATAGGCCGCAGGACAGACATGGCAGAAGGGATAGATCCGTATCAGTTGCCAGTGGTTACAAGGATCACAGCAGATCACCTTCGGAAATTGGAAGTGTTAGGGGATCGCCACGCCGTGAGAGGAGGCACACCCATACAGATGAGAGGACTACGCGGACTGCAAATAGGCCTATGCAGCCTAACTTCCTGCCTAGAGATGACCCACCAGAGATTGAGGTGCGGCCGGAAGAAGTAGCTTTTCCGAATACTATTATGACAGTCAGTGATGAGTGGAGGAGTTTATGCACATGTAAGGGACGTCTTTCCCCTCCCACAATATTGTGCTCAGAGGAGAGATAACATGAGGGCTGGACAGGACAGGAGGCCTAGAGCGCAACAGAACAGGGAATTGTAGTAGGTTACCAATAAGGTAACCCTCTCCACTTTTGATGGTAGCGGAAAGATCAGTCACGAGGGCTTGGATTCACAAGCTCGACACCTATCTTACCCTCAAACCAATGAGGGAACAAGAGGCTATACAGTTCACTACTTTGCACCTTGAGGGGTGGCTTATGATTGGTGGCACCATGGGTTAGTTACACAGAGTCACGATCTTCTGCGGTCATATAGGGACTTCAGCAAGAGGTTGATTGCGAGATTTGATCGCAAGGATGTGGAGCTTTATTACAGGGACTTGGCACAACTCCGATAGAGTGGACACATTGATTCCTACATCAACGAATTTCAGCGTATAGCAGTTATGGTTCCAGAGATGCCCGAGAAGAGGGTAGTGATGCTATTCATAGAGGGCCTTCATGACAGGATGAGAGGATTGGTCAAGGCTCTTAAGCCTAGGACACTTTGCATGATGCCATCTAGACGGCATTGGACTTGGACACATCCCCCACTTCTTATCAACCCAATAAGAAGTTTCCCACGAGCTCCAGGCCATTTCAGCGCTCTACTATTCAGCAGAAGAGTGCACCACCTCCTAAGGTGGATCAAGAAACTCGTAATGAGTTGAGGAGGAAGAAGCTTTGCTTTCATTGTGGTGTCACTCAGATTTCACCCTGAAATCTGCGACTACCCAATCCGAAAAAATTTCGTACTTTTAAAATAATGGGTCATTTGTTGTTTTTATTGCCTGAAAGTTCTTGTATTGCGTCAAGATAATCCCAAAGAGCCATATTAGCCCTTTTCGCCAAATACCCAGATGCCCAAAATTGTTTTATTCTGTCGTCGGGATTTGTCTGCGGGAAATTTGTATTTAATTATTTTGAGCCCCGTATGAGGCTATTTGCGCTCCATTTCAACTCTGTTATGAGCGGATATGTTATTATTCCTATGTACCAGAAGGATTTTAACTTATTTTAAGTTTTGGGCTTTATTTGTAACTTTTGGCAATTTTTCGTGTTTTTGTGGTGTCCCGTTCTGTTTTCTGTAAAATTTCTTTGGAACAACTCCTTCGCCGGGTAAGCCCGATTTTTGGCTTGGAGCAGCTGGAAAACATACACGCACATTTTGCCCGGAGGAAGTCGTCATCGGAGGTCTGGATCACTGGGAAAAAGCGAAGTCGTGCACAGAAAAGCCCCTGCGGGGATGGGCGCATTTTTGGAAAACAAAGGATTTAAGCTGCGATGGGAAAAATATAAGCCGCAGGCAGGGTGGGAATTGTATACCTGCCTGGCAGGGTACTTTTTCCCGTGTTATAAAAGTCACTTAAGCTGCAGTGGGAAAAATAGAGGTTGAAGGCAGGTGGGAATTTATTGCCTGCCTTGCAGGGTAAAAATTCCCATGATATAATAAAAGGAAAGTGACTTAAGTGAAATCATGGGATTTTAGTGCCTGCCTTGCAGGGTAAAGAATCCCATTGTCAAAGTCAAATCACTTAAGTGGATCACGGGATTTTGGTGCTGCCTGGCAGGGTAAAGAATCCCATTATGGAAAAAATTCTTAAAAATAGAATTACATGTGCAAAAAAGTGCGCCCCCTTTGGTGATTGATTAAAAAGATTAAATTGATTATTTTTAATAATCTTTCTTCTTAAAAAAGTGCGCCCAAGCTTGAGGAGGTCAAAAAGTCAAAGAAGGAATAAAAGAAAGGAATTAAATTAATTAAATTTAATTTATTTAGTGGCTGCCCCCTTCCTCTCAAAAAGTGCGCCCCATTTGGGCATTATTTAATGTTTTTTGAAGCATTAAAACATTAAATTAATTTCTATTTTCAGTGGCTATGGTCAAAGCACACTGTGGGGCTTGAGTGAAGTGCTGTGTGAAGGATTAAATTGGATTAATTTAATTTATTGGATGGCTGTCCTTAAACATGCTATTTTTAAAAGAGAAAAGCATGATTTTTAATTAATTAATTGTCTTTAATTGTTAGGGCAATTATTAATTATAGAATTGTGAAGGTTATATAAGCATGGGCAGCCATATGGATGAATTATTTAATTCACAGGTTAAGAATTGCAGCAAGAAGGAAAAGTGCGCCCCCATTAGAGGAAGGATTTTGCTCAGACAAAGTGCTAACAAAGGCTAAAAGCTTCCAGATTTGGCGCATGCTTTGAAGAAGGTTGATCTTCGTCTGCATAGTTGTTTTCACAGGTGTTACAGGAGCTCAGGTGTTGATTGAAAGGATTCATGCTCTCTTTATGTGCAAATTAAACACCAATTTTTGGGGCAGCAGGCTTGAAAAGTGCAGATTTTTATAATTTAAATTCACTATTCATGCTCCGGTGGCCATTTTTGTCTGAATAAATTGCAGGAACTCATTACAGGTGCTTTATAAAAGAAAAGGAGTTTTTATCAATGTCCAATACATTGCAAATATCCTCCGAATCTGAAGAATTGTCCAGATCTGCACCAGTATTGAAGAAATCCGGCCAAGTTAGAAGAAAAAGAATTATTCGGACAAAGATTGATAAAGCCATGGCGAAAGGAGATGAAAAAGAGAGCACGATGGATTCATGCATTGCTTCCAAACTTTCAGACATAGGAGACACAGATCTAGGCCCAGAACCTCTTTCTGATTTGATTGATAGATCCAGAGTGGAAAGACTTCACTCATGCGTGCGGGCAAAAGTAGTGGAATTATTCGAGCTGCAGCTTTCCCAGTGTGCACCCAATTGCGAGTTTGTGATGGAGTGTTCTAGATCTTATCATCCTTCATCCAAATCGGTGCGTGATGTCATGGAAAGACAATAATTGTTTGGATGCGAATTCTTCAATTATTGTCCGAAGATTCCAAAGGCGAAAGGTGGTGACTTCTATTAGCATTCGTGATGCTTGACAGGTGAGGTGGAAAAACATAGAGGTGATCTGTGTGAGCATCATGAATAGCCGAGTTCATGAAGAAGCCTAGATCCCCTTCCAAGTTCCCGAGAACCCTTCCACGATCCAATTTGGTGCGGAGGCGGATGATATCGTCAAATTGCTATGCAGTTGAATGGTGAAGCGAATGCCTACACTTTCCTGACATGGATGTATGCTTTCATCAGACCATTGAAATCAACAAGGTTGATTCTATAATCAATTGGTCGAAATTATTAAGAAAACATCGGTGAGCAATCATGCGGGCGTGAAGCGTACCTTCAGCTTCAAGATGACTTCATACTTGGTGTATGCTGCAGCTTCACAGGGTGTCTTTTCCAAGCTGGATAGATGTGGTATTCTTTCCAAGGATCCCATTTTCGAGTGCTACCCACAGCTTACTGTACCTGCGTGTGAGAAGGACTTCAAAGTGATCAACGATGACTTCTTCTACGATTTCATCTGCAGGTTAGACAAAGACTTGAAGACTCACAGGGTAAGCAAGGAGGCATGGGAAGCAGTGTCCAAGATTGGCAGTGTATTCATCCAGTTTGCAGATTTCACATACCTCAGGGTTACGAGCTTTTCAGGTGAACCAATAAAGATGCCAAGGTACCCGAGTGACAGATTGATCGCCATGGAGCTGAGCAGGCAACTTGTGGAGTTACACGACCTTCAGTCGAAGCGGCACAAGTCTACGGGCTTCTTCCCACTCACTGTGGGATATTACAGTTGCATCAGCATTCACAGAGCTCGAGGGATGGAAGCACAAATGTTGTCCGAGTATGAGCAAGAGTTCTTCCCTGCGCGGCTTAATTTCGATCCATTTGGAATAGCCAGGAAGACAATCTCCCAGGAGTACGCACATGTGCCTTCGTTAGAAGATTTCTGGATGAAGTGCAGAAGTGAGTACGAGGTTAGAAAGAAAGATTTCAGCAGGCTATCGGCAAAGCAAGTATTTGACTTTGGACTAGCGCGGATACCTGCGGATCTTAAAGATGATGGGAACGTGGTACTTGACACTTACCATCAAATGGGAGGAGATAAAGCTATACTGCAGGATAGCAATGGCGGCTGCAGCACAATAGAAGAAAGATCCGGAGCTGTGTTGGTGAGTACTTCGAGCTGGCTGCTAACGAAGGGATACTGCCTTGATGAAGTATTGATGAATCAAATCACGGGCAACTTCGGCGCAGGAGATTCTCTCAAACGAAAGCATGAAGGAGAAAGCAGCAGAAGGTCCGAGAAGTTGAAAGTACACAGAAGATCTCAAGAGAAAGAGAAGACCACTTCTACGACCATAGCTTTGACTCCGACTTCTCCAGTACCTAGAGGATCACCAACTATTGCACCACAGCAGCAGGATGTTTCCATGCCTTCATTGAAACCAGCGACGTTCGTCTTCTCTCCGCAGCCACTTCGTTCATCACCCGTTCCAGAAGAGGTGTTGAAGCTGCAGATGACGGAGTTCGAAAGAGCTTTGTCCTTGGATGTTTCAGAAGATGGCAGCCATGATACTGTGGCACTTTCTGATGGAGAGGATGCAGAGCGGGAGATGGTAGTGCACTCAGCGACTTCTCACTCTCCGAGAAGTAATTTCTCGGAATGGTTAGCTATGCAGTTGGTTCCGGAAGCAAGAGTAGAGATGAACTTAGAGGAACATGACTTGCAGCTACTTCAGGATCTGAGCAGAAGAGACAGAAGGCCTAAAGTTGCTAAAGCAACTTCTAGGTTGATCATCACGGATTCGGGAGAGAAGTTTGCTGAGATATCAATTCCGGCGGAAGGAAAGGTAGAAGAGGAGCTCACGGCAGAAGATGTGACGGTGACCAAAATACCACTCGGTCAAGCTACCACTGAAGGATTGAAGCAGGACACGCAGACGTTGCTGGATGCTTTGTTCCTTAGGCTTGACAGTGAAAAGGCGGAGAAAGAAGAGCTGCAGAAGCAAATATCTCAATTATGTGAGATCATAGCCAAGGTTGCTAAATCTTCCGTTCAGCCCATTTCAGCGCAGGTGAGTGATCATCTTATGCAGGAAATGGAAGATGCAAGCAATCAAGTAAAGGCTATTGACGAATGGAAGGATCTGATTATTCGTCAAGCTTCTGTGCAACTTGGGGAAGTGCCAGCCCGCCTAAAGGTTATGAACGATGCAGAAAATCAACTAAAGCAACTGATAGAAAGCATAGAAGGAATGAATACAGTTGCAGAGAGTAACCTGAGTATTTTGGCCGAGATCAACAAGCTACCGGGAGATGTATTGGTTGCAGAACAAATTGTGCCGATGGATCACCGAGAAGGGGAAGCAGCTAGAGTTTGCAGTATCTTTCCGTTTGGAGATCTGCAGAGTTTTGCTGAAAAGGATGCAGGCGCTTGAGAGTAGAACATCAGATTTGCCGGACAGTATCATTTCTTTCACTGAGGAAAGAGTGGATGGAGGTGTTACTTCATACGTGCGGATTGTTTCTAACGAGGTGCATGATTCCCTGGAAAGTTCTCTTCTGATGGTACAAAAGAGAATTGATAAAGCTACCAAGCCTTTCACGATGAACTCTATCAGTAGGCTGGTGACATTGCAGGCAGACATTGCGAGATTTGGGCCAAGTTTGGAAGAAGTGGAAGCATGCAAAGAAAGTGTTTAATGAAGGGTTGTTGCATTCAAGACGAGAAAAGGAAGCGAAGGGCTAAAATGATGGAAGGATGCTGAATTATATGTTCGACAAGTATATCAGATATCAGAACAAGAAGAAGATGTAGATGTTACAGCTGGCATAACTTCTTCTATTCTTTCTTCTTCTACTTTCTATGTTCCCGGATGAAATTGTAAACTTCTAAGTTATTGGTTTTGCAACCATTACTTGAAGTCATGTGGAACCTTTCTATTAGTTAAGTGATACATGTGTCACTTAAGAAGAAGTTAGTTGAGGATGATTGCCAAATGTCATCTTTACTTGTTGTTCATGCTTTAGTTCAGTTTGAGTCTTCTATTTGTACTTTCCCTCCTACATTCTATAAGTAGGAGAAGAACCTCCGGGTTAATCATCAATCAGAATTTGTAAGAAGCAATCTTGTGTTCTAGACTTTGTGTTGAACCCCTGAGAGCCACTTGTTGCAGAGGAATACAAAGAAGCAGGTTTCCGGAGAACTTTGTGTCACGGCGTACTGTGTTTCTTGCTTTTAAATCTTTAGATCTTTTAAGTAAACTTTGTGTTATTGTAGATCTGGATCTAGAGCTGCCTTTGCTTTATAATTCTGTGTGTTCAAATCTATTAAGTTTCTTCTATGTGCATGCAATTAGCTCTGCTATCTACTAATTGGGATGCACATCTTCCTCATTTCTTCTCTGTAATTCCTTTACTTTCTTCTTCTATAATTTTCCTTTCTTAAACAACTGCTTACTTGCTGCAGAACTTCTTAGTTATGGTTCATGAACTAAGTGGTTAAAGTAAAACCCCTGATAGATAAAAACACATTTATATTGACAAATCTGACACGGGAGCCTCACCGGTTAAATGAGGGAGATTTATCTCATGACTGCCTAGGTTTGATGCTTGTCTGAG
This sequence comes from Taxus wallichiana var. yunnanensis, assembly GCA_018340775.1. NCBI lineage: Eukaryota > Viridiplantae > Streptophyta > Pinopsida > Cupressales > Taxaceae > Taxus > Taxus wallichiana. The sequence continues at coordinate 692,318,670 of CM031235.1, read as the reverse complement.
AAAATCTAGCCAACACATTGCAAAGATCATTGGGAGCCTGGACATCGTTGCCTTGGTAAAGGCAAGGTGCATCTCATTGAGGTGATTTCAGATGAGGATGATGACCACTCGCCGATACAGATGCAGAGGGTGAGGACAGCGGCCATGATGCACAGGGGGAGCAGCCCCAAGTAGAGCTTGGAGAGAGTGAGGCATTGGATTCATCCAATGTCACTATTGCTACACTCTCAGGAGTTCCTAGGTACCATCCCTTTCGGCTGAAGGGAGTGCTTAAGGGACAAGTGGATTGTTTGTTTGGTTGACAGTGGAGCTACGCACAACTTCATTGATGAGGGGTTGGCTGCGAAGTGAGGATTACAGTTGAGGATTTTGAGGGGTTTAGTGTACGAGTAGCAGATGGGTTTGCTATTAGTTGCACTAAGAGGATTCCGCGGCTTAGTATTTGATGGGGGAGTATACATTGACTGGTGACTTCTATATTATTGGACTTGGTGAGATTGATATAGTCTTGGGTATTCAGTGGTTGCAGTCCCTTGGCAGATATGTGCAGGACTTCCGGAGAATGGAGTTGGAGTTTATGGTGGATAGGAAGAAGATTGTGCTTTGGGCTCTTTCTGACAATGGGGCCTAGAGTTGTTTTAGCATGCAGGATGGAATCTATAGTCAGACATGGAGAGGTTGCATGTGCAGCCCAATGTTTCATTTCATCCAAACCTTCTTCAGATAGTGAGCAACCCTTTCATATAGACATCCAATCCATACTTTGGATAAGCACGGCCCAGTGTTTGGTGACATTCCTCCAGGTAGACCACCAGATAGAGGGTTTGAGCATGTTATAGAGCTTGAGGAGGGTGTTAAACCTATGATGACTACGCCTTATCGCCATCCTAAGACATATAAGGATGAGATAGAGAAGGTCATTAGAGAGCTCTTGGAGATGGGACACATCCGTCCTAGTTCTAGTCCCTTTGCTTCTTCAGTGGTTTTGGTGAAGAAGAAGGATGGGACCATGAGGATGTGCATTGACTACCGTGCACTAAACAAGAAAACCATAAAGAACAGGTATCCTATTCCTCGCATAGATGAGCTTTTAGATGAGTTGCATGGAGCTATCTATTTTTTGAAGATTGATCTTCGATCAGGATACCATCAGATTCGCATTCGGGATGAGGACATTCACAAGACAACTTTCAGATGTCACTACGGGCACTATGAGTTCTTGGTGATGCCATTTGGACTCACCAATGCACCTGCTACGTTTCAGTCATGTATGAACCATCTCTTCAACAACCAGTTGAGGAAGTTTGTGTTGGTGTTCTTTGATGATATTTTGATATATAGCATGACATGGGATGAGCATTTGAGGCATCTTGATGAGGTACTCAGCATAATGGAGACTCGGTCTTTATTTGCTAAGATGTCCAAGTGCGAATTTGGACTTACTGAGATACTGTATCTTGGGCATGTCATTGGGGCCAATGGGGTGAAGGTTCATCAGGAGAAGATACAGGCAATGCAGGATTGGCCACCACCCAGGAATATCTCTAATTTGCGTGGATTCTTGGGGCTGTGGTTATTACTTCGTGAAGGGCTATTCTCATTTGGTAGCTCCATTGACAAATCTTACATGGAAGGGGGCATTCAGATGGACATATGAGGCATAGGTAATATTTGAGAGGCTCAAGGTAACTATGAGCACATGTCCAGTTTTGGCTCTTCCAGATTTCTCACGACCCTTCATTTTGGAATGTGATGCTTTGGGATTGGGGATTGGTGCAGTTCTTATGCAGGATCGCCATCCTATCGCCTACAAGAGTAGGAAGTTGAGAGATAATGAGAGGTTGTGCTCCACCTATGATAAGGAGATGCTTGCCATCATGCATGCTTTGGCAAAGTTTAGACAATACTTAGTAGGTGGGAAATTTGTGGTGAGGACCAACCACAACAGCCTGAAATATTTCCTGGAATAGAAGGAGCTCAATGAGAGGCAATAGAAATGGGTCAACAAAATTCAGGCATATGATTTTGACATTGAGTATGTCAAGGGGATAAAGAATATAGTGGCTGATGCACTTTCCAGGAAACCCCATCTCGCTTCCCTGTGTTCTTTGAGTGAGATTTCAGCAGATTGGAAATCTCAACTGTTAGTTGAGTATTCCAAAAATACGTGGGCATGTGACATTATGGATGGAAAAATTTAGGATGGCCGATATAAGGTAATAGCTGATTTGATTTTGTATAAGGGCAGAATTTACCTAGTTCCTAAATTTGAGCTTAAGGAGAAGATTATGCATGCCTTCCATGATGCACCACTTGTAGAACATCTAGGGTATTTTAAAACATACAGGCAGATTAGAGAGAGATTCTCTTGGAAGGCTCTCAAGGATGATGTCTTGTGCCATATCCGTGAGTGTATGACTTGTCACAAGACAACAAGTCGAGCATACTTTCCTAGCATGATTATTCTGACCATTGCGATTCCGAGCGAGAAGTGGGAGAGTCTTTTGATGGATTTCATTATAGGTCTCCCGTAGTGCGAGGAATGATCGCATTTATGCGGTAGTTGACGTTGACAAAATATGCACACTTTTTTCGCCGTCCCCTACTAGCTTTAAGGCACCACATGTGGCTGATTTGTTCTTCCGTCCAGTATTCAAAGCCGATGACTTCCAAGAACATCGTCAATGATCGGGATAGCAGGTTTTTGAGCATATTTTGGCAGGAACTTTTCCGTTTGGTTCACACTGAGTTGACTCCGAGTACGAGTTATCACCCCCAAACTGATGGGCAGACAGAGATTGTGAACAAGTGGATAGAGGGTTATCTGTGTAACTATGTTGCAGGCAGCAGAAGGCATGGGTAAAGTGGCTATATTTATGTGAGTATTGCTATAACACCACTTACCATATGTCTATTGGTATGACTCCATTCCGAGCATTGTATGGATATGATGCAAGATCTTTTGTTGATTTGGCTTTTGGGGACAGTAGAGCTCCCAAGGCTCAGGAGAGTTTACAGGATAGTCAAGACATCCTTAAGGTACTTAAGGATAATATTCAGCAAGCCCAAAATCAGCAAAAGATGTATGCAAATAGGCACAAGGTAGAGAGGGCATTTGAGGTAGGAGACATGGTATTTCTTCGTCTTTAGCCATACAGACAGAGCACTCTCAAGAAGAGTGGAGCTGAAAAGCTCAAGCCTCGATTCTATGGACCATACAGGGTGTTGAGGAGAGTTGGTGAGGTAGCATATGAGCTGGAATTACCTTCTGAGAGTAAGATACACAATGTCTTTCATGTATCTTGCTTAAAATAGGCTTTGGGGCAACAAATTGTTTCTTCTGCAGAGTTACCACCTTTGGATGGGGAAGGGAGGTTGGATTTAGTTCTAGAGGAGATTTTGGATAGCCAAGAGAGGAGATTGAGGAACGAGTTATTTAGGAGTTCCTGGTGAGGTGGAAAGATTTTCCAATAGAGGATGCTACATGGGAAGGTGAGTCTATAGTACAACATCAAAGATCATCTACCCTTTTCATCTCCCCTTTTCTTTCTCCCTTCTTCCTTCTCTCTCTCCATGTTCTAATTCTTTGTTGGGAAGGTACTTTTCACTATTTCGTCTTATTCACTTAAAGTGACCTATAGTCTAACTTTGTAATGAGTTCTTTTCAATTAATGAAAAAGACTCACTTTTGTTTCCTAGGAATATGAAAGGTCACAAGTGATAAGGGGAAGTGAAAAGTCATGTGGGGGTAGATGAAAAGACTTTGTGTAAGGCTATAAATTGAAGTGACTTCTCCATTTCAAGGGGTTGTCAATTGTAAGTTTCTAAGTAGATAGCTTTGCACTACTAAGATACAAGCAAGAGATTGCATTCTTCTATTTTCCTCTTTCTCTATGTTTCCTCTATTTCCTTACATGTTCAACTTTGTAAACATGATGATCTTGTAAAACCAAGGAAGGTGTTGGTGCCTTTGATAAATGAATCAATAGAATTTTGTGTCTATGATTTGTTAGTCTTATCATTGTTAGCAAGGTTGTATTCCTCTAATTGAGTGTGGATTAATTCTGGTTAATGTTGTGAAAATCTACTAGTGCCTATTCACAAAGTTAACCCTCCTTCCATATGTTCTTACTCTCTACCTCCTATCACTAAGAAAATTCCTCCCTTGCACTAAGTGCAAGCAATTTGCCATAGGTCTAGTGGAGTATTCTTGTGTGATCCCTAACTTCACGGCCACCAACATATTTGTTTTTCTACATTCAATAAATGAGATCTTCCCCATTACCAAAAGGAGGGACCTAGTCTTGGATCGTTGGTGAAAATCTACTGATTTGTCTTTGCGACAAATTATTTCGCCAACAATATGCAACTATATGAAGTGGGGTGTTCAATTTCTCCCATCTATGTTGAATGATGGGCTAAATATGTTCACGATAGACCTCCAAAGTGGGATCCCTCGCTCGAATAGCTGCCTTCATTTGCCCAAGCATGTTGTCAATGCACTCATATATCTCACTAAGATTGGGGCTATTAGAATCCCCGTATTTGATGACGCTAAAAATGGAGTTATAATTGATGTGATGTATTTCACATCAACCCAAAATGTTTCCCTCACCACCACTTCCTTCACTCTCTTCCCTTGCTCTGTCTTGGACTCATGCCACCTAGTCCAATCTTGTGTCATAATCATAACTTGCAAGGGCTCTTGCAACTCAAGCATCCTATCCAACAAAATAAAATAGGATGCAAAGCGGTGTCAACTAGTTTGAGGAATTCCTTCTTCGAAAAGCTTTGAAAGAGTGCCAATGATGTGTGGTGATTACATATGAACTTCTGCACGTCCCTGGCCTCATTCACTATCTTGTTGACCCATTGAATCTTCCCTATGTCTTTCAATGCATTGTTCATGGCATGCATACAACACGGGGTCCAATAAATATGATTGTAGGCATGCTCCACTAGCTTGCTTGTTGCTTTGCACACATAAGTTGCATCTGTGATGACCTATACAACATTTGAAGGTCCAACCTCCTCAATGACATCCTTCAAAATCTGAAATTGGAACTCAACATCTTTCCACTTCCTAAAACAATCAATTGCTCTCAAGAAATACGGTCCATCTTTGCAAGAGACAATGATATTGATGAGTGGACGATGTCTAATATCCGTCCACCCATCCATGATAATGTTGCATCCATGTGACACCCATGTGGCCTTCATCTCCTCCATCAACAAATTAACCTTGGAATAGTTTCTATCTAAGATTGTTGTCCTAAATTTGGTGTCTCCAAAATGGACATAATTTGTACTTGCTTTTGCTACTTTGGCCATAGCCTCCTTGTAATAAGGAGAGCAAGCGACATGAAATGGGATCCTAATAGCATAAAAATTTCCCGATAGCATCATCTGCCTCTTCCCTTGCCTTTGAATCAAACATGTCTACAACTAGATTGGGGGCTGCCCCCACAACCTTTCTCTTCCCTCTGCTTTCCACTTTTGTCATTCCAAAACTAGAACTAGCCAAAGTATTCCTACCAGTCCTAAGAGAGCTCAAAGGAGTGTTAGCCTCACTGCTAGTACCACAAACTTCTAGAATGTCGTTCATGGTATTTCCATTAAAAAGTCTCACCATCTCTGCTCTCTGATCAAGTGAAAGAGCCTTACAAAGACCAACCCCCTTTCCTGTAAGGTGCAACAAGTGTGCATTGGTCTTGGTGATGTTGCCATGCCAAGTCTCTAAACATATGTTGCACTTCCATAGTTTACTCCCTCTTCAGACTTGGGGTTCTCAAGTATCTGAGCAAATTGTTGCAATGGCTTTTTCTTATCAAATGGTCCAGTGGCAAATGTAGACAACATTTGAGGACAATTGCTAGCACTACTAGCTAAACTACTAGTTGCCCTTGACACTACATTTTGTCTCACTTCTTCACCTCCCCCAATTATGTTATCACCAACACTTCCACCTATCTCAACCCTCTCCTCTAATTCATAACCATACTCAGAAGAACTAAGGGCGATGATTGTCGGGCTGCAATGAATTAAAGAAACAACCATAACTATATGCAATGATTATAATTTTAATTTATAAACAAGTAAAACAACCATAACTATATGTATTATGCAATGAATTAAAAAAACAATGATAACTATATAGTATATGCAATGATTAAGAAAAAGTAAAACATCCATAACCATATGCATTGTGCAATTAATTTAAAAACAAGCATAATTACAAGTACATGCAATTATTTAAAAAAAAAAGCTATAGGCTACTAGTCCCATAACTATATGCAAAAAAATTAAAAAAATGAAAAACAAAAATATAGAAACTGAAACATCAAACATAGGAGTATTAAGTTTTTCATTTTTGTATCTACATTCATGTGTATCAAAGTTTTTGTATTCCTAATGTTATTGTTTCTAAGAATGTGTATCATACTATCATGGTAAACCTTGCCAAACCTATTCAATGAATCAATAATCAAGAGTTTTATGTTTTAAGATTTAAAAAAAAATAAAATTTTAACCCTAACAACCAAACCCTATGCAGTATACATTTTTATAAAATTCTACAAAGTATAAACATGATTACATTGTGAATGTAGATACAAAAACTTAAAAACAAGCCCTAAAAATGCAAATAGAAGCTAAATTTTAAAAACTAGAGACTATTATCAAACATTGTAAGAAAATAAAATTCTAAATACCTCTTGCTTGCTCTTGCTCTTACAGTTGCCCTTCATCTTCTTCTTGCTCTTGCTCTCCTTTTCTTCACTTTGCTCACTTTGCTCAAGTGTTAATATTGGATGCGATGTGGAATGAGGCCATAGAGTCATTTTATAACTTAGAATGTAACTTTTAGGGTAAGAATTATGTAATTATGTTTCTTGTATATTATTATTACTTACCATTAAAAAAATGTCAAAAATGTGTTAGAAAAAGTGATGTCTTTGTCGGGGATGTTGAAATGTCCCCTCTTCTAAAATAACCATGGTGAAGACCTTTGGCCCATTTTGTCCACCCGACGGCCAAAGGAAAACATAAGGGTGACTTAAGTTAGCTATTATTATTATAAAGTGCTATTAAAAAATAAAAAATAAAAATAAAACCATACAAGCACTTATAATAATATTAGTAACTTAATATTATGTCATGACAAGTCATAAAGGGGAGCTAACACATGTTTTAATGTTCCTAAAGGAAAAATGCGACTTGGGTCACCATGTATGGGGGGACTTGAACTATTAAAAAGACCTTTTATATTTTTATAAACCCCCATGTAAAAATGCGACTTGGTCTAGGAAGACTTTGTGGGGGCAAATGATGTTAAAAAATGTTGCATGGTGATTGGATGGTTTGGGAGGTGTTCTTTGGGTCACATCTTTCCCTTAAGGTGCAAATCGACTTGTCTTGGGCTTCATTCTACCACTTCACATTTTCTAATTTGTGCATGAGAGCTTGGAGCTGCTGCAATTTTCTAGGGACGAAAACCCTCAGAAAATCTGGTTTTGGGAGAACAAAAACTCTTCCAAAAATCACTATTTTGTTGGAGAAGATTCAGAAATAAAAATCAGGTTTTGGGAGCCATTATTCTACAGCTGGAGCGACCCATTTTGGGATTTTTGCAGGGGTTTGAGGAACTAAAAATATTATATTTTCAATCAGATTTGTAAGGAGCATTTCCAGAAATTTATTCAGTGTTTTTGGAGTATTTTGGTGGGGTTTCAAACCCTTATTCTATTTTGTAGGGTCAGATCTGAAATATTTTGTGAATGTAAACAATTTCTGGAACTCCCATTTTGGTATTTATTCATGCCATTGTTTTCTATAAATCTATCTCTTTTGGAAAATACAAAAAGAAGATATTGTGTTTGGTTTGTGGTATTTTATCTACTTGTGCAAATCGCATTTTCTGGATATATATTATTATTGCAGCATATTTTGTCACTTGGGTTCCATTTTCAGCTGGGTTATTGACACTTTCCATTGGGTCCAGTTGGGGACATTATAAATGCCTGGATGTTCCGAGGACATACTTTGACCATCTTAGGGCGTCCAACCATCCCCGACATCCCGAAGCGAGTTTGGACAGCAGTTTGGGACATCCCCAACCATTTCTAGACTATCGAAGATGTCCCCTCCTTTCCCACCACCGTGGAAACGTCAAGGGAACGTCCCCCTAGTCTCGATGTCCATAGAATGTTTAAAAGGTCTCAAACACTTGGTTTTCTGGGGACGCATCCTGCGTAACACCGACTTACATACTTGATAATAGTCTCTAGTTTTTAAAATTTAGCTTCTATTTGTATTATTTAGGGGTTGTTTTTAAGTTTTTGTATCTACATTCACAATGTAATCATGTTTATAGTTTGTAGGATTTTACAAAATGCATACTGCATAGGGTTTGGTTAGGGTTATTATTTTTAAAATCTTAAAACATAAAACTCTTGATTATTGAATAGGTTTGGCAAGGTTTACCATGATAGTATGATACACATTCTTAAAAACATTAGGAATACAAAAACTTTGATACACATGAATGTAGATACAAAAATGAAAAACTTAATATTCCTATGTTTGATGTTTCTATGTTTTTTGTTTTTAATAATTTTTATTTTTTTGCATATAGTTATGGGCTTATGGCTGTTTTTTTTAAATCATTGCATGTAGTTATGGCTGTTATTTTTATTCATTGCATGTAGTTATGGCTATTATTTTTATTCATTGAATATGGTTATGAATGTTTTACTTTTTCTTAATCATTGCATATAGTTATTGCTGTTTTTTTAATTCATTGCATAATACATATAGTTATGGTTGTTTTACTTGTTTATAAATTAAAATTATAATCATTGCCTATAGTTATTACTTTATTTTAATTCATTGCATATAGTTATGGTTGTTTTTTTAATTCATTGCAGCCCCAACAATCATCACCATGAGTTCTTCTGAGTATGATTATGAATCAAAGGAGGAGAGGGTTGAGATAGGTGGAAGTGTTGGTGATGACATAATTGGGGGAGGCGAAGAAGTGAGGCAAAATGTAGTGCCAACAGCAACTGGTAGTGTTATCAATTGCCCCTCTGAAATGTTGTCCGCATTTGCCATGGGACCATTTGATAAGAAGAAGCCATTGCAACAATTTGCTCACATAGTTGTGAACCCCAAGTCTGGAGAGGGAGTAAACTATGGAAGTGCAATGTATGTTCAGTCTTGGCATGTGTAATGTCCCCTTTTGGAATTAACACTCAAACTGATTAGAAAATAACTTCAAAGATTATACCCAACCAATAGAGCTTATGCCTTCAATAAATTGACTCAAAGCTCATGCAAACAATGAATAAACCTAGCTGATTTGAAAAGTCAGTGATCTAGTCTCAACTTAATCAATACTCAACCCGCTGTAATCAACCTTCTAGATCTGCTTTTATCATTAAGAAATCAGTGACAAGCTATTCTTGTGTTGGCTCAATAAACCCAAGGAAAGGGGTTTAATGGCCTCAAACAAATAGCTCAAATAGACAACTTCCGGCAGAGGCTATCATACTCAGAAAATTACATAAAGTATGCTGCTAGAATCAGGTTTAATCCTCACCTACAAATCGCTGTTAAAAGGGCTTCAAAGCATACTCAAATCCAGTCTATTTATTGCTGCCACAAAGACTTCAAATACCAACAAATCATGCACAAGACTCAGTCGATTCCACTTAGAAAAATAGCAGCAGAGTATAGGATGAATTCGCTGCTCAAATGTATATAGGGAGAGCATGTAAAATCAGATTTGGCACTCCTAGTGCAAGTCGCTGCAACAGAGACTTAGTACATCCGAAACACCAACCATCCAGATCCAAATAGCCTCCTAAACAGATCCCTACCTTTACCAAATAATATTTATGCAAATCGATATGAGGGAGGGATAGGATTTGCACTTAAAACCCAGATTTAATCCTTTCATACAAGTCGCTGAAATTGCTCTAAATACATATATAAAATCTGATCCAAACTTCAGATATAGATTCGCTGCAAATCAATCAAACAAGCATGGAGAGCACTTACAAATTATACCAAACATCCTTGGCCCAGATCACTGCAAATTAAGACTCCAAAATACCATTAAATGATGCAATATCCAGATCAAATAAATCAGCCACAAGAAGGTATTCAATCAAGCTATAAATCGCTGCCAAATGAGGGTTAAATCATGCATAAAACTCAGATTACTTCTCTTATACAGTTCGCTGACCACTTATGTCTTTAAACATGCAACCAAAATACTTTAATAGGTTCCCAATGAAGTCACTGGGTCAGGAAGAGTCAGCAGATTCATATGGATAAAAATCGCAGCCAATAAATATATTTTGCACACAAATTTACCCTTAAGATCAGACCCCAAACAAAGCATGCAATTTGCTAGGGTTTGGAGTGCAAATACACCTCAAAACAACTCACCAAAGCACAAGAATAAGTCGCTAGGGCAAGAAGAATTCACCACAAGGAAATCAACTTGCAATGGCATCAACAAATCCTTCAAATTGATATTTCAAACCAGCTACAATGGATTGAAAAGACCTTCAACAATGAGAGCAAGAACATCAAGTTTGGGCATACATCCCTTCTCCAAGCATGGAGCCAAATTCGATAATCAACATAGCATGTCTTACAATGAACAAACACCCTCTTTTTATAGACAAAGGGGTGTAAAATTCAAATTCCCTTTTGGAGGGAAAACATAAACTCTAATTAAATATTGTTTGAACTATGTGCACTTTATTATTTTTAATTAAATAATAAATATACTAGCCTAAGTGCACATTAACTAACTTAAGGGCCCACCAAGGGGTTACAACATAGATAATAGACATCTTGGAATAAATTCCCAGCTCCATTCTCAAGCCCATTGGGTTGAGAGTCTTCGATTCTTCAATGTGGAAAATGTCCCGAGAAGGGGACATTACAACATGACAACATCACAAAGACCAATGCACACTTGTCATACCTTACGAGTAAGGGGGTTGGTATTTGTAAGGCTCTTTCGCTTGATCACGGAAAGCGAGACAAGAGACTTTATGATGGAAATACCACAAATGACATTCCTAAAGTTCATGGTACTAGCAGTGAGGCTAACACTCCTTTGAGCTCTCTTAGGATTGACATGAATAAATTTGGCTAGTTCTAGTTTGTGAATGATAGTAGTGGAAAACAGAGGGAAGAGAAATGTCACGAGGACAACCCCCATTCTAGTTGTAGACATGTTTGAGTCAAAGGCAAGGAAGAGGCAAATGATGCTACTTAGATCCCATTTCATATAACTCGCTCTCCTTATTACAAGGAGACTATGGCCAAGGTAGCAAAAGAAGGTACAAGTTATGTGCCTCCTAGAGACACCAAACTTAAGACAACAATCTTGGATAGAAACTATTCCAAGGTTAATTTTAATGGAGGAGATGAAGGTCACATGGGTGTCACATGGATGCAACATTATCATGGATGGGTGGACGAGATATTAGACACCATCTACTTATCAATATCATTGCCTCTTACAAAGATGGATCGTATTTCTTAAGAGCAATTGATTGTTCAGTAAGTGGAAAGATGTTGAGTTTCAATTTCAGATTTTGAAGGATGCCATTGAGGAGGTTGGACCTTTAAATGTTGTACAGGTCATCCGAGATGCAACTTATGTGTGTAAAGCAGCGAGAGCTAGTGAACTACAATCATATTTATTGGACCTGGTGTTGCATGCATGCCATGAACAACCTACTAAAAGACATAGGGAACATTCAGTGGGTCAGCAAGATAGTGATTGAGGCCAAGGACGTGCAGAAGTTCATATGTAATCACCGCACGTTGTTGGCACTCTTTTGAAGCTTTATGAGGAAGGAATTCCTCAAACGAATTGACACTGCTTTGTATCCTATTTTATTTTGTTGGGAAGGATGTTTGAGTTGCAAGAGCCTTTGTAAGTTATGATTATGGCACGATTTGGACTAGGTGGCGTGAGTCCAAAACGAGTTTGGGAAGAGAGTGAAGTGGTGGCGAGGGAGACATTTTGGGCTGATGTGAAATACAACACATCAATTATAAGTCCAATTTTTAGCGTCATCAAATACGAGTCTAATAGCCCCAATCTTAGTGAAATATATGAGTGTGTTGACAACATGCTTGGGTAAATGAAAGAAACTATTCGGGTGAGAGACCCCACTCTGTAGTTCTACCATGAACATATTCAACCCATCATTCAACATAGATGGGAGAAGTTGAACACCCCACTTCATATGGCTGCATATGCACTGAATCCCAAATGGTATGTGGGAGGCCAGGTAGAGTTATCTCTTTGGATGATGATGAGGTGAAGAAGGACCTTATGAAGGCCTTTAAAAATATATAGTCTAGAGGAGGCTTCACAGATCAAGTTGGAGTGGCTCGACTTTGTTGAAATTGTTGGGTACAAGACTTCAACGAAAATGAACAAGATAACTTTGACATAGAAGAAGCCGGTGAGTTGGTGGCAAGTATATGGGTGTCCATGATTGTTGCGAACATTTGCAATTCACCCGCTTTACAGGTTTCTATTTCTTGTCTTTAAGAGGAATTGGTCTACATATGGTTGGATTTACTATGTTAAGAGGAATAGGCTTACCTCTAAGGGAACGGAGAAGCTTGTAGCTATACACGTGTTTTACATCTTATAGATCGCAAGACAACTAAATACAAGCAAGATCCCAACATTACGGTGGGATGTAGATCCTAAGGAGCCGAGGCGGGAGAGAGGAGGACAGATTATGCAACAGGGATTGATTGGGCTCTCTGTTGAGGATGAGGATGAGGATGATAGTTCCAACGAGGAGTTCATGGATGTTGTTTCAAATGTTGATTCTGATTTTTGAGCTGAAACTTGTCCTCTTCTTTTTGTAATATTGACAATTGTTGGTGTATTTGAATTTGAGATTAATGATATGAATATCAGATATTGTCAATTGATCAATCACAATGGTTTTATAATTTATTTCAACTTATTTAATTTTTAAGTCTCAAATTGAAATGGTTTTATTAAATTATGTATAATTAATAATTTAAATGTATTTGATATTTATGATTTCAGCTTATTTAAATCTCAAATGGTTTTATTTCATCTTATTTAAGTCTCAAATGGTTTTATTTCAGTTTTTTTATATAGTTTAGTCAAAATATTTTTATATTTTGGATATTTATATTTTTTTCAATGAACTGTCCCCAAAATTTAGAATTTTTTTGCTATCTTGGGAACCCTGTCCTCCTATCTCGGAGTCTTAGGTAACATTGATTAAAACCAAAACTCTTGGCCACGAGATATTGCTAAAAATCCATTCGCACCAATTTTTAGAAAAACAAAATTTCTCCAAAACCTTCATAAGGAAGCACCAATTGACCCAATCATAGGCTTGGCTGATGTCCAACTTGATGATCATGTCTTTATTATGATTAATGGTCAAAGAGTGAATGATTTTGAGTGTGATTTCGTGAGTGATGAAAATCTCATTTAAAATCAGCTTACCGGGAAAAAAGTCCCTTGTTCTGAAGATATCAGGTTGTGTAGCAAGGGCTTTAATCTGAGAGTGATTTCTTTTGATAAGATTTTATAAACGGTGTTACACAAAGTGATACACCTGAAGTCCCCAACATTGAAGGTTGCTCTTTCTTTGGAATGATAGAAATGAACGTGCAGTTGAAATCCAACATGACTTTTCTTGACCACCTTGAATCTTAATGACGTTTACAACTTCATTCTTGACAATGTGCAAAAGGATTAAAAAGAAGGCTGCATGAAATCCATCCAGGCCGAGGGCCTCATCTCTAGGCATCATAAAAAGGGCTTGTTCAACTGTTTATGAGGTAAACTGAGGCGTTAACAGTTTATTCTGATTATCTGAAACCAATCTGGGAATATTCTCCAAGAAAGAAGCGTGAGAAATTAGATTGGAGGCCTCTTTGCTGGCTAGTAGATCTTCAAAAAATTCAGCAGCCTTAGTTCTAATTTCACAGTTGGATTCCAACATTCTTCTGTCTCAGGATTTTATTGAAGAAATCTGATTTAAGTTTGTTCTATAGCAAACAGAGCTGTCAAAAAACTGTGTTTTTGTCTCCTACTTCATGGATTTTTGCTTCCAATAGATTTATTCTCTTTTATATATTTCCTCAGTCTCTGATAATGCACTTTTCTCTTTGAAATAGACCTCTGAAATATCCCTTTTAGGATATCACTCTAAAACTCTGAAATTTATCAAAACTTGCAAACTGAAATTCTGATTTTCCAGGGCAGCAAGGTACAGAAATCTAAAAAATTATATCTTCCAAAATAACCACTTTCTACAATATCCAGAAGCTTCAAAAGATGTAGAAAAATATAGAGAACAAGAATATCCAATCAGATTTCCGAAATTTTGATAATTGAATTTTTAATGATGAAAATATAGTTGAAACTTACAAAATTAATAACTCTGGAAATACTTGGGATCTGATTACAAATGATAGCTCAAAAGATAGATAAATCCAATATCTATCCAATGCATATTCAAGCACAATTTTCCAATGGGTGGAAGGCACTGAAACTACTCCTCAAATCTGGAATTGAGTAGATAAAACCCTAGAAAATAGTTGTTCCAAATCTGAACTAAAAATCTAAATGTAGAAGACTGGAAATATGAAATATCCCCAAATACGGACAGAAAGCTAGGGATATGGATTTGAAACCCTCACCAAAGAATGCTCTACTAGCTAGGGATGGATCTCTCACCACCGAAGCTAGGGATCCTATAGAATCTGACCTCCACAAGCAATAAACTGAAAATAACAATAGCTCCAAAATGATTGAATGTCTGAATGCCTCTCCAAAAGACCCCAAAGGTTTATTTATAACATTTTCCTCCAAAAACCCAAGTCGCATTTTCCTTGGGAAATTAATAAAATAAAGTGACTTTATCATTTATTTATTTTTATTATATCACTTTATCTTTTTCTTTTCTTTTCTTTTTATTTTAACTTTATCATTAATAAATTAATATAAAGTGCTTATAATAATATTTTATATTGCACTTTATAATTAATTCATTATGACTAAGTTTCCCTTTTATTCCTCCCTTAGCCGTCGGGAAACAATGAATGGGCTAAGGGTCTTCGACCAACTGCTTCCGAGAAAAGGGGATATTACAACCTCCCAGTCCATTCTTGCATAGAAAAATTCCTCATTCAAAGCTGCCAACTTTGCATCCACTCTTTCTTTTTTAGAAAAGATATTCTTGAAATGATCTTTGTTCCATTCTTTTAGACATGCTTTAATGTGTGCAAGGCTTTTTGTCCATATGAAAATTTTCGAACCATTGACCTTAGGTGCAAATATCCATCAACCTTCGATTTTCTTCATAAAATTTGGGTCTCCGAGCCATATTAGTTCAAATTTGCAAGGGCATATTAGTGGGACAGTGTCTCTCAAAATTGAGAGAGCTACCGAGATAATGATCAAAACCTAAAATTGGCAAGAATTTGTACTCTATTATACAATCGCTTCTAGCCTTTCGGGGTTTACTAGGAACCTATCTAGGCATTCAAGAATGTTACTAAAACGTTGTCTTCTTTTAATCCAAGTAAACCAGCCGTGCCTAAAGTTCAATATCTAGAAGAGTATTCACTTTTTTGAAAATTTTGACAATGCTCAAAGGGACCCAATTCAAGTGATAATTATTTATCACCATGGAATAACGATAATTTCAAAGTGATCAACTTCTTAGTGAGGTTCCCTAATGGCTCTGCCTCCTCCGTGTCTCTCTCTCTGTCTTCTTCTCGTTGCCCTAACCCTAGCCTTGGCAAAGGCAGGAGACCAGGGGCCCTCTGCGGCCTCGTTGAGTGTGGGTGGTTGCGTTGTGTCGGTGCCTGGTTTGGACGGATCTTCCAATGGTTTGGGAGACCTTGTTGTGTCTGCAAAGGCTTAGGCTGCGTCTTTTCGCCATTTCCCTTTCTTTATTAGCAGTCTTTGTGAATGTACAAATTCGTTCATGTATGCGGTTGTTGCTTGACATCCTCAAAACCCTTATCTGCTGCTAAAACCACTCCTTCGGTCTCTTTTGGGGAGTCGGTGTTGGAATCTAAAGATTTTTTCTCTAGCCGAGGTCGATCTCAGCGTTTGAATGGTCTTTGGCACAGGTTGCGACTTCTTCATTCATGGATCTTTGAGAAATGGTGTCCCCTCTTGTCTGTAAGCTTGACATTTATCCCTGTGCAAGGGGTTTCTTTATTGTGGTTTTCATTTCTTCGGAGGATAGAGATTCTATCATGTCCAATCTTTGGGAACTGCAACACCATCACTTGTTGATGAAACCATGGTTTCCGACTTTCAATCCCCTAACGGTGAGTTTAACATCAAACCGGTTTGGGTGCACTTACCTCATCTCCCACTGCAGTTCTGGGCATAGGAGTGCTTGACTGATATTGGCAATGCTTTGGGCACGTTCTTATCCATAGACTCCAAAACATAATTTTATACCCACACCACTTACGTGAGAATTTTGGTGGATTTGGATACCTCTTTGGATCTTCCAGCTTCCATTGATCTCAAAGTTCTGAACAGGATTTGGTCACAACCTCTGGATTACGAAGGCTTGCCCTTTAGGTGTAGGAAATGCTTTGCCCTCGGACATCTTGCTGCAGATTGTCAGAAAGTAAAGCAGCAACGCAAGGAAAGAGTTTCTTGGTGGAAGGACTCCAATCCTAGCTTATTGATTGTTGGAGAAAATTTTGATCAAGGGTTAGCTTTGATGATTCGGAAGGTGGAACAGGTGGTGACTCTCCCTTTGGGGGAGGAATCGCCACCCATTATTGGTCCCAAAGAGTCAGCTTGGTTTTCTTCCAGATTTTCAGGACGAAAATTTGGACCCTAATCAAAATGATGGTTGGTCAGTTGTAAATCGAAGAAAGAAGGGGCCTCTACATAAAATGAGATTAAGATCTCAAGATTGGAATCCTTTGGAGTAATTTGTCGCTGCAGCCAAAGTTACTTGTTGACTCTTCTTTTCTCTCATCTCATGTTCTTCGCTTGTGTGCCTTTGTGGCCTATTTTTTCTGTTGCCTACGGGCTTCTTCATTGTAGAGCTTTAATGTTTAATCTCGCCTTGAGGGCTTTGTACAAGGATTTGGATCCTTTCAAAATCTGCCTTTTACCTTACTCTAAAAAAAAAAATCAAGTGATAATTCATCCCAAATCCTTTCTTAAGGCTAGGATTATTAGGCCCATAAACATTTAAAATCAAGAAAGAGAGCTCTAAGCTTATTAAGCTTACCCGATTTGGATTTCAAATCATGCCCAAACCACCCAAAGCTCCGTCATATCTAACAAAGGAACCTTTCCATCTTGTCCAGCTCTTTTTTTAGAATCTCATTTTCTTGACCTTTGGTCATTTTGTTTCCCTGACGCATAAAGATATCCACTTGTTGAGTTACTAATTGATGCTTAACCAAGTATCGCTTACTAGGGGCATTCAGGCTCCTAAAGTTCCAAGCAATAACTTTCATTGAGAGCAAGGGGTACTTCCACCCCCGCTTTCTAGGACTGAAGAAACTACTGAGGACATTTTGTTTACCCGCTGCAATTGTGTCTTTTTTTTATCTGATCTTTATTTCCTGCTCCTTTTACCTTTAGGGCCACAATTGGCCTTCTTTATTTGAATTTCTATTTGTAAGATTGTCACCTCCTTCAAATTGTTCTAGTCCTCATCGTTTGAAAGATCCATAACCTCTTGACTTTCCCAATGATCCCTTTCTAGATTTGAGGACTACTAAGCATCTTTCTCCAGACTTTGTTCTTGGGGTTAACTTCTCAAATAACCCTTCAATTCACAGCAACTCCTTAGTAGGAGGATGAAGGCCTCGAGGGTTAGGTGTAGATGAACCCATTTATGAATTGTTAGAGATTCTATGTTTTCTGTCATTTCTCCAAAGAAACGCATTTGAAGGTGGACCAAGTTTAGTTCACCAAATGTTCTTGACCGATTTTATGGATAAGTGATTAGGGCATCAATTTTTAGTATGACCTAGTTGATGACAATATAAACATCTGAATGGCATCTTTTCAGTTAAAATTTTGATACCAAACACCTTCCATAGATCTGATATTGATTTCCTGGGAGATGGGTTTTATCATGTCCAAAGATATGCAAATCCTTGCATAGAGACGAGGGATCCTTCAACGGTTAGCTTATCGATTTTCACTACCTTCCCCAGACAATTCCCAACTCTTCCTATCAAGTTTTCCTCCCGAACTCCACCGCTAAAGCATAGAGCTTCACCCAAACCGTGGTTTATCTCCCATTGTAGCATTTTGGGGATTGAAATTCGGGGTCCACAGCTATAAGAAGAGACTTGTGTTTTCCATCATCCAATAACTCTTCCACAAGACTTCAGTCTTCACATGGAAAGATTGCTACGAACAATCCTTTCGTTAAGAATTTTAAAAATGGTATCGTCTTTCCAATGCTCCATCACCCAATTCTCCACTGTAGCGATTGTTGTCCATTGCCTGTATATTTCCCAATTGGGGCCCTGCTTTTAAGATTGATGATCTCCGTATTGAGAATTCCCTGGTCAAATCTATCTCAACTGACATAACACATGCATCCAGTTATCATTATTTTTGTCTCGAGGTAAATTAGGGTTAAGAGACTCTGTTCTTGGTTTTTGCTTTTGCTAGAAACTCTTTTATTGAAGGGTATGGCATTGGTTTCGGTTGGTGTATGGAAATTCTTCTCCTGCTGGTTGGATGTTGGAGAGCTTGTTGTCACCTTTTCTCCCATACCATAAAGTTTCCAATCTCCATTCCACTCCTTTGCAGGTTCTTTTCCTTCACTCATTGCAGCCGAGGTGCCCCTCAACAAGCCAAGTATTTGATATTCTACCGCTTGTTTCCATTTATTATATTGTTATCTTTACTATTTTACCACGGCCCTTGACCTGATTACCACTTGACCTAATCACCATAGCCGTGGTTATTACCTCTTAATGCCAGTTCTAGAATGGTCCTCTACCCTTCTCTATATTTTGAGGTTGTGTGTAGAAAGCTATTTTTAGACCGATCCCAACCTTTGTAATATAATTTGTTTACGACATCATGCAATAATGCTCACTTTTCTATAGTTGTAATTGCGTTGCTTCTGTCATTAAATATGTGTTGATTCTATAATGGCCTTCTATTATTTATGTATTTAAAGGCCCGTATATATAGAGATCCATTTTCAAGCCCAATACACTCCCTCATTGGCCACAAAAAAAGCTGCCACTGAGGTAAAAATTCTGCAATTTGATATTTCAATATAGATAGATCCATCCCGGATAGTCTCCTACTTTTAGAGAGAGTGCTTATTACGGTTCAAAACCATCGGAAAGTGATGCCTAGTAATGGTTACAGGTATGATCACTCCTGGGGTAATTTTTTTTTGCTGGCAAAGATTCTCTCATTGCAGGAATCTCCTCTCATTGTTGGCCTTAACTTTTTCGCCAAGGATGAAGAGTAATTCGATTTTTAAAATGGTGGTTGTTGGAATTATTTGAGGGATCATTACATGAGCACAAAACTAAAATTATAAATTTACAAAAACACTTAGCTATACTATAATGATAAAATAATTGGAATGGATAAGCATTATCCTCTATCAAAGAAGAAACTACAAACAAAAATGAAATGAACAATGTACACAAATATGACTTCGTTTATTTGATTGATTCATTATGGTGCTCGATGGAGATGCTCATAAATAGCTATACAATAGTACAAATACGATTTTAACTTAACAAATATGACATTGATATTATTCAGTTATATAGATTGAAATCTTTCAAGACATTCTAGAAAAATACGTTGGTGTACTTTTCCAATTCAAATTTATAATCCATGAATATTACAAATGATAACACCAAACATAATACTTCAACGCCCCCATGATGCATGAATTTTTATCCATTGACAACATAAATGGTACACAAGTGCCCTTTTCTTCCTAAACATGACTAGTTGATTTAACATGTTGATAAAGTCCAACAACCCCTATGTGCAATATATCAAACACCTCAGAATTCCATGAGATACACTAAAGATCTAATGAAGCATCTAAGATTTCAGGACTAAGTCATACACACTAAAGATCTAATGAAGCATATAAGTTTTCAAGACTAAGTCATACACTATCTCCCAAGCGTTGGATTGGCCTCCTTTATAAGTTTCGTTACACACCCTTAAAGATTTATTGAGGTTAAAACCTGCTAACAATTACATTTCCACATTTAATAGTGTCGGAGATAGTCAAGTTCCTAGACGTTAACCAAAATAATCAGCTGCTCTAATCGTTCTTCATATTAGTAGATATCCACATGAAGGAAAATACGTGGTTTGCAAAAACCTTTGAACAATTTTGAAATCATCTCTAGAAATGTTCTCGCAATCATGAATCCAGGATTTGTCCATTGTTTTCCCTCAAGCCTTCTTGGTTGAGGCCCTAGTTACATTTTCAATATGGAAAATTTATGCGATGATACTCAAGTTCCTAAACGTTAACCAAAATAATCAGCTGCTCTAATCGTTCTTGATAATAGTAGATATCCACATGAAGCAAAATACGTGGTTTCCAAAAACCTTTGAACAATTTTGAAACCATCTCTAGAAATGTTCTCACAGTCATAAGTCCAGGATTTGTCAATTGTTTTCCCTCGAGCCTTCTTGGTGGAGGCCCTAGTTACGTTTGCAATTGGCAAATTTATGGCAAATTTATGCTACCATTCTTGTACGTCAATTGAGTCTCACAATCATCCTTGGTGTTCTGAGTTTCAAAATCATTTCATCCGGTGATACATGGGAAATATATGCCTATATATGATTTTGACTCATGTACAGGGTGCAACAAAACAACATATGTCTTCATTGCATCCACGACTGACTGTATCCCACTTCAGCTGTTCATGAAATTATCCCTACTCGTGTTGTACAATTGTATTCACCCATAATCATCAGGAATAATATGCCACAGAGAACCAACCATGCCATACTCTTGGAATCTATCTAGGATGCAAAACCTACCATTCCATGTTAGAATCCATCAATAAGTAGCAATGTTTGCAGAATTCACTATATTTTTATAACACAAATGGTACAGATCATGCTTTTTTTTCCTAGATTTTTAACAATTGAAGATTTGTCAAATTTGTACACTTTTAATAAAAATAACCGTTGGTGGAAATACATTATTTTAAATGTCTCTCCTTGGTATAATTATGTAGTCTAAATACATGACAACAAAGACATACTTATGATACCTACGACTCGACAACTGATATAAGTAACACAACACAAAATTTGTCTAATTAGACTTTTCCCACTATCAAAAATGTCGTCTCGGTCATGTCCACTTCGTCTGCGTCCTTTGTCTTACTTCAATCAATAACTTGCTCCATGAGATTTGAACCACGAAATTTCCTTTTACCACTCAAGCCTTAACTAGCTGTTGTAAGTAGTAGTCTGGCTTATACATGCAACATAAAATATTTAAACCATTTTAAGAAACTAGCTTACAATGAATTTAGTCATAAATGTCATAAAGAAACCGGATGCATATAACACTAAGCACATCTCATAAGACTTGGCATTTATTGTTTGGTCATGCACACTTTCTATGGCCAGGAAAACCAAGATTATGGAACTTATTGTAATTCATGATTACTAAATTTCATACACCCTATTCAAAAAAACTCGTCAACCTTTCCCATGTGTGGGTTTCCTCTCTCTTTATCTTCAAACATGGCATGTCACCAATCTAATCCACTTATCAGTTCCAATGCAAGTCAACAAAGTGTCAGACGTAATAAAAAGATTTTCATTTCAGTAACCTTGCCTCACAAAGTTCTGCATATTAAAAAATCATAAGCCAAAAACAGGGATATATTTGTAACGCTGCTTTCCCAAATATCTGTCATTAATGTATCTGCTTTTCATGGTGTTTGATAAATTTCTTTAGATGCAATCCATCACGTCATGCACTTCCTAGATTCGCTAAGAGAGTAGTGATTTATCCTTGCTGCCATTAAGACCTCAATTTTGAGGGTGACTTCTAAAATATATGCCAAACTTTTCCTTTGCATGCTTTATTGCTAAACTTCAAACATGAAAACTAGTATGAAAGCCACGTATGGAGCGTGAAGAGGCTGCTATGTTCTCAAACTAATGAGCACCAGAACTTTCATGATAATGTTGCCTTTCAGATTGCCTCTCTATCATGAGATTCCCAACTCCCTTATGATAAACGAGATGTCATTTAAAAAAAGGATCGCCATTGTCACTTGTGAGGGTCTGTGACAAAATTTGGTGATGATACATTTACAAAAGCCTTGTAGTGCATAGTGCTGATTATTATCAGTCAATAATACCATAAAGCACATGCTACAACACAATACGACACCTTTAAATATTTTGATCAAGGGCATCTTAGTTTACAAAATACATGTGGGGACATAATTATTGTCTATATATTCTGGCACATATGGTATAATTTATTCATTTGCACCTCAGTTTTATATGGTGCATTCTAAGTGCTAAAAGTAATAGCTCACTCTTTTCGTTCTTCATTTCAAATTAGTTTATACCTCCTTAATTAGACATTGAATGAAGCATTACATGCATGAATTCAAATTTCATTTCATTTTTTTCAGTACCGTGTTGGAAGCATTTATCTACGATAATTTATATTTATAATAAGTGCTTTGCAGAAAGATATCAAGTCCCTAATTATCTAAAGTATTTTTTTCAGGTAGCACAAATCAAGTACCTTATGTTGGGCAAGTATTGCATTCGACTTTGCTTTGCACCAAAGTAAAAGTATTGGAAATTAATGAAAACAAAAATGAAGTCATTGTTCAATCGGGATATTTGAAATGCAAATTGAGTTTGAGTGAGTGGATGACTTGAGGACATTAATAATAAAACACTTTTGTTATATAAAAGTAGCAATTGTAAAAGCTATTTGTTTTTCTTTTGGTTCTGTTCTTGGTAAGATTCCTCCGCATATAATACATCAAATGAATGTTTGTTGAAGTGGTAAAATAGGCAAAATTCGCATCAAAATATTTAGAGTTCAAATAAGATAAAGAGTTAGATTACGAAAGCCCCATAAATACTTGAGATGCCCATTTCTTTTGGCCATGTAAATTATTACATGATCTTGATTTGAATACTTATCATCCCTATTATAATATAACAAATCTTCATTGTTACATGATATCATCATGGTGTTTGCTTTTTATATGTAAGGGTTCTGCTAGTCTCTCTCCAAGGAGAGAACAAATATATAATTGTATTATAAAGCTATGTTTATGAAATAAGGAATATAGAATAAACATAATGGTTTATCGTCCAACATGCTATTGAACTCATGATGGTAAATCTATAAATATAATAGACCTACAAAATCACTAATAAAGTGTTAAGCGAGAGTGTTTATAATTCATAAAAGGTGTCTTTAAAGCACCTAAATCATTAATCAATCTACGGTATATAAAATGGTTTATGGTTTAGCATAGTACTAAACTCACAATAAGAAGCAATGGTACAATTGGTTTATGAAATCATTAATAAGATGCCAAGGAAGGAAGTAAATTAAGACATAATAATTTAAATTATTGATCAAGATACACTTTAAAAAAGGTTTATGTAATATAATGTTGAATTCACAAAAAAGAAGCAATGATAAACCTATAAATATAAAGGGCCTATTAAATGACTATTAAGGTGTTAGACAAATGAATTTATAGTTCATAGAAGCCACCTTTAAAGTACTCGAAATTGTTAATCACTCATACAAAACCATGGATTGTAAACCATTTGCATAATAAACCTATACACTTTGAAAACTTAATATAAGTAAGAAATATATTAACAAAAATATTAATCCAATATCAAAAGGTATTTGCAAGCAAAACCTACCGAATAGATAAAAGGTGTTTGCATTAAAAAAGGGTAAGGGATAATGGAGTCATGCTCCCTTGTACTTCATAAATAATGGCAATGGCATGTCTAAGGCAAAGCTAGTTAATCACAAGATTATGGCACTAGTATTACCCATAGCATAGATAATAAAAGTTAAAAGTGATGCAAGAACAACAAAAACTTGCAACAAAGAACATGGTAAGTTTCATTAAACTATTGCAAACCACCACTACTATTTGAAATAATCGTTAAAAAAAATGTTTCTGGTATAGGATGCTTTCCTTTTTATTAGTTAGCATGAATACTAATGGGCTTCAATCACACAAATGTAACCAAAGATAAAAGAACACAATGAATATATTGATGATAAGAGCACACGATTTTGATCCCACTAAATATGAATAAGATGTGTGCTGCAACATACATAAATTGCTAAATGAGGTTTGAAAAGGGCCAACCCCAATGTAGGAATCAAATGGTCTAGGGGATTTTTTCCCAAGATGAGATTGAGTAAAATACAGATTCACCATAGACCAAAGTCAAACTTGCAGTCTACCCTAAACAAAAGTTGGTAACATGTGTCTTCTTGATTGCAAACAATAGCTTCTTTACATCGTTGGATAGTGTTTCTAGTTGATTTGACAGTGGTTACTTCATAAATTATTTTAATTCGAATAATGCCATTTTTTATCAATAACATGCCCTTTTTGTGACATGATCCAATGATGGATAATGGACAACTTTGGTGTCTTCTTCAAAGGGTATCCACTTACCATACAAATTTAAGACAATAATTATATTTTATTATCACTAATATTTTCTTGAATAATAATTGTGTCAACTACCTTGATGCACATTGTAGGTGATCCATAGACAAAACTTGAGAAAATGTCATGCATTGTCGTTTCACATTGCTTTAGGGTTTTAATGGTTACAAATTGTAAGTAATTTTTAGGATGAGGATTATTAAACCATATTTAATCACATTAAATTAATATTTGAACAACCATTAATGTGAGTAAGTAAATAAATAAACAAAACAAATGACACTATGAACACAGGATTTACGTGGAAAACCCCTGGAAGGGAAAAAACCATGGACAAATGGGAAATTTCTATTAATGAGAAACAACCTTTTACAGTCCAATAAAATCCCTTTTCCCCACTTCTTTCCAAACCATTCACACAAGATGAAAACAATATGATCCATGACCATATGTAATTGACCCCACGGGTCATGAACAAATTAAGCGATGGGGTATGATTAAACCATGCCTCGATTTAATATAAATTAGTTGATAATTAACCAATTAAATATAAACATTCATTTTATATTAAATACTTAAGAATATAACTTGTTTTAAATTATTTAATTATAAACTAAAGTTTATAGGCACTTAATATTACATTCTAACACCCCCTTAATATTAAGTGGAGAACCATATGCCAACATTGTTTGTTTGTACAATAAGATTTGCAAATCCATAAACCATTAGTGAATGTTTAGGCTAGCATATCACTTTCGAAGGATTTATAACAACTTCATCATGTTCAAATTACCTTTTGGTACAAAAGAATTTAAAATCCATAAATCGAGAATTATGATTTATGCTAAGCATGATTTGTGAGACTACATCTCATAGTTTCTCATAGAAAAAAATCTCAAACAACATCTCTAGGAGCCTTTTATAACACAAGGACCTCCTTTACAAATAGATGCAACACACTGGACTGTACACCGTAAACTTAGAGTGATAAGTTTACAAAAGATCATAGAGATTGTTTTTACAATGCTTTACAAATGGAGTAGAAGTATAGAGGAGAAGGAGATATCAATCGGCTGGCCATTAAGAGGTGACATTGTCATGCACACTCCCCCTCAATGGAAACTTTGAAAGGCCAAGCATTACACAAAATTTGTAGAATTTTACAACACACAATGGCTTCGTAAACATATATGCAACTTGATCTTGGACAAGTAGTCTTGTAAATATATATCACCGTAGAGAACCTTCTCTCGGATAAAATGCATATGAATCTATATATGCTTTGTTCTCTAATGTTGAACTAGATTCTTAGCAAGAGTAATGCAACTCTGACTATCACATAGAAGAGGAGTATTTTCTTTAGCTTTCATGTGTATCTCTTCCAACGACCGCTTGACCATAGGGATTCTTTTGTTGCTTCCATTGCACTTTTACACTTTGTGTCTTAGAAGAAATGGAGACCATTGGATGCTTTTTATTGTTCCAAGCAATGACACGTGCACCAAAAATTTGAACAAATATTCAGTATAATTTATATTTTAACATAACATCAACATGGTTAGAGTCACAATATCCATATAGACATCATAATAAGAATATAAATATTTACTGATTTCACTTTTAACCATATGTAAAGTTAAGCATTAGTTGTATAACAATTGACATAACAATATGCTTAACAACTAATTATGTTATATTACAAATAAGTTGAAAATTTTCAAAATATTAATCGTTTAAAATATATATTAGATGCAATCAATATTATATGTCTCAATACAAACACAAAGACATCCACAAGTGTTATTTGATATGCATATAATAATATTTTAACAATCACATACTAAGAAATGTTTTATCAACATATATATATCTTCATCATCTATTCTAAGCCCTTAAAAAAGTTATAAGGTTGATAAGTAACATATATGAAAAGATAATCAAATCACGCAAGAATAATCACAACACACATTAAATAAGAAAAGATCATCTAACTATGGACACATCCCATGGATTTATGTGGAGTTTGCTTCAAAGAATGATCGAGGAAGGGTTTTGTGATAGCTTACCATGTGTTATCTGTAAAATTGACAAGGGCAATTTTGCAGGTAACCATCCCAAAAATTTGTTTCGGTTCCCCACCAAGGTCCCTTAACGTTCGGATTGGCATAAAATCCCTTTCCGAAGAATCTAGTTTTTCGAACTTAGTCATTTTGGTCCTTTTTGGCTAGGCATAGATTTTATTCATGCAACATCAAATGAATTTGCGCCCCCTTCTATTCCTTTGGCGCATCCTTTGGAGTGTCGACATTACAAATGTTGCGCCTTCCCATGTTGTGCCCTTCTCATGCTTGCGCCAAGGCACATGCACCACCTTGTCGACATTAAAATTGTTGCGCCCCTGAATGGTGCGCCAAAGTGCTAAAAACCCATGTCGACAGTCTTGAATCCACGCCAATGGCGCAAATAATTTCATGTTGGCATCTGTTTTGGTGCACCCTTTGAAAAAGTTGGTGGCGCATTTATTACGCCTTTTGTTATAAATAGGCACATCCACTGTCATTTTCACGATTGAAAACACGTGAAATTTTTTTCCTCTGCACCTGTCAACGCTCCTATCATCCCCGTGTCGCTTTACGTCGCATTCGTGGACCCCGTATCGTTTCTTCCATTCTATATATTCTGGGTGAGTGGTCTTTGCTTTTCTTGTGGTGATTGTTTGTGAGTTTTATGTATTGTCCGTGAGGTTGTTGTTGAAAAACAAAGAAATGAATCTAAAGAAATAAAACACAACCTCCAACCCGTTTTGCAATCTTCTCTCCCCCAAACCGGTTTTACCCTCCTTCCAGATCTACTAGCCTGGAGGGCTTTGTCTCATAAATGAATCCAAGATCCTCTTTGCTTTGTTCCCCTCGCTATCTAAATCTATGTTGAAAGAGGCCAAAAAACCACGAACCTATCAAAAGAGAAAATGTAAAGTTATTACATATCCAAAGCCACGGCTTTCTCTTTGGTGCAAAAAAACTCATTGTTGCACAAAAACACGGTCGCGCCATTGGGCGCACTTGTCCCCCTGCTAACACGTTTCATCCTTCCCCGTGCCTTATAAAAATCCTCAAAACCCTAATGCAGGTGCAGGCGCAAATCCAGCTACACCAGCATTTATGCCATGTAGACTCTCCCTACGCCGCGCCAAAAGCCCCTTGGCACACCTTAACTCAATGATGCATCCTTTAATTCTGCGCCCTTTGGCGCATAAAAATGTTCTGCAACATGTTCCATATCTGTGCCATTGGCGCACCCTGCCACCTTGCAACACCAAGATAATCTGCACCCAGTTTAAACCCTTCATATGGCGCAGGCGCAATCCCGCCTACATCAACATCTGAGTGTTTTGTGTAATCTTTATGTGCCCCTGCACCCCTTTGCGCTATTTTTATCCATGCAACACTCTCCAGCATTGCGCCTTGCTTTTCTGACCCTGCAGCCTACAGTATAGCTGCGCCCTGTGCCCAGAAGCTTCTAAATTGCTAACTCTTCATTCTGTAAGCTTTGATGGATAATCTAACAGCTAACATGGCTCTCCTACGGTGGACTTCCTTGCTTCTTCTTCTTTAGATCAAGGTGAACTGAACTCGAGATTCGCACATGTCTTCATCAAGTAAGAGGCCAACCAAGTCAAAGGGTAAGGCCAAACTCACGAAGAAGAAATGAAGTACAAATACCAAAGGGTCAGGATGCCCGAGTCCCTTGCAGAATGTGACTTGGACATCAGGGATTTTGAACTTGGCCACATTGATATGGAAGATTTCTGGGCCAGAACCAGAAGGGTCACAGGCAGTCCATGGATGGACAAATTGGTCGGAAGTGGTCTACACTTCGCTGGGGGAATTCCCAGTGAGCGCGGTGAACAATGAATTCATGATGGTGGTGGCCCGTTGCTATAATAAGGACACAAGGTGTGTCGAGAATGAAAAGGGTGAGGTTATAATCAACCTCACTACCCGACACTTTGAAATCATGTTGGGTATCCCCACCACCGGCACTTCGTAGCAATAAGCCAAGAAGACTACATAAAGGCATGGGATGAAAATGAAGACAAATGCATGCAGCTCATGAACGAAGTGTATCTGAAAAATAAGAAGGTAATAACAAGGTGGCCGCAGGTTATTCATCGCAGTGACTTCTCGAAGGAGCTGAGCGACACCATAACCTTCCTCAGCAGGGTATTTGGGCTTCCTGACGCCCATTACTTTCATAAATGGATGCTCAGATACCTGGAGACTATGAGTAAAAACGTCCCAGATCAATGTTTTGAATGGGCAGAAATCATCAGTAGCACCATCTCTTAGCAACTCCAACAACTCTCAACAACGGGGAGGTTCTACATGAACTCCTACGTGGTATACTGCTGCTTTGCTTCCGAAAGAGATTACCCAAGCACTGAGCCGATGCGGGTGTGGCCCCAAGTGAAAATATATGAATATTATCCAGAGTTAAGACTAGAAAACAACATCCCACAGTTCAAAGATCAATGATGCCTTCTTCTACGGCATCATCTGCCTATTGAGGCCCAATATGACTCACGGTCGGACGACCAAGAGCATAGTGACTGCCACAGAGAAGTGGGGAGCGTTATTTACGCAATTCCCCACTTTCACTTATCTCAAAGCCGCCAACTTCTTGGGGGAGCCCACCAAGTTACCAAGATATACGCGGGCCCTAAGCTGATCCTATTGGAGCTGTCTAGACAGCTCATCACATATCACGAGAAGTGCCTGAAAAGAAAGAAGGGTGGAACTCCATTCCCCCTCACGGTGGGTAAGGTACACTGCACTTCTCACACCAAAGCCCGGAAATGTTTGCGGAGCTGGAATTGCTCAACTTGAAACACAATTTCCCAGCAAGGCCGACCTTTGATCCTCGTAATTGCCTCCAAAAGGCAAAGCTCGATCCAATCCACGTCCCACAGATCGAGGATATCTACATCGACCTGTATCACGAGGTCGAGCTCAAAGAAAGGATCACTCCCACCTGGCCCTAGCAGAAATCATCCAATATGGTGTGGCCATTGTCCCGAAAGGTTACCAAATGGCTGATCAAGAAGTTGATCAAGTCTATCTAGATACGGACGGGGACAATTGGCCATTTGCTGAGATAGATAGAGACAAAGGCACCTCAGACTATTGAGGAGAGGGTTAAGGGCACTTTGCAGCACATGAGCATTGGTGCAGGTATAACGGTCTCATCTACCTAGGGGTAGACTTCACCACGTCTCCTTTAGGGCAATGCACCTGCCAGGCAAAACACTTGCCAAAGGGCAAAGGGAAAGACAAAGAAGGGGAATCAAGCTACTCAAGAGCAAGCTCCCGAGAGTCCTCCTTCCGCTGCCCAGGAGCAGGTCGTATGCCCTGTCTCCCCAGAAAAAGAAGCGTGGTAAGTGTTCCAACGGGCACATCCACTCAGGATGTCACCACTGCTGTAACTGCTGAAGTTCCCACCGTCCCATCTCCCGCTCCTCCTTCCCCTCCTCGTGTCACTCAAGCAACCACTCCTTTGGTTGTGTCTTCTCCCCGTCTTCTATTGTTCCCCCTTCCTCTTCCTCCATCTTCTCTTCCCTCGCGGAGTTGTCCCCTAGTATTTCTTCCCTCATCTCTCAAATCCCTTCCGCCCCCATGGTTTCTTCTCCTACAGTGACTCCTACCCCTGTGAGCGTTGGAGTTTCGGCTTCTTTATCAATGCCGCCACCAAGCGTCTCTACCCATTTCCCCTTGTTCACTATAGCTTCCCCTTCTTCTTCCTCCGTTCCCTCTTCTCCCTCTGGTCCCACTCCCTTAAGTCCAGCATGGATCTCCAAGCACCTGAGCCAACATAAGAGGAAAGTCCCCATTGCACCTATGGACTTCTCCATCATCCCAAAAAAAGGAGCTAAGAAGCAAAAGCCAATAACCCGCTTCTCTCAGAGTGCTTTAGGTGAAAGGGTAATGGAGATCACGTATCCCGATCCCACAAAAGATAAAAAAGATCTGTCTCCTACAGATTATACAGTGACACAGGTCACAATGGGAACGTCTCTCGAAAGCCTACACCATGGGAGAGGCCCTATCTGCAAGTGGATGCCCTTTGCAAAAGCTTCGGGAAGCAAAGGAAGAGAAGAGATACTAAAAAGATATTTTGAAATAGACATCTTCTCCAAGCCATGTAGAAAATGGGAAGTGCACCTCCTACAACTACCACCGAAATTCCTAAGGCCCTTAGTCAGGAAAAGATAAATGAATACGCCAAGATTGGCGAACAAGGCATGGCGTGTCCGCTTTGGAGGACCAGATCCTCAAAGATAGTGAGGAAGTAATCGTAAAGTTCACAAAGCTATATCAGAATATTGGTCAAACTAACAAGGACCTCCAGGCGATTGTGGGACCTATCTCCCAAGAGTTGGACCATGCTGGGTTACAACATGAGACGTTCCAGAAGATGCTCGATTTTGTAATTAGTCAATGACTTAGTGAAATTCGGCGTCTTTGATCACCCCAGTACCCAACAAAGACCTTGCTTTGCTTTGGACTATCTAGGTCGAGATCGAGATGGAATTTTGTCTTGGAAAAATTGATAAAATCAAGGAGGAAGCCTTGGATCGATGCATCAAATGGAGCAAATTGTCCTAAGAATGTCTCCGGCTTTCTTTTCATCGCCTTGAGGAAGGTAGATGACACTATTCGGATCTTTAAGGAGATTATGTTCACAGGGTTAGGGCGGGAAGCGACTTTTGATGCAAAATCTATCAACCCTTCGACCTACCGAATTTTGTTCTATTCTGATGGAGGTAGGTAATGAATACTTCAAGCTCCCAGAAGAGACTCGAGAGATGAACGAGAGACTCAAAGAGGGCTATGCCACTCATCTATTGGTTCATCTATCAATCGATTTTCCCAACCGACATATTTTTGGACCAACAGTTTTTAGCGACTCTACAAGGGATCGAAACAGATCTATGTGAGTGTTGTGTCAGTTAAAGGACACTAACAGGTTGCTAAAGTAATTAAGAAAATTGATAAAACTGTAAAAATCACTACATGTTTGCAAATCTTAACTTTTGCTTAAAATCCAAAATTTTTGCAAAAGTGATCCAAACTGAAAATTTTCTTGAAGATCCATAGATCTAGGCTAGTCAGAGATCTTTAGTTCGCTGAGTTTTTACAAAAACCTGTATATTTCCATAGATCTGAGTTTCTGACTGTTTTACAAAAATTTCAAACCCTTGCAAAAAGTCAACTCTAAGATCCGAAAATCAGCTTGCTAAGTTTAACCATCATTTTATCCTCGTTGATCTTTGTCATTAAACCGCAATCGGTTTTCAAAAGAGGGATAAAATTAAATATTTAGAAAAGTACATGCTGCTGATTTTTGTCAGAAAAATCAGAAAATCAGCAAGTACAACCAAAAAGAGTTTTTAAATCTACTCTAAAAACATTGCAGATCTGAAAGATACACTGGCGGGTGAACCATTTACTCATAGCAGGAGAGCTCATGGGGAAGTCGATCCTATTTTTGATCTGCTTCAAAGGCACAACTTCAGTATTACACCAACACGCTTCTCATCGTTGAGTTCAGCCGATCGGTCAGCCAGAAGTGTCTCGCCTCCACGAAAGAACCATTTTTCACAAGGAGCCTCCACATCCCTTTGTAGCGCTTTGTTGCTCAGTGGAACCACACTCCCAACTCGCATCCTCTTTCTAGCTTTTCAAATGGCAGTACCATGGGGAAACGCTATGGGCCCTCTTGCGTTACCACATCCTGTTCATGCACTCCCTCATGGAAATCGAAAGAATTTCCCAAGATTTGATGGGAGTGGAAACCAAAGCATGGATTCACATATATCTGCATTCATCATGTTATCAGCATCCTAGATGTGACCCATGAAGATGTATCGGTACGTCTCTTTCTAGAGACTTTGCAAGGACCCGCAGTAGAGTGGTTCCAACATTTGCCACCGATCTATCACTAGTTGGGCCACATTACGAACTGCATTTGAAGAAAGATATAAGCCTTCAGAAGACACGTTTGCATTACTGTCCAAGATCACTCACCTAAAGAAGGAAGTCAATGAAACCATGCACGATTTTATCACTCGTTTCAATTCACTAATTAACCGTGTGCCGCCTGACCATGCTGCCAATGCCAGAAAATCAAAAGTGTTTCTTTATGAATGCCATGAGCTCAAGAGTAAGTTTCTTGCTCTTACAAGAACAAATTACCACCCTGGTTCTCGCTCAGGTTGCTGCCATTCGGATAGAAGACAACTTGCTTATATCGGTGAATTAAAACGTGAGCCGTCCAAGCCCAAAGCTTCAACCCCTTCTCAAGCCACTTCATCGGATCGGCATTCCAGAAGATGGCGAATGACTTACTCGCGTTGAAGAAGCAATTAGCTCAAGCTTCTCCTAGCACTTCATACCGGGATATCCCATGGAGAAATTTCACTTCCAACAACACCCCTCAAAGGCCACGTTTTCCTGCAACTGCTCCACGGTTGGCACTTGAGGCCCCTCCGGTCAATGCCTTGGTCGAGATCAAGAAGAGGAAAAATTATGAAGAACCTTCATCCCCAGGTGGAGATGATCAAGATGTCGGTGAACCGACTGGTGACTCTACAATCGGGTATATGGAATTTGAAGATGAAGAATCTAATGATGAAGAGGGTACCCAAGGGTATGCAAGTGGACAGTCATATGCTGTTTTCACCCGCTCTCAAGGAAAAGAATAAGAAGTTCTTGCCCGGGGATACAAAGAGATAAGGTTGTGTCTAACACGCCTCCAACCATTGCTAAAAGAGGTAATCCTCTTCCTACTCAACCTCCTATTAAGTCTTTTACAAAAAATCTTTTCCCCCATCTCTCCTCCAAATCAGCCTTCTTCTATTCCCATAAAGACCAGTAATCCTACCCTACCACCGCGAAGTGAGGGACTCATTCCCTCATCAACATAACCCTTGGTTGCATTCGATATAATCGATCATGCTAAAAAACCAAGATTCAAATGTCTGAGGCTGAATATCTCCAGTCAAACCCTGAGCAGCTTGTAAGATTGACCGAATATATCCAAAGCCAAGTTGTCATAGCTTCCCATGTCTCCCCGAAAGGAATCCTTTCCACTCCTCCTGCATCTCACATAAATGTGGCCTCGACTTCCGTGTCAGGAAAAATTGAACCTTTTTATCTCTCCCTCCTAATCAATGGTCACAAGCTAAGCAATTACATAATTGATTCTGGAGCTTCCGATAATGTCATGCCGCAAAAGTCACCCATGCTTTGGGCCTCACTCTTACCAAGCCTTTCGGCAGATGTTACTCCATGGAAACCAAACAGTTCCATTGATTGGTCAGATCAAAGATGCACAGTTCACCTTTGCGGCATTCCCAGAGAAAAGAGTAAAGATGACCATCCTCGTTGTTGATATCCCTGCAACATATGGAATTCTACTAGGAAGGAGCTTTTGCAAAGAAGTTGGTGGAGAGATTTATATGGACTGGTCCAAGGCTAGAATCCCCGTCAAGGGTGTAATGCAGACATTGGAGCCTGAATCACAAAAGAAGTACTTGGTCACCAATTCCAGATGACCCCAAAGCCCAAATTCTCTTCGAATCATCAGGGATGGGGAACTACTTCTTATCTACTGAGTCTGACAAAATGGACATTCTCGTCCAGGAAAAATACCTTAACAAGGTTTGGACATTGCAGTTTGATGGCAGTTGTGTAACTAGTGGATGCGGTGTTGGAGCTGTGCTAATATCTCCTGAGGAGGAGATTTTCCTCTCTCTTTCAAGTTGTAGTTTTTCAACACGAATAATACTTGCTGAATATGAATCTTTGCTACTTGTATGCAAGCTGCAAAAAGAAAGGGGAATCAAGAACCTAAAAGTATAGGGCGATGCTGAGCTAGTCATGAATCAAGTAAAAGGATATACCAAGTAAAGAATGAAAGGCTCAGGCATTACCACAACATAGTATGGGACAACATTGAGGAATTTGATGCCTTCTCAATAAAAGTCGTTCCAAGAGCTCAGAATGACATGGCCGATTCACTGGCCATCTCAGCTTCTCTCATGCTCCCTCACCCAAGGTTGAAAATAGACACATATACTATTGAGGTAGTCTTCCGCCCAAGCGTGCCAGACAATTCTCAGCACTGGCAGGTATTCAACGATGACAATCAACTTATTGCCTTTCTGGAGAAGGCAAAAAAATTTAGTGAGCTTCATTTTGAAGGATCTACTTCTGCATGCCGTGAATCATCACTTTGATCAAGCAAGCGAATCAAAAGGAAGTGATGGCATATGTCAGCTCAAAGGAAATAAAATCCCAAAAGGTTTAGTCTCTCTGGAATGATTGTTTGACAAACATGATCGTTTTGTCAGGAAGAAGTGGCAAGATGATCCTAACTCCTCTCTAGAGACCGAATCGGTTAATCTAGGTACTATGGAACATCCGTAGCTTGTGAACATCGGAAAATGTTGCACACCCAAGGAAAAGTGGAAGTTTTCAAATTGCTGAAGAAATATATGGACGTATTGGCATGGTCTTATGCTGATCTAAAGTCTTTCAAGCCGAAGGACATTCAACATGACATCCCATTGAAAGAAGATGTCAAACCTTTTCACCAGAAACAAGGCACTATAATCCCAAGATCTCGGGTACCATCCAGGTAGAAATACAAAGATGTTAGATGCAAGGATCATTTTTCCTATCCACCACAGTACCTAGGTCACAAACATCGTGTCAGTGTGAAAGAAGAATGGCGAGATACGCATATGCGTAGATTTCGCAACCTGAATCAGGCATCCTTGAAGGACAACTACCCACTTCCCATAATGGATCGGGTTACGCAGCGATGAATCGGTTCGAAATGTTGTCCATGCTTGATGGTTTTTCAGGCTATAATTAGATTGAAGTCTCACCTGAAGACCGATTCAAAACAACATTCACTACTCCCTAGGGCACATTCACCTATAGCAGGATGCCTTTTGGCTTGACCAATGTTGGTGCCACCTTTCAGCAAGCAATGGACTTTGCATTCAAAGGTATGATGGGAAAGGTCATCGTAGTTTACTTGGATGACTTAACTGTGTTCTCAAAAAAGTGAAGCGATCATTGTGATCATTTGGAGCAAGTATTGATTAGATGCCGAGAACACGGAATTTCCCTAAATCCAAAAAAATTTTGTTTTGGGGTCACTTGAAGGAAAGTTGTTGGGACATGTTGTCAGCAAGGAAGGAACAAAGATAGATGTTGAAAGGGTTAAGGCTATTCAGAGCCTTACCTTACCCACAAGCAAGACCGGTGTTCACTCTTTCTTCGAAAAAGTGAATTTTCTCAGATGCTTTGTTCCCGACTTTGCTGAAAAGACTCACCACATATCAAATATGATGAAAGGGTCACAAAATTTCCGGTGGAGCGAAGAAGGAAAGATGTCATTTGAGGATATAAAAGCCTTTGTTGCTCATGCACCAATCTTGGTATGTCCCGACTTCTCCAAGGATTTTATCATGTACAATTATGCATCTGAGCATACTGTATCGGCCATCTTAATGCAAAAGAACTCTGAGGATGTTGAATCTCCAATCGCGTTCATGAGCTCTCCTCTCAAGCCTCATGAATTGAAGATGTCTCAGTTGGAAAAGCATGCCTTTCGCCATTGTCAAAGCAGTCAAGAATTTCAGTACTACATCCTGAACTCTCATACGTTGGTGCTTGGTTCTGACACGGCAGTTAAGTCTATCCTAACTCAACAAGAGTTAGGAAGCTTACGAGGGAATTGGATCGCAAAGGTCCAAGAGTATGATCTAGACATAAAACCAACCAAGCTGGTAAGAGGCAAGGGCCTATGTCAGCTTATGGCTGAAAACAAAGATTCAGAGGTCCCTAAAGAAAAAGATGATTGCATCGATGGAATGCAAGGCCAGCTGGAGAAAGTTGATTCTCTACCTATGGTTTTATTTGTTGCGACTAGCGATGAATGGTATTCTGATATCACTTTCTTTCTCACTTACGGTGAGTGTCCAACTCATCTAACTTCAAAGGAGAAGTGTACCGTAAAGCTCGGGCAACCAGATATGTCATCATGGGATGACGGTTTATACAAGCATGGGATTGATGGCATCTTCTTGCGATGCGTTGACAAGCCACAAGGTAAAATTGCTAGAAAGTTTTCATGATTCAGCCTGCGGTGGTCACTTTTCCTCTTCCATCATAGCCCACAAGATCATCCGGGCCAGGTACTATTGGCCAACGCTATTTCGGGATACAGACCACCTAGGTAGCAAAATGCGAGCTCTGCCAATAGTTTGTTGGCAAACCAAAATTGGCTGCTTTTCCCCTCAGGCCCGTCATTATTGATGAACCATTCAGGAAATGGGGAATCAACTTTATCGAGCACTACATCCCCAATCAAGTGTCGGACATAGTTATGTCCTAACAGTAATAGATTACTTCACCAAATGGGTGGAGGCCATACCGGTTAAGAATGCCACCTCTGAAATTGTTTGTAACTTCATCAAAGAAAGTATCATTGTAAGGTTTGGCGTTCCACACAAGATCGTTGCTTGATAATGCTTCCAACTTCTCCTCATGGGAAGTTATCGATTTTGCTATGAATATGGGATAACCTTGGCCCATGCCTCAGATTATTACCCCCAGGGAAATGGTCAGGTAGAATCCAGTAATAAGAACTTAGTGACCATCATACGGAAGCTAGTTGATGAGAATCAGCGGTCATGGCACAAGTCATTGTATGATGCTTTGTGGGCAGACCGTATTACTCCAAAGAGGTCTCTCGGTATGTCACCTTTTCAAGTATTATATGGAATCGACGTTGAACTTCCCATTTCTATAGAACTTCCTACTCTGCGCTTGGCACGAGTGATCGAAGATGAGACTTTCCAAAATTCTCTTGAAAAGAGGGTCATGTATCTAACAGAGCTTGAAGAAAAGAGAGTAAAAGTGGTTGACAGGATCACCGAACATCAGAATCAAGTCAAGAGACTGTTTGATAAGAAGGCCAAGCAAAGAGATTTTCAGGTGGGAGATCTCGTCCTTTTGTGGGACAAGCGAAGAGAGCCAAAGGGCATGCACGAGAAAATTTGATTCTCTATGGAGAGGGCCTTTCAAGATCAAGCAGCTCAATGGAGAGAATAGCTTCTATCTCTCGTATCTAGATGGAACTGAGCTCCCGCTTCCCTATAGCGGGAAACATCTCAAAATATTCAGGAAGTAGAGCTTGCTCTCTTCTTTGTACAGATTTGCTTTAGTTGTGTGTTTGTTTTTTCATGTGCTTGCTTTTGTTTGTTGTGTGTTTTCCTTTTTGTCATCGCCCTTGTTTTTGACTCTGTAACCCAATGGATAGGCACATGTTGATCTAGGATTCTCTACCCTTAAGCTTCGCTCAAAGATAGTCCCCAGAAAGAGCCAGTTGTTATCCTGTAAAATTGACAAGGGAAATTTTGCAGGTAACCATACCAAAATTTTGTTTTGGTTCCCGCCAAGGTCCCTAGCGTTCGGATTGGCATAAAATCCCTTTCCGGAGAATCTAGTTTTTCGAACTTAGTCATTTTGGTCCTTTTTGGTTGGGCGCAGATTTTATTCATGCAACATCAAATGCATTTGCGCCCCCTTCTATTCCTTTGGCACATCCTTTGGAGTGTCGACATTACAAATGTTGCGCCTTCCCATGTTGCGCCCTTCTCGCCTGCGCCAAGGCGCATGCACCACCTTGTCGACATTAAAATTGTTGCGCCCCAAATGGTGCGCCAAAGCGCTAAAAATCCCATGTCAACAGTCTTGAATCCACACCAATGGCGCAAATAATTTCATGTTGGCATCTGTTTTGGTGCGCCCTTTGAAAAAGTTGGTGGCACATTTATTACACCTTTTGCTATAAATAGGCGCATCCGACCTGTCATTTTCACGATTGAAAACACGTGAAAAAGTTTTTCCTCTGCACCTGTCAGCGCTCCTGTCATCCCCTGTGTCACTTTACGTCACATTCGTGGACCCCACATCATTTCTTCCATTCTATATATTCCTGGTAAGTGGTCTTTGCTTTTCTTGTGGTGATTGTTTGTGGGTTTTCTGTATTATTGTTTTGAGGTTGTTTTGTTAAAAAAAAAAGAAATGAATCTAAAGAAATAAAACACAACCTCCAACCCATTTTGCAATCTTCTCTCCCCCAAACCGGTTTTACCCTCCTTCCAGATCTGCTGGCCTGGAGGGCTTTGTCTCAAAAATGAATCCAGGATCCTCTTTGCTTTGTTCCCCTCACTGTCTAAATCTATGTTGAAAGAGCCAAAAAACCATGAACCTGTCAAAAGAGAAAATATAAAGTTATTACAAATCCAAAGCCACAGCTTTTTCTTTGGCATGCAAACAAACTCACTGTTGCACAAAACACAGTCGCGCCATTGGGTGCACTATCCCCGCCTATAGCACGTTTCTCCCCTGCGCCTTATAAAAATCTTCAAAACCCTAATGCGGCGCGCAGCACAAATCTAGCTACACCAACATTTATGTCATGCAGACTCTTCTTGCGCGCCGCGCAAAAACCCCTTGGCGCTTAACTCAATGATGCATCCTTTAATTCTTGCGCCCTTTGGTGCATAAAAATGTTCTGCAACATGTTCCATATTTACACCATTGGTGCACTCTGTCACCTTGCCTTACACACCAAGATCATATGTGCCCAATTTAAACCCTTCATATGGCGCAGGCACAATCCCGCCTACATCAACATCTGAGTGTTTAGTGTAATCTTCTTGTGCCCTACGCCCCTTTGCATTATTTTTATCCATGCTACACTCTCCAACATTGTGCCTTACTTTTCTCGACCTACTGACGGCTGCGGTATAGTTGCGCCCGCTGCCCCAAAGCTTCTAAATTGCTAACTCTTCATTCTGTAAAGCTTTGATGGATGATCTAACAGCTAACATGGCTCTTCTGCGGTGGACTTCCTTGCTTCTTCTTGCAGATCAGCAACTGAACTCAGATTCACACATGTCTTCATCAAGTAAGAGGCCAACCAAGTCAAAGGGTAAGGCCAAACTCACGGAAGAAGAAATGAAGTACAAATACCAAAGGGTCAGGATGCAGAGTCCCTTGCAGAATGTGACTTGGACATCAGGGATTCAGAACTTGGCCACATTGATATGGAGGATTTTTGGGCCAGAACCAGAAGGGTCACAGGTAGTCCATGGATGGACAAATTGGTCGGAAGTGGTCTACACTTCGCTGGGGGAATTCCCGTGAGTGCGGTGAACAATGAATTCATGATGGTGGTGGCCCGCTGCTACAATAAGGACACAAGGTGTGTCGAGAATGAAAAGGGTGAGGTTATAATCAACCTCACTGCTGACACTTTGAAATCATGTTGGGTATCCCCCACCACTGGCACTTTGTGCAATAAGCCAAGAAGACTACATAAAGGCATGGGATGAAAATGAAGACAAATGCATGCAGCTCATGAATGAAGTGTATCTAAAAAATAAGAAGGTAATAACACGGTGGCCGCAGGTTATTCATCGCAGTGACTTCTCGGAGGAGCTGAGCGACACCATAACCTTCTTAAGTAGGGTATTTGGGCTTCCTGATGCCCATTACTTTCATAAATGGATGCTCAGATATCTAGAGACTATGAGCAAAAATGTCCCAGATCAACGTTTTGAATGGGTAGAAATCATCAGCAGCACCATCTCTGAGCAACTCCAACAACTCTCAACAACGGGGAGGTTCTACATGAACTCCTACGTGGTATATGTTGTTTCTTCTGAAAGAGATTACCCAGCACTGAGCCGATGTGGGGTGTGGCCCCAGTGAAAATATATGAATATTATCCAGAGTTGAAGACTAGAAAACAACATCCCATAGTTCAGCAAGATCAACGATGCCTTCTTCTACGGCATCATCTACCTATTGAGGCCCAATATGACTCACGGTCGGATGACCAAGAGCATAGTAACTGCCATAGAGAAGTGGGGGCGTTATTTACGCAATTCCCCACTTTCACTTATCTTAGAGCCTTGCCAACTTCTTGGGGGAGCCCACCAAGTTGCCAAGATATGCGGGGCCTAAGCTGATCCTATTGGAGCTATCCAGACAGCTCATCACATATCACGAGAAGTGCCTGAAAAGAAAGAAGGGTGGAACTCCTTTCCCCCTCACAGTGGGTAGATACACCTACACTTCTCACACCAAAGCTCGGGAAATGTTTGCGGAGCTGGAATTGCTCAACTTGAAACACAATTTCCCGGCAAGGCCGACCTTTGATCCTCGTAATTGCCTCCCAAAGGCAAAGCTCGATCCAATCCACATCCCACAGATCGAGGATATCTACATCGACCTGTATCACGAGGTCGAGCTCAGGAGAAAGGATCACTCCCACCTAGCCCTAGCAGAAATTATCCAATATGGCTGTGGCCATTGTCCCGAAAGGTTTCCAAATGACTGATCAAGAAGTTGATCAGGTATATCTAGATACGGATAGGGAAAATTGGCCATTTGTTGAGATAGATAGAGCAAAGGCACCTCAGACTATTGAGGAGAGGGTTAAGGGCACTTTGCAGCGCACAGAGCATTGGTGTAGGTATAACGGTCTCATCTACCTTGGGGTAGACTTCACCACGTCTCCTTTGGGCAATGCACCTGCCAGGCCAAAGCACTTGCCAAAGGGCAAAGGGAAAGACAAAGAAGGGGAATCAAGCGCTACTCAAGAGCAAGCTCCCGAGAGTCCTCCTTCCGCTTGCCCAGGAGCAGGTCGTATGCCTTGTCTCCCCAGAAAAGAAGCGGCGGTAAGTGTTCCAACGGGCACATCCACTCAGGATGTTGCCACTTTGTAACTTTGAAGTTCCCACTGTCCCATCTCCCGCTCCTCCTTCCCCTCCTCGTGTCACTCAAGCAACCACTCCTTTGGTTGTGTCTTCTCCCCGTCTTCTATTGTTCCCCCTTCCTCTTCCTCCATCTTCTCTTCCCTCGCGGAGTTGTCCCCCAGTATTTCTTCCCTCATCTCTCAGATCCCTTCCACCCCCATGGTTTCCTCTCCTACAGTGACTCCTACCCCTGTGAGCGTTGGAGTTTGACTTCTTTATCAATGCCGCTGCCAAGCGTCTCTACCCATTTCCCCTTGTTCACTTAGTATTGCCCCTTCTTCTTCCTCCATTCCCTCTTCTCCCTCTGGTCCCACTCCCTTAAGTCCAGAATGGATCTCCAAGCACCTGAGCCAACATAAGAGGAAAGTCCCCATTGCACCTATGGACTTCTCCATCATCCCAACAAAAGGAGCTAAGAAGCAAAAGCCAATAACCCGCTTCTCTCAGAGTGCTTCAGGTGAAAGGGTAATGGAGATCGCGTATCCCGATCCCACAAAAGATAAAAAGGATCTGTCTCCTACAGATTATACAGTGACACAGGTCACGATGGGAACGTCCTCAGAAAGCCTACAGGGAGAGGCCCTATCTGCAGTGGATGCCCTTTGCAAAAAGCTTCAGGAAGCAAAGGAAGAGAAGAGGATACTAAAAGAGCAGAATAGACATCTTCTCCAAGCCCTGCAGAAAATGGGCAGTGCACCTCCTACAACTACCACTGAAACTCCTGAGGCCCTTAGTCAGGAAAAGATAAATGAATACGCCAAGATTGGTGAACAAGGCATGGCAGTATCCGCCTGGAGAGACCAGATCCTCAAAGATAGTGAGGAAGTAATCGTAAAGTTCACAGAGCTATATCAGAATATTGATCAGGCTAACAAGGACCTCCAGGTGATTGTGGGACCTATCTCCCAAGAGTTGGACCATGCTAGGTTACAACATGAGACATTCCAGAAGATGCTCGACTGCCCAGTCGATGACTTAGTGAAATTTGGCGTCTTTGATCACCCCAGTGCACCCAACAAAGTCCTTGCTGCTTTGGACTATCGGGTTGATCAGATGGAATTCGTCTTGGAGAAAATTGATAAAATCAAGGAGGAAGCCTTGGATGCAATGCATCAAATGGAGCAGATTGTCCTAAGAATGTCTCCAGGCTTGCTCACCCCATCATACGCCTTGAGGAAGGTAGATGACACTATTTGGATCTTTAAGGAGATCGTGTCGCAAGGGTTAGGGTCAGAAGCGACTTTTGATGCAGAATCTATCAACAACCTTCTGGCCTGCCATGATTTTGTTGGATACCTGATGGAGGTAGGTAATGAATACTTCAAGCTCCCAGAGAGACTCAGAGATGAACGGGAGACTTGTGAAGTCATCGGCGATCACACCAAGGGTCCTGCTCAGGATCAACTTCAACCGATGGTTAGCAAATTCATGGAGTATCGGGCTCAATTCCACATTTCCTCTCCTGAGCAGAAGCAGATACTCCTTTCCAGCCGCGGGACGACGACGAATAGGCTCCTTCCTCCTAGGATGTTCTCTTTTTGTAATATTTAAAAGTTTGTTGGCACAAATGATGACATCATCCATGTTGCACCATGAGATGTTGTCATCCACCAAATTGCCCAAAGTCAACAGTTGACTTTTAGATATTTTGTAAATATTTTGTAATTAGTTGTTGGTTTCTTTTTTCCTTCTCTCTCCTTCTCCTTCTATATATACTTGGATATTTGTTATATTCAAGGGTGGACATTTTTTAGATGAAAAATAGAAGTGAGAAGAAAAGGCTTTGTACTTTTTGTAACAGAAGAAAACATTAATACAAATATTGAGACTTTGTCTGAATACATGTGTTATGTGCATCAGACCTTTCTTATGTCAGATCTGTGTGTTTATTCTGTTAGATCTATCTCTACTTTTTTTGTCATTTGCTCATCAGTATTGCTTTGTTTGTTTATGCAAGTAGGTTTGGCTCCATTTATTACCAATCCCAAAACATAAACCTTCTGACCTTTCTGCTTTGGAATTCATTTCTTTTCTCCCTTCAGAACTATCCTATCTCCTCTCTTCCCTTCGTCCCTTTCTGCTCACAGTTAGAAATACCCCAACTGGGATGAGATCCCAAACCCCTCACCATGTAAGTACCCTTTACACATTTCATAGGTGGCAAGATTAAGCTGAGACATGTCATACATGATCCTAAAGAAATGATCTCAGTATTTCATGCCAAAAATGAACAATAGTTTGAATAAACTACTAGAAAAAATAAAGCAAAACTTTTGAACACATATAAGCCATTTTTGTGTGTTTTCAGCTATAGTTACTTCTAAACCATCAGAAATTATAGTTATTATGAGTTAACTATGAATGAAAAATAACTTCTTTTCAATTCAATATCGTACATTCAAATAAAACATTTACTTTTCATTTAGAAGTGATAGATGTAGTTTATAGAGTTACTACATTAGATCTATGATTATTCTCTTCATTTTCATCTTGATTTTGATATGATTTATTCCATTTTTTTTTTTAATTTGAATTTTTTTTTACTTTATTTTTGATGGAGCAAGAGAGAGGGGGCCATTGGCGATGTAGGGGACCGAAGATTCACGTGGCGGGAGTGGAGAGAGTCGGGAGAGGGTGCGGCAGAGATTACCGAGTGGCACCAAAAGGAGAGGGTATTCCATAAAAGGGGCCACAACAACCATAGTGAAAACTTATACAAAGAGCCCAAATAGTAGAAGATAAACTATAGCTTTTATGACGAAGTTTATAAAAATATAAAACTATAGTACTTTATTATTTTTAGGCTATAGTCTAAGATAGACTATATTATTGATATAAGTTATAGATTAAATATAAACTACGAGTTTTCAAATCGAATGCAACCCACTTATTTAAAGGGGTACAAAGGGACATAGGAAAATTTATTTTTCGAAATGACAAAGGTAAAATAAATTTAACATGGTGTTTTACCAACAAGGGGACAGAAGATTTGACCCGGCCAATGTAATAAAAATAAAAACCTATTCTCGTATAGCTTG
The DNA here is from genome assembly GCA_018340775.1 of Taxus wallichiana var. yunnanensis. Classification (NCBI taxonomy): domain Eukaryota; kingdom Viridiplantae; phylum Streptophyta; class Pinopsida; order Cupressales; family Taxaceae; genus Taxus; species Taxus wallichiana. The sequence continues at coordinate 692,273,967 of CM031235.1, read as the reverse complement.
TCTCCTCTCTTTTAACCTTTATTTAATCTTGAATTTTCCCAAAATTATTTCAACCTGCACACATTTGAAACTATAGAAATATAATGAAATATTTCACACAAATGTTTAACCCTTACCTTTATTTTGTAGGTCCTAGTAATTCTTCCACACTCGAGATTTCATGCGAGGGGTAAAAGCTTTTGAAGACCTTTAGATTAATTTCCACTGTGCACACTTGTGTAAAAAAAATGTCCCAGAGGGGGTGGTATTTATTAAAGTTTCCAACCAATTAACCACCCAACCACCCCAACCGACACACCCCATTAGATTAAACAAAAATAAGATTAATTATACTTTGCTCTAGTACCATGTTAGGACGGGGATTATTAAACCATATTTAATCACATTAAATTAATATTTGAACAAACATGTATTTGAGTAAGTAAATAAATAAACAACAAAGCAAATAACATTTTGAACACAAGATTTAAGTGGAAAACCTTGGAGGGGAAAAAACCATGGACAAATGAGAAATTTCCATTAATGAGAAACAACCTTTTACAATCCAGTAAAATCCCCTTTTCCTCACTTCTCTCCAAACCATTCACACAAGGTGAAAATAATATGATCCACGACCATATTTAATTGACCCTACGGGTCACGAACAAATTAATTGTCAAGGTATGATTAAACCGTACCCCATTTAATATAAATTAATTAATAATTAACCAATTAAACATAAACATAAATTTTATATTAAATAATTAAGAATATAACTTATTCTAAATTATTTAATTATAAACTAAATTTTATAGGCACTTAATATTACGTTATAACAATAATCAATCAAAATTAAAAAATGAAGGTCAAGGATAATGATTATAAAGGTGCTTGATGCAATACCATATATACGAGGCCATTGAACATTTTAAAAGAAAAGTAAAACTAAAGATTTTAAACACTTATAGAAATGATACCAAAAATTAGAGATCATCTCTAATTGAAGTATGTGAATGTTATTTATTGTGAACTCACAATAAAAGGCCATTTATTTGTTGACATATATGAACGTAATTAAGATTTCAAAAATTAGGTCTCTTAGCTTTTGATGGTTGGAGCAATATTGAATGTTTAGAAGTGGAATGTGGTGTTATATTAAGAGTGAATTACAATTATTCATACATATTGTAACTCAAAGTATGATATATATTACATATTAAAACTTATTGAAACAAATTGTATAAGGGAATATTTTTGGAATGTAAATAATTAATATGAGTGGGTTGTAAAATAATATTGCCCTTTATATATGTATGTAAAATGTGTAAGCATGTGAATTGTTCGGCAATATATTGATTTATATTATCATATGAAGTTTCATGAGATTGACCATCCACTATATTGAAGGTTTGTGGAAATTTGGTGGATCTGGGTGGGTATGTGGATTTATGGTGAGGCTATAAAAAGAGGGCATGAATATGATGCACTTGTGCATTGTCCTCTGTTGATATGTACTATAAGTGCAACCATACAGATTTTGCATGTAAAGTGTTTGACAAAATTAGTGAACAAAATGTTGTTAACTAGATTGCACCGATATCTAGATTTGTTCGAGAATTAGAGTTTGGAAGATGAATTGGAGTGTTTTGTGTCAAATGTTGGTCACGAATGATGCAAACCAAATTCAATCATTATGTTGTTTGTTGTACCTTCTCATGGACTCTTGGAAGCTCTATGAAAAGGGAAAGGGGTCCATGGTTACATTATCAAAAATAAATTTGATTCCTATGAGTTTGTGGCAAGTTTGCTCATAGATGTGTATATGAAATGTGGTTGCGTAGATCATGCACACCAAGTGTTTGACAAAATGTCTTAAGGAAATGTTGTTACCTATAGTACCATGGTTGATGGGTATATAAATGATGGGTTTGCTAAACAGGCCTTTGATATATTTAAGAAAATGCAACGAGATCTTCTCACATTCCTTAACTTATCATCTCCTTTCTGATACAATACAGGAAATCCATGATCATATAATCAAATGTGGTATTTTTTCCAATCAATCGACATGTGAATGAAATGGTGACGAATAAATGGAGTTTTCTTTGTAGTGAGCAAGGGAATCACCTTGAACCATTGGATAATGAATTCATAGAATCTATAAATGGTGAAGATAAAAACATTGAAATTATACAACCCCATAAAGTTTTTTTAGATCTAATGTTTAATGTTTTACATATAGGAATCTCATCGAGATAAATTGATCTTTTGCAACATACTCTCGATTAGAGAATATTTTCTTTTGTTCCTTGATTATTAACTTGCAAAACCCTTTCTTGCTAACAATTTGACAAAAACATTTTTTCTTTAGTTGAATTTTGGTCCCTTTGAGGGGCTTACCACTTTAAATTTTACTCATATATTGGTCCCATAGAAGATGTTGGTAGTGTGTACAGGAAACTTTAAAGCAAGGCATGGACAACCATCAAAGCATAATGGAAGTTGATTTTTATCAGACGTAGTTACAAATTCTATAGTAGGCATGTATGCAAAATGTGGATTCGTACACAAAGCAAGTCAACTAACAACAAAATACCTCAAAGAGATGTGGTCTCATGGAACATACCCTGACCATGTAAGCTTCATTTTTATTTTATTAGCATGTAGCCATAGCTACTTCATCATGCACATGTACCTTTGTTGTATGATTTAAACTAGGGATTTTCTTTGATCTTGGAGTTCACTGCCCAAGTATATCATCTCAATGCTCTTTTGCATGTCTGATCTTAGTCGATTAATCTTTCAAAAAAATGTGTTTCCTTCATGCTTTTGTTTTCAATCAAATGGCTTTGTATTTCCATCATAGTAAGATCCTTAGAGAAATTTTTTTAGCTTAGATGTTGGGAGTAATGTCACTTACGTTCCAATCCATGTGATGTATATTTTATTAATGATATGTAAAGTTATCAAATTTGTTAAGGCGATACAATATGTGTCGAAATTTATTTTTAACATACCATGTTTTTGGTTATGAAGTTGTTTATATTTTTATTTTGTTTTATAGTTTTTAATGTATTGATTAAGTGCTTATATTATTAAAACACATAAATGTAAATGCATATATATATTTATAATGATTGTCTATATATTTAAGTTCTTGGAAAATGAAGATGTGTACACATGTTGTCTTTTAGATCTTTAAGTAACGGTGGAGATTCAATTTTGTACATATTGATCTTGAATTTTCATAAAAACATTGCATTGCATCAAATTTGGGGATCTTGCACCTCATTTGCAATTGCTAGTAATAGGCCATATAATAATATATTGAATGGTTATTTGGCTCTTCAAGTTGTCTTATAAATAAATGTTGCATCTATGAGCACAAAATACCCGTCCTCTTGAATGGTTCTCCCAAATCCATCATAATATTATGCAATGTTGAGCGATTAGTTAGATTTCAATGTTGTTTTTCCCAATGTTTTCCTTTCCATTTGACCAAAAATTTCTTGATTCCCGTGTTCTTGAACCGCTTTTCTTATACTTATAAAATTTTTTGTGTTTGACCATATTTTATCCCCCTCCATTCTTTTCGAGTAATCTTGATTGATCATGAAGCACATTTTGTTAATACTCGTCACTTTTTGATAAACATGGTGAAACTCTAGATTTAATTTGAGAAATCCTTACTCCATATTCAAATTGTCTTATGTAGGATGGCATATTTATTTAATCCTTGAGTTTGAATTCTTTTGTTATGTATTCATTTCCATTTTCTCAAAGGTTTTGTAGGGGAAGGGGACCAATAGTTGAGACCCCTAACTTTAGGGACATAGAGCGCTAATTAAAATATAGTTTTCTATAAAAACAAAACATGGCCCCGTAGTTCGTCAAGTTACCAGTCCATAGAGGTGAATTTTGTAAATATTTGAATAACGTGTATATCTATAAATCATGTTTTTACGCAAACTCTCCATTTTCCTACTTGATCCAATAATTGTGCATTAAAACCCTTAATATTATATTGACAATGTCCTAAATATATATAATTGGTGAAAAAATGCAAAAACAACCCATCAATAACATTTAAGAGCCTTTATTATTGTATGCACCACATATAATGGAACTCGCAATCGCCACCCACCCACATTCCATCACCAATAATTGTGACTCAAACATCGTAACACACCATTTTAGTGTTGCTTTATCTGCTCCTTCGTACCAACTATTGTTTCATCCTTACTTGATGTTGGTTCGATCACGATTTGCTCGTAGATGGATGAGGTTTTGACTGCGTGTGAGCAATGCCATTAATGGTAATGGCGTGTTTTCACACCATCACTACATGTATATGTTTTCTTTTGCACCCAAGAGTTATTTGTTTGATTTGAATGGTTTTTTGGGTAATCGGTTCTTTGATTTTTCTAGAATAATGGGGCATATTTTAGTTGCATGATTGGAATATAATGTTTGAAATGAGGTCTATTATTGCAAGGATGAAACCCACAACTTATTTTGCACCATCACAATGTTTAGATGTTTTGCTTTGCACTGATTTTTTTTTGTGTAAACTATTTTCTTGGCGTGTATTTTAAGTGAAAAAAACTTGCATAGCTTTCCTATAAGCTTATACATTGCATAAACATTGAAGTGTGCACATTTTGCAAAGTAGGAATTAGTTAAAAACCCATATATCATATTTATTTCCCGAGTTTTTCCATTCTTTCAAATTTCTAGAATTTTGGGGCATGTTTGAGTTGCGCGATTGAAATAAAAAGTTAGAAATTTATCCCGATATCTCGGGAAAACCTACAACCGTGAAGCGAATGCATTGTCCTTCCATTTCAATATTTTTCTCCTTTCTTTTGTACCCATTTTGTTTTCAATCCAGAATTGTTGGTACATAAAGATTATAGCCTATGAATTTTTATATTAGCTTGAATATTGCAACTCTTTCCACTTTAATCGTTTATGCTTGTAGATCCCTATGCAAATATGTTTCATATATGTTCTATGTGACGAATAATGACTCGAGAGGTTTTTGTACCTATTTTAAATGATAAATCTTGGCTATTTTGCATAGCTTTCCGGAGAACTCATACATTGGATAAACTTTGAAGTCAACATTCTAGCATAGCTTACTTACAAACTTATGCTTTGCATAAAGTGGACAACCTTGCATAGCTTTCCGTAGGCTTGTACATTTCATAAAAATTGAAGTGTACACATGTAGGAATTAGTTAAAATCTCATATATAATAATTTTTTTGGGGTTATTGTAGTGTTTTAGTTTTCTAGAATATTGGAGCATATTTGAGATGCATGATTGAAATAAAAAGTTTGAAATGAGGTCTGCTATCTCTAAGATAAAGCACATGCTAGAGGTTTTTATTTTTGTTTTCATTTGCATGGTGAAATAAAAAGCTAGAAATGAGGTGTGTTATGTCAAGGATAAAATCCATAACTGTGAAGTAAATGCATTGTTCTTCCATTTCAATATTGTTTTCCTTTCTTCTTTGCACCCACTTTGTTTTCAATCTAGATTTGTTGGTTCATAAATATTACACTCTTTGAATGTTTCATAATAATTTGAATCTTGTAACTCTTTCCATTTTACTAGTTTTTTCTTATAGATCCCGAGTGTAAGGTGTTTATGTATATGTTTTAAATGAATCATGCAACTATTTCAACTTTACTAGTTTTTGCTTATAGTTCCAAATGTGATGATGTGTTTCGCCTTCACAAACGTCCCAAATTCCATCACCGATAGTTGTGATTCAAACACTATAACACGTCATTTTATTATTGTTTTACCTAATCCTTTGCACCAATTTTTGCTTCATTCTTATCCAATGTTAGTTCATTTTGAAGGTGTAGGTGGTTGTTTGAGTTGCATGATTGAAAAAAATTGTTGGAAATGACGATCCAATGGTTATGCACCCTAAGTTGAGGGGTGTGTACAACCAAATACGTATTATAAAATTTAGAGAAAAAAAACTTTTAATAGATTATGTTTTTTAAAATCTAAATATTTTCTTTTGAGCATTTATATTGTATGGAAAGTAGTTTTTAAGGTATATAAATCAAGTAGTTTTCCATGCAAAGAAGATTAGGGTGGACCATTTCTAGGGAATTATGTCATGCTTTTTTTTCCACTTATCTAACATCATTTGATTGGATGATTGTTTGATGTGACTTATTTTATTGATTTTTTTTTAAAATTTTAAGCGGAATTTGACATGTACTAGTCCTTGAATTTACATCTACCCTCACCATTATTGGTCCATGCTCCATTGATTGGATCCTTCCCCTTATATAATTTTGTAGCTTCTTCAATTGAGAAGAAAATTATTAGAGTAATATTGCATTACATCTCTCTATACTTTACTAGTTTATGCTTATAGATCCTAGTGCAACCATGTTCCTGTTGAATGAAATAGACCTCAATTCTAACATTTTATTTCCACTGTGCATATCTAGCAGATGCATTTGCACTTAATGTTTTCATGACCATTTGACTATTGACAACCCGACATGTCCATGACTGTGCCTCACTATATGAGCTTGAGATCCTTCGAACAAATTGTCAAACATGACTTGATGAATTCCCTAACTACAATCGATGGCAACGATGATTTGTTTCAAGGTTCCTTAAACAATATCTAGTTCAAGGAAAATTCCACTTAGGTAAGAATAATGAATAAACTCCTTTGTTGAGGAATTTCATATGAAAATCAATTTTAGTAGCGATGGCGCTCCCAGAGGATAACTCCTTCGTTGAAGAATTTAATATGGAAACTAAAAAAATATCTATTTTCCATTGTTATTTATCATTGGTAGGTCTCAAATGGTTTTTTATTTCCCATAAAAACTATATAATATTTAACGGTGGAGTTGGAAAATTCATTTTTGTCTAAATCATATCATGTAAATTAAATGTAATTTTTTTTATAGTACTTGCAACTTTGTTGATCTATAATGCTCACAATAAAAACACACTTTACAAATCCTTTTTTCTTTTATCTAAGTAATGTTGTAGTTTTAGTTTTTGAAATATTTGTATGCTTTTTACAAGATTTAGCCACCTCAATTTTGTAATGTCTATACGTAATTGATATAGATGTGTGTATTATTATGTCACATATTTGTGTGATAAGAATATCTTACGAGAGTTTGGAGATGGCTATATGTAGAGACAGTCATGGGAGTGACACATGATTGAGCTCATCAAAGTGATGGGCATGTATTCAAGGTGGAGAAAAGATAAGAAATGTAAATTTGTAAATATTCCAAGGATACAAGACTCTTGAAATTGCTTCTATGATTATAACAATCATTATTGAATCAAAAAATTATTCATACATTGGTGGGCTGGTTTGGATTTTGGTTTCATAGACCCTAATATATCATGACCCCTAAGTGAATAAGGGGTGACAACATGATAGAAGTGGCTCTCTTACAAACATAATAATGATTGGTTAAGGATGTGTATGTTTTCTTACATGGCCTTTCAATGTCTCATGTGAATTTACAATCCCAAATAAATATCATGTACAATTACTATATGCATACTAAAGCTAATTAAATGAAACTAACACCAAGTAGTTCCAAAAACAAAGGTAATTTAATATAAACATCATGATAAATCGTAAAGGAAATAACTAATCTAATGAATCAATATGAATAAAACATCTAATGTTAAGGCATCCCTTGAAAATTAGGTGTGCTTTGTAATGTATGATTGTTAATTAACATGAGCCTATTTAGATGATAATCAATCAATTTGTATGTTGTCTCCAAATGAGGAAATGATCTCACCAAAATGGCTTAATGGCCATGTTTGGATCTTCCTTTACTACTCAACTATGAGAAAAATGGATGCAAAGATGAAGAAGCTATTCCAACAATGGAGAATGCTCTTATCAATATGCCTATAGTAATCACTAGCAAAAGTGTGGTGTAAGGTGTGAAGGAAGGTAGTAGGTTCTTTATATAGCTTTCCAATTTGGGAGAAGCTAGAAACCTAGTGAATGTGGGATAAAAGATAAAGTAGAATTAGAAGGGATAAGCATGATTAGAGGGATTAATTAGTAATTAGCAACTCATGGGAGTTGGAGATGATTTAATTAATCAACTAGGATTAATTAATAGGCTAGGATAAGCTTATAAAAACTATTTGAAGGTGATTTAGAGGAAATAGGTAGGATTTCGAGGACTTAAAGAGGATTTAATTTATAAAAAGTTTATTAATTAAATACAAGGTTAAAAAGGATTAATTAACTAATAATAGTTAATTAATTGATTGGAGGAGGATTATAACTAACGAAATATCATTAATTGGCATCCGGAATGGGGTAAGGGTTAGTTAATTAACGAAAGTGTTGTTAATTGACCAAAATAGAGGGAAACATTAGTTAATTAGTAGAAAATAACTAATTATAATGGAAATGATGGGAAAGAGGACAATTAGTACAATTTTAGTATTAAAACTACGTAGGTGGATTTTAGGTGTCTACATTTGCCCCTCTTTGGGGTGGCGTAAATGACGCCACTTCAAAAATAGTAGAAAAATATAGACAATTAAATTTTTGAATGAAAATGAGTAGAATGAAGGATGCCCCCTCGAGTGTCGATGGGGTGATAGAAGAGGTTGATTGACGATCGAAAGAAGGATGAAAAGTTAACACGGTAGAAGTATATTGTAGCAATGGAGAGTTGAACTTGGCTTGGGTGGCCATTGTTCAAATTGAGTGATTGGAAAAGAAATTTTATGTTTCAATGGATGGAAGAAACACGGAGGGGGAGGGGGGATAAATACAATCCTTATTTCCCCAAGTGTTATTTGAATAAAAATTTTGATAGAACAAAGGGATTCTAAGCCGAGCCAAGGTGGCTATTATTAGAATCGAGGAAATTTGTAAAATGATTTTAGAAAGTGAAGTTGGAAAGAATCGTATACATGAAGAATCGAAAGATCAAAACGTAACCAAAAAACCATTTGGCTCAGGAGCAACTTTTTATTTGATATAAGCATACAACAAAAGTGTAAAATGACATGAAAAGACATAATACCGATTTTTTTCACCGCCAAAGGAACGACACAAAGCAAAATACATGAAGTAATGTAGTATGAGAAAGTAAACAAGAAGAATAACAAACAAACAATACAAACACAAGCAAAATTTAATCCCACTTTGGGGCCAAATGTATGCATACTAAAGTAGCTAAGCTAATTAAATGAAACTAACACCAAGTAGTTTCAATAACAAATATAAGCTAATATAAAAATCATGATAAAGATTAAATGAAATAGCTAATGTAATGCATCAACATGAATAAAACATCTAATGCTAATTCATCCCTTGAAAATTGGACGTGCTTTGTAATTTATGATTGTTATTTAACATGAACATATTTAGATCATAAGCAATCAATTTGTATGTTGTCTCTAAGTGAGGAAAGGATCTCACCAAAATGGCTTAATGGTCATGTTTGGATCTTCCTTTACTACTCAACTATGAGAAAAATGGATGCAAAGATGAAGAATCTATTCCAACAATGAAGAATGCTCTTATCAATATGCCTATAGTAATCACTAGAAAAAGTGTGGTGTAAGGTGTGAAGGAAGGTAGTAGTTCTTTATATAGATTTCCAATTTGGGACAAGCTAGAAAACTAGTGAATATGGGATAAAAAAATAAAGTAGAATTAGGAAGGATAAACATGAATAGAGAGATTAACTAGTAATTAACAACTCATGGGAGTTGGAGATGATTTAATTAATCAACTAGGATTAATTAATAGGCTAGGATAAGCTTATAAAAGCTATTTGAAGGTGATTTAGAGGGAAATATGTAGGATTTAGAGGATTTAAAATGGGGATTAATTAATAAGAAGGTTTATTAATTAAATACAAGGTTAAAAAGGCTTAATTAACTAATAATAGTTAATTAATTGATTGGAGGAGGATTATAACTAACGAAGTATCGTTAATTGACATCCGGAATGGGAGAAGGGCTAGTTAATTAACGAAGTGTCATTAATTGACCGAAATGGAGGGAAATGTTAGTTAATTAGTGGGAAATCACTAATTATAATGGAAATGACGGGAAAGAGGACAATTAGTATAATTTTAGTATTAAAAGCGTGTGGTAGGTGGATTTTAGGTGTCTACTGATTACCTCTACTTACATGCCTTACTACCCCAAGTCAAATATATGTCTTCAATTCTTAGTGGAATTACTTATACCACTCTAGGAATCGTAATTGTATTAAAAATTAATTCCACATTTATTGGGTGGCTTAGATCAGTAGTAACATATATAAACCCTAATATATCATGATACTTATACTAACATGGTTGACTTTAGAATGGAAGTGTTCCTCTTATTAACATAATGGTATATCACTTGAAAGTTGATCATGCTTTCTTTCTCCACATTCCCATCTCCTTTATGGCTTCATAATACTAAAAATATTATAAACAATTACCTCTAAATACATGTCTTACTACCCCAAGTTGGATATGCCTTTTTAGTGCATCTTGGAATGGCTTATAAGACTCTAATCTAAAAATTTGCATTGAATCAAACTAATAATCCCATGTTGGTTATTTGGCTTGGTTTGCAGTAACATGTAAACCTCAATATATCATGATCCTTATGCGAATAGGGTTGGCGTCACAATGGAGGTAGCCCTCTTACTACTATATTAGTTGATTGCTTATAAGATTAGTACATTATCTTTCTTGGCCTTCTCATCTCCTACTTCGTGGCTTTATAATCCATAAAAAATATTTGTGCAATTGCATGTAAATACATGTCTTACTTACCCAAGTTGGGTATGCCTCTTTAGCGTATCTTGAAATTGCTTCTATGACTCTAAAAATCATCATTAAATCAATAAATTAATCTCATGTCGATTAGTTGGATTGGTCCACTATAACATATAAATTGCAATATATCGTGATCCTTATTCCAATAGTGGTGATGCCACAATGGAATTTTTCTTCTTAATAACATAATGGTTGATTGGTTACGAGATTAGTATGTTCAATTTTTTAGGCCTTCATATCTCGTCATTTTTTTATAATCCCAAAACATATCATGTACAATTACTTTTAAACACATGTCTTACTACCACAAATTGGATATGCCTCTTTAGTGCATCCTCAAATTTGTATGACTCTAGGTATCCTGCATTGGTACATTGGCATTGTCCATGATAACATATAAAACCCAATATATCATGATCCTTTTGCCAATCTAGATTACACCACAATGGAAGTGGATCTCTTACTAACATAGTTATTGATTAGTTGTAGGATGAGTATATTTTATTTCTTATCCTTACTATCTCCTCCTCCGAGGATACATAATCACTAAAAATGTCACATAAAATTTCCTCTAAATACATGTTGAACTACCACAATTTAGATATGCCTCTTAAGTGTGTCTTAGAACTACTTCTGCGACTCCAAAAATCTTGATTAAATAAAAAACTTAATCCCACATTGGTTGATTGGTTAGGTCCCTGTAACATATAAATCCCAATATATCATGATCCTTGTGTCAATATCATAGGTGATGGCGTAATGGAAGTAGCCCTCATTCTAACATAGTTTTTGATTGATTATGAGATGAGTATGGTTTCTTACTTAACCTTCTCATATCCTTCTTTATGGCCTCACAATTATTTGTGTACACTTAAATTTGGTCATTCTATTATTTGACACTTTAGTCTTGACATTTGTCTCCTTCTCAAATAAGTGCACTTTACCCATTCTCATTTGGTACATCTCTAGGTCTCTTGTCTAACTTTCTTAGTCATGCATACTCAACTATCTACGAGTTTCTAAGAATTGAATGAATGGAATCCATTAAGAAACTCTTTTGTTAGCTTCTAAATTTTACACTTCATATTGTCTCTATGTATAATAGGGGTGGGAACATCCATATGTTCTTGACCCTAGTATACGGTTTTTCCTTGCTCACTTTGATCCCGAAATTTCAGTTACACATTATTCTTTGGGTCATTTACTTCTTCTCGATTGGACTTTGTAACTTAAATCACCTTTGGAAGCATATATAAGCAAGTGAAACCCACCTCATTTAGTACATAACAATTTTATGGAATCCTATTGCAAAAATGGCACCCAAAAATCCCTACACTCTGTAAATACATGTGCACATTCATCAGGGAAGAAACATCTACAAGTATAAAGCTACCCACCAGGTGTAGGGGAGTTCTTCCCACATTTGCAAGAACTAAAATCCACTCACTCAAGTAGATTTACAAGAGAGAAACTCTCAAGTCATTTTTTTTCAAAGAAAGGATGTCAAATATGATTTCACTACAACTAGATAGCACATGCTAGGTGGATAAAAATGTACAATTTGAGGCCTCTTGAGAATATTGCCAACGTCGACGGTGCATGGGATTCCCAAAACCCAACTAATGTTTATTTTGTAATAATTTTTATCCATGGTCGGGGTTTGAAAGATTGAGAAGATAATTGAGCCCCGTAGTGTAACTAAAATTTATCGACAGAGAGTGATGAAGATATTCAAATAAGAAAAAAACCTAGAAAGTTATAGATCACGAATGAGCGAGTCAAGGCGTATGATGATGTTCCTTCCCCTATTATGCGGTCTTTCCCGGGAGAATCTCCATGTCACAATTTCAAGGTATAAAGGCACTCTAATGCCCAAATTTCCCTATTCCATCATTCAAATCACCCATATCAATCTAAAATCATATGTAATCAACTAAGTGCACTCAATCCCTTATGTTTGTGAGCTTGTATTGTATCGTGCACATTTTTATAAGTATTAATGTGTTATTCTGATATTGAATGATTAATGTTGGAAGTTAATTTAATCAATATAATTCCTTGTAACTTCCATTTAAGTTCTTTTTGGTTATAGGTGTAAATTTTTATCAAATGTAAAAAGGGTGAAAACATTTGGTGAACCCGACTCTTGAATCGAACATCATGTCTCAAACCCCTAGTGGCCCTAGGTTTTCTATTATATTTTATTGTGTTTGGATATTGTTCTTTATCATGCCAAATCTCAAGGATCATTATCAATATCTATGTATCTTTCCCACATATTTGGATTCCCATACCACCTACCCGATCTTATGCCCGAGTCCATAATGATATATTTTCTAATATTATTTTGACTATTACTATTGATCATGCACAAGGTGATGATTCCAATAATCACTCTAAAAATCATAACCGAGAACTTGTTGAAAATGATGCCCAATGATTTACACATCTTTTGTAAGAACGTCCCTCTAACATTATCCTACTATATGTTGTACGAGTTCAAATTAAGCATTCTCCATCATCTAACTTAGAGACATCTAATATTCCTACATCTATGATGTCCACATTCTCAAGGGCACCTAACATTACGATAAACAATGTCTCTATGCCTATTCATGCAACCACTATTGCTACTACACCTCCCATTTCTAATGCTTTGCACGATTCTTCATTTAGCACACAATATCTTGAAACAATTATTCACACATTATAAGCTCAAATATTACAATTGTAATAAGGTGTATCTAAATATCCTCGATGTTATGGATTCCACTCAATTACTACATAATCCATTAGCTCTTGAGGTGGCCTCTTACTATTTTCCTCTTGGTTTTGTTGCACCTAAACTTCATATCTATGATGGCAAAGGTTATCTCGTAGAACATCTTAAGTCATTTCATGTGGCTTGCATCGATTATGCCTCTTATGAAATATTTTTACCAAGTTGTTCCCTAATAGCCTTAAGGAATTTACATTGCAATGGTTTTATGATCTCCCCACACATTTTGTGTGTTCTTTCACTACATTAGAAAATCAATTTTTGGCACAATTTTCTATCAACATTGAGGATAAGGTTTCTTATGCATAAATGTCTAAGTTACACCAAGCCTCTGATGAACATATCAATGATTATGTCTTTCGTTATCATACCATGTTGAACAAGATCAATAATATCCTAGTTGATAATGAATTACAAGACCTTTTACACAAATCTTACTTCCTACTTTGTAAGAATCGGTCATGTATGACAAATCACTCATGTTTGAAAAATTAATATCATTTGACCGTCTATGTCATACACTAAAAGAGTGTGAAGATAAGTTATTACATCTAAATAATCTCAAGTATATTGCAAGCACTCCTAATAATCTAATACCAAATTTCAAAAAAAACCCACATTTAATGGAAATACTAATGATGTTAAGGATTCTTTTAAAGACATTGTTAATGTTATTAATCAACCTACTAATCTACAATTACAAACCCACATGATGACATTTTACATGTTTACCGTGTGCTCCTCATAATTTTTAAAACAATTACTTGAGTGCAATCTTGTGTCTCTCCCTCCACTATCCAAGGGTGATGCGAGAAAGCCTCATAGTAAGAGTTTTTATGTCAAATCCTGTTATGATTATCATTGATGTATTGGTCATTCTACGGATAAATGCATAAAGCTTCATCATGTTATTCAGGATCTTATTGAATCTAATGCCATTGAATGGGATGAGCCCATTGAATCTTCTAAGCCAACAAACAACAATTCTAAATTGAAAATCTTCAATGATCCACTCCCTAAGCATACAAATGATACATCTACTTTTGAAATACATAATGCTCATCATGTGGTACCACCACCACCCTCTTATGATCATCCCTTAGATGTTATGATCATTACTATTATTTGTATACTACCTTCTACACCATGTATTACCATCGATGACTTTGATATAGATGACACACTTATTTTTGATACATTGTCTATTCATGTCTCTATTCATGAAGCACATATACATGGTGTATAGGCTGATCCACGCCTTGTTATCTAGTTTATTTTGACTTCACAAAAATACAACGTGAAAATTTAAATTTTTTTATAAAGTGTCTTTTCTTGTGGTTTATCACCCTCATCGTGATCGTCTTATTCTCATGATTGTTTTGGTCTTCGTTTCATCCATTTTGAATAATCCCTTCTCCCGCTATGACGCAAACTGTGTTTTAATTAATTAATTAATATTTACCTTGTTATTTAATAAAATTAGATTTATTAAATTTTAAGGTTTTTATTAATAAATGTTAATTTAATATTGATGGAAGTTGTTTGAAAAACTTGGGATAAATTTTCTTATTTTTACCAATTTCCGTAGCAATTAAGTGAAAGCGATTGTCGGTAAATTATTATTTCATTTCCAATTGCTGGTGGAAAATTTCAATTTTTCTTCTATCATCTGTAAATTTGGAAGGAGATCTATACAAGAGAATTTGCGAAGGGGATAAATTGGGAAGAAGAAGAAACAAGGAAATATTGTAGACATCTAGAACCAAAAGAAGGAAAAGCTCATTCTATAGGCACTCCTCGAATTTCACATGGAAACCTGACATGAGCATTAGCTAGAGCCAAGCAACCTTGAGAGTTCCAGGTGGTTGTCTCCATTGTGGAATCACAAGCTTGCAAGAATTCATCCTTCTCCATTTTCTCAAGATCCTCCATGCTATGTGTTGAGTGCATTATTCAAATGGCATGCTAAATCCGGTTGGAGCTTAAATATTGGAAAGAGGACTCAGGTTTAAGAGGTTTTATTTCCTCTGCATTCTATATTATTTTTATTAAACCTATTTCTTTTGTTTTATTGTGTCAGATTGGGCACATACACACACTAGCCAAAGGAATACACAACTTATGCATTCCAAGGATATTCCACTTTGAAGACAAAGCTGCTAACATCTGTCAAAGAAGAAGAAACATGTAAATTTCCATGCATTGGTAAAATAAGAAGAAAGAATTAAAAGCAACAACAAACTTACATGCAACAAGGACATACCACACCAAACTAGGGAGGAGATTAGCATGCGGATGTTTGATTAAGCCAAAAATAAACAAGTTTCAATGCATATGAAAAATTAATAAATATTGGTCGAAGATAAGACAAAATCCACTCGGTTTATACACATTGGAAAAGAGAAACACGACTATCTAAAGCAAAACCAATCTCACACGGGGAAAATAAACAGTCAAATACAACGCATTGCGAAGCTAGACCAACCCATGCATTCAAAGATCACGCACAATTAGAAATAATGATCTAAGTATACAAAAAAATGAAGAAGGTATTTGTCATAGGTTGTCCACACGTTTTGAAAGAGATCTTGTCCTCACGCATTTGCAGTCCAAAACCAAGCATTCCACACATTAGAGAGGGTTGTCCACACAAGTTAAAGAAAATAAAAACCAGATTGAATTGATCACACAATTGTTTCTACACTCAATAGTCATACACCGGTCAAAGTAAATGGTCACAAACATTTGTTAAAATTGTTTCTACATAGGTCAAGGATCCATCATGCCCAAATTAAGATCCACGCATACATTGGGAATTCCAAGCACAACCACACTATTAAAAGGAGGAAATAACAAACACATTGTTCACACATTTGCCAAAGGATAATAAGGAGATCCATACGCTTTCACCAGGCAGATTAAAGAAAATATTTTCAACGCAAGGTAAAGATTATTTTCCACATATCAGTACAAAACTAATTACTAATATATATCAACACAAAAAAATGAAATTAATGAATAAAACAATATATATGCGAAACAAAGGTTTCCACGGTTTGTATCTGTCGAAGTAATCAACTTTGGAGCTCGATATCTCGAACTTGAATGATTTTCGTGAAAAACCAGTCATACTCATGTTAAGGTGCTTCCATACTCATTTACAAATGCACAACACCTCATTTTATATTTTTCACGAATCTAAAAAAATGCGGTCGTTTGAATTTCGCGACGTGCATTTTTTGAGCTTGTCGGAAGGCCTACTTTGAGAATCCACATTTTAGGCACGAGTGATTTTCAAGAAGAAACAGCTTCATACGTTTAATTCTCCCCACATTAATGTACTTATTTATGAAATTGAAAATTCACAACACCTCGTTTGATATTTTCACAGCCAAATAAAATGCATTTCGTTTGATTTTGTTGCGCGTGCAGTTTTTAGCCTGTCAAGGAGACTAAATTTGAGAGTCGATATTTTGAACTCGGATGATTTTCAAGAGAAAATTATTATTTCTTTGGATTCTCCCCACATTCATATGCTCCCTTTCCAAGTTGTAGATTCCCAGGTGACATTTGATATTTTTCCTAGGCTAAAACCAAACAGGATTTTCGCAGTTTTACACTTGCATTTTCCTAGCAGTTTCAAAAGAGTCAACTTTGACCTTTAATATTTCACTGAAGAATTTGATTTGGAAAAAAAATATCTGATCCAAAAAAATTTGCTACCTTAATAGACTCCCTCATCCAATGAGAGTTTTGAACAAGATTGCTACTTTTCCCAAAGCGGTTTGAGGTGATTTGTGTAGTTTTGTAAGAAGGAAGTAATAGCCTAAAATCACGCTTCTATCACAATCATGTCATCTTAAAAAAATGATGTTGCGGTATGGGTTCTAGGGCATTCTACCCACCTCTATGCTCCATTCAAAGTGTGAGAACATTTTCGATACCAACTTGGAACATGTGAACGTAATTCGGTTATGCGGTCACATATTAACCGAAAGCGAGTCATAATTTTCCCGACGCTTGTTCTGAATTGGTCATCACTTGTATGGATGCACTATGACACCTACATAGTGTGGCGATTCAACTCCAACGGATCTGAAGTGGAAGCGACCTCGACTTGTGAGTTCTCAGTCTCGTCTCTGTGGCGCAGTGCTTCTCAATGACACCAATGGGTCACCTCTGACTTCCTCATTATGTAGTATAGGTTGTAGCTATTGGTAGAGGTATCTTCGGATTCAAAATCCATTGTTATCGGCAGAGATCGATAATGGGAGAAACTTGTCTACATCAATTGTCTTCACTTAATCATTGTACGAATCTATTCATCGACATACCAAGACCAATGACAAGTGCAGTTGTGTTGATCATTAAGTAAGGCCACATCATTTAAGCATGTCCCTGTCAACTCTTAGTTAGCAGCGGGTGGGATACTTCATCGATAAGTCTTAAATTTTGAGTATTCTTGAATTGGATGATCATGAGCGGATCAAAGTGGCAACACTTTGAGATGGTGACAAAGACGAAAGACGTAACTCCAAGGAGTGAATTG
The DNA here is from genome assembly GCA_018340775.1 of Taxus wallichiana var. yunnanensis. Lineage (NCBI taxonomy): Eukaryota > Viridiplantae > Streptophyta > Pinopsida > Cupressales > Taxaceae > Taxus > Taxus wallichiana. Next base: position 692,255,828 of record CM031235.1, on the reverse strand, counting down.
CAATATCGACTCTTGGAAGATCTTATTAATGGTGAAAGATAAGGAGATGGATTCTGACAAGCCAGGGTGATGTAATGACTACGATCTCATGAAAAATGAAGAATTAACCATGGGAAATTAATCATAGTATGTGGAGAATTGTGTGTAATTGTGGATGTGAATGCAAATAAAGACAAGATTTCTCACACAAGGATGTTGGTCAAATGAAGAGGTGGGTTAATTACTCAAGTTTCAATCTTGGATATCTCGTTATCTCTGGAGGATTTTGAAGCACGGCCAATGATTTCATTCCCGTCACGATTAGGATAGGTAGACTCTTGGCCCAATGGATAAGGCACTTGATCCTAGGTGTCTTGATCTAGTGGCACGTTGCTAACTAGGATGTTTATGTGTGTGTCTAAGTCATTTAAGTGGGGTTCACATGTACCCATTTCTTTTATTTATGTGCTTTTCCTAAAAATGACTTTAAAATTTGTTATAAAGTGATGTTATTGTTAAGCTTGGGTTTGACAAATTTTTGATAACTTAAGTGGTTTCTATTTTCAAATTACTTTTTAAAGTTGGTTGAAAAGGTCAAAGTCATTTAAGATTCCTTATTTAATTTTCATGTAAACCCCAAATACTTTATAACCAAATTTTTGGTTATAAAAGGAAGTCAGTGCTCATTTTTAAGGGGACTTTGAGAGATGAGAAGAAAATAATTTTGTGTGCAATCTTTGTTTCAAGAAATAAGTTGTGTTCTTTTGTGAAGACATTTTGGAGTTAATGAAATATGAACTTTGTGTCTCATTCATTATCTCTTGTTGCATTTTACGTTCTTATGTTCATTAGATGTTAGTGTTTAAATCTTACATGCAAATATTGTCTTTGATCTTATTCTCAAGGCTATTAATTTTTTATTCTTGTTCACAATGATCAAGCTCTGCTATTTACTTTCTCATGTGTGTTCCCTTTTACTTATTCTTGTTTAGCTGATTCAAACTCTATTTTATTTGAGTTATTTATTCATTGTTTTCCTTTATGCAATATTAGGCTCTACTTTTACCTAACTATTGCATGTTCCTTCCATTCATTCCTTTCCATTTCTTTCCTTCATTCCATTCCATCTCCCTCATTCACATTTCTTTCCATTTGATGTTCCAAAACACCCCCACATACAATTTTGAATGTATAGATGTAAATATTGTTTTGGTTTTCAATAAAGGTAGCCTCACCTTTATTGAGGGGGAATTTGTTCCCTTACTATTGCATGTCATTTGCATGCATGCAAATCCATATGTTAACAATTTTTGGTGACTCTACTGGGGATTCAGGAATTGTTAACAAGTTCTTGGTTAAATCTTTATGACTATCTCCTCTGCACAAGCTCGAGTTCTTCAACCAAATCTTGTGCCCAAGGAATATTTTCAAGGAAACATTGCTACCAACCTTCGAATAGTAGCTTGGAAAAACTGTGAAAGCTAGCAGCAATTTGTGGATGTTGATAGAGCCATTGACATAGAAATCTACATTAAAGACCTTAGAAGAAGAGCATTGACACTTGTGGCCATAAGACCTCTTAGACACGTGTTGATCGTTGTTCATCGATGTGACCCTCTTCCACCAAGGAAATAATTTGTATGACTATTACAAGTAACTCACCTATCTTGCAACCAAATCTTCTTTTTACAGATACTCAAGAAGACATATCATCATATTTGAGGCAATCTATTTGGGAAAAGCACATGAACAACTATCATTTTCATCTTGTCGTATGAGTATTGGATAACGAATAAAATCAAGTTGTAAGAGTTGCTAGATTCATTCAGGTGCAAAGAGATCAAGAAAGAGAGCAAAGAGAAAAGGTTATATCTGATCAGAATGTGTCAGTGACCCTTTCATAGTAAAGATTTCAAATTGGTAGGAAAGAGGTTTACATGAGGATAAAAAGCTAAAGGTCAATCTGATCCCATTTTTTATTTTCAAGGAAAGTTTGGTTTCAAGTTATCTCCGCCAAGGAGGAACACTCCCCACAAATCTGTAAGCCTTGCATCAAGTCCTGAAAAAGCAAGTAAGGGAGGAATCACTATAATTCAAGCATTTTTTCTTACACACGTTGTTTTACCTTCGTATACAGCTTTTCCCAAAATGGCTCGAACGTACCATGGGGAAATTTCATAGGTCCATTAGCCTTACTAGCTTGACATGACCTCCCACGAGGATCGATGAAGATACTTACCAAATTCAATGGAGATGGGAATACTTCACCTGATGGTCACATTTACACCTTTTTTGTTGCATGTGTAATTTTGTCGGTAGAATGTGAAGATGTTGATGTTCACTTGTTCATTGAAACATTGTAAGACATTGCCGTAGATTGGTTTCATTATCTCCCAAATTGATGCATTACAAACTGAGATGATATGAAAACTAATTTTGAAGACCATTTCAAAATGGAAGAAGATGAACATGTCCTTCTTGCCCAACTATCTCAGGTGAAGAAATAACCAACGGAACCCATGAGGAATTTCGTGGCTAAGTTCAACAAAATGGTGAACAAAGTTCTTGCCAGAATTCACCCAAACCCTGACGAACAAAAATGTTTCTTTATTAATGCACAAAAACTAGAAGAGAGCTATCAACTGAGAAGGGCTAGAGTGTCTACTTTGGAACTTGCTCGATCCTTAGCCATAGAAATTGAGGATGGCTTAATCATGACGGGAAAATTCAAGAAAACTTCCCTTAAGGGAAAGAGTCAAAAACCCCAATGATTCTGAACCATACTCACTAAATTGGCTAATAATGTGCTAGCTTTGAAAAAATAAGTTACTCAAACTAGTAAACTTGTTACTTATAAAGACATCCCAAGAAAAGGCTATGTTCCTAACAAATCCAAAATTGTAGGTGCTCCAACAAGGCTTGCTATTGAAGCAGCTCCCACAACTAACTCAAAGTGTGATGTTGTTGAAGAAAGTGACGATGAAGTTGAGGTCGCTAAATTTGACGAAGAAGAGATAGATCTTTGGGAGATATAAACCTAAAGTCAAAGAGTCTCGAAGGAGAAATTAATAATCATTTCTTCAAGTATCGTTCGAGAAGAAGAAGAAGATGAATATGAAGAAATTGTAGAAGTTATGAATAGTTAATCCTTTGTTGTCTTCACACGCTCTCAAAATAAGGATCAAAGTACCACTAAGGTGGAAGATAAAAAGATCTCCGTGGAAGTTCCCACGTAATCCAAAACTAAGGAAACTTCCAAAGAATCCAAGGCAACCGAGACTCCTAAAGAGTTCAAGAAGATAAAGGTTTCCAATTTCAAAACTATCTTAAAGAAAAGAGGACCCTTGTCAAGTCAATCGGTTGATAAATCAACTACGAAGATAGGTTTTTCTTCCACATCGTGTCAACTAATCCCAAAGTAAAGGTCAAAAGTGAGCCATCATCAAGTTTGAAATAACTAGTATCTCGAGACATCATGTATGGTCATTTTGCCCAAATTTGATATCATTGATCATATCAATAAAACAAAAACTTCCATGTCACAAGCAAAGTACTTGAATTCAAATAAGGATCAAATCAAGAAATTGGTCTAGTTTATCAAAGATGACTCTATTGTTCATTCCTATAAGGGAATTCTAAAAACTCCCAAAGATAGGAAGACTCAAAACATTGTGGTGGCCACTACAACTTTAAATGAAAATATTGAACCTTTCTTTGTGTCCTTTTTGATCAATCGATGCAAATTAAGCAATTGAATTATAGATTCTAGAGCTTCGAGATAATGTGATTACTGCAAAAATTAGCACATGCTCTTGGGTTGACTTGTATGAGAACATTCAGATATTGTCACTCTATGGAGACAAAGCAAATTCCTCTAATTGGGAATATTAAAGACGCTCAAATGGTCTTAGCTCAATTTTCTCATAAGTGATTTAAGGTAGCCATTCTAGTTGCTAACATCCCCGCTTCATATGGTATGTTGTTAAGTAGGAAATTTTATAGATATCTTGTTAGTGAGATTCAAATGGATTGGTCTCATGCTATGATCCCCATCAAGGGAGAAATGAAGAAGTTAATACCTAAAGCTCGTGCCAAGTTCACAGGTGAAAAAAAAACCAAAGATCCTCGTGCACATATCCTGTTTGAAACACAAGTATGGGTAGTCATATGATGACTAAAAAGGTTCATACACTGAGGTTACTTACCAAAATTCCAATGAGATCTAGACTCTTGAATTTGATGGAAGCTATTGCTCGGCGAGTTCCAAAGACGGGAGTGGTGCTTATATATCCAAATGGTAAAATGTTTCCTTTTTCTTACAAAATTCAATTTTCAAATAATAACAACACTTTGTAGAATACGAGGCATTAATCCTTGGCCTCCAAGTTCCGAATATAAAGGGATCAAAAATTTGAAAGTCTTCGAGAGATGCAAAAGTTTATTGTGAAACAAGTAAAACATCATTTCAAGTAAAGAATGAATGTTTGAGACACTACAGATAAAGTGTGGGATGTGATAGAAATATTTGATGTTTTTTCCATAGAATACATCCCTCGTAAAAATAATGACAAATCATAATCTCTAGTAGTCTCACTTTCATTGATGATCCCTCATTCGAGTTTGATCAAGACAAATACAACATTAAAATAATTTTTAAGCCAAGTGTTCTTGATAATGCGAGAAAATTTGCAAGTCTACATGATGATCAACAAATTATTTCCTTCTTGGAAAAAGGAATAATTTTGTATGGTTGTACTTTGAAGGAAGTGATTTTGTGTTTCGTGAATCAAAAAACTCGCCCATTCAAGAAGGAGTTAAGAGTGAGGATTTTGGTGATGGGATCATTCAACTTAAAGGAAATAAAATTCCAAAAGGATTGGTTTTGATTGAAGAAATTTTTGATAAGCATGACAAGTTTATCAAAGAGAAAGAGCGAGCGGGGCCTATAAATTCTGCTAACTATGAGCAAGTTGACATTGGTACCAAAGAAAATCTCACTTGGTTGAAATTGGTAAGTGTTGCTCACCCGAGGAGCACAAGAAACTTGTAAGCCTCCTTACCAAATATTCTAATGTCTTGGCTTACTCATATACTGAGACTTGAAGTCTTTCTAACCTAGGGAAATGGAGCTTGCCATACCTTTGAAACTTTGGTGTAGCTCCATTTAGGCGGTAGAAAAGACAATATAACCCCAAAACTTGAGGATGATATTCCACGAGATTCAAAAGATGTTGGATGCATGAATAGTGTTTCCTATTCGACATTCAACTTGGATAGCGTATATTGTCTCAGTTCGCAAGAAAAATGGAGAAATTAGGATTTGTGTTGATTTTCACAATCTTAATCAAGCATCCTTGAAGGATAACTATCCGCTGCTACTCACGGACCATATTATGCGAGCAATAATTGGATCAAAAATGTTATCCATGCTGAGACGGTTTCACTAGTTATAATCGATTGAAGTGGTTGGAGAAGACCAACATAAAATGGGGTTTACCACCCCCATGGGGTACATTTGCGTATAGAAGAATTCCTTTTGGGTTGTGTTGGTCTGAAAATATGTCGCTAGGGTAGATCTATGGATGAACGAGCCAACAGTGTGCAGGGCATAGCCCCTCTTTGAGTCAGCAAAGCGAAATTGGTTTATTGTTATTCTACCAGCAGGAATCTGTGCAAGTCTCACAAATTCTGCCTTCGGGGGTTTGGGATCTCATCCCAGTAGGGGTTTTTCCGACTGTGAAAAGAAAGGAAAGGAAGAGGGGATGAAGAAAGAGCAGGTCCAAAGGGAGAAAAGAAATGAATTCCAAAGCAGAAAGGTCAGAAGGTTTATGTTTTGGGATTGGTAGTAAACAGAGCCAAACCTACTTGCATAAACGAGCAAAGCAATACTGATGATGAATAAATGACAATAAAATAGAAGCAGATTTAACAGAATAAACACATAGATCAGACATAAGAAAGATCTGATGCAAATAACACACGTATTCAGCACAAAGTCTAAATATTGTATTAATAATCCTTCTGTTACAAAAAGCTCAAAGTCTTTTCTCCTTACTCCTATTTTTCATCTGAAAGATATTCACCCATGCCCAATACAACAAGTATTGGGGTATTTATAGAAGAAGGAGAGAGAAGAAGGCAAAAAGGAGCCAACCACTTATTTACAAAGATATTTACAAAATATCTAAAAGTCATGTTGACTTTTGACAACTTGATGGATGACATCATCCCATGATGCAACATGGATGATGTCATCATTTGTGTCAACATACTCCAGATATTCCCAAAAAGAAAGTCGAAGAAGAGAGAGAGAGAGAAGAAGAAGAAGGAGGAGAAGCTACTCGTCGTCGTCATCCTGCGGCCGAAAGGGAGTGGACTACTTTTGCTTTGTTGCTCAGGTGACGAGATATGGAATTGGGAGCGGTATTCCATAAACTTGTTGATCATGGGCCCTAGTTGATCCTGGGAAGGATCCTTGTGCCGCTCACTGATCACCTCACAAGTCTCCCGCTCATCTATGAGTTTCTCGGGGAGTTTGGAATAGTCTTTTTCCACTTGAATGAGTAACCCAATGAAGTCCCGACAGGCCAGAGTTGTTGATAGACTCTGCGTCAAAAGTGACCTCTGGCCCCATCCTTGAGAAACAATCTCCTTGAAGATCTGGATGGTTTCATCGGCTTTTCTTAAAGTGAAGTAAGGAGTAAGCAACCCTGGCGACATATTGAGAACGATCCATTCCATTTGGTGCATCGCGTCTGAGCTTCTTCCTTCACCTTGTCGATCTTTTCTAGGACAAATTCCAGCTGATCCACCCGGTAATCCAGAGTGGACATGATTTTGTTGAGGGCCCTGGGATGGCCGAAGATGCCGAACTTGACCAGATCTTCGACTGAACAGTCGAACATTTGTTGAAAGGTCTCGTGCTGTAGTCTAGCATGTTCTAGCTCTTCCAATATGGGTCCCGCTAACGCTTGGAGCTCTTTATTCACCTTGTTGATGTTCAAATACAAATCAGAGAGCTTGGCGATTACTTTTTTGTCTTTGAGGATCTAGCTCCTCCAAGTAAAACGGCCATACCGCTTTCGCCGATCTTTGCATATTCATTAATTTTCTCCTGGCTCAGAAGCTCAGAAGTCTCGGCGGCAGTTGTGGGAGGCGCACTGCCCATTTTCTGTAAGGCTTGGAGCAGATATTTATTTTGCTCTTTCAGTTGCCTTTTCTCCTCTTTTGTTTCCTGAAGCTTCTTGCAGAGGGCGTCAACTGCAGAAAGGGCCTCCCCCTAAAGACTTTCAGAAGACGTCCCCATTGTGACTTGGGTCACAGTATAATCTGTCGAAGAGCAGATCCTTTCTCCTTGAGAGGATTGGGGTACGCGATCTCCATTACCCTCTCTCCCGAAGCACTTTGAGAGAAGCGTGTGACGGGATTCTGCTTCTTTGCCCCCTTAGATGGGATTACAGAAAATTCCATCGGAGCGATGGGAACTTTCCTTTTTGCTGACTTAACTGCTGGGAGATCCAGGCTAGACTTATGGGAGAAGGGCCGGAAACAGAGAAGGGGGCAGCTGCAGTAGAAGAAGGGAAAAACGTGGAGACACGTGGCGGCGGCATGGAGAGAAAAGCCGAAGAAGTGCCCACGGGAGGAAGGGATACTGCAGCTGAGGAAGACATAGGAAGGGAAGGAGCTCGAGAGATGAGGGAAGAAATGGAGGGGAAAGATCCGCGAGGAAGAGAAGATGGACGAAGAAGTGGGAGGAATAGTAGAAGAAGGGGGAGAGGACACGACCAAAGGGATGGTCGCTTAAGTCACTCGAGGAGGGGAAGGAAGAGAAGAAGAAGGGATAGAAGGGACCTTGGTTGTTGTAGCAATGCCAACATCCTGAGTGGATGGGCCTATTGGAACATCCTCTTCTGCTTCTTTCTCTGGCGTAACTAGAGTTATGACCTGTTCGGGTGCCGCGGAAAGAGGACTCTCAGGAGCTTCTTCTTGAGTGGTGTTGGATTCACCCTCTATGCCTTTGCCCTTGCCTTTAGGAGTACATTGTTGAGATCGAGGAGGTGCATTACCCAATGGGGAGGTTGTGAAATCAACCCCGAGGTAGATTAATCCGTTCATCCGGCACCAATGCTCTTCTGCGTAGAGTCTCCTTGACCCTCTCCTCAATTGTCTGAGGTGCCTTAGTCCTATCAATGGCAGCAAAAGGCCAATTGTCCCCATCTGTGTTATGATATACTTGATCTACTTCATCCTCAGTAGTTTGGAAGCCTTTGGGGACAATTGCTACCCCGTATTGGATGATTTCTGCCAAGGCCAAACGAGAATGGTCCTTTCTCCTGAGCTCAACCTCATGAATGACGTCGATGTAGATGTCCTCGATCTGAGGGATGTGGATTGGATCTAGCTTAGCCCTTGGCAAGATAACTTCTTGGGTCAAAGGTAGGCCTGGCCGAGAAATCATGTTTCAAATTAAGCAGTTCCAGCTCTGCGAACATGTCTTTTGCCTTGTGATGGGTAAGACACGTATATCTACCCACTGTGAGGGGGAAAGGAGTTCCACCCTTCTTTCTTTTGAGGCACTTCTCATGATAGGTGATCAGTTGCATTGTGACTCTAGCGAGAATCGGCTTGGTCCAAAGATACCTCGGCAGTCTAGTTGGCTCTCCCAAGAAGTTGGCTGCCCTCAGATAGGTGAACGTGGGAAATTGGGTGAACAGGGCCCCCCATTTCTCAGTGGCTGCCACTATGCTCTTGGTCATGTGACCGTAAGTCATATTTGGCCTCAACAGGCAGATGATGTGGTAGAAAAACACATCGTTGATCTTTGTGAATTGAGGGATGCTATTTTCCAGCCTCAACTCTAGGTAGTATTCATATATTTTGACCTGAGGCCAAACCCCACTCCGTATCAGGCGTGGGTAGTCTCTTTCTGATGCTGCAGCATAAACAACATAGGAATTCATGTAGAATCTCCCTGTTGTATTAAATTGTTGAAGCTGCTCGGAGATTGTGTTGCTTATTATCTCTCCCCAACAAAAGCGCTGATCGGGCACATTCTTGTTCATCGTCTCTAAGTACCACAGCATCCATTTATGGAAAAAGTGGGCGTCAGGAAGCCCAAAGAATGATGCAGGAGCATCCTTACCAGTTAAAATAGATGAATAAATAAACTATGTTTTATTTTTGGTTTTGATCAATTTGTCTTGTAAGGGGATGAAAAACAGCTCCATGAGCTAAATAAGGCCAATTTGTTTTTTTTGGCTAAATTAGAGATTTCATTGGGATAGAGGGAATAAAATAGGAGGGTGTGTTCCTCTCCTTGTTTCAGGGATTTTTCTAAGTTTAGAGGATCAAGCCTAGGTGGGAAAAAGGGAGAAAATCAGGGAAGTGGGGATAGCAGTCTAAAAAAAGATGAAAATTTGTTTTTTTTTTATGGTTGGAGATGTGATTCGGATGGAAGAGAGACAAAAAGAGGGATGTAATAAAAGGACAAATTCAGATGAAAATAAAGACAGTCATTTTCGTGCATTCTTTAATTGTTATGTTTTTTTGTTTTACGAACATTTTTTTTTTTTTGGTGAATCCCGTCCCCAACCGTGAGGAGGAGAATTGCCAGTCAAAGTTCCTTGACCAATAAGCCTTCTATAAAGTATGGAATGTGTGTAATCGACTCTCCGAACATGAGGAAATTTATTCCAGTGTCGTGAGCTAGTCGATTAAATGTTTTATGGTCGATTTCCCATGCTCGGCGTATCTAGGAGCACGGCGGATCTCCCATGTTCCACGGCCGAATATCTAAATTCTTTGAAAATCTCGGTACTTACCGAGTCACCTCGCATTTCCAAAAAGGCGGGCGTAGATTCGAGCGGAGATAACGTTTCCACCGAACCTGTCAATCCAATTAGCGACTACTAGGGATAGTTTCACATTCACGTTTTGTGAACGATTTTTTTATGCTTGTCACGATCAAATTTGCTTAAGAATATGTTGTGCATGAACAATTTTATCTTCTCTAAGCTGAATCTTTCATGATTCGAAGCAAGGGCAGCCTCTATCATCTTGGAATGACCTTTGAAGGTCATTAAGGTATCGATGCATCAGATTCTTGAATTTTCCATTCCATTAGCTTTTATATGGTAGTCATTGAATCAGTCCTAAAGTGATATAGAACAGTGAAGAGCAGTGGGATGATATACAAAGAGGCAAACTCCGGATCCCCATCTACATTTTGTAAGTCAAAAAAAATGGATTCCTGGATTGATGTTTGGAATTACCTGATTTGTAACAAGGAGGAGTTTGACCTTGTCACTGAAATAGGACAAGACTACAAGGTCTTGGCTATGCAAAGGAGTGGTATTGGGCCTTATGGCCAATCTTGGGTGCTCTGAAGTCCTGATTTCCTCTAGTATAGGTATAGTGTGATGTGTGCTAGATAAGTAAGAGTGAATGTTATATTACATGTACCAGTATTTGTATTTTCGAGGAAGAGGAGCGTGATGTGTAGGACATTAATGAAATGATTGATGTAATTTTCTTATATCGAGAAGGTTAATGAACCTTGAGATACATTGAGGAGAGCAAGAAATATCGAGGACGTCAATGTGTTAGTGAAAGTTGAAGATTTATACACCATTTGTGGTATCGGGCGCAATATAAAGATCCAGAGTAAAAAGGAAAGAATAAGAAGTGACAGAACAAGATGCCACCAAGGAGAGCAATTCAAGTGGCCCAAGCAGCCCAATTAGCATTGGCTGAAGACATCAGGAACCTGACAGCTAGGTTGAGGGACCTAGAAGAGGCACAAAGAAGAGGAACAGAGATGGCAGAAGTCAGTGACGGTGAGCAAGAGCCACCAGAGGAGGAGCTGACTGCAGAGGTGGAGGAAGAGACACCTGAAGAGAGATTGATTAGAGCCATCATGAAGGTGAACACAAAACCAAAGATGGAGGTTCCCATGTATGAAGGTAACTTGAATGTGGAAGAATTGATTGATTGGATCAAAGCACTGGACAAGTACTTTGATTTTGAAGGTATAGTGGAGGATGACGAAAAGTGAAATTTGCCATGACCAGATTGCAGAAGCATGCAGCCTGTGGTGGGATGGAGTGCGAAGAGAGGAAAAAGAAAAGGCAAAGAAAAATTAAGAGCTGGGACAGAATGGTAGCCAAGATGAAGGGAAAATTCATTCCCAGAGATTATGAGGTAAACCTATTTAAGAAATTGCAAAATTTGAGGCAAAAGGAGTTGTCTGTGAAAGAATATACTGAAGAATTCTACAGGCTAACAATCAGATCAGGTCACATAGAAGAAGATTTGGAAAAGGTAGCTAGATACATCAATGGACTGAGATTCAACATCCAGGATGAGATCAGCCTTCTCACTCCCAAGACCATTGAGGAGGCCTACCAGGTTGCTCTAAAAGCAGAAGAGAAAATAGCCAGGAGACAAAACACTGTCTCAAGAGGAAGGGGCAGGTCATTCAGAGGAAGAGGTGCTCCTAGTGATAGAAGACAGCTGCAGACAAGTCTTTGAAGAAGGGAGCAGCTCATAGCATACAGAACACAAGAGGCGGTTCACCATTCAGAGGAAGGAGACCCTATCAAGGTTATCAAAGAGGTAGAGGCAGATTTTTGGGTAAGTGTTTCCGGTGCAACAAGTATGCTGGTCATAGATCCTATGAGTGTCCAGAGAACCCTCAAAACAGCCATGGGAAGAATATGTATATTGCTTCAAATGAAGAGCAAGGTGGAGAGCTAGATGTAGCTCCTAAACTAGAGAATATCCCGGAAGATGGCGAGTCTCTTCTCATGAAGAGAGTGCTGCTGAAACCCAACAAGGAGGCAATGGAACCCCCTCAGAGGAAGAATTTGTTTAGGACCAGGTGCAAGAGCAAAGGGAAGTGCTGCAAGGTGGTGATTGATAGTGGGAGTACAGACAACCTTGTGTCTGTTGAGATGGTAGAAAAGCTAGGCTTGAAAAGAGAGCCACACCCCACTCCATACAAAGTGTCTTGGCTGCAAAAAGGACATCAGCTGTTGGTAAATGAACAATGTAAGGTAGAATTTCAGATTGGAGCTTATAAAGATCAGGTCATGTGTGACATCATGCCCATGGATGTTTGCCATATCCTTCTAGGAAGACCTTGGCAGTTTGACAACAAAGCCATTCATGATGGGAGGAAGAATACTTACACCTTCAAGAAGGATGGAGTAGAGCATACACTCATACCTCTGAAGGAAGAGAATGATACAGCTGAATCCAGTTCAAAAGTAATGATGGTAAGTGGCAAAGAATTTTTACAAAGCATGAAGAAGGAAGAGGTAAGTTTTGCAGTTATTGGTAAATTGAAAAGTGTAGTGACTAACACTCAGTTGAGTGATTTACCTCTTGAAGTCAGGAGATCTTTGAATGAATATGTAGACATTGTGGTGGATGAGCTACCAAATGAGCTGCCACACTGTGAGAAGTATCACCATCACATAGATCTGATCCCGTGCAAGTTTGCCAAACAAGGCAGCCTATCGGATGACACCAAGGGAGAATGAAGAGATCAAGCAACAAGTTCAAGAGTTTTGGACAAAGGATTGATCGGGGAGAGTTTGAGTCCATGTGCTTTGTACCTACGGTGCTCGATCCTAAGAAAGATGGAACATGGAGAATGTGTACGGACTCAGACCATCAACAAGATCACCATAAGGTATAGGTTTCCTTTGCCCCGGACGAGATGATTTACTTGATTGTTTGAGTGGATCAGTTTACTTCTCTAAGATAGATTTGAAGAGTGGATACCATCGGATAAGAATCGAGAGAGGAGATGAATGTAAGACAACATTCAAGACAAATGATGGTATGCAGTATGAGTGGATGGTTATGCCCTTTGGGTTGACCAATGCTCTAGTACCTTCATGAGAGGCCCGATGAATGAGGTGCTTAAAAGTTTCACGGGTAAGTTTGTCATTGTGTATTTGGATGACATTTTGGTATTTAGTCAGAGTAGAGAAGAACATTTATTGCATTTGAGAATGGTACTAAATAAGTTACAAGAAGAGAAACTGTTGATCAATGTGAAAAAGTGCAGTTTTCTACAAACCGAGCTGGTGTATTTGGGGTTTGTCCTTTCAAAGGAAGGACTGAAAATGGATAAGGATAAGATCAAAGCCATCCTTGAGTGGCCAACACCCAGGAGTGTGTTTGAGGTAAGAAGTTTCCATGGGTTAGCTAGTTTTTATAGGAAATTTATCAGAAATTTCAGTGGTATTGTAGCTCCCATGATAGAGACTATAAAAGGTGATAAGAAACATTTTCAGTGGACTGAAGCAGCAGAGAGGGATTTCAATTGCTGAAAAAGAAGGTAACAGAAGAGCCCATTTTAGTTCTACCTGATTTTAACAAATTGTTCCAGGTAGAGTGTGATCTTTAGTGGCTTAGCAATTGGGGTAGTTTTGAGCCAAGAAGGCAAACCGATTGCTTTCTTCGATGAAAAACTTCGGTGAAGCAAAAAGGAAGTATTCATCCTATGATCAAGAATTCTATGCAATAGTTCAGGCACTAAAAAAATGGAGACACTACCTGTTGCCTAAAGAATTCGTGTTGTTTACTGATAATTATGCCTTGCAATTTATTAGTAATCAACCTAAATTGAATCAAAGACATGTCAAATGGGTAGAATACTTGCAAAATTATACTTTCAGCATTAAACACAAGAAAGGACAGTCCAACAAAGTGGCAGATGCTTTAAGCAGGAGGGTGCTGGTTGTACAAGAGATGCAGAGTGAGTGTGATGGGTTTTGAGAACTTAGGAGAGCAGTATGAGGAGGATGATGATTTCAGCGAGGCTTACAAGGCTTGTAAGCAACCCATAGTGATGGATAGGAGTCCATGGATGGACTACATGCTGCAAGAAGGATTGTTGTTCAAGGGAAGCCAGTTATGCATTCCAAAGGTTCAATGAGGAGAACTGATTCGAGAAAAACACGGTGGAAGTTTATCGGGACATTTTGGTCAAAACAAGACATTAGCCCAACTAAGTACACACTATTTTTGGCCAAGAATGAGTCAGGATGTGAAGAAATTTGTAGAAAGATGCAGGATATGCCAATACAGTAAAGGGACTAGCCAAAATGCTGGTTTGTATCAACCACTTCCTATTCCCAGCAAACCATGGGATTGTTTGAGCATGGACTTTATACTGGGATTGCCCAAGACTCAGAAGGGACATAACTCCATCTTTGTAGTTGTTGACAGTTTAATAAGATGGCACACTTCATTCCATGCAAAAAACTAGTGATGCTACCCATATAGCTAACTTATTCTTTCGGGAGATAATAAGGCCGCATGGATTGCCAAGGAGTATTGTATCGAGACAGGGATACAAATTTTGTTGGGCATTTTGGAGAACGCTTTGGAAGAAGTTGGGAACCCACGAGTTTTAGTTCAGCCTACCATCCACAAACAGATGGATAGACCAAGTAGTCAATAGGAGCCTTGAAACATCCCGAGGAGCTTGGTGAGCATGCATCCAAAACAATGGGATCTGGCACTTGCACAAGCTGAATTTGCTTACAATGATTCACCCAACGGGAGTACGAGGCATGAGTCCTTTCCAAATCATGTATGGGCAGCATCCAGGGGTGTATATGAGCCGAGAAACTTGGGGAAAATGGAAGGTAGGAGTGCGATGCGTAAGAATTTGCTAAGGCAATGCAAGACATCCATGAGCAGGTGAAGAAGAAACTTGAAGAAAATACCAACAAGTACAAGCGAGAGCTAATCGGAGGAGGAAGGAAGTCATTTTGAAGTTGATGATGAAGTACTTGCACACTTGAGGAAAGAGAGATTTCCCAGGAAAGAGTATAACAAGCTGAAAGTCAAAAAGATTGGTCCCTGTAAAATACTCAGGAAATTTTCCAACAATGCTTACGAATTGAAACTCCCTGAAGGCATTGGGATTTCTCCAATCTTCAATGTTGCAGACCTGTATGAGTACAGAGGAGAAGAAGGAGTGGAAGAGGAGTCTGAAATAGGACAACAGAACACAGATTGGCAGGCACAAATGCCTAAAACCAAACCCAAGGAGATAGAGCAAGCTGTTGGACAAAAAGGTTATCAAGAAGACCAGGGACAAAGAATACTACCGATCTGGTCAAGTGGAGAGGTTTTCCAGCTGAGGATGCAACGTGGATGACGGAAGGGGACCTGATCAAGCTGGGAGTCAAGATTGAAGACCTGCAAAAGAAAAACCAGCCATGAAGAAGATCTTTCCTCTCCAGGGTAGAATGATGCAGGAGCATCCTTACCAGTTAAAATAGATGAATAATAAACTATGTTTTATTTTTGGTTTTGGTCAATTTGTCTTGTAAGGGGATGAAAAACAGCTCCATGAGCTAAATAAGGCCAATTTGTTTTTTTGGCTAAATTAGAGATTTCATTGGGATAGAGGGGAATAAAATAGGAGGGTGTGTTCCTCTCCTTGTTTCAGGGATTTTTCTAAGTTTAGAGGATCAAGCCTAGGTGGGAAAAAGGGAGAAAATCAGGGAAGTGGAGATGTGCGATCTAAAAAAAAGATGAAAGTTTGTTTTTTTTTTGTTTTTTGGGATGGCTGGAGATGTTGTTCGGATGGAAGAGAGGAAAAAAAATTGGGATGTAATAAAAGGACAAATTCAGATGAAAATAAAAGCAGTCATTTTCGTGCATGCTTTAACTGTTATGTTTTTTTGTTTTCTGAACATTTTTTTTTTGTGAATCCCGTCCCGAACCGTGAGGAGGAGAATTGCCAGTCAAAGTTCCTTGACCGATAAACCTTCTGTAAAGTATGGAATGTGTGTAATCGACTCTCCTGAACACGAGGAAATTTATTTCAGGTCGTGAGCTAGTCGATTAAATGTTTTATGGTCGGATTTCCCATGCTCTGGCCGTATCTAGGGCACGGCGGATCTCCCATGTTCCACGGCCGAATATCTAAATTCTTTGAAAATCTCGGTACTTACCAGGTCACCTCGCATTTCCAAAAAGGGCGGTCATGTAATTGAGCGGGAGATAACGTTTCCACCGAACCTGTCAATCGATTCGCGACTACTAGGGACAGTTTCACATTCACGTTTTGGGAACAATTTTTTTATGCTTGTCACGATCAAATTTGCTTAAGAATATGTTGTGCATGAACAATTTTATCTTCTCTAAGCTGAATCCTTCATGATTCGAAGCAAGGGCAGCCTCTGTCATCTTGGGACTGACCTTTGAAGGTCATTAAGGTATTGATGCATCAGATTCTTGAATTTCCATTCCATTAGTTGTATATTGTAGTCATTGAATCAGTCCTAAGTTGATATAGGACAGTGAAGGGCAGTGGGATGATATACAAAGAGACAAACTCCGGATCCCTACCTACACTTTGTAACTCCAATAAAAAAATGGATTCCTGGATTGATGTTTGGGATTACCTTATTTGTAACAAGAAAGAGTTTGACCTTGTCACTGAAATAGGACAGGACTACAAGGCCTTGGCTATGCAAAGAAGTGGTATTGGGCCTTATGGCCAATCTCGGTTGCTCTGAGTCCTGATTTCCTCTAGTATAGGTATAGTGTGATGTGTGCTAGATAAGTAAGAGTGAATATTATACTACATGTACCAGTATTTGTATTTTCAAGTAAGAGGAGTGTGATGTGTAGGACATTGATGAAATGATTGATGTAATTTTCTTATATCAAGAAGGTTGATCAACCTTGAGACATATCAAGGAGAGCCAAGAAATATCGAGGACATCAGTGTGTTAGTGAAAGTTGAAGATTGATACACCAAAGACCTGCTCGGGAATGTGATGGTGTCATTTGAGCTCCTCCAAAATCAACTGCGGTGAATGATTTTTGGCCATCGAGTCACTACCTTTTTGTTTTCAAATATACCTCGTTCATCATCTGCATGCACCGATCTTCGTTGTCGCCCCGAGCCTTAATGCAATCCTCTCGGTGATAGCCACAAAGTACCGATGATGAGGAATGCCGAGTATTATCTCAAAGTGGCGGGCGGTGAGGTTAATGACGACCTCTCCTTGTCATTTACGACACACACCTTGTGTCCTTGTTGTAGCACCGCAACCACCATCATGAATTCATTGTTGACGCGCCGACCGGATTCCTCCAGTAAGTATAGGCACTTTGCCCATTAGTTTTTCCATCCATGGACTTCTTGTTACCTTCTGAGTTCTGACCCAGAATTCCTCCATATCAATGTGACCCAACTCTGAGTCTCTGATGTCCAGGTCGCATTTGGCCTGGGAGTCAGGCATTCTGACCCTTTGATATTTATATTTCATCTCTTCTTCTGTAAGTTTGGCCTTGCCTTTGGATTTGGTAGGTCTCTTGCTTGATGTAGACATATGTTCTTCTGAGCTTAATTGCTGATCTGCACGAAGAAGAAGCGAGACCCAACGCAAAAAGGTTGTATTAGTCATTTGATCTTCCATTGAAGTGTTAACAGAAGAAAGAGTTAGCGATTTTGAGGCTCAGGGCGCAGGGCGCATGAAAGCTGCAGCTTACAGGGCTAAATAGGTAAGGCGCACAGAAAAAGGTGTTGCAGGGGTTAAATCAGTGCCAAAGGCGCATGGCGCATAGATACTGCAGGGTACATTTTGCAAAGGGCGCATGGAGATTTGGTGTTACATAGGGACAGGATGCGCCAAAGGTGCATGTATTTTTCATGTTGCGTGGAAAATTGGTGTGCCAAAGGCGCATGTATTGTTTGTGTAACATGAACTTTTCGTGTGCCAAAGGTAACTTGGCACGGCACACAGAGGGTCTACACAACATGATGTTGTTGTAATGAGGAATGCGCCCACGCTTTTGATAGTTTTACACTTGGTGCAGACTTAAACTAATGTTGCACAGGTGCAGGGTGCGCCCAAGAGGCGCATGTTTAAGTAATGCAACAAATAAGGTTGGTGCGCCAAAGAGGCGCAAGGCTAGCGCTTGCAGCATGCGAAGGAGGCGCGCCTTGAGGGCACAAATGTTCTTGATGTAACAGGCATAATGGGTGCGCCATTGGCGTAGGTTTTGATCATGTTGCAGGGGTGACAGATGCGCCAAGGGGAAAAGGAAACATACAGTCTCTCTTAGAGCTTTAATTATTCTCAGAGGGGTTTTTCATATGGTTTAGCTTCTCTTTTCTTTTTGCAGGGTCATTTTTGTAATGAAACGGCTTAAACAAAAGCGGTTCAAACCATGAATTCAGAACAGCTTCCTCTACCAGCAGATCTGGAAAGAGGGGGAGGAATATGTGGAAAGACAACGAGGGGGAGCTAGTTCAATATTTCATTCTTTCCTTTCCAATCCAAAACCAGACCAACAAGCAAACAAAGAACCAAAAATGAAAAAACACACGAAAGAGATAAGAACCTCTTACCCGGATAAATAGCGAAGAACGTGCAAACGGGTCCACTACGTGTTTGAAAATGACAGGCGGAGTGCGCTGACAGGCTCAGAGAATATAATAAGAAAAACGTGATTGCTCTGGTGATAATGACATTGCAGGCGCGCCCATATATATATAGGTGAGTCAGTAATAAATGCGCCACCAACTTTTTCAAGTGGCGCATGGAAATCATTGTCGACATAGGAAAGCATGCGCCCTTTGGCGCACCAAAGCACCTAACAATACGAAGTTATGTGCGCTTTTGCACCCTGAAAGTGATGTCGACACAAGAATATGTGCGCCCTTGGCACAATAAAGGGTTGCTAACACGAAGGCGCATGCGCCACGGCACACGCAGGAAAGACTCAACATATCAAGGCGCACCAAAAGGTCTGTTGACATGAAGAACCATGCGCCAAAGGATTTAAAGGGGGCGCACCAAAAGTTGATGTTACATAGTAATTCCATGCGCCCAGCCAAAAAGACCAAAAATGACTAAGTTTGGAAAACCAGATTTCCCGAAAAGGGATTTTGCAACGTTCCGAATGCAAGGGATCCCTGACGAGGATCGGAACAAAATTTTTGGTATGGTTATCGGTAAAATTTCCCTTGTCAATTTTACGGGATAACAGCTGGCTCTTTCTGGGGACTATCCCTGAGCAAACTTGGGGGTAGAGAATCCCAGATCTCATGTGCCTATCCATTGGGTAACAGAGTCAAAAATAAGGGTGACCGGAGGGAGAACAAAGGAGACACACAACAAACCGAAAGCAAACACACGACAAAAATAAACACACAACTAAAGCAAACTGTACAAAGAAGAGAGCAAGCTCTACTTCTTGAAAATTTTCAGATGTTGCCCGCTATAAGGAAGCGGGAGCTTGGTTCCATCTAGATATGAGAGATAGAAACTATTCTCTCCGTTGAGCTGCTTGATCTTGAAGGGCCCTCTCCACAGGGAATCAAAATTTCCATGCATGCCCTTTGGCTCTCTTCGCTTGTCCCACAGAAGGATGAGGTCTCCCACTTGGAAATCCCTTTGCTTAGCTTTTTTATCGAATAATCTCTTGACTTGATTCTGATGTTCGGTGATCCTGTCGACCACTCTTACTCTCTTTTCTTCGAGCTCTGTCAGATACATGATTCTCTTTTCAAGAGAATTTTGGAAAGTTTCATCTTCGATAGCTCGTGCCAAGCGCAGAGCGGAAGTTCAGCAGAAATGGGAAGCTCAACATCAATGCCATATAACACTTGGAAAGGTGACATATCGAGAGACCTCTTGGGAGTAATGCGGTCAGCCCACAAAGCGTCGTATAAGGACTTGTGCCACATTCGTTGATTCTCATCCACTAACTTTCATATGATGGTCACCAAGTTCTTGTTACTGGATTCCGCCTGACCATTTCCCTGAGGGTAATAATCTGAGGCGTGAGCCAAAGTTATCCCATATTCATAGCAAAAACTAATAACTTCCCATGAGGAGAAGTTAGAAGCATTATCAGCAACAATTTTGTTTGGAACGCCAAACCTGACAATGATATTTTCTTTAATGAAATTACAAACAACCTCAGAAGTGGCATGCTTGACAGGTATGGCTTCCACCCACTTGGTGAAGTAATCCGTTGCTGTAAGGACATAACTATGTCCGGCACTTGATTGGGATTGAGTGCACCAATAAAATCAATTCCCCATTGCCTAAATGGTTCGTTGACAATGACAGGCCTAAGGGGAAAAGCAACCAACTTGGGCTTGCCGACAAACTACTGGCAAGGTTCACACTTTGCCACCTAGGTGGCTGTATCTTGGAAGAGCGTCGGCCAATAGTACCTGGCTCGGATGATCTTATGTGCTGTCACGGAGGAAGAGAAATGACCTCCACAGGCTGAATTATGAAAACTTTCGAGTAACTTTACCTGTTGTGGTTTGTCAACACATCGCAAAAAGACGCCATCTATCCCACGTTTATATAAACCGTCATCCCAGATGACATATTTAGCTGCTCTGAGCTTTATAGTGTGCTTCTCCTTTGCAGTTAGGTGCGCTAGGCATTCACCGTAGGTGAGGAAGAAAGCAATATCGGAATACCATTCATCACTAGTTGCAACAAATAGGACCAGAGGCAGTGAATCGGGTTTTTCCAGCCGGTCCTGTGCTTCATCGGTGTAGTCACCCCTTTCATCAGGGTTTTCTGAATCTTTGTTTTCAGCCATAAGCTGACATAGGCCCTTGCCTCTTACCAATTTAGTTGGTTTAATATCCAGGTCATACTCCTGGACCTTTGCGATCCAATTTCCTCGCAAGCTTCCTAACTCCTGTTGAGTTAGAATTGATTTGACCGCCGTGTCAGGGACCAGCACCACCGTATGAGAGTTTAGAATGTAATACCTGAAATTTTTTACTGCTTTGACAACGGCGAAGGCATGCTTTTCCAGTTGAGACATTTTTAGTTTGTGAGGCTTGAGGGGAGAGCTCATGAACACAATCGGAGATTCAACATCCTCTGAATTCTTTTGCATCAAGATTGCGGACACAGTATGCTCAGATGCGTAACTATACATGATGAAGTCCTTGGAGAAATCGGGACATACCGGAGGCAGTGCGTGAGCAACGGAAGATTTTTTTCTTTAAACGACCTTTTCCTTCCTCGCTCCATCCGAAAGTTGGTGACCCCTTCATCATGTTCAATATGTGACGAGTCTTCTCAACAAAGTCGGAACAAAACGCTGAGAAATTTTACCTTTCAAGAAAGAATGAACACCAGTCTTGCTTGTAGGCAGAGTAAGGCTTTGAATAGCCTTAACTCTTTCGGTATCTATCTTTGTTCCTTCTTTGCTAACCACATGCCCTAGCAACTTTCCTTCCGTGACTCCAAAAACAGACTTTTTTGGGTTTAGGGAGATCCCATGTTCTCGGCACCTGGCCAATACTTGCTCCAAATGATCACAATGATCATTTCGTCGTTTAGAGAACACAGTTAAGTCATCTAGATAAACCATAATGACCTTCCCCATCATACCTTTGAATGCAAAGTCCATGGCCCACTGAAAAGTGGCGCCAGCATTAGTTAGGCCAAAAGGCATCCTGCTGTAGGCAAATGTACCCCAGGGAGTAGTGAATGCTGTTTTAAATTGATCTTCAGGTGAAACTTCAATCTGATTGTAGCCTGAAAAACCATCAAGCATGGATAGCATCTCTGATCCAGTTACTGCTTGTAGAACTTGATCCATTATAGGAAGTGGGTAGTTGTCTTTCAAGGAAGCCTGATTCAAATTGCGAAAGTCTACGCATATGCGTATCTCGCCATTTTTCTTGCGCACTGGCACAATATTTGCTACCCAAGTACTGTGATGGATAGGAAAGATGATTCTTGCATCCAACATTTTCTGAATTTCGGCCTAGATGGTGCCTGAAATCTTAGGATTATAATTCCTCTGCTTCTGGTGAAAGGCTTTGACATCTTCTTTCAACGGGATGTCATGCTGGACGTCCTTTGGCTTAAAAGACTTTAGATCGGCATAGGACCATGCCAATACATCCATGTATTTCTTCAGCAATTTGACAAATTTCCGCTTCTCCTCAGGCATGCAACATTTTCCAATGTTCACAAACTACGGGTGCTCTACCGAACCTATATTGACCGGTTCGGTTTCTGGGGATGAGTCAGGATCATCTCGCCTCTTCTTTTTCACAAAACGATCATGCCTGTCGAACAGCCGCTCCAGAGAAACCAAGCCCTTCGAATTTTATTTCCTTTGAGCTGACATATGCCGTCATTCCCTTGATTCATCGTCTTGATCGGTGACTGATTCACGGCAAGTGGAAGTAGATCCTTCAAAGTGCAATTCTTTAAAATTTTCCGCCTTCTCTAGAAAGGCAATGAGTTGATTATCATCGTTGAACACTTGCCAATGCTGAGAATTGTCTGGCATGCTCGGGCGGAAAACCACCTCAATGGTGTATTTGTTTGTTTTCAAACCTGGGTGAGGGATCATGAGGATCTTTGAAAATGACCCAATGAATCGGCCATGTCATTTTGGGCTCTTGGAATGGATTCAATTGAAAAAGCATCAAACTCTTCAATGTTGTCCCACACCGCATTACGGTAATGCCTGAGCCTTTCATTCTTCACTTGGTAAATCCTTTTAACTTGATTCACAACTAGCTCTGCATCACCTTGCACTTTCAGATTCTTAATCCCTCTTTCTTTTGCGGCTTGCATGCCAAGTAGCAAAGATTCATACTCAGCAGTATTATTTGTGTTAAAAAATTGCAACTTGAAAGAGAGAGGAATGACTTCTTCCTCGGGAGATATTAGCATGGCTCCGGTGCCACATCCACTATTTGCACTGCAGTGTATTGCCGAATCTGCAAGGTCCAGATCTTATTAAGATCTCCTTCTTGAACGAGAACAACCATTTTGTCAGACTCGGTAGACAAGAAATAGTTCCCCATCCCTGATAATTCAAAAATGATTTGGGCTTTGGGGTCCTCAGAGCTAGTAACTAAGTACTTCTTTTGTGATTCTGGCTCCAAAGTCTACATTACACCTTTGACGGGGATTCTAGCCTTAGACCAATCCATATGAATCTCCCCACCAACTTCGCTGCAAAAACTTCTTCCCGAAAAATTCCGTAAGCTACCAGAATGTCGGCAATGAGAACGATCATCTTTACTCTTTTATCTGGGAACGCCACAAATGCAAATTGTGCATCTTTGATTTGACCAATTAACGGAACCTGCTTGGTTTCCAAGGAATAACATCTGCCAAAGGCTTGGTAAGGGTGAGGCCCAAAGCATGGGCGACTTTTGCCAGCATGACATTATCAGAAGCTCCAAATCAATTATGCGATTTACTCAACTTGTGACCATTGATTAGGAGGGAGAGATAGAAAGGCTCTATCTTGCTCGATGCGAGATGTTGAAGCAACATTTATGTGGGATTCGAAGTGGAAAGGATTCCTTTTGGGAAACTCGATTAGATACAACGACTTGAATTTGAATATACTTGGTCAATCTTACAAGTTGTTCGGGATTTGACTGAAGGTACTCAGCTTCAGACATTTGGATCTTGGTCTTTTTTGCATGATCTATGATATCAAATGCGGCCAAGGGTTGCGTTGGTGAAGGAATGAGTCCCTCACTTCGCGATGGTGGAATAGGATTACTAGTCTTGGTAGGAACATGAGAGGACTGATTTGGAGGAGAGATGGGGGGAAAAGATTTCCTTGTAAAAGACTTGCCAGGGAGTTGAGTAGGAAGAGGATTACCTCTTTTAGCAATGATTGGAGGCGCGTTTGACACAGCCTTCTCCTGCTGTACATGGGCAGCAACTTCCGCTTCTTTTCCTTGCGAGCGGGTAAAAACAACGTATGACTGTCCTGCTTGCATATCCCTGGGTACCCTCTTCTTCATCAGATTCTTCCTCATCAAATTCCATATACTCGATAGTAGAGTTTCCAGGTCGGCTCACCGACGTCTTGATCATCTTCGCCCGAGACGTAGGTTCTTCATATCTCGTTTCTTCTTCTTCAATTTCGGCCATAGCGTTGACCGAGAGGAGCCTCAGCGCCCGGCCATGCGGCAAGCGATTGCGGGTAAGCGGCCTTTGTGAAACATTGTTAGGAACGAAACTCCTCCGTGGAATATCCCGGTATGAGGAACTAGAAGCTTGGGCCAACTGCTTCTTCAATGCAAGCAAGTCGTTCGCCATCTTTTGGAAGGCCGGATCAGACGAAGTAGTGGGTGAAGGGCCCGAAGATTTAGGCTTGGATGATTCCTTTTTCAATTCGCCAGATATTATCAAATTATCTTCTATTCGAATGGCAGCGGCCTGGGCGAGAATCAAGGTAGCCACTCGCTCTTGAAGGAGTAAGAAACTAACTTTTGAGCTCATAGCGTTTACGAAGAAACACTTTTGATTTTCCGGTGTTGGAAGCATGGCAACAGGGACACGATTGATTAATGCATTGAACCTGGCGATAAAATCACGCATGGTCTCATTTGCCTCCTTCTTTAGGTGAGTGATCCGTGATAATAATGCAAATGCATCTTCTGAAGGTTTGTACCTGTCTTCAAAAGCATCCCGCAAGGTGGCCCAACTCGTAATAGATCCGGCCGGCAAATGCTGAAACCATTCAGCTGCGGGCCCTTGTAGAGTTTCCAGAAAAAGGTGAACCGACACGTCCTCGTGAGTTACATCCAGGATACTGCATGACATAATGAATGCAGATATGTGGGAATCCGTGCTTTGATTTCCACTCCCATCGAATTTGGGAAAATTCTTTCGGTTTCCGTGAGGGAGCGCGTGAACTGGATGTGGTAAAGCCAAGGGACCCATAGCATTTCCCCATGGTACCGCCATTTGAAAAGCCGGAAAAAGAACACGAGCTGGAAGTGTGGTTCTGCTGAGTAGCAAGGCACTACAAAGGGATGTGGATGCCCCTTGCGAAAGATTCTTCCTTCGTGGAGGTGAGACACTCCTGGATGACCGTCAGTTGGCCGAGCTTAGCGTTGAAAAATGTGCTGGTGTTACGCTGAAATTGTGCCTTTGAAGAAAATCGAAAGTAGGATCAGTTTCTCCACGAGCTCTCCTGCTACGCGTAAAGGGTTCACCTGCCAGCGTGTCTTTCCGATCTGCGGTTTTGTAGCGCTGATTCAAACTTTCTTTTTGGCTGTACTTGCTGATTTTCTGGCTTTTCTGGTAAAAACCAGCAGCATGTACTTTTCTAAATATTTAAAAACTATCCTCTTCAGAAAACCGATTGCGGTTAATGACAAATAACAATGAGGATAAAATGGCAGAGAAGATTAGCAAGCTGATTTTCAGATCTAATTTTGACTTTTTCAAAGGGTTTCAAACTTTTGGTAAACAGTCAAAAACTCAGATCTATGGCAAAATACTGATTTTTATAAAAACTCAGCGAACTAAAGACCTCCAACTAGGCCAGATCTATGGATCTCAGAAGAAATTTTTTGATTTGGATCACCTTTGCAAAATTTTGGATTTTTAACAAAAATTTCAAGTTTGCAAACAGGCGATGATTTTTCTGATTTTCTATCCTACCACCATCATAGATCTGATAGATCTATTTGATCCCCAGTAGAGTCGCCAAAAACTGTTGGTCCAAAAATCTGTCGCTAGGGCAGATCTATGGATAAACGAGCCAACAGTGTGCAGGGCATAGCCCCTCTTTGAGTCAGCAAAGTGAAATTGGTTTATTGCTATTCTACCAGCAGGAATCATGCAAGTCTCACAAATTCTGCCTTCGGGGTTTGGGATCTCATCCCAGTAGGGGTGTTTCCGACTGCGAAAAGAAAGGAAAGGAAGAGGGGATGAAGAAAGAGTAGGTCCGAAGGGAGAAAAGAAATGAATTCCAAAGCAGAAAGGTCAGAAGGTTTATGTTTTGGGATTGGTAGTAAACAGAGCCAAACCTACTTGCATAAACGAGCAAAGCAATACTGATGATGAATAAATGACAATAAAATAGAAGCAGATTTAACAGAATAAACACATAGATCAGACATAAGAAAGATCTGATGCAAATAACACACGTATTCAACACAAAGTCTAAATATTGTATTAATAATCCTTCAGTTACAAAAGCTCAAAGTCTTTTCTCCTTACTCTTATTTTTATCTGAAAGATATTCACCCATGCCCAATACAACAAGTATTGGGGTATTTATAGAAGAAGGAGAGAGAAGAAGGCAAAAAGGAGCCAACCACTTATTTACAAAGATATTTACAAAATATCTAAAAGTCATGTTGACTTTTGACAACTTGATGGATGACATCATCCCATGATGCAACATGGATGATGTCATCATTTGTGTCAACATACTCCAGATATTCCCAAAAAGAAAGTCGAAGAGAGAGAGAGAGAAGAAGAAGGAGGAGAAGCTACTCGTCGTCGTCATCCTACGGCCGAAAGGGAGTGGACTGCTTTTGTTGTTGCTCAGGTGACGAGATATGGAATTGGGAGCGGTATTCCATAAACTTGTTGATCATGGGCCCTAGTTGATCCTGGGAAGGATCCTTGTGCCGCTCACTGATCACCTCACAAGTCTCCCGCTCATCTATGAGTTTCTCGGGGAGTTTGGAATAGTCTTTTCCACTTCAATGAGTAACCCAATGAAGTCCCGACAGGCCAGCAGGTTGTTGATAGACTCTGCGTCAAAAGTGACCTCTGGCCCCATCCCTTGAGAAACGATCTCCTTGAAGATCTGGATGGTTTCATCAGCTTTTCTTAAAGTGAAGGAAGGAGTAAGCAACCCTGGCGACATGTTGAGAACGATCCATTCCATTTGGTGCATCGCGTCTAGGGCTTCTTCCTTCACCTTGTCGATCTTTTCTAGGACAAATTCCAGCTGATCCACCCGGTAATCCAGAGTGGACATGATTTTGTTGAGGGCCCTGGGATGGCCGAAGACGCCGAACTTGACCAGATCTTTGACTGAACAGTCGAACATTTGTTGAAAGGTCTCGTGCTGCAGTCTAGCATGTTCCAGCTCTTCCGATATGGGTCCCGCTAACGCTTGGAGCTCTTTATTCGCCTTGTTGATGTTCAAATACAAGTCAGAGAGCTTGGCGATTACTTTTTCACTGTCTTTGAGGATCTGGCTCCTCCAAGCGGAAACGGCCATACCCTGCTCACCGATCTTTGCATATTCATTAATTTTCTCCTGGCTCAGAAGCTCAGAAGTCTCGGTGGCAGTTGTGGGAGGCGCACTGCCCATTTTCTGTAAGGCTTGGAGCAGATATTTATTTTGCTCTTTCAGTTGCCTTTTCTCCTCTTTTGTTTCCTGAAGCTTCTTGCAGAGGGCGTCAACTGCAGAAAGGGCCTCCCCCTGAAGACTTTCAGAAGATGTCCCCATTGTGACTTGGGTCACAGTATAATCTGTCGGAGACAGATCCTTTTTCTCCTTGAGAGGATTGGGGTACGCGATCTCCATTACCCTCTCTCCCGAAGCACTTTGAGAGAAGCGTGTGACGGGCTTTTGCTTCTTTGCCCCCTTAGATGGGATTACAGAAAAGTCCATCGGAGCGATGGGAACTTTCCTTTTTGCTTGACTTAATTGCTAAGAGATCCAGGCTGGACTTATGGGAGAAGGGCCGGAAACAAAGAAGGGGGCAGCTGCAGTAGTAGAAGGGAAAAACGTGGAGACACGTGGTGGCGGCATGGAGAGAACAGCCGAAGAAGTGCCCACGGGAGGAAGGGATACTGCAGCTGAGGAAGACATAGGAAGGGAAGGGAGCTCAGAGATGAGGGAAGAAATGGAGGGGGAAAGATCCGCGAGGGAAGAGAAGATGGACGAAGAAGCGGGAGGAATAGTAGAAGAAGGGGGAGAGGACACGACCAAAGGGATGGTCGCTTAAGTCACTCGAGGAGGGGAAGGAAGAGAAGAAGAATGGACAGAAGGGACCTCGGTTGTTGTAGAAATGCCAACATCCTGAGTGGATGGGCCTATTGGAACATCCTCTTCTGCTTCTTTCTCTGGCGTAACTAGAGTTATCACTGTTCGGTGCCGCGAAGAGGACTCTCGGGAGCTTCTTCTTGAGTGGTGCTGGATTCACCCTCTATGCCTTTGCCCTTTCCTTTAGGCTGTTGTTTAGATCGAGGAGGTGCGTTACCCAATGGGGAGGTTGTGAAATCAACCCCGAGGTAGATTAATCTGTTCATCCGGCACCAATGCTGCATTACGCGTAGAGTCTCCTTGACCCTCTCCTCAATCGTCTGAGGTGCCTTAGTTCTATCAATGGCTGGAAAAGGCCAATTGTCCCCATCTGTGTTAGTATATACTTGGTCTACTTCATCCTCCGTAGTTTGGAAGCCTTTGGGGACAATTGCTACCCCGTATTGGATGATTTCTGCCAAGGCTAAGCGAGAATGGTCCTTTCTCCTGAGCTCAACCTCATGAATGACGTCGATGTAGATGTCTTCGATCTGAGGGATGTGGATTGGATCTAGCTTAGCCCTTGGCAGACAACTTCTTGGGTCGAAGGTAGGCCTGGCCGGGAAATCATGTTTCAAATTAAGCAGCTCCAGCTCTGCGAACATGTCCTTTGCCTTGTGATGGGTAAGGCATGTATATCTGCCCACTGTGAGGGGGAAAGGAGTTCCACCCTTCTTTCTTTTGAGGCACTTCTCATGATAGGTGATCAGCTGCCTTGACAGCTCTAGCAGAATCAGCTTGGGTCCAGCATACCTCGGCAGTCTAGTTGGCTCTCCCAAGAAGTTGGCTGCCCTCAGATAGGTGAACATGGGAAATTGGGTGAACAGGGCCCCCCATTTCTCAGTGGCTGCCACTATGCTCTTGGTCATGCGACCGTAAGTCATATTTGGCCTCAGCGGTGCGGATGATGTGGTAGAAAAACACATCGTTGATCTTTGTGAATTGAGGGATGCTATTTTCCAGCCTCAACTCTGGGTAGTATTCATATATTTTGACCTGAGGCCAAACCCCACTCCGCATCAGGCCTAGGTAGTCTCTTTCTGATGCTTAAGTGTAAACAACATAGGAATTCATGTAGAATCTCCTGTTGTATTAAATTGTTGAAGCTGCTCAGAGATTGTGCTGCTTATTATCTCTCCCCAGCAAAAGCGCTGATCGGGCACATTCTTGTTCATGGTCTCTAAGTACCGCAGCATCCATTTATGGAAAAAGTGGGCATCAGGAAGCCCAAAGACCCTGCTCAGGAATGTGATGGTGTCACTGAGCTCCTCCGAAAAATCACTGCGGTGAATGATTTGTGGCCATCGGGTCACTACCTTTTTATTTTTCAAATAGACCTCATTCATCAGCTGCATGCACTGATCTTCGTTGTCGTCCCAGGCCTTAATGCAATCCTCTCGGCTGATGGCCACAAAGTGCCGATGATGAGGAATGCCGAGTATTATCTCAAAGTGGCGGGTAGTGAGGTTAATGACGACCTCGCCCTTGTCATTTACGACACACCTTGTGTCCTTGTTGTAGCACCGGTAACCACCATCATGAATTCATTGTTGACGGCATTGACTGGGATTCCTCCAGCGAAGTGTAGGGCACTTCCCATTAGTTTTTCCATCCATGGACTTCTTGTTACCTTCTAAGTTCTGACCCAGAATTCCTCCATATCAATGTGACCCAACTCGAGTCTCTGATGTCCAGTCGCATTTGGCACAGGAGTCAGGCATTCTGACCCTCTGATATTTATATTTCATCTCTTCTTCTATAAGTTTGGCCTTTCCTTTGGATTTGGTAGGTCTCTTGCTTGATGTAGACATATGTTCTTCTAAGCTTAATTGCTGATCTGCACGAAGAAGAAGCGAGACCCAATGCAAAAAGGTTGTATTAGTCATTTGATCTTCCATTGAAGTGTTAACAGAAGAAAGAGTTAGCGATTTTGAGGCTCAGGGTGCAGGGCACATGAAAGCTGCAGCTTACAGGGCCTAAATAGGTAAGGCACATAGGAAAAAGGTGTTGCAGGGGCTAAATCAGCGCCAAAGGTGCATGGCGCATAGATACTGCAGGGTACATTTTGCAAAGGGCGCATGGAGATTTGGTGTTACATAGGGACAGGATGCGCCAAAGGCGCATGTATTTTTCATGTTGCGTGGAAAATTGGTGCGCCAAAGGCGCATGTATTGTTTGTGTAACATGAAATTTTCATGCGCCAAAGGTAACTTGGCGCGGCGCACAGAGGGTCTACACAACATGATGTTGCTGTAATGGGGAATGCGCCCACGCCTTTGATAGTTTTACACTTGGCGCAGATTTAAACTGATGTTGCATAGGTGCAGGGTGCACCCAAGAGGCGCATGTTTAAGTAATGCAACAAATAAGGTTGGTGCGCCAAAGAGGGCGCAAGGCTAGCACTTGCAGCATGCGAAGGAGGCGCGCCTTGAGGGTGCAAATGTTCTTGATGTAACAGGCATAATGGGTGCGCCATTGGCGTAGGTTTTGATCATGTTGCAGGGGTGACAGATGCGCCAAGGGGAAAAGGAAACATACAGTCTCTCTTAGAGCTTTAATTATTCTCAGAGGGGTTTTTCATATGGTTTAGCTTCTCTTTTCTTTTTTTCAGGGTCATTTTTGTAATGAAACGGCTTAAACAAAAGTGGTTCAAACCATGAATTCAGAACAGCTTCCTCTACCAGCAGATCTGGAAAGAGGGGGAGGAATATGTGGAAAGACAGCAGGGGGAGCTAGTTCAATATTTCATTCTTTCCAATCCAAAACCAGACCAACAAGCAAACAAAGAACCAAAAACGCAAAACACACGAAAGAGATAAGAACCTCTTACCCGGATAAATAGCGAAGAACGTGCAAACGGGTCCACTACGTGTTTGAAAATGACAGGGCAGGTGCGCTGACAGGCTCAGAGAATATAATAAGAAAAACGTGATTGCTCTGGTGATAATGACATTGCAGGCGCGCCTATATATATATAGGTGAGTCAGTAATAAATGCGCCACCAACTTTTTCAAGTGGCGCATGGAAATCATTGTCGACATAGGAAAGCATGCGCCCTTTGGCGCACCAAAGCACCTGACAACACAAAGTTATGTGTGCCTTTGGCGCACCGAAAGTGATGTCGACACAAGAATATGTGCGCCCTTGGCGCACCGAAAAGTGGTGCAACAAAAGGGTTGCTAACACGAAGGCGCATGCGCCACGGCGCACGCAGGAAAGACTCAACATATCAAGGCGCACCAAAAGGTCTGTTGACACGAAGAACCATGCGCCAAAGGATTTAAAGGGGGCGCACCAAAATTTAATGTTACATAGTAATTCCATGCATGCACCCACCAAAAAGACCAAAAATGACTAAGTTCGGAAAACCAGATTTCTGGAAAAGGGATTTTGCAACGCCCGAACACAAGGATCCGACGAGGGATCGGAACAAAATTTTGGTATGGTTATCGATAAAATTTCCTTGTCAATTTTACGAGATAACAGGAGTTGATCAATGCCAACGTGAATTTTCAAAGGGCTATGGACATGACATTCATATATTATAAAGACAAGATCATCATGATATACCTAGATGACTTGACGATTTTCTAGAAGAAGCGAGAAGACCACCTTAGAGATTTGGAGAAAATCGTGTAAAGGTGCAAAACTTCATATAATCTCCTCAAATCCAAATAAGTTTGTGTTCGAGTTATGGACAGAAACTCCTAGGTCATATTATTTATAAATAAGGAACTAAGATTGATCCTGAGCATGTTCAAGCTATCAACAATCTTTGCTCACTTACAAGTAAGCTTGGAGTCCACTCATTCTTTGGGAAGGTGAATTTTTGAGAAGGTTTGTGCTAGATTTTACTAAGCTAACCATAGAAATTTATGACATGATGAAAGGAAAAGAATCCTTCAAATGGTCGAAGGAATGCAAGGGAAATTTGAAAAATTAAGGATGCTATTCCAAAATATCCTACATTGGTGTGTCCCAATTTTAAAAAGGATTTCATAGTCTATTGTTATGATTCCCGCACATGATCTCTGCCATCCTAACTCAACATAATCAAGAGGGAATTGAATATCCTTTAACATTCATGAGTTCCTGATTCAAGAAACATGAACTAAATTACACTCCCCTTGAGAGGCATGTGTACGCGGTAGTGAGATCCTTGAAAAATTTCAGGTACTATGTATTGAATTCTCAAACCATATTCCTAGTTCTGGACACCACAGTTAAATCAATGTTGACGCAATAGGAACCATGATCTAAAATAGGTAATTGGGTCTCTAAGATCCAAGAATATGACTTGGACATTAAGCCTACCAAGTTAGTTCAAGGAAGAGGACTCTACAAAATAATTCCAGAGAATGAGCCACAAGATGACTTAGAGGAAGACCCGATTGAAATTTTTTTACCACTGGTAGTTTTCGTAAGTAGCAAAAACGAATGGTATTCGGATATAGCCTACTTTCTCACATATGGTGAATTTCCTGAGAATATGATAGCTAAGGAAAAGAGAGCTATCAAATTGAGAGTTATCGGTATGTCATTTGGGACAACACCTTATTCAAGAAAGGTATTGATGGCATGTTCCTCAGATGTGTTGATAAGGAACAACAACCCAGGTTACTAGAGGATTTTCACAATCATGCTTGTTGTGGTCATTTCTCTAGACTAGTAATAGATCATAAGATTCTACGAGCACATTATTACTCGACCCACTATGTATTTTGATGCTAAAAATGGTTAGCCAAATTCAAAGCTTCTCAACAATTTGTTGGGAGACCTAAATTGACAACTTTTCCTTTAAAGCCGATTGCCATTGAAAAACCCTTTCAATAATGGGGATTAGATTTCATTGGGTTTACGAATCCTAATTCTAGTGTTGGTCATACTCACACGCTCACGAGAATCGACTACTTTATGAAGTGGGTAGAATCTATTCCAGTGAAACAAACATCAACTGTGGTAATCTGTGACTTCATTAAAGAGAACATTTTGGTTCGTTCTGAGAATTCCACAAAAGATCGCGACGGACAATGCCACTAGTTTCTCTTCTGCAGAGATGATAGGTTTTTGTTATGGGTATGGGATATCTTTATCTCATTCATCAGATTACTACCCATAGGGAAATGATCAAACAAAATCTAGTAACAAAAACATCATTACTATCATGCACAAATTAGTCAAAGAAAATCAAAGAACTTGGCACAAAAATTTATATGATGCATTGTGGGTTGACCGCATAACTCCTAAAAGAGTAATTGGAATGTCTCCATTCTAACTCTTGTATGGAACCAATGCTCAAATTCCCATTACATTGGATTTACCAGCATTACAATTGGCTCAAACAATTGACGATGAATGCTTCACCAATGCATTGGATAAAAGGATCATGTTCCTAAGAAAGCTTGAAGAACAAAGAATTCAAGTGGAAAATAGGATCGAAGAACACCAATCAAAAGTGAATAAATTGTTCAACAAAAAACTAAGGAGAGACAATTTCAAATCAATGACTTAGTTCTTCTCTAGGACAAGAGACGTGAACCGAAAGGAAAGCACGAGAAGTTTGATTCACTGTGGTTGGGCCCTTTCAAAATCAAGCATTTCTATGGAGATAACACATATTACTTGGCATATCCTGATGGAACTCTTTTGCCTCTCGCCTCTGACAACAGGCAATATCTCAAGCACTTTGAAAATAGGTTGTCCTTCGTATGTATATAGGTAATTAGTATTTTGGTTTTCTTCCTTTCCCTATTTTTCGGTTTCCTCTTTTTCATTTTCCTATTTTGTGCATCGTCATCTTTGGGATCATGTTCATTAAATAATTTTTGGTTTGGGTCCGTTCTGCTACGTCCGTGAAGTCTTTGTCCCCAATTAGAGCCGGTTGTTATCAACTAATTTTAACTTCACAAATAGATAACGTGAAAATTTGAAATTTTTATAGTGTCTTTTCTCGTGGTTTATCACCCTCATTGTGATCGTCTTATTCTCATGATCATTTTGCTATTCATTTCATCCATTTTGAATAATACCTTCTCCTGCTATGATGCAAACTATGTTTTAATTAATTAATTAATATTTACCTTGTTATTTAATAAAATTAGATTTATTAAATTTTAAGGTTTTTAATTAATAAATATTAATTTAATATTGATGGAAGTTGTTCGACAAACTTGGGAGAACTTTTCTTACTTTCGCAATTGTCAGAATCGGCGTGAGTAATTATTGGGGGCAATTATTATTCTATTTCCAATTATCGTGGACAATTTCAATTTTTCTTCTATCATCCGAAAATTGGGAAGGAGACAGTTACAAGAAGTTGCAGAAGTGGGAGAAATTAGGAAGAAGAAGAAACAAGGAAATATTACAGACATCTAGAGCCAGAAGAAGGAAAAGCTCATTCTACAGACACTTCCTCGGCTTTCACACGAAAACCTAGCATGGGCATTAGCTAGAGCCAAGCAACCTTGAGAGTTCTAGGTAGTTGTCTCCATTTTGGAATCACAAGCTTGCAAGAAGTCATCCTTCTCCATTTTCTCAAGATCCTCCATGCTTTGTGCTAAGTGTATTATTTGTATGACATGTTAAATCCCATTGGAGCTTAAATATTAGAAAAGGACTCGAGTTTAAGAGGCATTATTTCCTCTGCATTCAGATATATTTTTTATTAAACTGTTTATTTTCTTTTATTGTTCTAGATTGGGCACATACATGCACTAGCCAAAGGAATACATAGCCTATGCATTCCAAGGGTCTTAATCTCAAGACAAAGTTGCTAACATTTGTCAAAGAAGAAGAAACAAGTAAATTTCCATGCATTAGTAAAACAAGAAGAAATAATTCAAAGCGTAAGAAAGCTTCCATGCCATAAGGACATACCACGCTAAGCTAGGAGGAGATCAACACACGAGAGGGTAAGGAAGAGGCCACACAACTATTTGAATAAGCCAAAAATAAACAAGTTTCAATGCATATGCAAAATTAATAAAGATTGGTCAACATAAGACAAAATATTGCATGCAATCAGTATATGTATTGGAAAAGAGAAACATGACTATCCCAAGCAAAACCAATCTCATACAAGAAAATAAACAACTCAAATACCACACATTGCGGAAGGTAGACATAACCCATTCATTCAAAGATCACATAGGATCGAAATAATGATCTAAGTATACAAAAAAGGAAGAAGGAAGGTATTTT
Organism: Taxus wallichiana var. yunnanensis; assembly: GCA_018340775.1. Taxonomy (NCBI): domain Eukaryota; kingdom Viridiplantae; phylum Streptophyta; class Pinopsida; order Cupressales; family Taxaceae; genus Taxus; species Taxus wallichiana. Next base: position 692,220,794 of record CM031235.1, on the reverse strand, counting down.
TCATAGTTTGTCCACATGTTTTGAAAGAAAACATGTCCTCACGCATTTACTGAGTCCAAAACCAAGCATTCCACGCATTAGAGAGGGTTTTCCACGTAGGTTAAAGAAAATTATTTAGAGTATGTGGAGAATTGTGTGTGATTGTGGATGTGAATGCAAATAAAGACAAGATTTGTCACATTAGGATGTTACTCAAATGAAGATGTGGGTGAATTACTCAAGTTTCAAGGTTGGCTATCTTGTCATCTGGAGGATTGCGAAGCATAGTCAATGAATTCATTCTCGTACAACCGGGATAGGCAGACTCTTGGACCAGTGGATAAGGCACTGATCATAGGTGTCTTGATCTAGGTGGCACATTTTTACTAGGATTTCTATGTTGTTGGGGGTTATCACACCAATTATATAGATAATATATTAGATCTAAGCATACATGCAAATAAAAGTGGATATTCTACTAGAAGAAATACATAAAACAAGAGATATAAATCAACACCAGATTTAACGTGGTTCACCTAGTGTGGGCTACGTCCACCAAGAAACAAGCCAATCTATTATCTAAAGCTTTGACAAGATATATAATGAAGATTTACAATCTTCCACACCTCTCAGATGTACAATACTTTCTTTCTCTCAAGATTTTTCTTCTTCTCCAAGAATTCTCTCTCTCATAATTATTCTCACAATAATCATCAAATTTTTCAAGTTCTTCTTAATTCTTACTTATAAACCCTAGATTTCATGCTTATATAGGTGTATACAAACTTAGGGAACTTATCCATGCAATTACAATCAATAGATTTTCTTTAATACTAAAAATAGATATAATTCCCAAGAGTTAATTAAAACACTCATACATAGGTAACCGACGTAGGTTAGCCCTGACCGATGCTAGTCATAGGTGACCAATACCGGTCCCTCCATAACCGATGTTGGTTATTGTGTTTTCCATCAAGTTTCATATTACATGCTAATCTGAAGTAATTGAGCTCCATAACTCAACAATCTCCCACTTGAAGATTAATTACTACACCATACATGTACACCGTCATTATTGGATTATTCCTTAGCTTTTTTTATTCCTCATCAAGTCTCAAACTCGAAGACCAATAGAAGTGGAGTGTAGCTCAACTTCTCCTTTGCTAGCGAACTTGTTAGCATATCCAAAAATTTCTCACTCATATGTGTCTTTCCTAGATTCAACTGCCCATCCTCCAATACCTGCGATATGAAGTGATATCTCAATTGAATGTGTTTTTTTCTCAAGTGAAACATTGAGTTCTTTGTCAAATGAATTGCACTCTAATTGTCACTAAAAATTTACAATCATCTTTCTATTTTCCTAACTCTTTCATGAACCTACTCATCCATATCATCTCCTTGCTAGCCTCTGTAGCTACAACATACTCTGCCTCTATAGTAGACAAATCCACAACCTTCTACAATCTTGAAATCTAGCTAACTTTTGTCCCACCTACTGTGAAAATATATCCAGTAGTGCTCCTCCTACCATCTAGATCTCTAGCCATATCCAAATCAACATAGCCACATAATGAAATATCTAAACCTCCATAGCATAACTGCATGCTAGATGTCCCTCTCAAATACCTAAATATCTATTAGACTTCTTTTTAATGCTCTTTACCTAGATTGTCCATATATCTACTCACAACTCCCACTTTACGTAATGTCTGGTCCGGTAAAACCATAACATATATGATGCTCCCAACTGCTGAAGCATATGGTACTCATGCCATGTATTTTATCTCCTCATGTGATGAAGGACACCGATCTTTTCTCAAATTGAAGTGACCAGACATAGGCGTACTTCAACCGGTTTTGCATTTTGCATCTTGAATCTTTCTAACACCATGTAGATATAATCCTCTTGAGACAAATACAATTCCTTGTTCTTCCTGTCTCTATGTATTTGCATGTCAAGGATTCGTTTTACATCTCTTAAATCCTTCATAGAAAATGTGTGAGTGAGCTTTTCCTTAAGGCTGACCAATGTCCCGCATACTAGATCCCGTAATAAGCATATCATCCATATACAAGAATAAAATAATATAGCTTCCATTCCCAAGCTTCTTGAAATAAACACAATGATTAGATTCACATCTAAAGTAACCATGCTCATGCATAAAAATATCAAACCTCATGTACCATTTCCTTGGAGCTTGCTCAATTCCATATAGACTCTTTTTCAACATGCACACTAATTTATCCTTACCCTTGACTTCATACCCAAGCGGTTGTTGTATATAAATCTCTTCATCCAAATCACCATGAAGGAAATTTGTCTTCACATCTAGTTTCTCTAAATGCAAATCCTCTACTGCAACTAAACTCAATACATTACGAATAGAAGTCATATTAACAACAAGAGAAAATATTTCACCAAAATCAATACCTTCTTTCTATGTAAATCCCTTTACTACAAGCCTTGCCTTGTACCTTTTCTTTCCACCTGCTTCTTCCTTGATCTTGTAAACCCACTTGGTTTGTAATGTCCTCTTATCTTCTGGTAACTTAACCAAATCCCAAGTCTATTTTTGTTCCAAGGAGTCCATCTCCTCATCCATGCCATGCTCCCTATACACATGGGTATCATCATGCATTACTTCTTCAAAACTCTTTTGCTCACCATTATCGGTCAATAATAAATAAAATAGAGAAGGTGTAAATATTTCGGAGGTTTACTTACCCTCCGAGACCTTATCAAAGGAGTTTGGGGTACCAAAGACTCATTCTAGACCTCCTGAAAATTTGTATCTAAATCATCGTGTGACCGACCACGCCTGGTCACCTATAACTAACGTTTGTTCTACTAACCGATGTCGGTTTGGATCTTCTGTAACCGATACCAGTTATACTAAATGATGTTGGTCAGGGGTCAATCGACACCGATTCTTACATGTAACCTTCGTTGGTATTACTTTTAAATCCAAGAGTTTATTTTCATTTACAAACTTCTCAACCGGTTCACCATTAGGTACCAGAATTTGATCCCTGTACATTCTCTTTTCATTCCATTCAATATCATGACTCCTAATAATTTTTGAATTATCTAAATCCCACAAACAGAATCCAAAATCACTAGATCCATAACCAATGAAAGTGCATATCTTGGATTTTGCATCCAACTTTTTCTATTTTCCTTATCAATATGCATAAAAGCTTCCGAACCAAAAAATTTAAGAAAAAAAATCTACCTTTTTTCCAATCCAAGCTTCCTTTGGTATTTCTCCGTCTAGTGAACTTGAAGGACCATGATTAATCAAATAAACCATTGTATCAACTGCTTCTACCCAAAACTGCAAGGGAAATCTAGAATGTATCCTCATACTTCTAGCACATTCCATGATTTTCCTATTCATTCTCTCTACAACACCATTCTCTTGTGGTGTTCTTGGAACCGTCCTTTCTCTACGTATCCCATTCACTGAAAAATAATCATTGAAATCATTGCTATAGTATTTACCACCATTAACCACCATTGACCACCATTGTTAGATTTAACTTTGAATTTGATTCATTCTCAACAAGGGATTTCCATATTTTAAAATTTTAAAAACATCATATTTATGTTTAATACAATAAACCTAAAACTTTCTTGTAGCATCATCTATGAAAGTAACATAATACTGGGATCCCGCATAAGAAGCTACCTAAGCTAGTCCCCACACATCCGAGTGTACAAGCTCCAACTTCTGCTTCTTCTTAGTTGCCCCAACTTTGAGAAATATCACTCTCTTTTGCTTTCCAAAGACATAATGCTCACAAAAATCAAGGTCTAAATCTTTCAAATCTGATAACTTACTCTTAGCCTTTAAGATTTGCATTCCTTTTTGACTCATATGGTCCAAACGATTATGTTATATACATGCATATGAATTTGAAGTAGATAATGCAGAAAAGGAATCAGAAACATAGGTAGATAAATATAATGTTCTTACCTCTTGCCACAACAAAAACACCCTTGGTGAATTTCTAAGAGTCTTCACGTAAAAGTAACCATACAACCAAACTTACACCTAGTTTCCCTGCATAAATAAGATTCCTCCTGAGGCTTGGCACATGCCTCACATCTTTTAATACCCATGTATTTTCATTCTACAATTTTAGATGAACTTCCCCTTTACCAATAATACTGCAAGGTTCATCATCACCCAAATAAACATGCCCAAAATTTCCCTGGACATAATTTTTGAAATAACCCTTATTAGGGGTTGCATGGAAAGAAGCTCCTAAATCTAAAACCCATGATTCAATTATATTATCTAAAGAAATGATAAGAGCATCTTGCATTACCTCTGTTGTAGCAAGATTTTCTTCTTTAACTTTTTCTGGTTATTGGTTCTCTTTATCTTTTGACCAATAATATTTCTTTGCATGTCCTTTCTTTGCACATTTCCAACAAGTAATTCCCTTACCTATGGATTTAGATATGATATCCCTTGACTTTGATTTTTCATTACTCTTACTCTTGGATCTCTCCTTCTATCTGCCCTTGCTTTCTACATTCAAAGCACTCCCAGATGATGATTCCTCTGTACTCTTCTTGTGAATTTCTTCATTTAATATTATACTAACCATATCATCAAACTTCAAAATATTATTAATGATGATGTATTACTAATACCATTACCAAGTTATTTCAACTATCGTGCAAAAAGCATAAGAATAAAAGTTCTTTCACTTCATCATCAAACGGTATATCAACCGATTTTAGCTGATTTAAAATAGATCTCGAAATCATTCAAATGACTAGATGCAGATCCACCTTCATGCATCTTAGAACTAAAAAGTTTCTTCATCAAATAAACTTTATTTGAAGCACTAAGTTTTTCATATAAATTAGCAAGAGATTTCATCAACCCTACCATAAAATTCACTTTGTAATATTGGAAGCCACGGATGTTTGTGGGCTTAATCTTATAGATCTCAAATCCTTTTTGTCAAGAATCTTCCATTCTTCATCAGTCATCTTCACAGGTCTAGACTTCTCATCCAATGGTAAATACAAATCTCTTTGATACAGATAATCATCAATTTACATCTTCCATAATTGATAATTTTGGCCGTAGAAATGTCTCTACCTTTTAATTGTTTTCTTCTACCATTTTTGTAGCTCTCACTCAATCAAAAACCCTCTGTGAGTAAATTTGTCAACACACAAAACCCTCAAAAAAATCTTTGACACTGTTGTTGGGGGTTAGTACACTTTAGTTGTATAGATAATATATCATATCTAAGCATACATGCAAATAAAAGCAGATATTTTACCATAAGAAATACCCAAAACAAGAGATATAAATCAACACCAAATTTAACGTGGTTCATCCAAAGGTGAGGGCTACGTCCACCAAGAAAAAAATGAATCTATTATCCAAAGCTTTGATAAGATATACAATGAAGATTTACAATCATCAACACCTCTCAGATGTACAATACTTTCTTTCTCTCAAGATTTTTCTTCTTCTCCAAGAATTCTCTCTCTCACAATTATTCTCACAATAATCATCAATTTTTGCAAGTTCTTCTTAATTCTTACTTCTAAATCCTAGCTTTCATGCTTATATAGGCATATACAAACTTAGGTCACTTAGCTATGCAATTACAATCAATAGATCTTCTTTAATACTAAAATAGATCTAATTCCCGAGAGTTAATTAAAACACTCATGCACAGGTAGCCGATGCTGATTAGCCCTAACCAATGTTGGTTCCTCCTTTCCTGACCGATTCCGGTCATAGGTGACTGATACCGGTCCCTCCATAACCTATGTCAGTACTTATGTTTTCCAAAGTTTGAAATTACATGCTAATCCAAAGTAATTGAGCTCCACAACTCAACATACATGTGTTTCCGAGTCATTTAAGTGGGGTCCACATGCACCCATTGCTTTTATTTATGTGTTTTTCCTAAAAATGACTTTAAAATTTTTATTAAGTGATGTTATTGTTAAAATCAGTTTTGGCAAATTTTTGATAACTTAAGTGATTTCTATTTTCAAGTTACTTTTTAAAGTTGGTTGAAAAGGTCAAAGTCATTTAAGATGCCCTATTTAATGTTCATGTAAACCTTAACTACTTTGTAACCAACTTTTAGGTTATAAAAGGAAGTCAGGGCTCATTTGTAAGGGGAATTTGAGAGAGGAGAAAAAATACTTTTTGTGCAAGATTTGTTTCAAGAAAGAAAATTTGTGTTCTTTTGTGAAGACATTTTGGAGTTAATGAAATATGAACTTTGTGTCCCATTCATTATCTCTTGTTGCATTTTATGTTCTTATGTTCTTTAGATGTTAGTGTTTAAATCTTGTATGCAAATATTTTCTTTGATCTTATTGTAAACACTATTAATATGTTGTTCTTGTTCATAGTGATCAAGCTCTGATATTTACTTTCTCATGTGTGTTCTCTTTTACTTATTCTTATTTAGCTGATTCAAACTCTATTTTATTTGAGTTAGTTATTCATTGTTTTCCTCTATGCAATATTAGGCTCTGCTTTTACCTAACTATTGCATGTTCCTTCCATTCATTCCTTTCCATTTATTTCCTTCATTCCATTCCATCTCCCTCATTCACATTTCTTTCCATTTGATGTTCCAAAACACCCCCACATACAATTTTGAATGTACAAATGTAAATATTGTTTTGGTTTTCAATAAAGGTAGCCTCACCTTCATTGAGGAGGGAATTCGTTCCCTTACTATTGCATGTCATTTGCATGCGTGTAAATCCATATGCTAACAACACCATAAAGATAATGTGTGTTCTGGTCATTTGATGCGGGAGCATCCTTTCCATGAGAGATAAATCCTATTATGTGGTCATGTGGGTTAGGAGTAATGGAGAATTTTTTCCTGCATTATCTCATTTTTCAAATTCAAATTTGTGTGTGTATTGTAATAGTGAAAAGCTTTGTAATGAGTGGTAAATTGTCAAGTTTGACCAAATAAGAGAGGTTTACTTGGTGGATGTGAGTTTCATAGCTTTATAAGGTCATGAAGACAAAAAAACAATCTTGTAAACAAATTGTGAGTCGTTTTAGGATGAGATAATTCTATTTTCTTAATTTAGAAAATGGTTGAGTTTGTATAGGGAAGATTTAGTCAAAATAGGAGCTAATTGAGCTTCCTAAGGAGTAGGTTTAGGAATTTAATTTGGTAAATGATCATATATGCATCAAGAATTTGATGGAGAAGGTTTAGTAGTTTATATTCAAATGTAAATAAACAAAATATGAGGTTTGAAATAAGAACATATCTCTCGTTTTTGTGTGAATTTTTGCATGTTTTTCTTGCATTTTGTGTGACTATTCAACAAGGGTAGCAAGTTAGAAAACCTAATGTCTAACACAACTGAATTAAGAACCCTATTTTCATCATGAACATATCGAAGATAATATTACAAATTGAATGCAGTTTATTTGAGCTCTTGAAATTGAGTTCGAAGGTTTTTATAGCAATTTTCTCTCCTCGTGCCTAAACTAGGAAAAGCATAACTTTTATTTTACCTAATGGAATTCGCTAGTATTTGAACCCAATATACGCCCCAATGTTAAGAGGTATGTGAAATTTCATCTCAAAAACACGTGTAGAGATAGATATCTCTACAAGAAATTTTCAAGTTTTGGGAGTTAAAACAATGAACAATGAAAGGTACGAAATTGATGAATTCTTCACCAAATGAATGTTTCAAATCTTTTAAATGATTTTTATGGTGTTCTAGAGACATTTTAAGGTGTCTATAAGGTTTCAAAGGTTTGGAAATCACCTAGGTGAGTTAACTGTCACAAGAACTCACTAAATCTAGGCCTAAGGCAAAGTTGTCATACCCTTGTTTCTCAAATTGTTAAAAGAGAACCCTTAGGAAGAGTTTCACATGCTCTTACCTCGGTGACAGGTGTGTTGTAACAATGATTAAGATCTTATGATAATTTTCTTATTGAGGGAAAATTTTAAGAGAGCTAAGTCTAAGACCTCTTAGACCAAGGAGTAACAACTAGAATCAAGTAAGACATTGAGAGAATGGATTCCTATGAGTTCTTGTAAGGTGAAGCTAGTGATAGTTAGTGAAGGATATAGTGGAAAATTATAAGAAATTATCTATGCTTTGGGGGATTGGTAGCTATGGAGGTTCCATGATTAGTTGTAATAAGTAATAGGAAGGATGATATACCTAATATCTAGTTGTGATAAGAGTTGACCGAGCTAAGATTGACATCAAATTTTGGTATCAAAGCCTTGTGTTCTTAGACTAATCTGTTGTAAATTTTATTATTGAGAATATTTATGACTGCAGGAGAAACATATAGTTTTTTTGGATGAAGGTAGCAATAATAAGAAGGCAGGAAGAAGAGTTAAGTCAATAAAACAAAGGAAGGTTCTTGGAAGGATTAGTGACAAGAGATGGCCCTATAGTCATTGAGTCTTTAAGAAGGAAGACTAAAGAGTGAAGAAGATAAGGTTAATCGCATTGAGGAATTGAGCATAGGATCAATAAACTAGGGTGTAATAGACCTAGGTGAGATCAAGGAATTTTCAATAGACCAAACAAGGAGAGAGGCTTGGGTGAGACCATTGTAGAGGTACCAAAAGACTAAGGAGGTAGCTTAGGTGAGGTGTCTAGTGGGAAGTGATAGAGTACCTAATAGAGAAGTAAAATGAAGGGCTTGATAAGAGAAAATTTTCATAAGAAGATCATGGGGGTGTCCAAAAGAGAAATTTTGACATAGAAAAGGAAACACATGAGATAAAAGAAAGGTTGAATCTCATGTTGGATCTGATATAAGAAGAACAAACCCATAGTTGTGGTGGAAGATAAAGAAAAAGGTTAAGTGGTATTTGGCTTGGTTGATTTTCATTAAACTGAGGCATAGAATGATTGCCTTGATCAAGGAAGAAATAAAGAAGCTAAGATCTTGTAGAGGCATGAAGGAAAAAGATGCTAAAGGTAGAAAAGGGCATGAAACTCGACTTTAGAGGCATAGGAAACAATTTTCAATTTTGAGCCAAAGATAGGACCATGCTTGGAGATGAAAAAATGGAGGAGAGACAAGATGATAGTCTCATAGAAATCTTAAGAATATTAGACTTACATGGAGGAGGGGGTGCCAATCTTAGAGGCATCAAGAGGAGAAAATGAACTACAATTTTTTTAGTTTAACTACCTATATGCATGTTTGATTGGAGTGAAGAGCATGTGGATAGAAAAACAAAGGGAATTGTCATAAAGGAGGATGCCGAATAATTTGTTGAAGAAAAAGTAAATTAATGGTATTCATGAAGCTCAAGTAGAATAGGAAGACAAAAAAATGATATTTTCAATATTCTCCAAGATAGAAATTATTGCAGCTATGAAGGACATTCCTTGAAAATTTTAAAAGAGGTCAAAAATAGTCTACTAGATGGATAAGTGAAGGAAATAGGTGCAAGAATTACATTTCTCATAAAAGCATCTCAGAAATGTGAAGTTGCAAGTGTTAAAGGAGTAAGAACTCAAGGATAGACAGTGTATCCTAAGTCATGGGATGATCTACACGGAGATGATGGCAAGAAGAACTTAAATGTTTTGTTTTCTACAAGGGAGCAAGATAACGAGAGTATGACAACATGTCAACATGAATTAGTGGAAGAGATAATCATGAAAATCCTATTTGAGCACAAGGTAAATGAATAAATGGAAGATCCTATAGGTAATTTTGCATGATTACTAACCATGCATGGAAGAAAAATTAGAAATAAAGGCATAGAGAAATTGAAATTTATAAAACCAAGAAAATATGTAACCATTGTTGGATAAGATAATAGAATTGTAATCAACCTAGAGGTCACATATCAGTTTATAAAAGCTTTGAATAGTTGCGAAGAAGAAGAACATCAGTTCAAAAATAAGGAGGAGGTTAAAGGATTCTTGGAACAAGAAGGAAGATTTATAGAGAGGGCTATGCTACCTCGAGTTTTCATTATAACATATTATTCCAATGATGAATATGCAGGGGCATAGTTTGAGAGTCAAGAAGATCCTAATGAGAATTTATTAATATTAAGAGGGGGGGTCATCTCATAAGTGGAACAATTAAGACTTTCTAGACTTCATGATTTATACCAAGGAAACTAAAACAATAGTGTTCAAGGAAAAAAATTTAGTTGATCTTCATTCCACCATAAGCATGATAGATTGGATCCCACAAGCATTTGGGTGAGGCCATCAATTTTAAGGTGAGATATGTTTATGATAAATTTTCTTATTCAATATCCATGAGAAACAAGTGGTTTATGAGGAGGAAAGACTTCTAAAGATATGCTTGTTCAAAATAGCTATTGAATTGATGATTTCAAGTGAGAAAAATGGATTGGAAATCATATTAGAATAGGGATTTGATGAGGTATTAAGACATAGACAACAAGAAATGAAAGGAGCATTCATACGAGGTGATACTAAATTCAGTTTTCAATACATTCATAAAAGTAAAGAGGAGAATACCGAAAGAGGGATATGCGAGAACAGATGTCGAAACAATGCAATATAACAAAGTTACACTCCGATGGTAACATCGTAGCTCTAATGCAATAAGAAAGATTTGAACAATGGAAAGAATATGTAAATAATAAAACAAGTCTGCTCATACTCATAGATTGAAAAAAGAAGTACAAATAGGGGTGTTGTGTAGCCCCCATGCCTAAACAAGGAAAGAAACTTCTATGATGCCACTGATGCATATGACATGACTGACGCATATGACTCCACTAAAGGAGGAGGAGTTACAATTCCAAATAAGGAATGTAACTCTTATGACGCACTAAAGCAAATGACAATGACAGATTTTATGATAGAATATGACACTTTTCATTTGACTCCTAAGACCTATAACTCTCGCAAGGTGAGATGACTCACCGTGTGATGTGGATGATGACAAGCTAGGTCACACACACCAAGACCCCCTTCATCGATGTGGATGATGTTAGCGTAGAAACTATTTAACATGATGAGATCTATCTCCGCCATTAGTTCGAGCTTTTGGTGTGACAAGTTATGTAACTTTGATACTGAGCACTTAAGCGTGTCAGCCCCAGAGTAGTGTTGGGATGGGTGGCCTCCCGGGAAATTCCTAGTGTCACTACCTCATAATGTTATTGGGCATGTTTGGGTGTATACACGGCTCCATCATGTGGGAGGGTGTTGGCGAAGTAACTGTTTAACATGATGAGATCCCTCTCCACCATCAGTTTGAGCTTTTGGTGTGATGACAAGTTGTGAAGCTCTAATACCATGAAAGAGGGATACACGAGAACCGATATCGAAACAATGCACCAAATGAAGTTACACTCCGATGGTAACATCATAGCTCCAATGCAATAATCAAGATTCAAACAATGGAAAGAATATGCAAATAAGAAAATAGGTCTGCTCATACTCATAGATCAAAAAAGGAAGTACAAATATGGGTGTTGTGTAACCCCCATGCCTAAACAAGGAAAGAAACTCTTATGATGCCACTAACGCATATGACGCCACTAAAGGAGGAGTTATAATTCTAAATAAGGAATGTAACTCCTATGATGCACTCGACTCAAATGACAATGACATGTTCTATGATAGAATCTGACACTTGTCATTTGACTCCTAAGACCTATGATTCTTGCAAGGTGAGATGATTCACCGGTGATGTGGATGATGACAAGGCATGTCACACACATCAACAAATACATGGTCAATAGATGGCAAGAATGACTTGAAAGTGTGTATAACAAACTTGGTGAGAGAATATTTACCTACAAATCTCATGGAACCTCAAGAATGTCAAGAAAACCATCAAGTACCAATGACATGTAAGGGTGAGTATATAATAAATGAAAAGGATAGTGAAGGAAAGACAAAGCGTATGTAACAAGTTTCAATCAAAGGCAACAAAGTTTCATAGCTTGAAAAGAAGAACTTGGAAATCATGATTAATAACATGGGAGAAACCATTAATCAAATATACACAAGTTTAGAGTTGAAAACCATGAATGCGATTCAAGAATGGGATAAAGATCACAAGGACAAATCATATTTGAACAAGCTCAAAGGCAACTCAAAGAGAGTGGGAAAATAGGGAGAATGCAAGAGAAATTCTTGCAAAAACCTTTCGAAGATGGAATCCAAATAGAAGTCAAGGCATCCAATGAAGAGATCAAGAATGGATCAAGGATGTTAGGAAATAAGGGATAAAATATGCGGAATAATCCCTCACAGAATCGCAATAGTAGAAACTAATATGCAGAAAATATTACAGATCTCAAATAAAAGTGTAGAATAAAATAACACAACACAAAGAGACAATATTTAACGTGGTTCACCCAATTTGGGCTACATCCACCAAGAATCACTTGCTCATATTTTATTACAAGCCACCGCTCTCTCAATACAATACCCAAATTTGTTTGGAGCTATGCTCAACAAACTCTACAAAATTCACAATGAATTCAAAACACATCTACAATGTTACATAATACCTACCATATGCATAAAACCATATAAGTAAACAACTACTTAAGTAGTTTTACAAAACCGTGGGTATCAAAACCATGGGCCAAAATCGTCCCATAAACCTATGGGTCAAAATCCCGCCCATATGAGAAAAACACGTTTCCCGGTATATCGGACACGTTTTAAGGCCAAAAAAATTCTTACAGTCTTCAACACTTTATCACATGAAAATAGGCTCCACAACCTAACAATCTCCCACTTGGAGACTAGTTTTCCTCTTAGAAAGCTTCTCAACCCTTCACTAGTTTCCATGAAGACCAACCAAAGTTGAACACAACTTCATTTTTTCCCTTGTGACCACCTTGGTCATCATGTCTACAGGATTATGACTGGTATGAATCTTCTCCAGCTTCAACTTCTCTTCCTCTAACGTTGTCTTGATGAAATGGTACCTTAACTGTATATGCTTCATCCTAGAGAGGAGAGCAAAGTTCTTAGCTAGGTGTATAACACTCTGACTATCACTATGCAGCTTTCCGTCCTGCTTATGCCCTAACTCCTCAAGCAATTATTGTAACCAAATCATTTCTTTGCTTGCCTCTGTGACAACAACATACTTAGCCTCTGTGGTTGACAAAGCCACTAACTTCTATAGTCGTGAAATCCAACTCATTGTTGTCCCACCTACAATGTAAACATAACCTATCGTGCTCCTCCTGTTGTCTACATCTCCAACCATATCTAAATCTACATAACCACACAAAGTGGTGTCTGATCCATTGTAGAGACAAAATTGTCCCCATGGTCCCTCTCAAATACTGAAGGATCCACTTTATTGTCTGCCAGTGATCTCTACATGGATCACTCATAAATCTACTCACTACTCCCACTACATGGGAAATATCAGGCCTAGTGCACACCATGGCATACATCAAACTACCAACCGCTGATGAGTAAGGTACCTTAGACATCTGGTTTCTCTCTTACTCTCTATCTTGGGACATTGCTCCTTTGATAACTTGAAATGGCCTGCCAAAGGAGTCCTAACCAGGTTTAGCATCTTGCATATTAAACCTCTCCAAGACCTTCTTAATGTACTCTTTCTGAGATAAAGTCAGCTTTCGTTCCTTCCTATCCCAAGATATCCTCATACCAAGGATTTGTTTGGATGCCCCCAAATCCTTCATAGCAAAGGATTCACTTAGTTACTTCTTGAGTACTTTTATTTCCTGCATGTTTTTACCTACAACCAACATGTCATCCACATACAGACACAAGATAATATAACTTTCATCCTCAAATTTCTTTGTATACACGCAATGGTCGAATGACATCTAATATAACCTTGCTCCATCATGAAGCTATCAAATTTCTTATATCATTGATGTGGAGCTTGTTTTAAGCCATACAAGCTCTTCTTCAATTTGCACACCATCTCCTCTTTACCTTTGACCTCATAGCCCTCTAATTTTTGCATATATAGTTCCTCCTCCAAATCACCATAGAGAAATGTAGTTTTTACATCAAGCTTCTCTAAGTGTAAGTCTTCTGCTGCAACTATTCTAAAAATAGTTCTAATAGAATTCATTTTTACTACAGGAGAAAAAATCTCATCAAAATCTATACCTTTTTTGTGTACAAACCCTCTTGACCAACAACGGGCCTTGTATCTTTTCTTTCCTCCTTCCTCTTTGACTCTAAACACCCACTTGTTCTGTAATGCTCTTTTTCCTTCAGATTAGCTTCATCGAATCCATGTCTGGTTCTCCATGAGAGCCTAATGCTCCTCATCCATGGCTTACTCCCACTTCTTCCTGGCATCTACCTTCATTGCTTTATCAAAGCTCTCTAGCTCTCCACTATCAGTGAGTAATAAATAATAAATAGAAGGAGAAAAAAAATTAGGTTCTCTTCTTACCCTAGAAGACCTCCTCAATAAATGAGTTTGGGGTTCATGTTGAGGAGGTTCCTGAACTGATTCATGTGTCACTTTTCCATTCGAAAGATCCTCTACCATTGCATATTCTTTCTTAGATTCTTCCCTATTTTCCTGTAACTATTGCTTATACATGACTTTCTCATTAAAGAGCACATCCCTAGATCGGATGATTTTCTTTTCCTTACTACTCCAACATTTATATCCAAATTCATCACCACCATAACCAATGAAAGTACATTTTTCTAATTTAGCCTCTAGATTAGTCCTATCATCGTTGTCTATATGGACAAACACCTCACATCCAAAAACTCTAAGAAATGAATAATCAACTTTCTTACCATACCAAGCATCCTCAGGTATGCCTCCATCCAAGGCACTTAAGGGTCCTTTGTTTATCAAGTACATAGCTGTGCTCACCACTTCTGCCCAAAAAAAGAGGTAGTCTTGCATGTAACCTCATGCTCCTAGCACATTCCATTATTGTTCTGTTCATCCTTTCTGACACCCCATTCTGCTGTGGAGTTCCTAGAACCGCCTTTTCCTACGGATTCCATTCTTAGAACAATAATAATCAAATTCATTGCTGCAATACTCCCCTCCATTATTTGACCTGAGACATTTTAGCTTAAGACTTGTTTCATTCTCTACCAAGGCTTTCCATTTAACAAAAGTGTCAAATACATCGATTTGTTTCTAATACAATAAACCCAAACTTTCCTTGTTGCATCATCAATAAAAGTAACATAATAACTTGAACCCCAAGAGATGATACCTGAGCCGGCCCCATACATCAGAATGCACTAGCTCTAACTTACTCTCTTTCTTTGTAGGTCCAACCTTGAGAAACCTTACTCGCTTTTGTTTCCCATATATGCAGTCCTCACATAACTCCAAACCTATTTCTATATATCCAGGAAAATCCTTCTTTATGATCTCCATGCCCTTATGGCTCATATGACCGAGCCTATAGTGCCACAATGTTGTATCTACTTCTGAAGCCACAATATTATAAACATTAGTGCTATAAGTGGTTAAATACAAGGTTCCAACCTTCTTACCTCTTGCCACCACAAGAGCACCCTTAGTAACCTTCCAAGATCATTGTAAATATCATAGTATAACCATCACTTCCCAACTGCCCCATTGATATGAAATTTTATCTTAATGTAGGCACATGTATGACATCCTTAAATAAGCAAGTATTCCCATTCTCGCATCTTAACCTCAATGAACCTTTTCCAACTTTGTTACGAGGCTCATCATCACCAAGAAAATCATGCCCAAAATCTCCTAGAACATAATCAACAAAATAATGCCTATGTGGAGTAGCATGGAAAGAATCCCCCGAATCTAAAACCCAAGATTCAATAATATTATGCAAAGAAAGAATCAAAGCATCCTGACATACATTACTTGTTGCCACATTTTCCTCCTTGTTTTCTTCCTGTTGTTTCTTCTTGTCCCGAAGCTCCCAACAATCCTTCTTTGCATGCCTAGACTTTCCACAGTGCCAACATACTATCTTACTTTTGGATTTTGACCTTGCCCGATCCTTTGATTTTCCACGGCTTCCTCTATTCTTCTATCTCCCTCTAGTTTCCACTTTGTCAAAGCATTCCCTAAAGTAGAAGATTCACCAAAGCTTTTTCTTCACATTTCCTCACTTAGAATCACCCCTACAACATCCTCAAACTTCAACTTTGAGTTAGCTGGAACCGAGTTGCTTACCGCCATTACCAGGCTATTCCAACTCTCAGGTAAAGAGCACATAACTAATAAAGCCCTAACTTCTTCATCAAATTCTATTGTAACCAAAGCTAGCATATTTACAATCAGTATTAAAATCATTTAGATGATCTACTACTGAACCATTCTTAGACATCTTCATATTAAATAACTTTTTCATTAAAAATATCTTATTAGAGATAGAGGGTTTTCATACAACTTCCCTAATGCATCCATTAGTTCTTTTGTAGTCTTTTCCTTTGAAACAATAAATAATAATAAAGATGCAAGACACAAATGGATTGTCCCAAGTTCCTTCCTATCCAAAGAAATCCCATTCCGCATCTCAAGTTATTCTCGAGGGTTTGTTCACCTTCTCTGATAGTAGAATATAAAGATCCTTCTGATAAAGGTAATCTTCCATCTGCATCTTCCAAAGAATGAAATTCTACCCGTTGAATTTATCAACCTTAGATCTTCCATCATCTTCCATAGCTCCCACTCAAGATAAAACTTTCCCTGCAATTCAACACTTTAGCAAACCAAACCAGGCTCTGATACCAATTGTTAGGAAATAAGGGATAAAATATGCGGAATAATCCCTCACAGAATTGCAACAATAGAAACTAATATGCAAAAAATATTACAGATCTCAAATAAAAGTGCAGAATAAAATAACACAACACAAAGAGACAATATTTAACGTGGTTCACCCAATTTGGGCTACGTCCACCAAGAATCACTTGCTCAAATTTTATTACAAGCCACTGCTCTCTCAATACAATACCCAGATCTATTTGGAGCTATGCTCAACAAACTCTACAAAATTCACACCCGAATTCAAAACACATCTGCAATGTTACATAATACCTACCATATGCATAAAACCATATAAGTAGACAACTACTTAAGCAGTTTTACAAAATCGTGGGTATCAAAACCATGGGCCAAAACCGTCCCATAAACCTATGGGGAAAAATCCCGCCCATATGAGAAAAACACACTTCCCGATACATTGGGCATGTCTTAATGCCAAAAAAATTCTTACAGCCTTCAACACTTTCTCACATGAAAACAGGCTCCACAACCTAAAAAAGGAGACAAATGCCAAAATAGGAGAAGATTGAGGATACAAAGGAAAACCTTAGCATGAGGAATGGAAACCATGATGTTCTTAGAATAGAGATGTTTGAAGATGGCAAGAGGTCAAAATTTATTCTTGACATAAATAAAGAAAGAGGAAATGGTGTTTCAATAGCAAACAAAGATGGAGAAGGAAGAGTGAGTCAAGTAGAGGAAAAGATTGATAATGGAGTTTATGATAACATAAAGGAAGAAAGTCATATAAAGGAGTGGAGAAAAGGAGAAGGAGAAGAAGTGTTTTATTCTAATATGTTTGTTCCATGTGCAGGTACAACTCAAGAAAGGATGAAGACTAGACAAGAGAAAGGATGTTGCTCACTTGAAGAGCATGACAAATCAAGAAAAAATTTATCATTCAATGAAACCATGGAGTTTACACCAACATTGAGATCAAGAATTTTTAATATACAAGTGACAAAGATGGAGGAGTCATGAGCAAAAGCAACAAGATCAAGAAACAAGAAATGATGAAGACTCATGAGCAGGAGCTCATGGAAAATTTCAAGCTGGGTAATCTGATGTAGGAGCATCCTTTGCATGAGAGAGAAAGCCTATTAGGTGGTCATGTGGGTTAGGAGTGATGGAGAATTGTTTTCCCTCCATTATCTCATTGTTCAAATTCAAATTTGTGTGTGTATTGTAATAGTGAAAGTGAAAAGCCTTGTAATGAGTGGTAAATTGTCAAGTTTGACCAAATAAGAGAGGTTTACTAGGTGGAAGTGAGTTGTCATAGCTTGATAAGGTCATGAAGACCATAAAATAAGGCTTGTAAATGAATTGTGAGTTGTTTTAGGATGAGATAATCCTATTTTCTTAGTTTAGAAAATGGTTGAGTTTGTATAGGGAAGATTTAGTCAAAATAGGAGCTAATTGAGCTTCCTAAGGAGTAGGTTTAGGAAGTTGATTTGGTAAATGATCCTATATAGATCAATAATTTTATGGAGAAGGTTTATTAGTGTGTATTAAAATGTAAATAAATGAATTATGAGGTTTGAAATAAGAATATATCTTTGTTTGTGTGAATTTTTGCATGTTTTTCTTGCATTGTGTGTGAGGGTTTCAATAGGGGAAGCAAGCTAGAAAACCTATAATCTAAAAACTGAATTAATAGCCCTACTGTCATTAAAAAAAAATATGGAGGAGAATATTACAAATCAAATGCAATTTATTTGAGCTCTTGAAATTGAGTTTGAAGGTTTTTATAGCAATTTTTCTCTCCTCGGGCCCGAACTAGGGAAAAGCATAACTTTTATTTTACCTAATGGAATTCACTAAAATTTGAACCCAATATCTACCCCAATGTGAAGAGGATTTCTGTAAAATTTCAGCTCAAAACAACATGGGTGGAGATAGATATCTCTACCATAATTTTTCAGATTTTGGGAGCTAAAATGATGAATAGTGAAAGGTAATAAATTAATGAATTCTTTACCAAATAAATGTTCAAAGCTTGTAAATGATTTGAATGATGTTATAGAGCCATTTTAAGGCATTTATAAGGTTTCAAATGTTTCGGAAGCACCTAGGTGAGTTAATTGTCACAAGAACTCACTAAATCTAGGCCTATGGAAAAGTTGTCATAACCTTAGTTTTCCAATTGTTAAAAGAGACCCCTTAGGTAGAGTTTCACATGTTCTTACCTCATTGCAGTAGGGTGTTGTAACAATGATTACGATCTTATGATCATTGTCTTATTGAGGGAAAATTTCAAAAGAGATAATTCTAAGACCTCTTAGACCAAGGAGTAATAACTAGAATCAAGTAAGAATTCAAGAAGACATGGAGAGAATGGATGCCTATGAGTTCTTGTAAGGTGAAGATAGTGATAGTTAGTGAGGATATAATGGAAAATGATAAGAAATTATATATTCCTTGGAGTATTGGGAGCTATGTAGGTTCCAAGATAAGTTGTAACAAGTACTAGGAAGGATCATATACCCAAGATCTAGTTGTGATAAGAGTTGGATTGAGCTAAGATTGGCATCATCATTTCTTCAATCGTTTGGTATCTCTTCTTGAAGCTTACATATGATTCTAATCATCACTATTGTTGTATTATGTTACTTGTCATTGTTGGTCCTATTACCACACCAGTTTCATTCTTGGTTGTTAGTTCTCTTAGATTTAGTACCGTATATTTTGGTCTAGCTTGGTTACATCCCCTTAAGGTTATCCTGTTAGTTATTCACTAGTGTCTCAAGTTCATTCATAACTAAGAGGTTGTTACTATTCAAGGTATCCCTCTTGAAGATCCTTAACCTAGCATTCTTATTCATTCTCTCATGACCTCTATCCCTACTCCTAGTACATTTACAAATAGGTCCTTGGATTTACACACTAATTTATGTAGCTCCAATCCTCTTAGTTCTTCTCATAGTTCCAGAATTCACACATTGATTCACATAGCTCTAATCCTCCTAAGTATTCTGATAGGTCCTTGAATTCACACACTAATTCACATATCTCTAGTCCTCAGAGGAATTATGTTAGGACTTTGGTTGTACATTTTTATTCACATACTTGTAGTCTTCCTCAACCTCTAGCTAGCCCTTCCTCCACACATATTTCCTCTAGTGGCTTACATTATCATTAGATGTCCCGTCAATCCTTTCCTACGAAATTTCAATCCCAATATCCTCCTCGGTATTTAAGGAGTGTTAATTTTTCTAGTCCAACATACATATCTCATACATCACATATTGGTCGTCTTGCCTTTGTTATAGATTGCTCTTCCCCTAGGCCCTCTCTAACACATATTACTATCATCGTTCCATTGGAAATTGAGTCGATTCTTTTCGCATGTGAGGATTGTGCCTCTATCATCTGTGATAGTTGATTCACCTCCTCAAGAGGTTCTCATTGGATACCTTTCATGTTATCCCCTTTCTTATACATAGCTACACACTTGAAAATATAAACACAATGTACCGATATAATCACAGAAAGTAAAAACATTCAAATATTTTCAAAAATGCAAAAATTGGGACTTGTTTCTCTATCATACATTGTTAGCACTTTACATTATACATGTTGTTTATCCTTCTGGTTTGATAGATAACATTTTTCTTCTTTACACACATGCTTTCACAGGGTATATTGATCATGGTGCATGACATAGAAATTGGTACATGATTAGGGAATATTTTATACTTCCTTACATTCCTTTTGGGGGCGTGTACACAACTATATGTTATTATTTCATTATAGTTCCCTTTTACTTCCTCATTATGCTTGATTACATACATAGTGTATTTTCTATATTTTGAACTAACAAGACTAGCACATGTGTCTTGTGTAGTGTTGACATATATTGTTTCATATGATCCGTATCACTTGTTATGTCATTTACTCACATTATGATACTCTTTTTTTAGACTTGTTTGTTAGTTGTTTGTGTAGTTACTTGTTTTGTATGTAATTGTGTCTCGAGGGCATTATTTGTCTTGTGACACCATGGGTGTCCCATGTTTGTGGCATCAGTCCTTTCTTGTGTGACATTTCATATGTCAATTGCAGGCCCAAGGGACTTGATTTTCTTATGACACTATGGGTGTCCCATTTTTATGACATTATGAATTTTTGTGTGACACTATTTGCATTGTTATATTTTTATTTACATATGCAATCTTATTGTTGTTACCACTAGTTATCTTGTTGACATTGTTGCTACTATTATTCTTGTTTCTATTGTTTCTCTTGTTGCGTGCCATGGTCTCCACCATGTGCATCCCCTTTATAGGTACATGTTTTTCTTAGTGGCCACCACACCATCCCTTCATGTTTTTCATACATAGATGATCATACATGGTTACACATTTATTATTTTGATACACTCAAACTCTTTGTCACACATGCATTTAAAGAGGGGGAATTCATATTGGTATATTTTATACCTACAATGAGACACAAACAAAATTATGGGCTTAGATATAGGAAACAACAGGTAAAAACTATTCAAAAACAACATCACATACAAAAATTCAACAAATCAAGTAGATGGTCAAAAACGTACAGATAACGTCATGACCATATGAACATTCATAACCCATTTCTACGATTTTTCCTTGAGAGTAGTTACAACAAATTTCTCAATAGTTTCAAAATTTCAACTCCAGTCACATGATTTTGGAAAAGTTTCAAACTTAAATGACTTAGTACATATCAATTTCAAGGGGCATGAAATTTTTCATTCCTTCTTATCCACAACACTCAATTTCAGTTTTTAGGGATATTGGGGGCATGAGTCTCCTTTATCTAGCTACATTTTAACACATTTAAGCTTTATTCAGTTTCTACTCACTTTGCGAAAAATGGGGAGAGATTAGGGATAATTTATTATCATTTATACTATGTGCCATAATTTACAACAAAATTCCTAGATCAATTTGTAATGGTGTGGTATGTTGGGTCATGGAAGTCAAAGTAGTTAAGTTCTTCATAGGAATTCCTTTCTCTCCTCTTACACCTAAAGGGGAAGATATAAGAGTTGTTGAATGACTTTGATACACATTATTATTCCTTCACGGGTGCTTCAACTCCTCATTCTTATCCTCTCTCTTATGAATTTGTTGTTTGAGTTCCATACACCTAATAATCTAGCATCTCCTTAACACAATTAGAGACTAATCACCCTCAATTCTTCAATAAATTTTAGCAATCCAAAATTACAAGTACAAGAAAATAATGAGAAAATCTTCCCTCTGCAAAATAAATAGGTGTATTCCTTCCACGTTTTGCATCTCTTTATTTCACTATTTACAATTTCATATTTCATTTACATTACATCTTTACATTTGAGTTAAAGTTCAATTCTTTATCATGGACATTGACTACACTATGTTGCAGGTTTCATTATGGAGAGCACAAACACTAATACATTGATATCTTGTAAAAAAACATCAAGGAAAGGCAAAGTGTTTCTACACACTCGGGTATCTTTTTCTTTAAGCATGTAATTTCATTTCATACTTAAAGGGGTAAAAATGCAAATAATCAAATTTGGTAATTCTACTATTTGACACTGCTAGTCTTGAAATTTCTCTCTTTCTCAAATAAGTGCACTTTACCCATTCTCATATAGTACATCTTTATGTCTCTTGTTTATCTTGTTTAGTCATACATACTCATCTTTCCATGGTTTCTAAGAATTAAATGCATGAAATCCATTAAGAAATTATACAAGTCAACTTCCAAACTTCATACTTTAGATTCTCTCTATAGGTTCATTAACGTACATTAGGGGTAATAATGTCCATATATTCCTGACCCTAGTGTACATTTTTTCCTTTTCTCACTTTGATCACAAAATTTTTGTTACACGTTATTCTTTGGGTCATTTACTCCTCACTCGGCCTTTGTAACTTAAATCACATTCGAAGCATATATAAGCAAGTGAAACCCAGCTCATTTAGTAATTAACAATCTTATGGACTCTTATAGTAAAATATAGCACAAAAAGTACTCAAATATCCATACACTCTATAAATAACTATGCACATTCATTAGGGCAGCACCATCTAGAATTCTGAAGCTTCCCACAAGATATAGTAGACTTCTTCCCACATTTTCAAGCACTCAAAGTCAATCAATCAAGTCGATTTGTAAGAGGTAAAATAAAGTCAATTTTTGTCAAAGAAAGGATGTAAACTATGATTACACTACAACTAGATATCACATTCTTGATGGAGAAAAATGTGTGGTTTGAGGCCTCTTCAGAGTAGTGCCAACATTAGTGGTGTATGAGATGCCCATAACCCAACTAATGTTTATTGTGTAGGACTTCTTATCTATGGTGAGGATTTGAAAGATTGAGAAGATGATTCAAAGGCCCCCATAATGTGACAGAGATAGTTCTTGACAGAGAGTGATAAAGATATTCAAACAAGCGATAAACCCAAAAAGTTATAGATCACGTTTCTAAGAAGGGTCAAGACCATATAAATAGGTCAAGACAATATGGATGTTTTGGCCCATATTGTATGGTCCTGCCTAGAGAATATCTAGGTCACAATTTCAATATTGAGGCACTCTCAAGGTCATATCTCACTTTTACATCATTCAAATCACCCAAATGAGTAAAGAATAATATGTAATGAAATAAGTGCACTCAATCCCTTGTGTTTATGAATTTGTATTGTATAGTGTACATTTTTTGCATGTATTAATGTGTTTTATGATATTGAATGATTAATGTTGGAATTTAATTAATCAGGATAACCCCATGTAGCTTTTGTTTCATTCTTTTTTGGTCATAGGTGTAAATCTTAATCAAATCTTAAAAGGGTAAAAAAATAACAAAATATCATGTACAATTACCTCTAGATGCATTCCTTACTACCAAAAGTCATATATGCCTCCTAAGTGCATCTTTAAATTGGCTCTATAACTCTAAAAACCTCATTGAATCAATAAATTAATCTTGCAGATTTGGTTGCCTTGGTTTATAATAACATGTAAACCCCAACATATGACTATCATTAGGCCAATATGGGTGTCACCATAATGGTAATGGATCTATTGGTTATAGTATGACGATGCTTTATTTTCTTGGTCTTCCCATTTTCTCCTCTATGGCTTTACAATCCAAAAACATATCTATATAATTTCCTTTGAATGCATGCCTTACTACCCCAAGTCAGATATACCTCTTCAATGCATCTTGGTTTTGCTTCTACAACTCTAAAAATCTTCATTTAATCAAAAATTAATCCCACACTTTTTATTAGCTTGGTCCACGATAACATATAAACCCTAATATATCATGATCCTTGTGTCAATATGGATGATGTCATAATATAATTAGCCCTCTTACTAACATAATGGCTGATTGGTTGTGGAATGAATATTGTTTCTTTCTTTTCCTTCCCATCTCCTCCTTTGTGGCTTCATAATTCCAAACAAAATCATCTAAAATTGCCTCTAAATACATGCCTTACTACTCCAATTTGGATATTCCATTGCCTCTAAAATTTTATGTTCTTGCAATAACTTCACCATTTTGACTGTGGAAGTCCCATTTCACTATTAAGTATGTTTACCAACACATGTAATAAAGCACCTAATTCATAAAATAAATAATATAAAGTTAACAATCAATTTTATGAAAACAAAAATATTTAAGATGGAAAGTATAAGAGTGACATGGATATGAAACAACACATAAAAAATTAAATTGCAAGGGCATGTAGAATGCTACAAAATTGCTCTTTAATAGTACCATATGGATAGAGGTTGGTTCATGCTTGTTAAACATTTAAAGTTAAATTATCATATTAGTCAAACCAAGATTTAAAACTCTTTATCCAATGATTTCCTCTACAATATTTGTTTCCATTCTAAGGTTAAAATAAAATCATCAATCATTATTGGAAATTAAATTATTTGGATGATGTTTGGCTTAGAAAGTTTTCTAATCTTTGTAAAGTTCATATTGATTAGAAGAAATAATTCATGTTGATATAATATTTCACATATGGAAAGATAACAATTGAAAAATATTTTTCTTTGAATAAGTTATTACTATCTCCAATGTTTTTCTTTAGATCCCAAACGGGAGGAGAAATTATGCTTAAATGTGGAACACCTCCATTATCTTCTGGAACAAGGGGTAAGAATTTAATGTATTCTTAATTGGATGCATTTGGATTCTCCATATTTCCCCTCTCCTTATTAAGTTTTGAAAAATATTTTCATCGATTTCTACATCTAGGAGTTGGGAGGGCTTCTCATATTTTTCCTATGGCCTCCATGTATCTAAGGGAGTGATGGTGTTTATGATCAAAACAAAGGAAATGGTGGTGGAAGTTGGGTATTTCATCTACATTACAAGTGTCCTAGGTTATCTCTTGTCATTACTCCTTCCAAAAATATAGAGAAAAAAGTAGTCGAATGATGACTGAGATCCCATACCTGACATTTCGGAGCCTCCAACCACCAATTTCTATGAGAAATTCTAAAAACCCTCCTGCTTCTCTTATTTTGAATGTCATGTTTAGTGTTGGCTCTCAACTTCTTTATTATTTTTGTGGTTGGTGGTATTTGGTTTATTACTCTTGTTTTATCATTTTTATGATTGAATAAACTTTTATTAAGTATTTGTAATTATAACAACCCTATTCTTGATGGTGTCTTGATTTTGGAAAATTTTAATATACTCTCAAGGCTAACATGGATTAATGTGACTTGCATTTTTGGGTTTGATTTCTTCCACCCATTTTTTGAGCATTGAATAGTGCACTAGTTTGTATTATTAATAATTTTTTTACTTTTAATCAATAAAACCTAAAAGATATTTCTTATAAAATGTGTTCATTGTATCGATCCGTGAACAACTAATTTGTATGTATGTGGAAATAATATTTTTGACACATGTAAAGACACTTGGACTGCTAGTGCACATTAGGTTCTTTTTGGCATGCTTTTTCTCCTTCCCCTATTTACAAACCACTTCCACCACCTCTAGTTTCACACAAATACTCTAACAATCATTTAGTTTCAAATTAGGACCATTTTTTGCCAAATCAACATACAATGGTCAAAATTTTAAAATAGAGAACAAAGGGGATGAGTGCATCTGAATTCAAAAAACTTAACAAGCGAGGTTGAGGAGTGTCGCGACCACTCCATACAACATGTGTAAAATTTTAGGGAAATAGACAAGACATAGAAAGGAAATGATAAAAGAAGGGGGCATGATGAAAACAATAAAAAACATCGGTAATGTCAACTTTGGAATTAATGATAAATAATAAATAAATACCAAATAAAATTACAATTTAATACAAATAAATTCCTAGAGGTCAATTTTTTAATTTATAGTGTGCACATCCACTTTAGATGATCATATTGGTATTTAGTTTTAGTTCAAACTTTATTTTTATTTTCATTAAGGAAATTTTTTTCCTTAAAACTTGTCTATTTTTTATTGATTTAATTTTTATAAACTATCATTGTTAAAAGTAAGTGTTATGAATATAGTTTTTATTATTTATAGATAGTAAAAATAACTTATTTAAATATATTGAAATAAATTGAGATATATCAATCTCACAACCCTTAATAATTTCATTATGTTATTCAAAAAAATCATTAAATGATGACAAATAATGTCAATCTAGCTACATTAATGTATAAGGCAATAAAATTTCCAAACCTAGATTGTGATACTAACATATAGAATTTGTTTCCTTTATTTACTCCTTGGATTGTTTAGGTCTAAGTGATTTTAAAAATTAAATAGAGGCTCAAAATATGACTTTGGGCTAATGCATTTGAACTATTATTACATCCCCTTAGCAACATGAAATTATACAAGCTTAATTTTATGGTTGAGACGTGTATCCATAAACCATAAGTGAATATTGAATGTATAAAATTCTACCTAAGAGGAATTTTTCTTGTATTTTTGGAAATAACAATGTCTTCCCGCTCTCTAATCCATGTGACCTATTATCCATACGAGATGGAAGAAGGAAGAGGTATGATTGATCACATCATTCCACCACTCAATCGAATATTTAGAATATAGAGGATATGGAACAAGATTCCACACTTTGGCGATGAGTTAGATGGTGTTGACATGGTGTTAATTATTGGTCCAAATTAGGCATTATTACCACATTTTTTGACTTTATATTATCATAATTATAGTTAATTTTAATTCAAATTCTATTTTTCATAAGGGTAATATTTCCTAACACTTATCTACAATTCTTATTTATGTTTAATTGAGTATAGTGTTGGACTATAATATTTGTGAGATGTAACACTTATCTACATTTCTTATTTATTTTTATTTTAAGTTAGTTTCAACCTTAAATTTTATATCCATTTCATATTCATCTTTAAAAAAATTGTTGCTTTGAAAATTTTATTGAAAATGTGTAATATCAAGCCTATGGTGGAGTTTGGAACCTTTTTACTAAAATTATTTTTGAGATCGATAATGTAGTTCAACTATATTAAGGACATCTGTCATTTTCATTATGAAATTTATTAAGAACATAAATTGATACCGATCTCCTAAATTACATCTAAAGGAAAATAATAGCTCAAAATTGATATTTCTATTGACATTTTCTAAATAAATATATTTAAAATAGAAATTCCAAGTTAAATCATTTATAGGACTAATATAATTGATTTACAAAAATTGATATTACAAATTATTTAAATAAATCAAAAGTTTTTCCACTAATAAAAATGGTCTTGATTTGAAGAGAGATATCTTATATAGATGAAGAAAATGCATAGGATCATCACGGGGGATTCACTAAGTAAACTTGTGGCATATCACGTTCATTCATAGGATACTAAAGAATAAACCTATCTCGAGTTCTAATTTTTAATCTTATATTAGTAATAGCTTATTTTTAAAATGGAATTTTTGTAAAACCCTAGATATTTCATAGTCACATGTAATAGATAAAACACTAAAGTACAAATTTGACCCAAGAAATAAGCTAAATGAAATTAAAACCCCGAGTGCAAGAGAAGGGATAAAGTACTTAGTTGATTTCGTGCTTGGTCCCGAAGTGTATCGGACTATAAGATGGGTGACCACAAGGAGGAAATTGTCGCAACCAAGCTTAGAAAATTGTGTCACCGCCGGATATGACTAGGCCGGGTGCTTGGGGCAATGATGACTGCTTTTAGGTGCCCGTGACTATTAAAAACCTAAGAAACCAGTTTCTTTTGTGTCGCAAGATGAACGTTGGTCTTCACTATTTGTCTCCTATGAGTCGCGCTATACCGAAAAGTTGTCCTGTAACCTGCAAAGAGAAATAACACCTATAAAACTATAAAACACATCAAATCCTACAAGAAAAAGATGTAAATGGGGAGTCAAATTGACCCCAGTGGTCACTGACTAAGTGAACTTAAGACCGAGAACTGAAATACATTTAAAAATCCATGTAGTTCTCATGTGTGTGCAAGAATTGTGCCCTAGGTGGCTCTTGTGTAAGATGCCCTTGAAGAAGAAGCAATAGCTAGATGTAGAAATGTAAGTAGATGTATGGATTTCAAAAATAACTTCCCCTCTTATGGGTGTATGTAGAAAATGAAGTCACTTGTCGGTTGAGTGATTGTTATATGGATGTTTTGATGCTCTTAGAATGCCTTTAGATGCAACCTTACGTGGTCATAGTAGATGCTTAGAGCTTAGTTCTTTATTATGGTCACATAGCTTTATATTTATATGATTCCCTTGGTTGAATTTTGTAATTAACAACTAGAAGGCAAACCCATAAGAAAAAAAGATCCCAGAAGATAAAAGATGCCCAAAAAGAGTGAGTAAAGTTGAGGGTGCCCGTAAGGACGGGGCACTTGGGAATTGACATCTGATCCGGGTGCTAGTTTCCATGGTGAAAAAGATGAAACATAAAGTATCGATTGGGATGTAGGGTGTAAGAGGCCAGAAAGAAGACATGAAACATAGAAAAAAGGCCAAAGATAGTTGTTAATTTCTACTTTGATCACTTAGGAATCATATGAATAGTGGTAGGTGATTAAGACCAAGAAATGTACCCAAAGTGCATGAGTTAGTGTCTAAATTTTCCCCACTTTATGTTTTTGAGTGAATACTTGATAAAATAAAGTACATAAGAGATTCATACATGATAAATCATGTAGATCGATTGTGAAAGTGTGCCAGGAAACAAGAAAAAATGTGAAGTGTAGAAGCTAAGATAGAAAAGAGGAAGTGACCCTAGGGATGAAAAGCATAATGAGTTGCCGCATTGTGTTTGTACCTATTTTCATTTTTTCTTAATGAAGGGCTACTTCTTCTTGCATATTAAGGATAAACCTCCAAAAGAAGAGAAAAATAGTAGTTAAAGATGTGTATATGAAAAATTTGATCCAAGTATGTAAAAGTATGTAAAAATGTAAAAAGGAACATGTGCATCGATACATGGCGAGTGAAAAGGATATAAAATGTCCTAAAACATTGTATAAGAACGCAGTTTTTAGACGATCTCATACCATGTCCCAGAGAAGAAGTGTTGGGGAGAAATGTCTAATGTTATTCTCCAACCCCGACTACTTGCCCACAATTTATACACCACTACGAGATGGTGTGATCCTCGTCAGAGACACCAAATTTGGGTCACACTCCCCTTAACCCCCTTTCGAGAAAAGTAACACAACATTTTTACCTAGCCATGCTCCCTTTACCCCACATGTATATTAATTTAATTATTTACAATTAAATTAATGCCCACCTTCACATTATTTATTAATTTGATCATCTTAATTAAATTAATTTACACTTAACCTAGCCACATCACTGGACACCTCACCATGGACCTATTTTTAGCATGTTTCCTTTTAACTAAGACTCATTTCTACTTACCTTAACTAACTAAGACTTAGTTTAACCCTAAAATAACATGCCTATTCTTCCTCTAACAGCATGCCCGCTTATCTAAGCGCAAGATGCCATTTTAGACCCATACCAACGGAAGAGATGGCCAAAAGATAAAGCAAGATCTGTTATTTTGACAACCTAGGATTTTCTTCCTTAACCGATGCCGGTTAACCCTAAACCGACGTCGATCACCCTAATCATTGTTGGTTGCCATACATCCATTTTGGCGACCTTGTTTGACAAGGTTGCGAGAATTTTTGAGTTTAGAGAGAAAGAGATCTTCATACAAGCATGAACCAGAGCCTTCTCACACATCCAGGACATCCCTAGCTAGCATCAAGATTGATATGAAGCTATTTGCATCCACGGTAGCCTTACCGGGAAGCACAACCACGGAATTGAACACTAGTTTCACGAGATCAACCATTGCCATAATACAACCACTAGGCCTGCAAATACAAGTGTGTTTTGATATGCATCATTCTATGCTTACTTAGATCATCATCTCTTCATATTTGTTTGTTAGAATCTATTCTCATTTGTATCCCACCATTCTCACCTTCTTGTTAATCCACCCATCCCACCACCTACAAAATTTCAACCTCCCATACCCGATTCCTAGAAACATTACTGAGTATTCCCAAAATTTTATAAACTTAGTCATCTCCTTACATTCTCTATGTAACCTCATAAAATCTCCGAAACTAAAACTTATTGAGTTTTTACCATTTTGCCTCTCATCGATGCGGGCACCCCGACCATCATCGGTTCCATCTAAGCCGTCATTGGTCATACTTGACCAACATCGGTCTCTAGCTCGATAACCCTTCCTATAACAAAGACCTAATAACCTCCACCTAAATAACCCAAACCACCCAAAACATGACCTTGACTTATTCTAACCACATACCCAACTTCCATATCCGATCATAACCTAGCCTGTTAGATTAGATTTGCTTATTGTATTTAAATGAGGTGCCTAAATCATATCAACTATAATAGAACGTTATTTGTTTACGTTATCTCTTGCATTAAATTGTATTAAGCGGTGGATTGAAAGCCATCAAGGAAGTATCACACTTCCATGATCTAGCACATGCTTCAGGCGGTCCACCGACATATATTGTTTAACTCTCTCTTGTGGTATTGTTTTGGTGTCCCAGATTTCACCCTGAAATATGGGACTACCCTATGTAAAAAAATCGTACTTTTAAAATAATGGGTCGTTTTGTGTTTTTATTGCCAAAAAGTGTCTGTACTTGTGTCAAGATAATCCCAAAGAGTCATATTAGCCAATTTCACCAAATACCTAGATGCCCAAAATTGTTATATTCTGTCACTGGGGTTTACCTGCAGGAAATTTGTATTTAATTATTTTGAGCCCCATTTGAGGCAAATTGTGCTCTGGTTTAACCCTGTTGTGATCGTACATGTCAATTTTCCCATATACCAGTAGGGTTTTAACCAGGAATGAATTCTGGGCTTTATTTGTGACTTCTGGCAACGTTTTGTGTTTTTGGTGTTTTCCTGTTTCGTTTTCTATGAAATTTCTCTGGATCAATTCCTCTGTTGGTTTGGTCTGATTCTTTCCCTGGAGTATCTAGAGATCACCTATGGACATTATGCTAGAAGGAATTCACCATTGGAGGTATGGTTCTCTTTGAAAAGATGAAGTCGTGCACAAAAAACTTCTTTTAGGCAAGCCGCATTTTTGGAAAAAGAGGGTTTTAAGTGGATCATGGGATTTTTGGAAGCGTAGGCGGTGGAAATTTTTACCTACCTAGTAGGGCAATTTTCCCCATGGAAGCAACTCCACTTAAGTCACAATGATGAAAATTAGAGGCGTAGTAGGCGAGAATTTTTTACTTGGCGAGAAAAATTTTTACTAAAAGCACTTAAGGCATTAATGGGATTTTATTACCTACCTTGCAGGGTAAATAATCCCATTATGAAAGTCAAACAACTTAAGTGGATCATGGGATTTTTGGAGCTGTGGTGCAGGGTGAATAATCTCATTGTTAATTGGCTTTTAAAAATAGAAATTGCCTATGCCAAAAAGTGCGACCCCTTTTGGGAAAGAAGGGCAGCTTTAAATGCATTAAATTAATTAATTTCTTCTCCAAATTTGGCACCCAAGCTTGTGGAAAAATCAACAAAGGGAAGGTGGATAAAAGAAATTAGAATTAGACATTCTAAAATTAAAATATTATTTATTTAATACAGCCCCTTCATGTCAAAAAGTGCGCCCCATTTGGGAGAAGAATAATACTTTTTAAAGTATTAATTGATTTAATTAATTAATATTTTCAGTGGATGAGGTCAAAGCATACTGTGAGGCTTAAGTGAACTGGAAGTAGAGGGCTAAAATTAAATAAATTTAATTTATTTAATGGCAACCATGAGCATGCACAAAATTGGCACCCCATTTGAAGAGAAAAGCTTATTAATTAATTAGTTAATTGCCAGGAATAGGAGGGGCAATAATTGATTATAGAATTATGAGGATTATATAAGCATGGGCTGCCATAAGGATGAATTAATTAATTCAATAGCAAAGAAGTGCAGCCCAAACAAAAAGTGCGCCCCATTTGAAGAGGGATTTTGCTCAAAAGAAGGTGTATTTATTTGCTGGAAGCTTCCAAATTTGGTGCCTAGGTTTGAAGGAGCTTGATTTGTGTCTAAATAATTATCTGCATAGTGGTACAGTGCTCGGTGCCTTTATAAGAGAAAGGGAGCTTAAATCAAAGTCCAATACATTGAACATATCCTCTGAATCGAAGAATTATCCAGATTTGCACTCGTTGTAAAGAATTATGGCCAAATAAAGAGAAAATGAATTATTCGAGACAAAGATAGATACAACCATGGCAAAAAGGGATAAAAAGAAAGCACAACAAATGAAATCATGCATCACTTCTAAGTTTGCGAGGCATTGGAGACACAAATCTAGGTCTGAACCTTTTTCCGAATTGATTGACAGATCCGAGTTGGAAAGACTTCCCTCATGCATACAATCAAAGCAATGGAATCGTTCGAGCTACAACATTTCCATTCATAGCCCATTATAAGAATTCATCATGGAGTGTGCCAGTCTTACCATCCATCATCCAGATCGATCGAGATCCTGCGAGGAAAATAATAATCTAGTTGGATGCATAGTTCATCAATTATTGTTTGAAGATTCCGACACTAAAGGTGGTGACTACTATTAGAATACAAGATGCTTTGAAACAAATGGGAAAAGCATAGAGTTTACTACATGGGCATAATGAACAACGAGATACATGAAGAAGCCCGGATCTCCTTCCAAGTTCTGAGAATCTTCCATGATCTAATCTGGTACAAGA
This sequence comes from Taxus wallichiana var. yunnanensis, assembly GCA_018340775.1. Lineage (NCBI taxonomy): Eukaryota > Viridiplantae > Streptophyta > Pinopsida > Cupressales > Taxaceae > Taxus > Taxus wallichiana. The sequence continues at coordinate 692,187,792 of CM031235.1, read as the reverse complement.
GGTGGATGATATTGCCAAATTACTATGCAGGGATAAATGGCGAAGTGAACGCTCACAACTTCCGCGTATGGATGTATGATTTCATTAGGACCATTTAAATTAACAAAGCAGATTCAATAATCAATTGGTCATAAATCATTAGTGACAACATTGGTGAGCAGCTCCGGAATGTGAGGCGTACTTTTAGCTTCAAAATGACTTCCTATTTGGTATATACAGCAGCTTCACAGGTGTCTTCTCTAAGCTGGATAGATGTGGTGTTCTTTCCAAGGACCCTATTTTCAAGTGTTACACACACTTCTTTGTACCTACATGCATGAAAGATTACAAGGTGGTTAATGATGGATTATTCTATGGATTCATTTGTAGGATGGACGGTGATCTAAAGGCCAACAGGGTGAGCAAGGAAGCATGGGAAGTTGTGTCTAGGATTGGCAATATCTTCATTCAATTTGTGGATTTTACATACCTCAGGGTCACCAACTTTTCTAGAGAACTAGTTAAGTTTCCTAGATATCTGAATGATAGATTGGTCACCATGGTGCTGAGCAGACAACTCACGGAGATGCATGACCTTCAATCGAAATGGCAGAAGTCTACGGGCTTCTTCCCGATCACTGTGGGCCATTATAGCTGCCAGAGTATTCATAAATCCCAAGGAGTGGAAGCAGAAATGTTCTCTAAGTATGAGCAAGATTTCTTCCCAACACGGTTGAACTTCGATCCATTTGGAGTGGAAAGGAAGACAATCTCCCAGGAGTACACGCACGTGCCTTCATTAGAAGATTTCTGGATGAAGTGTAGAAGTGAGTATGAGGTTAGAAAGGAAGATTTCAGCGGGTTATCAAAGCACGGCAAGTGTTTGACTTTGGATTATAACAGATTCTTGTGAATCTTAAAGATGATGGGATTGTGTTACTTGACACATACCATCGGATGGGAGGAGATAGAGTTGTGCTTCAGGAGATCGTAGGGGGATACCATAAGATCGAGGAAAGATCTTTTGTCATTCTAGTTAATACTTCAAACTAGTTGCTTGATGAAGGGATACTGCCTTGATGAAGCATTGATGAATCAAATCACGGGAAACTTTGGCACAGGAGATTCCCTCAAGACGAAGCATAGAGGAGAGAGCAATAGAATTCCTGAGAAGATTAAAGTGCATAGAAGGTCTCATTCAAAGGAGAAGATCACTTATACGGCTATGATTTTAGTTTCGGCTTCTCCAACATCAAGTACTTTACCAACTATTGCACCTTTGCAAGACACTGCCATTCCTCCATTGAATCTAGCAACATTCATCTTTTCTCTTGAACCACTTCGTTCAACACCTATTCATGAAGAAACATTGAAGCTATAGATGGTAGAGTTTGAAAGAGCTTTGTCTTTGGATGATTCAGAGGATGGCAGCCACAACACTGTAGCGGTTTCAGATGGAGAGGAATCAGAGCGAGAGATAGTGGTACACTCAACAACTTCTCATTCTCCGAGAAGTAATTTCTCGTAAATGGTTGGCTTCACAGTTGGTTTCGAGGCTAGAGAGGAAATCAACTTGGAGGAACATGACTTGCAGCTGCTCCTAAGTCTAGGTGGAAAAGATAGAAAACCTAAAGTTCCTAAGGTAACTTCAAGGTTGATCATTGTGAATCGGGACGAGAATTTTACTAAGATGTCAGTTCCAGTAGAAGGGAAGAAGGAGGATGAGCTCACGGTAGAAGATATAACAATAACCAAAGGACCCATAGGTCAAGCCACCACCGAAGGATTGAAGCAAGACACACAAACATTGATAGATGCTCTATTCCTTAGGCTTGACAGAGAAAAGGTGGAGAAATTTTAACTTCAGAAGTAGGTATCTCAGTTGTGCAAGATCATTGCCAAGGTTGCAAAATCTTCCACTCAGCCAATTTCAGCACAAAATCAGGTGAGTGATCATCTGATGCAAGAAATGGAAGATACAAGTAACCGGGTTAAAGCTATCGATGAATGGAAAAGTATGATCATTCATCAAGCTTCTGTATAACTCGAAGAGGTGCCAGCCCGCCTAAAGGTTATGAAAGATGCATCAGATCAATCAAGCAACAGCGGTGACAAGCACAATGGATATGAACATAGTTCTTTGAGAGTAACCTTATACTTTGGCTAAAATAAATAAGCTGCTGAGAGAAGTGTTGATTGCGGAACAGATTGTGCCTGACAAATCAGTTGAGAAGGGGAAGTAGCTTGAGTTTGTAGTATCTTTCTGTTTGGAGATCTGCAGAATTATGTTGAAAGGATGCATGCACTTGAGAGTATGACATCATCTTTACTAGACAATGTCATTACTTTCACTCATGAGGAAGTGGTTGAGAACGTTACTTCATACACACGGATCATTCCTAGCAAAGTGCCTAATTCCCTGGAAGGATCTCTTCTGATGGTGCAAGGGAGAATTGATGGAGTTGTTAAGCCTTTCATGATGAATTCCATTAGCAAACTGGTGGCATTGCAGTCAGATATTACAAAGTTTGGACCTAGCTTGGAGGATGTGGAAGCATGTATCAGGGTATTGAACGAAGGCTTGTTGCAATTCAGGATAGAAAAGGAAGCTATGGCTAAGATAGATGGGAAGATGTTGAATTACATGTTCGACAAGTATATTTAATATCAAAACTAAAAAAGATGTAGATGTTACAACTAGCGTGTTTTTCTTCTTCTATTTTCCACATTCCTGGATGTAATTGTAAAACTTTAAAGTTATTGGTTTTGAAACCATTACTTTAAGTTATGTGGAACGATTCTATTAGTTAAGTGACAGATGTGTATAATTTTGAATATGGACTCGGATGCATGTCACTTGAAGAGGAATTAGAGGAAGATGATTGCCAGATGTTATCTTTACTTTTTGTTTATGTTCCAGTTCAGTTGAGTTTCCCATTTGTACTTTCCCTTCTACATTCTATAAGTAGAAGAAGAACCTTTGGGTTAATGATCAGAATTTGTAAGTAGTATTCTTGTGTTCCAGACTTTGTGCTGAAACCCTTGATAGCTATTTGAAGCAAAGGAATACAAAGGAGCAGATTTCTAGAGAACTTTGTGTCACGGTGCATTTTGTTTCTAGCCTCTGTCTTAGATCTAGTTATAAACTTTTTGTTATTTAGATCTAAATTTGAAGTTTCCTTTGTTTATAATTTTTGTGTTGATATCTATTGGTTTCTTCTATGTGCATGCAATTAACTCTGTTATCTATTGATTGGGTTGCACATCTTCCCTATTTCTTCCCCATATTTTATTATTTCCTTCTTCTTTAAATATTTCCTTTCTTTAAACAGTTTCTTACTTGCTGCAAAACTATACAACTATGGTTCATGAGCTGCATGGTTAAAGTAAAACCCCCATATAGATACTAGCATATTTTATTGACAAATATGACATGAGAGCCTCACCGGTAAATGAGGGAGATTTATCTCATGACTGCCTGGGTTTTTAGCTATGTAGAAAATCTAGCCAACAGTTTTTGGAAAATCTATTGGGAACAACTATCTTTGTAGATCAAAGCTTATCTCTTGAAGATCAGAGTGTTTTCCATACAAATTTCAACCTAGCTGAACATCCATTCACCCGATCTGTGAAGGCACAAGGAAGGACTGATCATTTCTTCAGATTGCAGGAGCAATTCAATTTCAATCATCCTCCTCAAGTTAGAAGCTATAGATCTAGTCTCTCACTAGGAAGGAGAGTGCACACTCATCCAGATCCAAATCATCTTCAACATAATCCAGCGGCTGGAATTATTCACCAAGTCTACACAAGGAGAAGACGTGCCCCACTCATCATGTAGAACCAGAATCAAAATCAGAACCAAATAGTACATGTCCCATGGGGAGTAGCTTTTGGGCCACTGAACTTGACTCCACCTATGCACGATCTGCCAAAAGGATCCAGAAAGAATTTTCCAAAATTCTTTGGAGATGGAAAGCAAAACCCGGATGATCATTTGGTAGCCTTCTTCATATCTTGTGGTGTGCTTGCAGTGGAGCATGAAGATGTCTTGGTCAGACTCTTCATTGAGACTCTACATGACTTGGCTGGCGAATGGTTCTATCGGCTAGCTCTTGGCACCATAACCAACTGGGCGACGATGCGAGAGCAATTTCTGAAAAGATTCAAGCCTGCAGAAGATGCTAGCATGTTGATTACTCAACTGACGCAGTTGAAGAAAGAGCCAAGTGAGAACATGCAAGACTTTATTGCAAGGTTCCAAAGGATTTTATATAAAATCCCCACTTCTGCCACATTGAGCAATGAAAATCAAAAGACTTTTTTATAAATGCTCTGTTGCCCAAAGTTGGATATCAGCTGAGAAGGGCAAGACCTGTGAATCTACTTGAAGCACAAAATGCTGCCGTGGAAGTTGAAGATGACTTGATCATGGCTGGAAAAATCAAACAATCATCCCACAAAGGTGATGGAGCTTCTTCAAGTACTTCAGATCCTTTGCTTTGCAAAGGTTGGCTAATGACATGCTGCAAATCAAGCAGATCTCTCAAGTAGGAAATGTGACCCCTTCAAGAATAGCTCCTACTTAGACCTTTAATGGTCAAAATCAAAATCAAAATCAAAATAGACTTGTTGTTACACCACAGTGGTTGGCAATTGAAGCTGCTCCAAGGAATAACTTGGAAACTAATGAAGAAGATCTAGGCATTGTGAATCATTTGATGATGAGGACTTTGTAGATCCCGCTGGTGACTCCAATATTGGTTACCTGGACTACGAATCTGATGAGGGCTATTATGAATCTTTTGAAGATTCTGATGGTCACACATTTGTGGTGTTCACAAGGTCCTAGACATGCCAAAATGTCGAAGCATCCACAAGCGGCCAAAGAAGAGAAAGAGAAGATCCTGGGCCGGATGTTACTATCCTGAAAAGAGGTAGTACACTACCTTCTTCATTAGCTCCCAAAGATAAATATGCAAATTCTTTCAATTCGCAGCAGAGGGCCAACACACATCTAGCTGAAGTAAGTCAAGCTTTCGACATTATTGATCACATTAAGAAGACCAAGGTCCAAATGTCAGAAGCTGAGTATTTGAGGGCATTTCCTGATCAGCTAAATAGATTGGTCAAGTATGTGCAAAGTAATGGTCCCAACCCTCCAACAAATAATACTTCATGGGGTATCTTGTCAAGTCCAAAGATTACTCCTTCAAATAATGTGGCTGCAAGTTCTTCCCCTCTACTTCTTCTCCTGCTACATCGGAAAGGATCGAGCCATTCTATGTGTCATTGCTTATTAATGGATACAAATTGAGCAATTGCATTTTGGACTTTGGAGCTTTTGACAACGTCATGCCTGCCAAAGTTGTTGATGCCTTAGGTCTCACATTGACAAAAACCATCGAAAGATGTTATTCAATGGAAAGGCAAGTGCCTCTGGTTGGGAAAATCAAAGATGCACAGGCAGTACTTGCTTCTTTCCCAGACAAAAGATTGAAAATGACTATCCTTGTAGCAGACATCCCAGTGTCTTATGGCATGCTTTGTTGAGTAGAAATTTCTGTAAAGAGTTGGGTGGAGAAGTCAAGATGGATTGGTCTTGTGCGCACATACCAATCAAAGGAGTTAATCAGAAGTTAGAACCTGAGAAGAAATCCAAGTACATAGTATCAAAGTCTGAGGATCCTAGATCTCAGATCTTGTTTCAAGAATCTGATCACGGAGTCTATTATCTAGAAATGGATAAAGAAGAAGTTCAACCTATGATCCAAGAACCACATCAACTTGATAATAAGGTTTGGTCTCTAGAATTTGATGGCAGTTGTTGTTCATTTGGATCCAGTGCAGGCGTTGTTCTTATTTCTCCTGAGGGAAAGGTGCATGCACATTCCTTCAAATTGATGTTCGAAAATACTAACAACACAAAGGCAGTATGAAGCACTATTGTTAGGTATGGAGCAGGAAGAACAATGGGAATCAAGCTCTTACATGCAAAGGGAGATGTTGAGCTGATTGTTAAAAAAATAAGAGGTCTCTACCAAGTAAAAAAGGACAAACTTCGGCATTATAGAGATCAAGTCTACTCTATTATCCTGGATTTTTCAGCTTTCTCAATATCTTACATTCTCGAGAGAACAAAATTCTAGAGCTGATTCACTTGCAGTGACTATAGCTTTGTTAAATCCATATCAACCTCCCACATTTTTCAGACAGGGGGATTATAAAGTTGAGATGGTTTTCCACCCGAAAGTTCTTGACAACGTCCAACAATGGTAGGTTTTTAATGATGACAAGCAGATTGCTGCATTTCTCTAGCAAAAGGACAACTTTGAAGAGATCTACTATGAGGGAAGCAACTCACCTCCGAGACAAACTACTGGGAGAAATGGATGCAGATGTCTCAGGAAGTCAGGAGATTATCCAGCTAAAGGGAAATAAAATTCCCAAAGGCTTGGTATCTCTTGAGGAAATGTTTGACAAGCATGATCAGATGCTTAAAAAGAATGAAGAAAGTGGGGAAGGTTCTTCCTCTGATACACAATTACTAAATTTGGGAGAAAGCAATGATCCCAAAATATTAAATCTGGGTAAGTGTTGTTCAGAGGCAGAAAGAGAAGATTTTACAGAGCTTCTTAAGAAATACATGGATGTTTTTTCCTGGTCTTACCAAGATCTAAAAACATATAAGCCTGCAAAAGTTCAACACTACATCCCATTAAAACCAGAACAAAATCCTTTTAAGCAGAAGTTGCGGCTGCATAACCCTACTATTTCTAGGACTATCTTTGCAGAGATCCAGAAGTTGTTAGATGCAAAGATAATTTATCCCATACATCACTCTGAATGGTTAGCCAACATAATTCCTGTGAGAAAGAAGAGTGGAAAAATTAGGTTGTGTGTAGATTTTTGCAACCTCAATCAAGCCTCATTGAAAGATAACTACCCCATCCCCATCATGGATCACACTCTGCAGGTGGTCACTGGATTTGAAATGCTTTCCATGCTTGATGGTTTCTCAGGCTACAATCAGGTCAAGGTGGCTGAAGAAGATCAATATAAAACGACATTCATTACACCTTGGGGAACTTTTGCTTACCAGAAAATGCCTTTTGGTTTGATCAATGCTTGGAGCTACGTTTCAAAGAGCTATGGATTTAGATTTTTCTCATCTCAAGGATATAAGCATAGTGGTGTACCTTGATGATCTGACAATCTTTTCCAAGAACAGAAGCACACACATTTCAAATCTGGAAGAGGTTTTCATACAATGCCACAAACATGGTATTTCTCTAAACCCTAAGAAATCTATCTTTGTTGTAACAGAAGGAAAGCTACTAGGACACATTGTCTCCAAGGAAGGAACCAAGATAGATCCGGAATGTGTCAAATCTATTCAAACTTTGCCATTGCCAACATCCAAAAAAGGGGTTCACTCTTTCTTTGGAAAAGTTAATTTTCTCAAGAGATTCATCCCTGACTTTGCTGAGCTGACTCGTCATATTTCAAGTATGATGAAGAAGACACAAGATTTCAAATGGAGCAGCGAAGGGAAGGAATCTTTTGAGAAGATTAAGGAGGCCCTGTCAAAATCCCCAGTCTTGGTTTCACCTGACTTTAGTAAAGAATTTATTCTTTACTGTTATTCCTCCGAACACACCATGTCAGCAATCTTGATGTAGAAGAATCAAGAGGATGTAGAAGCTCCGATTGCTTTCATGAGCATGCCTCTTAAAGCTTATGAGTTGAAATATACTCCAATGGAAAAACATGCATATGCAGTGGTAAAGGCATGTAAAGCATTTAGGTACTATATTCTTTCCTCACACACTGTGGTCTTGGTTCTAGATACTGCAGTGAAATCTATCCTCACCCAACAAGAGTTAGGGTTGTTAAGAGGCACATGGGTGATGAAAGTTCAAGAATACGACCTAGATATCAAACCTACAAAGTTGGTTCGAGGAAGAGGTCTGTGCGAATTGATGACAGAGATGAAAGAAACAACGCCAAAGGTAGATCAAGAAGAGGTAGATGAAGATTGCCTATGGTCCTTTTTATAGATCTGGTGGAAGAGTGGTACAATAACATTGCCTATTTTCTGACTTATGGAGAATTCTCGGATCAACTTTCTCGAAAAGAGAAACGTACTATTAAACTAAAATCCAAAGACTTTGTTCTTTGGGATAATGGTTTATACAAAAGAGGGATTGATGGCGTATTTCTCCGATGCGTAGATAAAGCTCAGCAGGATCAGCTCTTAAAACAATTTCATAACATGGCTTGCGGTGGTCATTTCTCAGCCCGAGTCACTTGCTCACAAGATCCTACGAGCAAGGTATTACTGGCCCACACTTTTTCAGGATACTGCAGAGTGGGTATCTAAGTGCCAAGTGTGCCAACACTTTGTTGGGTGTGTAAAATTGCCCGCATTACCTTTAAAACCAATTGTAATTGAAGAACCCTTCCAGCAATGGGGAATGGATTTTATTGGTATGCTCAACCCGCCTCCAGTGCCACCATCACTATATTCTGATAGCTACTGATTATTTTAGTAAGTGGGTAGAAGCCATTCCTGTTAAGAATGCCACTTCCACGGAGGTGTGTAATTTTATAAAGGAAAATATTGTTGTTAGGTTTGGCGTGCCCAATAAAATAGTAGCAGACAATGCTCCAAATCTGTCTTCTGAGGAGCTGGTTGATTTTTGCTACACTCATGGGATCCAACTGGTACATTCCTCCAACTACTATCCATAAGGGAATGGCCAAGCTGAATCAAGTAATAAAAATTTGGTGACTATTGTCCGAAAGCTAGTAACAGAGAATCAAAGAACTTGGCATAAGAAGTTATTTGATGCATTATGGGCAGATAGAATTACACCAAAAAGGGCTATAGGCATGTCCCCTTTTCAGCTATTATATGGAAGAGACACAGAGCTTCCTCTTACCTTGGAACGTCGGCCCTACAACTTTCTAGAGCCCTGGAGGATTCTACATTCAATGATGCTATTGAAAAAAGGATAATGTATCTGACTGAATTGTGGGAGGTACAGACTCAAGTTGCAGATAGATTATCAGAGCATCAAAAGAAGGTAAAAGTCATCTTTGACAAAAAGGCCAGGGAAATAAAATTTGAAATCAATGACTAGGTCCTTTTATGGGACAAAAGGAGAGAAACAAAAAAGTATGCACGGAATTCGATTCACTATGGAAAGGGTCTTTCGTGATTAAAAAGATCACCGGAGCAGATAGCTTCATTCTTGCTTATCAGGATGGAGTTGAATTGTCGTTGCCTTTCAATGGGAAACACTTGAAGCTGTTCCAGACATGAAAAGCAGGGTAAAACTTGTATGTATATAAATAAAACTTTGTTTGTTTTTTCTTGTTTTGTTTCTGTGTTGTGTTGTTTTTGTTTGCCTAACCCCGTGCCCAAAAGACAAGATACGAAACTAGATATGTTGGGATCTCATCTTTTCCCTTGTCATTTTGACAGAGGAAAAGATGTCCACAGACGAAGCTGACTGGTGTCCCCAGATTTCACCCTAAAATCTAGGACTACCCTATGTAAAAAAATTGTACTTTTAAAATAATGGGTCGTTTTCTGTTTTTATTGCCAAAAAGTGTCTCAGATCTGTGTCAAGATAATCCCAGAGAGTCATATTAGCCAATTTTGCCAAATACCCAGATGCCCAAAATTGTTATATTCTGTCGCTGGGGTTTGCATGCGGAAATTTGTATTTAATTATTTTGAGCCCCGTTTGAGGCAAATTGTGCTCTGATTACACCCTATTGTGATCGTACATGTCAATTTTACCATATACCAGTAGGGTTTTAACCAGGAATGAATTTTGGGCTTTATTTGTGACTTCTAGCAATGTTTTGTGTTTTTGGTGTTTTCCGTTTCGTTTTCTGTGAAATTTCTCTGGATCAATTCCTTTTCCGATTTCATCTGATTCTTTTCCTGGAGTATCTAGAGATCACCTATGAACGTTATGCCAGAAGGAATTCTCCACCGGAGGTCTAGTTCTCTCGTGAAAAGACAAAGTCATATACAAAAAGCTTCTTTTGGGTAGGCTGCATTTTTGGAAAAAGAGGGTTTTAAGTGGTTCATGGGATTTTGGAAGCGGTAGGCGGGTGGGAATTTTGTACTGCCTTAGCAGGCACTTTTACCATGGAAGGAATGCCACTTGATCACAAGGTGTGAAAATTAGAGGCAAGGGCGGGCAGAAATTTCTTACCCGCCTTGCAGGTAAAAATTCCCAATGTAAAATAAAAGAAAAATCACTTAAGGCATTAATGAGATTTTATTACCTGCCTTGCAGGGTAAATAATCCCATTATGAAAGTCAAACAACTTAAGTGGATCATGGGATTTTTGGAGCTGCAATGCAGGGTGAATAATCCCATTGTTAATTGGCTTTTAAAAATAGAAATTGCCTATGCCAAAAAGTGCGACCCCTTTTGGGAAAGAAGGGCAACTTTAAATGCATTAAATTAATTAATTTCTTCTCCAAATTTGGTGCCCAAGCTTGTGGAAAAGTCAACAAAGGAAAAGTGGATAAAAGAAATTAGAATTAGACATTCTAAAATTAAATAAATATTATTTATTTAATGCAGCCCCTTCATGTCAAAAAGTGCGCCCCATTTGGGAGAAGAATAATACTTTTTTAAGTATTAATTGATTTAATTAATTCCTATTTTCAAAGTGGGTGAGGTCAAAGCATACTGTGAGGTTTAAGTGAATGAAGTAGAGGGCTAAAATTAAATAAAAATTAATTTATTTAATGGTAACCATGAGCATGCACAAAATAGGCGCCCTATTTGAAGAGAAAAGTTAATTAATTAATTAATTAATTGCCGTGAATAGGAGGGGCAATAATTAATTATAGAATTATGAGGATTATATAAGCATGGGCTGCCATAAGGATGAATTAATTAATTCAATAGCAAATAAGTGTAGCCCAGACAAAAAGTGTGCACCATTTGAAGAGGGATTTTACTCAAAAGAAGGTGTATTTATTGCTAGAAGCTTCCAAATTTGGTGCCTAGGTTTGAAGGATCTTGATTTGTGTTTGAATAATTGTTTGCATAGTGGTACAGTGCCTGTGCTTTTATAAGAGAAAGGAAGCTTAAATCAATGTCCATACATTGAACATATCCTCCAAATCAAGAATTATTCAGATCTCGCACCTTTGTTGTGAAAAAATTTGGCCGAATAAAGAGAAAAAGAATTGTTCAGAAAAATATAGATACAGCCATGGCAAAAAGGGATGAAAAAGAAAGCACAACAGAATCATGCATCACTTCTAAGTTTGCATACATTGGAGACACAGATCTAGGTCCGGAACCTCTTTCCGAATTGATTGACAAATCTAGAGCTGGAAAGACTTCCCTCATGCATGCAGTCAAAAGTAGTGGAATCATTCGAGATGCGGCATTTTCATTCATAGCCCAGTTGCCATAATTTGTCATGGAGTGTGCTAAGTCTTACCATCCATCATCTAGGTCACCCGAGATCTTTGCAGGAAAACAATAATCTGATTGGACGCACAATTCATCAATTATTGTTTGAAGATTCCAACACGAAAGATGGTGAATACTATTAGCATATAGGATGCTGGCAATAGATGGGAAAAGCATAGAGTTGACTGTGTGGGCTTAATGAACAACAGATACATGAAGAAGCCCAAATCTCCTTCCAAGTTCCTAAGAACTCTTCCGTGATCCAATCTGATACAAGAGGTGGATGATATTGCCAAACTGTTATGCATGATAAATGGTGAAGCGAGCACTCACAACTTCTGTGTATGAATGTATGCTTTCATCAGGACCATTGAAATTAACAAAGTAGATTCAATAATCAATTGTTCGAAAATCATTAGTGACAACATTGATGAGAAGCTCCAAAATGTGAGGCATACTTTCAGCTTCAAAATGACTTCCTATCTGGTATATGCAGCAACTTCACAGGGTGTCTTCTCCAAGCTAGATAGATGTGGTGTTCTTTCCAAGGACCCTATTTTTGAGTGCTACCCACAACTTACTGCACCTACATGCAAGAAAGATTACAAGGTGGTTAATGATGGATTCTTCTATGGATTCATTTTCAGGCTGGACGGTGATCTAAAGGCCAACAGGGTGAGCAAGGAAGCGTGGGAAGCAGTGTCTAGGATTGGCGATATTCATTAAGTTTGTGGATTTTATGTATCTCAAGGTCACCAGATTTTCTAGAGAACCAGTTAAGTTTCCCAGATATCCGAATGATAGATTGGTCACCATGGAGCTGAGCAAACAACTCGTGGAGATGCATGACCTTCAGTTGAAACAACATAAGTCTACAGGCTTCTTCTCTATCACTGTGGGCCATTATAGCTGTCAGAGCATTCATAAAGCCTGAGGATTGGAAGCAGTAAATGCTCTCTATGTACGAGCAAGATTTCTTCCAAAGACGGCTATCGGTTCAACAGTTATCAAGCCACGACAAGTGTTTGACTTTGGATTAGCATGGATACCTATGGATCTTAAAGATGATGGGCCTATGTTACTTGACACATACCATCGATGGGAGGAGATAGAGTTGTACTTCAGAGAGCATAGGTGGCTGCCATACGATCGAGGAAAGGTCTGCCACCGTTCTGGTCAATACTTCAAACTAGTTGCTGATGAAGGGATATTGCCTTGATGAAGCATTGATGAATCAAATCACAGAAACTTCGGCACAAGAGATTCCCTCAAGAGGAAGCACGAAGGAGAGAGCAGCAGAAGGCCTAAGAAGATTAAAGTGCACATAAGGTCTCATTTAAAGGAGAAGATCACTTCTATGGCTATGATGTTAGTTCCGACTTCTCCAGCATCCAGTACTTCACCGACTATTGCACCTTAGCAGGACACTGCCATTCCTCCATTGAATCCGACAACATTCATCTTTTCTCCTCAGCCACTTTGTTCAGTGCATGTTCCTAAAGAAACATTGAAGCTGCAGATGGCAGAGTTTGAAAGAGCTTTGTCTTTGGATGATTCAGAGGATGGCAGCCACAACACTGTAGCGGTTTCAGATGGAGAGGAATCAGAGCGAGAGATAGTGGTACACTCAGCAACTTCTCATTCTCCAAGAAGTAATTTCTCATAATGGTTGGCTTCGCAGTTGGTTTCAAAGGCTAGAGAGGAAATCAACTTGGAGGAACACGACTTGTAGTTGCTCCTAAGTCTAGGTGGAAAAGACAGAAAACCTAAAGTTGTTAAGGTAACTTCAAGGTTGATCATTGAGGAATCGGGATAGAAGTTTGCTGAGATGTCAGTTCGATGGAAGGGAAGGAGGATGAGCTCACGGTAGAAGATATAATAGTAACCAGAGTACCCATAGGTCAAGCCACCATAGAAGGATTGAAGCAGGACACACAGACATTGATAGATGCTCTATTCCTTAGGCTTGACAGAGAAAAGGTGGAGAAAGTTGAACTTCAGAAGCAGGTATCTCAGTTGTGTGAGATCATTGCCAAGGTTGCTAAATCTTCCACTCAGCCAATTTCAGCACAAAAGCAAGTGAGTGATCATCTGATGCAGGAAATGGAAGATGCAAGTAACCAGGTTAAAGCTATCGACGAATGGAAAAGTTTGATCATTCGTCAAGCTTCTGTACAACTCGGAGAGGTGCCAACCCACCTAAAGGTTATGAAAGATGCATCGATTAGTTGAAGCAATCCTTAGCGGTGACAAGAATAAAGGATATGAACACACGCTTACTAAGAGTAACCTGAGTACTTTGGCCAAAATAAATAAGCTGCCAAGAGAAGTGTTGATTGTGGAATGGATTGTGCCTGACGGATCAGTTGAGAAGGGGAAGCAGCTTGAGTTTGCAGTATCTTTCCATTTGGAGATCTGCAGAATTATGCTGAAAAGGATGCAGGCACTTGAGAGTATGGCATCATCTTTACCAGATAATGTCATTTCTTTCACTCATGAGGAAGTGGTTGGGAACGTTACTTCATACACATGGATCATTCCTAGCAAAGTTCCTAATTCCCTGGAAGGATCTCTTTTGATGGTGCAAGGGAGAATTGATGGAGCCGTTAAGCCTTTCACGATGAATTCCATCAACAAACCGGTAGCACTCAGTAGTCAAATATTGCAAAATTCGTACCTAGCTTAGAGGATGTGGAAGCATGTATCAGGGTATTGAACGAAGGCTTGCTGCAATTCAGGATAGAAAAGGAATTTGTGGCTAAGAGAGATGGGAAGATGTTGAATTACATGTTCGACAAGTATATTTAATATCAAAACAAAAAGAAGATGTAGATGTTACAGTTGGCGTGTTTTTATTCTTCTATTTTCCATGTTCCCGATGTAATTGTTAAACTTTAAAGTTATTGGTTTTGAAACCATTACTTTAAGTTATGTGGAACGATTCTATTAGTTAAGTGACAAATGTGTATAATTTTGAATATGGACCCGGATGCATGTCACTTGAAGAGGAATTAGAGGAAGATGATTGCCAAATGTTATCTTTACTTTTTGTTTAATTCCAATTCAATCAAGTTTCCCATTTGTACTTTCCTTCTACATTCTATAAGTAGAAGAAGAACATTCGATTAATGATCATAATTTGTAAGCAACATTCTTGTTTTCCGGACTTTGTGTTGAAACCCCTAATAGCTATTTGAAGAAAACGAATACAAAGGAGTAGATTTCCAAAAGAACTTTGTGGCACAATGCATTTTGTTTCTAGCTTTTGTCTTAGATCTACTTATAAACTTTGTGTTATTTTAGATCTAGATCTGAAGTTGCCTTTGCTTATAATTCTGTGTGTTGATATCTATTAGTTTCTTCTATGTGCATGCAATCAACTCTATTATCTATTGATTGGGTTGCACATCTTCCCTATTTCTTCCCTGTGTTTTATTATTTCCTTCTTTAAATATTTCCTTTCTTTAAACAATTGCTTACTTGCTGCAAAACTATACAACTATGGTTCATGAGCTGCATGGTTAAAGTAAAACCCCATATAGATACTCGGCATATTTTAGTGACAAATCGACACAGGAGCCTCACCGGTAAATGAGGGAGATTTATCTCATGATCGCCTAGGTTTTTAGCTATGCAGAAAATCTAGCCAACAGCTTTTGCATTACAGATAGTTCCTCCTAGCCAAAAAGAAGCTCTCGCAATCAACATTGGATCAGAAGTTAGAAGGTGCGCACAACCTTCAACCGACCAACACAACAGATATTCCTCCTTGACCTATCACCTCTATCTGCTTCGTTAAATCTTTCAAGAATCCGATGAAACATGTTTACATCACTGTGGGACCCTCTTTTGGGTTCTTTGCATTTTTTTCTTAATATAGGGAATCTTGAGTGTCTCTTTCTTTTTGAAAATACACATCTAATCTTCTCCTGTAACTTTCTCTTCTCCTAATTGTCTAAACAACACTCGTGACTTGGTGTTTAAAATGAATCCTTTCTTTCTTCCTTCATTTGCATAGTAGTGAAAAAGCACGTTCTTTACCTATTCATAATTTGCTACATTGAATATAATTATTAATTTGGATTCTTAAATCATGTTGCATTTCATCCTTTTATGTTGCATTATATCTCACATTAAAATTGAGGGAAAGCTATACGTTGGAATTCATGCCCAACCGATGGTTGACACAATTGAATTGTAGAAAGAACTTTCTCTCCTCTCTTTTTCCAAACCGCACAAAATCTGAATTTACACATCTTCTTAAACAACATCTTACTTGGAAGAGATCATCAATGACCACATAATCAAAGGATTGATAGTGGATGTCGTGCCGGTTTCTCTCGACCATTCATTATCGTAGAAAGGACCGCCCCACAAAATCATAACCTGAAACCACCCTTTAGAATTTACCTCTTCATAGGAAGCCTTCACACCGAAAAAAATTGTGTTCTAGATTCACATGTCGGTCTTAAATAGCACAAAATTAAAACATAAAATTCGCTTATAGGATCGTGTGTTTTTCTTAGCTTTTTCTTAAATTGTGTTTTGAGTTGTGAGGTTACGTTCTCCACTCTATTCTTCCTTTCACACTCCACCATCATAGTTGGTGTATTTTGACTGTTTTTTAGTGTGTCAGGGTCCATTACTATCATCCTCGACTTTTGGATTGATATTTAATTGGAATTAATTCACAAAAACCAATTTATTTTCCTTTCTTTAAGTTTCACAAGAATCAAGCGTCGACCCAGTGACCGTCGTTAGTTTACATCTCGACCGGCATTAGTTTACCTAACCGGTGTCAATTTCTAACTCTTTTGGTCATTTTAATCAAGGAGCATTCATCTCATCTTTTGTTTTATCTCAAGTCCCCTAGAAATCATCATATCCCCATAATTTTAAAATCAGTTAGATACAACTTCTTTAATTCATTTTTATCGCCTTTTACCTCATCTCGCATAACTGTCAGCTTTCCCATATTAATCGGTATAGATCACCTTAACCATCATTAGTCACCTTGTCACCATCATCGTTAGCCCCAACCATCGCTCGGTTCCTCTGTTTGATTTTTGATTAAGACAACATCCTTTTTCATCCCCCGAATCCTATTTCTCTACATCCTGCTACTTTCCCTGTGTCATTTACGAGAAACAACTTACTTGGTCTACACTAATTCACATGGTGTTGACTCGTAGCCAAGCCAACACCCTTGTGTTCCATGCCAGTCTTCAGCCACTTCCACCTAGGCCATCACCCCCTTCTATCTTGTCACCCATGGACCCAACTCAACCCATCACCGCTACTACCAGCGATGAGGAGTTCGCAAGACTCCTTGATCAGAATCTCATTACCCTACAGTACCACCTTGCCCATTCCTCTACCCGAGACTCCTTAGGATAGTTAGTATATGACATGCCCGTATCTATCCTTCCTGCCCTCACCCCCACTTCGGCAACAACCACCAATCACTCTGCACTACCTTCATCCACTTTACCACCTATAATGTCTCATCTATGCCCCACATCTACTATAACTACTACATCTATGACATTTATCGCACCCGTGGTGTTATTCGCTTCTTCCAATGCTACCATGAGCATAGCATTATTTGTGCCCGCTTACTTCATATGTACCTATTGCACCGCAACCACCCGTGGTGTTATTAACTCCTACCACATTCCAAAACCTTGTCCTCTCCATCCCACAGTCCTTACCCCCAATCACTACTAGAGTCGTTATGACTACCCCATCTACTTACACATATCACAAAAACCCCGATTTCATATGTTGCTTATTCTAGATATTTTCCACCTACGTATGTTCCCCCTTCATATTCCTCCTACTTGGCATCACCATATACTAGGATGCCACCCACCTCATATGTTCAACATCAACCCCCTTTTACTGCAGGGGCACCTATTCATCACAACCCACCAATGACCTCATTAAGATGATGATGGAAAAGATGCAAACCTTGAAAGCATCGGTTTCTAGATCTCACAATTCCTTAACCTATGAAGAAATCTGCAACGAGCTAATCCATCCATCTATTCCCATTTTCCCATACCCCGCACATTGGGAAATGCCTAAGTTCAATCATTTCAACAGTAAAGAAGAACCACAACAACACTTGTGGTTGTTCAAACATGGGTGCTACGTAATCACCCACGATGATGCTTTGCTCCTATGAACCTTCCCAATGTCCTTAACATGACCCGCATTAGATTGGTACAGTGGATTTCACGGACATTCTGTTTAATCATTTAATCAAGTGGCCCAAGCTTTCTTAGATCATTTCTCAATCAATATTGTCAAGAAATTCACCATGACCGACCTCTACTCAACACAACAATACGCCGATGAGTCTATCACTTATTTTTTTCATGTTGGCAAACCTCATCAACCAACTTACATTCCAGTTACCTCAGATGGAACTTATAGAGTTGTTCACTAGAGCTTGTGACATGCACATCTTGCCAACTCTGTAAGTGTAAACCTTTCATACCTTCAATGAAGCATTTACCATGGCACGAAAAATTAGAAATTCATGCCATTGAAGAAAAGAAAATTTAGTTACATAGCAAGAATTCCCGCTCAAACCAAATGATACTTCTTCATCTTCCAAGCCCAAAAATAATTATTCAAAAGCCAAGGGATCATCCAATGCGTTAGTTCTCAAGTCTAGCCCATCCCACCCATCTAACCAAGGAAAACCATCCTTTGATCTTTCCCATGTTCAAAATTTTCAATTCAGGATGGGAGCAACGAAAGTATACTCCAATCGAGAGCCATATTCTTCGGTATTAGAAAAAATTCTTAAGGCCGAGCCATTACTCTTCCACCCATCAAAGCACATACTAGTTTTGAGCTCGCTTGTCCTATGTCTGCATGGTATAAAGAGCATTACTTTTGTAACTATCATTGTGTTAAAGGCCATAGCAATGGTAATTGTATCACCTTCAAAACATCATCCAAGAAATGTTAGATAAGGGAGACCTAGTCTTGGAGATCCCAAATGCACAAGATAACCAGAACTTACATATCTTCAAAAATTTGTTTCCTAATCATACCCCATCCTCCAATCAAACCGATGAACCCTCAACTAGTGATAGTATTTTCCGTGAAGTCCATGCTATTTTTTTATAGCGTACCAATTGTTCCCCAATTTACTCTTATCCCCTCTTTTTTAAGGAGGATCCTACCTCACCTACTCCTTCACCCACGGAGGATCCTACCTCAACTACTCATTCAACCATAGAGGAGTCCCCTTCATCTCCTCCCCCACCTACAGAGGAGTCGACCATTTGTGCCAATGTCATTTCACCACTCACATCTCAAACCAACGAGCAATATGCGGTAGTATCTCTCCTACCCATGGGGGAGTCATGCTCTCCTTCCTCTCCACTAAAAGAGGAGCCTACCTCATTTCACCCATCATCTCCCCTACCCATAGGGGATCCTTTAGAAGCGCCACTACTTGTTGGTGACCATTCCCCATTAGCCTTATAGGACCCTGTTGATCTTCTCTCAACTCTCTTACCTATAGAGTCTAAAGCCAACAAATTCCTTGTCTCACAGACATACTTCACAAGGATTTCTACTAAATCAACATCAGTACTACTTTTGGAAGCGCCATTTTCATGCCTAACCAGTTGGTTGGATTACATTGACAATCCCATGCTTTGGGGATGCCTTCATCTCACCTTTTCAAACCAAATGCAAATGTTGCTTATCGATACTCCCACGGCTATCCGAAGGTGTTTCAAGTGACCAAATCAACCATGACTATGCCTGTTAAAATAGATTCTCCTCCATCACCCTTTCCCTACATCCAGACCTTTACCCACAACTAGACCCATTCCTATGCCTAAAAACTACCCGCACCTACATCTTCCCCCATACCTAGACCCATCTTTACCTTGGGTGTCATGCCGACATCAAGCCTTGTCCATCCACTGTCAAAACCGGACTTATCCACATCTTCCCAAGCCCACATCAAAATTATTCCTCCACCTAAAAGGAAGACCCAACCTTCTAGGCCACATACACCGGTTTCACCCACAAAACCTCTATCACCTTCGCCACTTCCATCTATCCTCGGACCTCACCCATCCGCCCCGGTCAAACAACCTCTTACCCAAATCAAAACAACCTAATTCTTCATCACAATCCTTTGTTACACCCAATTTACTTGTACAACAAACACCCTCGCCATCACCCGTATCTTCCTTACCGCCTATATACCCACCTCCTACCATAACTTCGTCGCTACCTATGAAAATTACTTCTCTTCAGCCCATACCTTCCACCCAACATCCACCAACCACTTCCACCATACCTCCATAATCCCCATGGATAACTTGGACTCTTCCACCATCTGATTTCCCTTCCACATCACACACTTTTTCCTCACCTTTACCCAAGAAAGTGTAGCCAAAATTGAAAAACCCACTACCCTCCAAAGGGGTAATCAATCCTATAAAACCTTCCATCGCTAGTGCATCTACCATTCCTTTACCCATGAAAGCACAACCCAAGTTTGAAACAGTACCACCTACCAAACCAATGGTCCACCTTATCCTTCCTCCAATTCCACCTCATGTAACACCTTTGCTACCGTAATCACCCACCATTCAATCCAAGTGTACACTCACTTCACACTATGATCCATTGGCACGGTCATATGCCATCATCTTAGCCAACCTTTTAGAGACCTATGTCATCACATTACCACTGCTTAGACCTTATGATCAAATCAAATCCAAACCAAAAGGGTTTGAAGAAACAAAAATTTGTGCATGCGACATCATGTGCTAGGGCATGATGTAGAGAATTATAAGTCTCTTAAAACCTTCCTTCTCTAATTATGTCTCCTCAAGCAACTTTTGATGATAATGACCTTCTTGATGAGGACCCTATTCCGCCTTCACCAATCTCCCCACATCCTCTACAACTACCTATTCAACGACCTACATCTCCACCTCCACAACCCTTTTATCCACCTCTAAAATTTGAGATCAATATGGTCCATATCAGAGAGTTAGCCAATACCCCACCAAAATGCCAATGTGCCTTACTCATTTCATGAGGCTCATATCCCCCACTAGGATTTTTTCTGTCATGCCATTATACCTTTCATGACACACCTTCTCCATCTACCTCCCTTCCTTAGATTAACATGATCCAAGTCGTCACTCGTGCCCAAAAGAACAAAGGAAAGGAGAAAGCAACCGGCCCATAAACCAATCATGTGCCCAATGTACCATCTAGACCTACACCCAAAATCACCATTTGTGGTCCCACATACCCTATTTTTGATGGGGTCTCCAATTGTACTATGTTAAAACAATTAGATCAATCCCCTTTAAAAATGTCTTTGTATGACCTCGTCCAAACCTCTGAATCTCACTAATAGGCCCTCATGGAAGTCCTCCAATCCATTGAGGTTTTACCTAACAACCCCACACCTATGGCCTCCATTATTACCCCTCATCACGTAGCCTCTCTTACTAAATCATCTCCTTCTTCAACCCCCACTCCGACTCATCATGTGGCCACCCTCACCTTTTCTGACGAGGAAATTACACCTCTGCAATCAGATGACCCCGACCCCGCCCTGTTTATCTTCGTCCATATTGATAATATACAGATACGACACATTATGATCGATGGGGGCACCGACATCAACATCATATCCTACCATGTAAACAACCAAATGCACATACGTGATAATTATATGCATAAACACCCATTCATGTTGCGCTCATTCAATTATGCTATCATTTCTACGCTTGGCACCATCATCCTTCACATCCATGTGGGCCTCCGTAATGTCCTAGAATTGTTCTACGTATTAGAGGGGGAGTTTCAGTATAACATGTTGCTTGGCCGACCTTGGATTTGTGTCATGGGTTGTGTTCCTTCAACTTTACATCGTTGTGTAAAATTTGAACATGAAGGACATAACTATACCATACCAACTAACCCTTCACCATTCAAAACCTGTAACATGTTGTACCGACCTAATGATGTCCTTGTACCAATTAAGGCACCTACCACCGCCACCACTTCCCCTTCACCCACAACCCCATCTACCAACATTGTTGCTACCTCTCCTACACCTAACTCCTCTATTCCTACTATATTGTTGCAGCCTCTCGTGAACCCGACTCATCCACCACCCATCCACTTCTCAACTAACCAATAATTCTTCTTCTTCCCAATCACCCAGTAATTCATTTATTCCTGCTACCCACATATCTACTACCAATCCTTTAGAAAGTGTTTTTCAACATCTCACTCTAGAGGAGTACCACTTATACAACATCAACACATTCCTTACTCCGCAAGAGTATGGTATCCTACACCAACAACCTTGTTATGACCATCGCATAAGTGAGGTTTTACCTTATGGTCCTTCCCACCTTTGCACTAACTTAACATATGGGGGACTTGATACTTCCACCTATTCGCCTGAACCACCATCCTAAACAGGACCATTCTCATCTGACCTCCAATCCCTCACCAACCGCCACTTAGCTCACACTTTCCTACATTGTTGTGCATGGAAAGGCTTTGGCTTTGGTCTCTATGAACAAGGTCGTCATACCATCATCCCGTGTACCACTCGTAAACACAAAGACTGCAGTGGTATCATCTTTTCCGAACTATCCTCCAAGAAGGCCCATGTTGAACTCATTTAGGACGATAAACCTTCTTCACCCTGTCCATCCACGTAACCACCTTCACCCCATAAAGTCTATAGATCCTGAATCTATTCCTCCTAATTTTTTTTTCTATAAACACCATTTCCTTGGGACCTTTGACTTATCAATGTGATGGTGAGGATCCCTCTTCTCTTCCCTTCCTGTATCCTGACATGATTGATGATGATACACCATCCATTAATGTCATTCAATGTCAGGATGATGAGTCTATTCTCACCTACCTTGGTGTGGAATATTCTTACATTCACTAGTCATTTCCTTCTGAGACACAAACCATGTTAAATGAATCAACCATCCAAATCAATATTAACACTTAGACGACCCACACATTCTAAAGATAGGTCAATTTTTAGATGTCTTCTTTGAACATGAAGCTTTTACATCTTTCCTCTAGGATTATAGCAATGCTTTTGCTTGGTCCTATGCTAACATGCTCAACATTGACCAAACATTGTGGCCCACAATATCATAACCATTCTTGAAGCCAAACCCATAAAATGAAGCTCCAGAAAATGCATCCTCGCATTGCTCGCTTATCAAAAGAATAACTCGAGCGCCTTCTCTCGGTTTCCTTCATCCTACCCATTGACTATCCTCAATGGATCTCTAACATTATTCCTAACACTAAAGCGATAGGGGGACTTCGCATTTTCATTTATTTCGTGACCTCAACCTATCTTTCCCCAAAGATGACTTTCCTCTACCAAGCATTGACTAATTAGTTGATCTCACTTCCGGTCATGAGATGTAATCGCTAATGGATGGTTTCTTGGGATACAATAAAATATTACTCGCTCCAAGATCAACAAAAATCGCCTTCATCACTCCTTAGAGGACCTTCTCGCTATCGAGTCATGCCCTTTGGCCTTAAAAATGTTGGTGCTACATATCGGTGGGGTTATGACTTATATCTTCCATGACATCATACATCATATATTGGAAGATTATGTAGATGACCTTCTTTCTAAATCCAAACATCGGGACAAATGTCTTACAGCTTATTAAGTTCATCTTTGACCGTCTCATAAAGTATTGTGTTTGCCTTCACCCCAAGAAGTGTCTTTACTATGCTCTCTTCGACAAGATCCTTGGATTTATTGTTTCTTTTCATGGTATAGTTTTTGATCTTGCTAAAACCAAGGCTATTCTTGAAATGACTCCACCTACTAACCTTCGCCAACTTTATAGTTTACAAGGTAAATTGTCATCTATTCACCGTTTTATTCCACAAATTTATGACCGCTACCAACCATTTCATCATCTCCTCAAAAATGACGTCTTCTTCAAATTTGATGATAAATGCCACAAAGCCTTTAACGCCTTAAAAATACCTTTTCCAACCATCGTGCTCATTCCTCTTAAGGATAGCCACCCTTTTACCTATACATTTCTACTATTGATCATTTCTTGGGTGCCATGATCACTCATCACAATGACCCGCAACACATGGAGCAAACAATTTATTACATAAGTCATACCCTTTTGGACTATGAAACTAAATACACCCATGCCGAAAAACTCTACTTAGCCTTAGTTTTAGTCACCACTAAACTTCGTCATTACCTACTCAACCACAAAACCTTTGTCATCACCAATACTGACCCCTTACATTACATGTATGCCAAACCCTACCAACATCAACTTGCAGATGCACCCCTCTCTAGAAATCAACCCTCTAACTTTGATTTCCCAGATGAATCCATCACCACGCTCTCTTTGGAAAATACCATTTACTAGATGACCTTATTCTTTGACGGTTCTAAATTCTAGCGTGGGGGCAGTGCGGGTGTTATCATCATCCCTCTTGACAGTGAGCCCATGCCACTATCTTTCAAACTAGATTTTTATTGTACTAACAATATTGCCGAATACGAAGCACTCATATTAGGTCTTCAAGCCGCCATCGCCTTAGACATTAAATCAATTAATATATTTGGTGATTCACAACTAGTTGTAAACCAAGTCAATGGTATATATCAGTTTCATAATGAAATCCTTCAAAAGTATAAGCATCATGTCGACATAATTTTGACTACCTTTGACTATTATGAACTTCAAAGCACTCTGCATTCCACTAATAAGTTTTTGGATACCATGGCTTGTCTTGCATCTCGTATACCTTCTTCCCCTCTAACTCAAAAATCTTTGTTACAATACAAAGGTTGCATAATCACCTTCTTGTTTATTTCCGACTTCAACATAGTTGGCACCATTGAACTACCCACGTGACCTTTGGTATAAGCAATTTGCTAACTACCATTCCTTTCCATTCTACCCCTAATCTTACTCATGATGGATACAACGCCTTTCTCAAAAGTGTTTCTCGATATGTCATCATGGGTGGTCTTCTTTATAAACCATGGCTTTGATGGTATCCTCTTACGATGCCTTACAAGTTCTAAAATTCCTTACACCATTAAGGAGGTGCATGTTGGAATTTGTGGAGGTCACTTCAGGTGGTTTAGCCGTCACTACTAAACGTATCCTCTACTTGGGTATTATTATTAGACAACCTCAACCATGACTCATTGTGACTATTTAAAATGTTGTGTGAAATTCTAGCAACAACACTAATCTTCATCATACACTTAGTCATGTCTTACAGTCGCCGAGACCTTTTCCCTTCTCTCAATGGGGTTTGGATCTTATTGGAGAGATCAATCCTCATTCTTCACAATGCCATCAATGGATTATAACCACTACTGAATACTACACTAAATGGGTAGAATCCATCCCCTCATCTCTACAAAAGCTAGAAAATATGTGAATTCATCAACCATCACATTATTTGTCTCTTTGGTGTCCCTCACCGCCTTATCACTGAAATAGTTCAAAAACAAGACCTTATGGAAATTTTGTGATGCCTTCGGCATTCAACGTAATTTTTCTTCACCTTACTACCCAAAAACAAATGGAAAAGAAGAATCAACCAACAAAACCCTAAACAAAATTCTTATGAAATTAGGTGACGATATAGGAAAGGATTGGCACATGCACATTCCTTTTTCCTTATGGGCTTATCGCACCAATATTCATACCTCAAATACTGCCACACCTTTCTCTCTCGGTCTATGGTACAAAGGTTGTCCTCCCTCTCTCAAAGTCCATATTCCATCTCTTTGTATCTCACTCAAAGAGATGTTAATGATGATGGCTTTCACCAGACCATTTGGAACAACTTGAGTTATTAGATGAACTTCATCTTAATGCTCTCAATCATCTACAAATATACCAAAAATGTATTAAACGTGCCTATGATAAACATGTTGATGAACAAACCTTCCAGGTCAGTGACCTTGTCTTGAAGGAAAATCAACATGTAACTAAAGAAGAGAAAAGTAAACGGGGAAAATTTTCTCCTAATTGGCTCAAACCCTATATTATTACTCATACTTATGGACCATGTTTTTATCTTTTGTCTTTAATCGAAGGTAAACCCGAACTTGAGCCCTCAATGCCTTACATCTTCAACCATTCTATTATTGAATCAAGTCCTATATCACCTTCTGTCTATTAAAAACGTTCTTCCCTTGAGCACCGCTTCACCTTCCTTTTTTTTAAGGATCAATGACTAAACAAGAATCGTGTGATTACCCGTTACCTTTTTGCCTTATCTTCAACATGAGTACCACAAATCTACTCATGGCATGATTCTCATGAATAATTTTCATCTTTTTCAATATGAAATCCCATGGTTGTTCATCACTTAAAACCTCTCGTTCATGGTTAACCTCGATATGCTCCAATCTTGTCTTCTAAGAAAGAGCCCGGGATTCTTCTATAGTATTTTCTATGACTTAAACATCCCAAGAAAATCATGTCAAAAATCAAAATGGGATTCAATTCCTTGAGTAAAACTCCTAGCAAAACAGATGACTCCCTAAAAAATGACGCTCTATTCTCTTCTATCTCGTTGCTATAAATAGAATTCTCCCTCAAAGGAAAACTATGAAAAATTAGCCATACTATACATAGTCTATCACAAAAGAAGATTATTCTTGTAAAAAAAAGTAAAATATTAAGAAGCTTCACGCATCGATCAGCTTCACGAAGACCTCAAGGAGATTATATACTCATCCCACATAGACTTCCCGTATCGATCAGTCTATCAAAAATAAAAAGGAAAAAGAATAAAATAATAACCATTTTGTTATGGACTTGCCTATTTTTAATCTTGGGTCTCTTACCAAGTAGACATGTTGCCTTACACTTGATCGTGCTCAAACCAACCCGCGTTCAACTCATCACCTTCTTCACCCTAATTTTCCGCCCACTCAAGGGATGTGCCAAAAATGCGATGTTTAATGATCATGTGACTTTTTCAACCCATAGAACAATCAATTATGCACTTCCTTTAGGTTCTAACGTTCATAAGCCAATCTTGGGTATGATCGACTTGTTATTATTTTCATCAATTAGGTGGCTCTTTTGTCGCCTCTTACCATTCACCCTCTTAATTACCTATTGATTCTCCTATCACATGACTAGACCATCAACATCTACATTTAAAGATTCCAAATTTCAACTAAAACTCAACCATGCCTATGACCTAGACTCAACCATGCCTATGACCTATACTCAATCATGCTTAAAAGCTACCAACTAATTCATCTACCTCATCATATTCTTCCCTAGCTTATGGGAGAAATACATTGGTCTGAGGCCCCTTTTTGTCGGGGCTATGTAGGTAGCACTCCGAGGTCATGGGGCCCTTAGAGGTTAGCTCAGACACTCTTTACCCTAACCAATCCCCCCCATTTCTTATTTCACATTCTACCTTAGTTAGTTTCCATTTTATATCAACAATTGGAAATTAAAACAAACATACAATCAACAAATATAAATACCTACCATTTTCTTACAACATCATATCATCCATCCATCATTTCACATTTCCATGATATCAAATATTTTGGAAATCTACACCATAACATGCATGCACATCATCATTTATTTCCCATGTTACCAATAACTTGGAAATTAAATCAAAACCCTAAACCACAACTCAACCATGCATACATGACCTAGACTCCACCATGCATATACTTGATTCCATAATGACTACATGACCTAACTCAACCATGTCTATACCTGACTCAACCATGCCTAAACTGACCCAACTCAACCATACCTATACCTAACTCCATCATGGGTACATGACCTTGATCTAATCATGCCCGATTTACCTATTTTCCATCCATACAACAAACAAAACTAGAAATTAAATCATATAACATCATATAGCCATAACCATCATCCAATATATATATAAGGGAAATTTTGTGTATCAATAAAGATATACAACACTACAAATTCATCCAAGTATCTCAAAATCTCTTGTATACAGGTCTCAATATCTTTGACAAGTAGGCCGATATATAATCAAAATCTCAAAACTCTCATGTACATCCTCGTTATATTCACATGCAGGTTGGTATATGTAAAATAATAAAAATGATGATAGATAGAGATATAAATTGTCTTCCCATCCGATGTCCTTTCATGTCTCATTTGTCTTCTCATCTCTTCCAACCCGGTGCCCTACTAGTATCTCTCCACCTCACACGGGCCTCGGTCCTAACCTCTTCCCGTGGCCCACAACCGGCTCTAGCCTCACCCTAACCCTATCTCTTAGCTCGTGCCCCCATGTGCTCTATGAGTTATGAGTTTGAGAGCTAGTCCTCTTGCTCATTGCACTTTACTACTTAGCATAGGAGGGGCCATCTATCCCTACGATCATCGAGTGATCCTGATAATATCGCTAATGATGGCCTCAACCCCATACCTAGTAAACCCTACCTCCTCCCTATATCGCGGGACCCGGGCCTCGCTACTACTCTAATATGAGACCCTATCCCTAGGCCTATGATGGTGCATGTGTTGTCACGTAGGCCTACAAGGCCACAATATCAGCCTATGCAGGTGGCCAACTAGCCTGCAAAAACCTGGTATCTATGCATGTAGGGAGGCTACCTATCCTCCGTCACCATCCCCACCTTGTATGGGCGCTTGCCCCTCAGTACTACGTGACATGTAGAGCTACCACATGTGCCTATAATGTGGAAACTTGTGCCTTTGACCCTATCAACTACCCCTATAACACTTTGTAATCTAGGCTTGAAGGGTAGCCACCTAAACCTGTAATCTATCCCTATGAACTATAAGGGTGGCTAAGTCTAGTTTCCTGGTCTTGATGGTGCCACTCATAATCGTGTTTCCCACCACTGCATGTATCTTTCAGTACCCCAACATCATCAATCTTCCTATCCACTAGACGCTCCTCCTACCCTATGAGCACAATCAGTCATGGTGGAGATATAGGTCTCTCCACATCGTCTCTCCTGTACTGTGGGAATGGTGGAGGCACATCATGTGGTAGCCCAAACTTTCATCGCGACCCTGTCACCATGGTATTATCTCGTGCTCACCGCACATGATGCCCCTCTATCCATCTCAGCAAGTGTAACTCATCTAAATCCACTACCATGTGCTTGTATGAAGGAAATCAACATACGGCCTCCAAATAATATCCACCCCAAAAAATCCCTCCAGCACTCGTAATAAGCCACATCATGTGCAGCCCTATTCGCCCTGTGTTGTCCATCGAGTGGTACCCATTGCCTATATACCCGACCCCCAACCCACCCACCCCCATACCAATCCTATCAGGAAAACCAACTAGACATACACATATGATGTGCTTGTATGCCCAACAGTGTAGAATGAAGGTAAAACATAAACTGAACCTCCACATCCTCCCATAGGCCTACAACTCCTTCTATAGTTGTACCAAGAATGTCGGTGCCCAGGAAAAACAAACCTGCTCCTCCACCATGTCTTGGAGAACTCCCATCAGTGCTCATGGGAATCTCCCACCCTTTGCATCTTTCAACGCAAAACAACACACCGCCTCCATAATCAGGACAACCAACCTCATCTCCTGAGGATGGGCCACGTACATGTCTCCATAGCTCAAGCTCGCGTTATGGTATCTCATCTCCAACATCGCCTCTCCAAAAATAGCCACTATCGGCTCCTCCTCTGATTCCTTTGAAGTAATAGAATACACCTTCTCCCCAACTATCAGCAACCACAAGATCCTATACATTCTCTAAGGTGACTGTGATCTCACCCATCAGTAAATGAAAGGTATTGGTCACTAAATCCCATCTATCGATGAGTGCGACCATCAAACTCGATCTCGTGCTACACACCAGTAGTGTCAGATCTCAATCAATCCCACATTTGTCACATGACTCCACTCCTCCACAGTCATGCTCAATCATATCATTATCAACAGGTGGTGGTACTCTATCTCTCATCCATGCTAGTCCCTACCTGCATCCCAATCAACCACAACATTGTTCAGCCTTGACCATACCCAACATACCTTTTACCCAACACACCTATTACATGACATAGCTATTTCCCACCACACCCTACCCAAACCACAACCCTACCGACTACCCCTTTTTCCTAGTGTCTTTTACACCTATTCTCCCTTATCATCCTTACCCATCCTAGTTCATTTTATCTACTTGTCACCCCCCACCATCACCCAAACCCCTTTTTACCATCTTTTCCCTACATTACACCTTCCCTTATCCCTTCCTTTACTATTTTCCTTCCCCCTACCCATTCCTTACCCCTATTTCTCATCATCCCTAATTGGTGTCGGTCCCTTAACGATCACCGCTTTTCTTGACCGACGTCGATTCAATTTCACTAGCGTGGGTCACCTAAGTCTTCACCGATGCCGACATACACCAACCGACGTCACCAACCCTTGACCGATGTTGGTCTTTGTCGCGACATCAAAAATTGAACCCCCATCTACCAAACTCCTAAAACACCCTTTACACCTACTCTACCCTACCCAAACCTAACCTAACTTCATTCCCATCCCTATTTACACTACATTGGACCTTCCCCCTCCCTCATTTCATTCATTTTACCCAAAAATTCAAAATACCACCTCCCACTAAATTTTTTTACCCAACCCGATTCCAACCTCTATTTTTAAATAAATGCCAAGAGCGGATAGAATCCTACCTCATCTCAATATTGTCTCCACAGTGGCACGTCTAGCCAATGCGTTAGTGGTCCACCCGACCCCTCTCCCACCTTTACCATCACCAAATTAACTCCTCACCTCACAACCAATCGAATCACTCAAACCAATCTCACGACCCACCCAATCAAATACCAATCACCCACTACGAGGCTTTCTAAATCAACTCACCATGTCATCCCTCGATCATTTCCACACCTCACGTTCTCTTCTATCATTTTCTACAATTGGCAAATGACAAATGATTGCGTAAAAAGTGGAAATTTTCTTTTTTAGCCCCAATTGATCATTGACATGACCGATGTCGGTCATATCATACCCTACTAAAATGACGTCGGTCGGACCTTAACTAGCATCGATTACATATCGTTATCATTTATTCCCCATTTTTCTATTTTGACCCAACCTCATCCTTGTCGACACATTTTGTCCTCATTCACACTTATTGCAAACTACCCACAAACCCACATTACCTATACTTTTCCTTAATTGCATTTAGGGACTTGTTATTTTACCCACACCTTATCCTTACCCATGTCGTGACCTATCTACCTTGACCTAAACCACTATTTGTGACCTTTGAGTGTGTGTACTCGCTTATACCTTGCGACACTAACCTGTGTTTGTTGTGCCTAATAACCTTACCTTGCCCAACATCATGTCATTTATCCCGACCAACCTTTGGCATGCAGAATAAACTTAAATATTCCTACACCTAACCTAAGTCATGTTTCCGGACCATATCATATACCTTGATACGTGAATCACTTTAACCTTGTTTGGATAAACCTATTGACCTTGGACGATGTAGAGTTTGCAAGCTCTTCAACCTAGTATCGTGCCGCAGTTTACACATGTGCGTGCGTTTGACTGCCACCACCTTTGACCCTGTCCCACTTACTTGTTTACCTGATTTTACCTTTACCCTTTACCCAATACACCCACATCCATACTCATACCCACCTACCTTCATTTTATCCACTTTGCATTTATCAAACCACTCGCCAATTCCATATCTCACCTCATTAATTCCTAGTTTGAGGGGGATCACCTCCACCCACACTTAGGGTAACCATTTCCTATTTTTGTCAAACACTTATCAATACAAGATACGTGACAAAAAGGGCTAATGTAGACACTAAATTTGGGTCACACTCCCTTAACCCCCTTTCGAGCAAAGTAACACAACATTTTTACCTAACCATGCTCCCTTTATCCCACATTCATATTAACTTAATTATTTACAATTAAATTAATGCCCACCTTCATATTATCTATTAATTTAATCACCTTAATTAAATTAATTTACACTTCACCCAACCACATCACTTGGACACCTCACCATGGACCTATTCTTAGCATGTTTCCTTTTAATTAAGACTCAATTCTACTTACCTTAACTAACTAAGACTTAGTTTAACCCTAAAATCACATGTTTGTTCTTCCTCTAACAACATGCCTACTTATCTAAGCACAATATACCATTTTAGACCCGTACTAATGGGAAGAGCCGGTCAAAAGATAGCCAAGATCTACTATTTTGGCAACCTAGGATTTCCTGCCTTAACCGATGTCGGTTAACCCTAAATCGACACTGGTCACCCTAACCATTGTCGGTTGCCATATATCCATTTTGGTAACCTTGTTTTACAAGGTTGGCAGCATTTTTTGAGTTTGGAGAGAAAAATATATTCATGCAAGCACGAACCAGATCCCTCTTGCACATCTAGACATCCCTAAACAACATCAAGATTGTTGTGAAGGTATTTACATCCATGGTAGCCTTCCAAAGAAGCATGGCCATAAGACGACCACCGGTTTCATAGATCAACCATCGGCATCATCCAACCACTAGGCCTGCAAATACAAGTAAGTGTGTTTTGATCTGCATCATTCTATGCTTACTTAGATCATCATCTCTTCATATTTGTTTGTTAAAGTCTATTCTCATTTGTATCCCACCATTTTCACCTTCCCGTTAATCCACCCATCCCACCACCTATAACCTTTTAACCTCCCATACCCGATTCCTAGACAACCCCGAGTATTCCGAGCATTTTTGTAAACCTAGTCATCCTCCTTACATTCTCTATGTAACCTCATAAAAGCTCCAAAAACTAAGACTTATTGAGTTTCTACCATTCTACCTCTACCGATGTTGGTCACCACCCGACCGTCGTCGGTTCCTCTAAACCTGTCACTAACCACACTTGAATGATGTTGGTCTCTATAATCGTAATCCTACTTATAACAATGACCTAATAACCTCCACCCAAATAACCCAAACCACCCAAAACTTGACCATGACCTATTCTAACCACCTTAACCACCTACCCAACTTCCAGATCTGATCATAACCTAGCTTGTTAGATTATATTTTCTTATTGTATTTGAATGAGATGCCTAAATCATATCAACTACAATAGAACATTATTTGTTTATGTTATCTCTTGCATTAAATTATATTAAACATTGATTGACAACCATTAAGGAAGTATCACACTTCTGGATCTAACACACACTAGGCGGTCCACTGACATATATTGTTTAACTCTCTCTTGTGGTCTTGTTTTGCATTACAAGTAGTTCCTCCTAGCCAAAAGGAAGCTCTTGCAATCAACATTAGATCAGGAAGTCAGAACGCACACACAACCTTCAACCGACCATCACAACAGGTATTCCTCCTTGACCTATTACCTCTATGTGTTTCGACAAATTTGTCAAGAATTCAAAACACCCGCTTTGTTCAAGTTCGATCCATTTCAATCCAACACAAATAAAAAAGGAGATAACATGCATGTTGATTCTTTGGAGGACTCCCTATTATGTGAAAACCGTTGTATAAACTGCTGAAAAATTGTGCTAATCGAGAAAAATGTGTAACTACCCTGTTCATAAGTGCCCAAGGAGGGTTAGGAGCTCTCACACATTCTTATGTCTCGTATCTCAGGTGCTAGCGTATGTGCTGTGTTGAGGACCCAAGTCAGGTTCTGAGCCCATTCTATACCTATAGACTATGTTGTTCATGTATTGTGCAGGTCCGAATCATGATCGTGTGCAGCTAAATGGGGTGACTGATTCACCCAATGTATGAAACCTGTTTGGGGTAAATGCAATGTCGCTAGGAGGATGCGGCCTAAAGGAGAGGACCATATGTTGATCTCGAAATGGAGCCCTGTAGGGGGGATGTGCTTGTAGAAACCAAGGCACATGCAAACAAAGTGGCTAAAAACATGTGTTAATGCAATCAAGACAAATATGCATATAGAAGACAATGTGTAAGCTTGCAAGAAAAAGACAATATAGGCATGTTATCAGCCAATTTTGACTTCGTAAAATTAATAAATAAATAAATAAAAATGGAAATTTTGAAATTTTTCAAAAGTGTTACTTTGCGTGGTTTATTACTCTCATCATGACATTGTCTCATTTTTGTGATCGTTCCGGTCTTCGTTTCGTCCATTTCGGGCAGAACTCCTCCCGTAAGGTCTCAAATTGCGTTAAATATTAATTAATTAATATTTAATTAATTAATTACTCTCTGTTTAATAAAATTAACTTTTAATAACTTTGGAGTATTTAATTAAATAAATATTAATTAAAATTCATTCAACAAGTTTTTGACGCGGAAAAATAAGCTTCCGCTTCCCATTGTCGGGGATGCCAAATTGGCTTCCCGGGCCCAGATTTCCCCTTTCCTGGCAAAATTGTTTTAAATCCCCACTTGTGGGAATTCTTCTCCCGATTGCCAAATTAATAAATTGGAAAACTTGCAAAAAATCTCCCGATTTCCCACATGGGGAAATTGTGTGGCGATTGTCACCCGCCTTGCCATTTTTATTGGCGCATTGGTCGTTGCTTTCCCCATTTCCCCCGGCAATTAACTCCACTACCCGGAAGAAGGGAAGTTGGGTTAATTCTCATAATTTTCGCCAAACTCGTTGGAAAGAGTCGTGTGAACCTTTCTAAATGCTTCTTATTTCTTCTAAGAAACATAATAATATTTTTATCACATCCCTCAAACAATACTAGTCTATGCACACCATTGTGAAGGAGAAATACAAAAGCCATAACAGTCTAAGCTAATCTCTGCGCAGCCAAGGAAGGGAAAGGAGAATCACCACATAGAAGTGAGAAGAAAACAATTTTCAACGCAACCAAAAGAATAGAGGGAGAACAATCTAAAAGACCACACAGGAGCAGGAAGAGAGTCTTCACATAGTCCAAACAACAAACCGTTCTAACACCGTGGGACAACAAAATCATTTTCCACGCATATTTTTATGCAAAGTGAGATAAAAGGAAAGGTCAAAACCTCCACCAGAGTTCTTCACGCACTCTTCAGGCATCTCCACACAAGGTGAAAGCAAAATAGACCAAAAATAAAAGGCCACGCATGAGCAAAAGGAAAAAAGACAGTCCAACACACAGACATAGCTCACGCAGCAGCAGGAGAAAAACAAGCTTTCCACACAATTGTGTTTGGAGCCCCACACATCCCACGTAGCCTTCATGCGAAAAAAAGACAGACATCAAGCAAAATAACACCACACAAAGAGGAAAAATCTAAAAACAATCCCACACATTTCCAAAAATAACATTCCAAAGTTAACAAAATAAAGTTTCCACATATTTTGAGGAATTCACCAAATCCACACAGCAGCCCAAGCAATTTCTACGCATGCTTTGGGAGGAGGAATAAGTTTAAAAACAAATCCAAAACAAGAACCCACACATGCATTAAAATTCTATTTTATTTATTTTATTATTCTTTTTTTTAAGAAAAGAATAACAAGGATACTACACATGCTTAAGAAGGAGAAATTTGATCATTGCGCTAAGGAAGAAGAAACAAGATCACTCGCTACCAAAAAAAAATATCAGGCTCGTGCAACCCACGCATTGCTGGAAAATCAAAGTAATTCTTCACGCTGAAGCAACCAGAATTCAGAAAGACGGAGAAATAGCGAATTAAAAAGATTAAATTTGATCCTACGCGGAGCCATTTCGACCGGATATTTAAAAAAAAAAAAAGTTATTATTTTTGCCGCGGTTTGTAGCTGTTGAAGTAATCAACTTTGGAGCTCGATATCTCGAAGACGATGATCGTCGGGAAGAAAAGTTTGGTTCCTTGAATTATTCCCATCTTCGTATACTCATTTTCCAAATTTCAAATGTGCAGCACCTCATTTGATATTTTTCACGAACCCAAGAAAAACCCAGTTTACTCGATTTTGCCACGCACGTAGTTTCAGCTTGGCGGAAGGCCTACTTTGAGAATCCATATCTCGAGCCCAAATGATTTTCAAGAGAAACAGTTTGGTTCATTGAATTATTCCCACATTCATGTACTTATTTACAAAAATTCAAATGTACAATGAGTTCGTTTGATATTTTTCACGGAGTCAAATAAAATGCAGTTTGCATGATTTCGCTGCATGCGCAATTTTCAGCCTATCAAGGTGACTCACTTTGAGAGTTGATATTTTAGACTCAGATGATCGTCAAGAGAAATGAATTGTTTCGTTCAATTATCCTCACCTTCATATGCTCCCTTACCAATTTTTAGATGCTCAAGGTGACGTTTGGTATTTTTACCAGGCTAGTTTTATAGGTGATTTGTGCAGTTTTGTAAGATGGAAGTAATAGCCTGAAATCACGCTTCTGTCACAATCATGTCATATTCAAACAAAATGATGTTGCGGTATGTATTCCCAGGAATTCTACTCACCTCGACGCTCCATTCAAAGTATGAGAACATCACCGATACTAACTTGGGACACATCGACATAGGTCGATTCTATGATCGCATATCAACCGAAGGCGAGTCACAATTTTCCTGACGCTTGTTCTGAATTGGTCATCACTTGCATGGATGCACCACGAAACCTGCATAGTGTGGCGATTCAACTCCAATGGCTCAAGCGGAAGCAACCTCTAACTTCCTCATTATGTGGTATAAGTTGTAGCTATTGGCATTGGTCTCTTCGGAGTCAAAAGTCATTGTTATCGACAAAGATCGATAATGGGAGAATCTTGTCTACAAAAATTGTTTTCACTTGATCATCTTGTGGATCTATTCATTAAAAACCAAGACCAATGATAATTACAATTGTGACGGATCATCAAGCAAGGCCACATCATTCAAGCGTGTCCCTATCGGTAGCTCTGTTAGCAGCATGCGCAATACTTCATCGACCGGTCTTAAAGTTGGAGTGTTCTCGAATTTGGCGATCGTGAGCGGATCAAAATGCCAACACTTCAAGATGGTGACAAAGACAAAATACATAGCTCCAGGAAGTGAATTGCAATTTTGGCTCATGGAAGATCTTCTCAATGGCGAAAGATTAAAAGTTGGATTATGACAAGCCAAGGTGGCATAACAACTACAGTCTCGCGACAAATGAATAATTCATCATGGAAGGCTATTCGGAGCATGTGGATAATTGTGTGTAATTGTGAATGTGAATACGAATGAAGACAAACTTGCTTACACGAGGATGTTGCTCAAATGGAGGGGTGGATGAATTGCTCAAGTTTCAAGATCGGCTCTCTTATCACCTGGAGGTTTACGGAGCATGGTCAATGAGTTCATTCCCATATGATCGGGATAGGCGGACTCTTGGCCCAATGGATAAGGCATTGATCCTAGGTGTCTTGATCTAGGTGGTGCATTGCTGACTACGATGTCTACGTGTGCGTCCAAGTCATTTAAGTGGGTCCACATATACCCATTTCTTTTATTTATGTATTTTTCCTTAAATGACTTTTCGACTTAAGTGGTTTCTATTTTTAGTTGCTTTTAATAAAGTTGGTTGAAAAATTCAAAAGTCACTTAATTTCCTTATTTAATGTGCATTTAAAACTCTAACTACTTTGTAAACAACTTTTGGGTTATAAAAGGAAGTCAGGGACTCATTTGTAAAGGTGACTTTAAGAGAGGAGAAGAAAATACTTTTGTGTGCAAGCTTTGTTTTAGGAAGAAACTTTGTGTTCTTTTGTGAAAACATTTTGGAGTTAATGAAATACGAACATTGTGTCTCATTCATTGTCTCTTGTAACATTTGATGTTCATATGTCGATTAGATGTTAGATGTTTGAATCTTGCATGCAAATATTGTCTTTGATCTTATTGTCAACATTATTAATCTGTTGTTCTAGTTCACAGTGATCAAGCTCGATTATCTACTTTCTTGTGTGTGTTCCCTTTTACACATTCTTGTTTAGCTAACTCAAACTCTGTTTTATTTGTGTTAGTTATTCATCTTTCCTCTTCATGCAATATTAGGCTCTATTTTTACCTAACTCTTGCATGTTCTTTTAACTCATTCCATTCCACTCTTTTCCTTCAGTCCATTCCATCCTCATTCACTTTTTCTTTCCATTGATGTTCCAAAATACCCCCACATATAATTTTGAATGTATAGATGTAAATAAAGTTTTGGTTTTCAATAAAGGCAGCCCAACCTTCATTGAGGAGGGACTTCTGCTCCCATACTTTTGCATGTCATTTACATGCGTGCAAATCCATATGCCAATAAGGCCACGAAAAGTGGGTTTCAAACATGGGACATCACTCACAATGTCACAAGCAAATCAAAGCCGAAGTGGCCAAAAGCATACGGTTTGCACACCAGGATGAAGGGAAAACTCGTGAATCAATGGCAGACAAAGGAAAAATGAAAAACAATAGCAAACATAGTGACATACAACCATGGTGGAAAATAGTTCTTGCAAGGAAAATGGTGCACATGAAGCACTCGTTAACATGTTAGAAACATAGTATTTCAAAGCATGTATGGTACGATATAGAGTAGTATGTTATGAAGAATATGAAGTAGTAAAAATGAAACAATAACACATGTAGTGTGTACGAAAGTAGATGCGCTCAAGAGCCATTGTGGGACTAGTAAGTGGTACAGTGTCAAGCATCCATGCTACATGTAGAGATATTTAGAAAGTTTGCATTCACAACTAGAGAGAAAGTGAACACGCATATGTGTATATATAAAGATAATGACATAAGAAATATTTGTCTAGCATGGAAACAAAGTGTACATGTAACTAGTATAAACAAAACAAGAATATGTGCAACCAAGAAATACAAAATGTTGTGAATGATTGAGATGGAGTGATATGCGATGTGAATATGATAGGAGCAGCGTGCCCCTTGAGTGGATGTAGATGAGTAAGAGATGAGGCTCATATATAAAATACCCCTTGAAAGTCAAGAATGACCATACAACAAGAGTGAGTCATCGGGAAATGGTTTTAACTTGTGCACTAGAAATATATTTCAATAAATAATATAGCGTGAAATATGAATGAGTGTGGTGAGGTTCATTTCAGATTTAGACCCTCAACATTGAGTATGAACCATGGAACTAGAGTGTGTCATCAGGTAGTGTGATGTGCAATAATGTGATGCTAGAAAGATGTGTTGTAAATGCACAGAGTGTGAAATGTGTCATGTGTATGATGTGAGGTTCATGAATGTAGTATGCCCTCAACAGTCAAGTGTGAACCATAGCATAAGATTGTGTCATAGGGTAATGATGATACAAGTGTATCAATATGTGTATGATGCCTAAGATAGACTATATGTGAAACATGAAGTGCAATAGTAGAAATGTGAGACACCGATAATGCGAAGAAGGGGAGGAGAATAAACATGATGCCCCCAAGTGTATGATGATAAGTAAGTTATCAATGAAATTTAATGGAAAGGGTCCTCCACCTAGTGCTTACGGAGATATAGGTGTGTGACCATTCTTTGATATCGATGATGTTTGAGACATATGATGTATCAATGAATCAGACCTATACAACGATGA
Source organism: Taxus wallichiana var. yunnanensis (assembly GCA_018340775.1). NCBI lineage: Eukaryota > Viridiplantae > Streptophyta > Pinopsida > Cupressales > Taxaceae > Taxus > Taxus wallichiana. Next base: position 692,148,725 of record CM031235.1, on the reverse strand, counting down.
ACACTTATGTGAAGGAGATCGAGGAGGTGGTGTGCACCTATAATGATGTGATGGACAAGTGGACTCAGTGAGACCGAGTAGGTTGTGTGTGGATAGGAGACCTAAGAGCATATTGCGCTTTAGATTTGAGAGGTCCAAAGGACCTAAATGCTCTAGCAAGTGTAAGGGAAACCTCAAGTGGATGATTATGCAATGGAGTGGATGATGGAACACCTTGGATAGAGACCACTTACTTATCATGAACGAACTTAAGACATAAGTGATTCATGGAAAAGATAGCCTTAGTAGCGCAGAGGCAAGGAAGACCTAAGAGCAAGTCACAACCTTCTATTTAAGGTGCCACAGTGAATAGCACAAGCATGGTGAGAGGCCCAACTGTGATTGGAAGCTTGACATAACCATAGAATTTTGGAATTGTATATTAAATTCGTGAGAGGGGATAATTGATGGCCACGAGAAACATAACAGAACATACACAAATAGGAGATGATGAATTGATCATAGTATTATTGATAGTGTAAGATCTGATAGAAGCATTTATATGTAATGTATTAGAAGAAAACAAAGCATGATAGTCACAATCGAGAATGTAATGAGTGGTGGAGATGCCTTATCATGTGAGACAAGAAAAATCAAGGGATCCCGATGAAGGATGAGGCACAACGTGATACATGATTAATCAAGAATCAATCGCTTGCTTGTTTGTCATGCTTAGGAAATGGATCATTGAAAATTTTGAGATTTTTGTTGTCATTGACCGATGTAGATGCCAAAGGATCCGGAAGCTCTATTGCATTATTGTCGATGAGATCTTGAATAAGATGTTAGAGTTTGAAACATTAATCTATAGAATTCCCAATGCATTGATGATAGTCACATTTAAAATTTTCATTATAGTTATGTCCTTTAGGTTGAGATGGATCCAGATTGAGCGGAGGTGGAAGCATAATACGGTTGCTCTTGACAAGTTGTGATAATAGAATATGCGGAGAACAAGGAAATTTCGTGAATGTATGCTTTAGAGGTTTCCATTGAAACTTATTAAGAGTAAGAACAACGTTAACAACTACTTTAGCTTCAATTGGTTTAGTAGATGTCTTGAAAGTTGATTTTATTTGAAACTAAGCCAAAGATGAAGCTTGATTTTGATATTTAAGATTTCCCATAGATAATAATTTTATTTCACGCAGCTTAAGAGTATGGCATATCTGATCAAATGATGGAGAGGTCTCGAAGATGACACTCTCCTACAGAGGTGGTAAGAGACTCTAGAGAAATAGTTCTTGTAACTTAGATTCCGAAGCACATTAGACATCTTAGCTAAGTTGTTCTTATATTCTAAGACATAGTCCACTAGATTCTCATCAAGTCCTTGTTTAATTTTTGCAAGTTGAGCATAGAATATCTTAGAGCCGGTATTGATTGAGAAATGCACGAGATAGGAATCAACTAAATGTGGGAATGATGTTACCGAGTGGACAAGTAAATCATAGAACCAACGCATTGCATAATCTTGGAGACTTCTAGGAAAGAACTTTGTTAATAATGTGTGATCATATGCATAGTCTATACATGCCACATGAAATGCTCAAAGATTCTCTTGAGGATCACCATGGCCATTGAAGGTGGGCAGCTTATGAGAGATGAAATTTTGAGGAAGTAGATAGGTGGAAATGGCAGCAGGTGTTAAAGGAGTATGAAGAACCAAAGTTGAATCAAGTAAAGGAGATGCATGAGAAGTAACTTGCTATAGTTGATGGATTTAAACTTGGAGATATTAATAGAGAGAGGCTAGGTCTTGAGTTCTAGCAAAAGATACTTGTTGTGTGTGAGAAAAGATGAGGTGGAGTGAAGTGATTAGTGGGTGTAGGAATAGATACAAGAACAATAGAAGTGGGAGGAAGAGTGGAAGCAGGTGGTTGAGTAGAAATAGGTATAGAAGAGGGGATGGATGCAAGAATATTAAGCTCATCCATATGGTGGCCTCCTCACGAGTAGTGAATAAAATCATATCTAGATCTTGAGGGTGTTTAGCAAGATGATCATTGAGATCTTGAAGGTGGGATTCAAAAAATTTCCATAAGATTGAGCTAAGATGGAAAAAGAGGAGGAGATTATTTTCACATTGGGTTCACCAAATGATTTAACAAAAATGGAATTTTTATAAAACCCTAAATATTTCTTAGTCACATGCAATAGATAAAACACTAAAGTATAAATATGAAATTAAAACCCTAAGTACAAGAGAAGGGATAAAGTACTTAGCTGATTTCATGCTTGATCCTAAAGTGTTCCGAATCGTAAGATTGGTGAAAAGGAGGAGGAAATTATCGTGAAATCGAGCTTAAAAATTGTGCAACCACTAGATATTCTTGGACCGGGGCACCTAGGCTAAGTCGAGGGTGCTGCGGCGCTTGGTTACTAACTTACAGGCACCTATGATCAGTGAAAACCTCGAAAAAATGGTTTCTTCTATGTCACAAGATGACTGCTAGTATTCTTTGTTTGTTTCCTAAGATTCACATTATGTTCGCAGAATTCTCCTATAACCTACAAAGAGAATAAACACCTACAAAACCCCAAAACACATAAAATCCTAAAAATAAAAATATGCCAATGGGTCGAGTCGATGACCTCGATGGTCACTTGAGTGAGTGTACCTACGACCAAGTGTTGTACTACATTTCAAACTCCATGTAGTTCTTGCGCGCGTGTGTGTGTGTGTACAAGAATTGTGCCCTAGGTGGCTCTTATGCAAGATGCACTTGAATAGCGAGAAATAACTAGATGTAGCAATGTAAGTAGATGTGTGGATTTCAAAATGAACTTCCCCTCCTATGCGTGTATGCAAAAATGTAGTCCCTTATCCCTTGAGTGATTGCTATATGGATGCTTTTATGCTCTTAGAATGCATTTGGATGCAACCTTAGGTGGTGATAGTAGATGCTTAGAGCTTGGTCCTTTATTTTGGTCACATGGCTTTATGTTTATATGATTCCCTTAGTTGAAATTAAGTAATTAAAAATTGAAAGGCCAATGCATAAGAAAACAAAATGCCCAAAAGGGAGTGCATAAAGTAAAGAGAGGTCTGGGAACCCAAAATAATGGGAGCGCTGGGGCGTTGGCATCGTGGCTAGGCACCGGTGTCCAGAGTGATAAAAGATGAAACAATAATGTATTGAATGGAGTGTAGGGTGTAAGAGGCCAGAAAGAAGACATGAAACATAGACAAAAGGCCAAAGATAGATGTTAATTGTTAGTTTTCTTTTTTATGAATCATATGAATAGTGGTATGTGATTAAGACCTAGAAATGTACCCGAAGTTCATGATTTAGTGTCTACAATACCCCCCCAACACTTCATTCCTTTTTTATAAAATACCCTTATATTACTAGATACTTGTAGTGCCCATTAGTTTCACTCCCTTTGATGGCATTGAATATTTGAATTATTCATGTTTTAGGCATTAGAATGGATATTATCTTGTTATTTAATTTGGATAATTATGATTTTTTCATCATATTAATGTTTAGTTGCTAACTTGCTCTTGGAAGGATGATGTGTGAGGCATACGATGCCAATTCAATGATTTTATCATTATTGCTTGGTTTAAATATGATGTTAGGGATATGTTGATATGAGATTTACATGGATTATATTTTGAATATACATTATTTTGTTGTCTCTTTATCATGTATATGCTAACTTGACTTGTAGGTTATCAGTATTTGGCCAAAGGAGGATAATTCATAAGCATTATTAGTATCATCTAATTATGATGGTTTAACATATGGACTTTGATGGATTTGTAGAGTAACATGCATCTTGTAACAAATTTTGAAATGTATCATGGTTGAATTGTCGTGATTTCTAACATCTTGTATAATGGATGAATGAATTTTTAACTATTTGGTTAGTTGCATGTTTATGGATTAATTTCTTGAGATGTGTTTGATTTATTTATTCATCATATTTTATCGAGCATGTATGATTTTTTCTATTGAGTGTACGTGGAAAAGGTCCATGCCATAGGAGAACGTGGGACTTAGGGATTACACCTTTGAGATTGCAAAATAGAACATTTCGCCAAATCCTTCCCCATTTTATTTGTTTGGCCTTACTTTTCTTGTTGTTGGCTAGGGTGAAATATGAAAATCCATCATCCTTGCATGTGTATTAGTCATTTGGTTAGTCACCTTGGCATGGTTGTCTCCAATTGAATTAATCTAGTGTTAATTATCCTAATTGCTTATTTAGGCCTCTTTTATGGGTTAAATTGTACCTATTTGGATTAGGATTGGTTATTTAAGTTTATATTTTTAAAATAGGTTTAGGACATCTAATCATGGGCTAGGTGGGCCCCACCACCTCTCTAAATGTGTCACTTTTCCCAAATCCCGAATTTGGGCTAAAAGTGAAATTTTGGAAGGGTGCTTTGAAAGTTGGGGGTCTCTCTTACATCAAAATAAACCCCTTAGACCCTACATATGGGTAGGGGGAATCTTCCCAAGGTTCAAAATGGATTTTCCCTCCCTTTTGACCCTCTCTTGTCCCCATCTTCATTATGACTTTGTTTTTGGGAGCTACTTGGGATTTGGGAGTGTAATTTTATTTTATTTTGTTATTTTGTTGAAATTCTCCTCCATTATGATTCTTGTCTTATTCATGAAAGGGACTTGGGGTGACATGGATTTGGGAAGGGGATGGGTGACACATGTCACCATCTCATTGGTTGATGTTTTTAGCCCTTTCTTACTTAAACCTCCATTTTAAAGAGAGTTAGAACTCCTAGATTTCATTTTCCACTTGGAGATTTTGGTGAGATTGAAGGAGCGAGGAGCTTGGAAGGATTGGATTGCATTTTGGTATTGGTCATCACTTTTTGTAGACACTAACTCACACACTTTGGGTATATTTCTATTTTTATCACATACCACACTGTGTTTGGTCTCTTTACTTACTTTTTGTTGTCATTCTTGGTCTTACACACCTTCTTGCCTAGTCTTCCTTTTGATATTTTGGAATTTATTACTCTAGAGACCAGCGCCCAAGCACCCCTATCCCCTTTGGGTGCCCATGACCTCCTAATACTTTTTTCTCATCTTTTGGGTCTTCTCTAGCCATTTGGGCATCTTATTTTCTTACTAGTCGGCCTTTTAGTGGTTAATTATGAAATTCAACCAAGGGAATCATATAAATACAAAGCTATGTGATCATAATAAAGTACCAAGAACTAAGAATTTACTATTACCACCTAAGGTTGCATCTAAAGGCCATTACAAAAGCATTTAAGCATCCACACAAGGGCAAGGGATTACATTTTTTTGCATACACTTCATAGGAGGGTAAGTTCATTTTTCCAAGCACACATTTATCTACATTTTCTACATCTAACTATTTCTCAATATCAACTACGACTCACACAAGAGCCACCTAGGGCATGAGTCTACACACACACAAAAATACATGGACTCTAAAATGTAGTGGAACACCTGTGTCGTAAGTTCACTCGGTCGAGTGACCATTGGGATCACCAACTCCCCATTTGCACCTTTTTCTTTTTAGGATTTGATATTTTTGGGGTTTTGCAGGTGATTCTTTCTTAATAAATGTTTTAGGTGAATAACAGTGAAGTACAATGGCATACATGCAATCAAAGGTGACAACCATTGATCATATTGCGACCATATGAATTTTTTTTACATCTTCTAAGCAATCATGGGAACCCATAATAGGTCTCAGGTGTGCCCTTGACCTGCTGCATAGGTTCCCTGGTCCTGGCATTTTTAACACTCCTACATTTTTTGGGTTCATGTGTGATGCTCGAGTCCCTATTCCATCATTTTTCCAACTCATCACAGCAATAACATCACTTTGAATCAACTAAGTATTTTATTCTCTTTATTTGCAACTAGGGTTTAAAATTTAAATTACTTATTTGCTTGGGACAAATTTATACTTAGTTATTTATATCATTGTGTTGGTGCAGATTTTATATTTAACATTTAATTATTTCAATATTTTTCTTAATCATTTGGTGAACCGACTCATTCGAACACTCTTGGATCCTCATTTCATCAATTCTTGCATTTTTAGGCTCCTCTCATCATGGATATTTCTATTCATGATTTCTTGCTAGCCAATCCTGAGTGTTGTGCTAAAATCATTACCTTTTGGCTACTACTCGTATTCCTTCCACTACTCATCCAGATGTTGTTTATCAATGCATTTTATCAACAAATTACTTTTCCATCTATTATAGCTGACAATATTTTTGTATATGAAAATGATACTCCTCTATATATACGAGTTTGTGTTAATAACTTAGGCGTCAATTACACTTTAGTTGATACTGGATCTCGAGCTCAATATTTTTCTATTATCATTCATTAAAGCTATAGGCCTTCTAGTATCTATTTTTAACCCAACATCTATTTCTAATCGAGCATACAATTCTACCACACGACCATGCTTAGGCATTGTCACCTTGCCACTCACAGTTGGGCCAAAGACTATTCTAGTTCTATTTTTTTTCATTGATATCCCACTTCCATATAATTGCTTACTTGGTAGGCCATGGCTTCATTGAATGCAATAAGTGTCTTATACAGTTCACCGATGGGTTAGATTCTTACATGAGGGCTTTGAATATGAGGTTCCCACTGATATTACACCATTTAAAAGTTACAATCTAGATCCAACCATTGCATTACCTATTCTAATTTACGCTACTATACATCTTGTTTCCAATCCACAACCCATGCACTATCTTGACAACTTACCTCCACTCAAAATAACTATTTGTACATAAAATTTTGTTCCATATGCTTCATAATTCCCCCTCCTTCTACTTTATGGTAATTTATCAAGGGTCTGTCTTTACATTGGGCATCATATCATCTTCATTTCCTCTTTCTCCGAGTAACCTACATCTGTGGTACCTCTTTTCATAAAAATGCTTTCTCGGTCACACATTCCACTCGATCTTGCTTAATATAACACTATTTACACACTCAATAGCTTGACTCGAATTTACTTGACACTTACATGATATCTTACCTCCACCTCATTCACCACATCTATATCATGGACATGTTTACATTACTATTACTTATAGCCTTCGAGTATTTCATCTCTAATTCTTTTTGCATGCACTTTGTGTATTTTACCACTGATCTTGGCCAATTTCGGTTTAACTATATTGGTAGTACTTTAGATCCCGATCATATTGACATCTCATTCCCCATGAATTTCAGCCATTTTTTCATTTGCAATGACTCATTTCTTGGCTATTCACAAAACCTTACTCGTTGGTATGCACATGGATGTCCATTACCACCTTTCACTAACAAGGAATATGTAATGGGCATGTATAATCTATGCTGCAATGGATCCTTACTTGATCAACCACATATTATTGCTTACCAAGTCTCGGATGCATCACTATTTGGTTTTTACCATGAAAATGATGATCTCTCAGATGATGTTACTTGATTACTCTCAATGACACACACTTTGGGGGCATCATACTTATTCTCCCCCTTCTAGAATTTTCTGGTCTCTTACAAACTCTGCACTTCACATGTAGTCTCTCACACACATCATACACATCTTGATACATTAGTATCATCATTACTCTATGATGGTACTCTTATGCTATGGTTCACACTTGATTTTTGAGGGCTCACTACAATCATGAACCTCACTTCACTACATTACACACTACACATTCGGTACATCCACAACAAAATTCGCTAGCGCACATTTCACACAACACACTACCCTATGACACTCTAGTTCCAAGGTTCATACTCGACTATTGAGGGTATCAATATAAAAGGAAACTCACCACACTCACTAAATCACTCACTCACTCTTTACACTCTACATTTGACGATCATATATTTCTAGCGCACACTTCAAACCATTTCCTGATGATGCACTCTTATTCTATGGTTCATTCTCGACTACTGAGGGGGCATTTATAAATGAACCTCATCTCATGCATACTCATTTTTATTCACTTAGGGGGCATGCAAATCCTATCACACTCACTCTACATTCCATTCCATCTCACTCATCCACAACATACTGCATATCTTGGTTACACATTGTTCTTGTTTACTTATACTCGCATGATACATCTTGTTTACTATGTTAGCTAGATACATTGTATGTCATTATATTTTATATATACACATGCACGTTCACTTTCCTTCTAGTTGTGATCACATACCTTACACAGATTGATACACGCAACATGGATGCTTGGCGCATTACTTACTACCAAAGTCTCACAATGGCTCCTAGGGCATCCAATTTGGACACATACTGTAGGTCTTATTGTTTTGATTTATACTACTTCCCATTCATACAAGGAAAATACATTATGTCCCATTCACATAGTTTTTATCCTTCTAACATGCTAACAGGTGCCTCATGTGAAAAAAATTTCTTGTAGGAACTCTTTTCTACCATGGTTGTCGATTACATTGCTTTTTATCGTTTATCATTTCTTGTTATTGTTTTCCATTATTTGTGGTATTTGCTCTTTGTCTTGTGTACACACTATATGTTTTTGGCCACATTGGCCTTGATTTTCTTGTGACATCATGAGTGATGTCCCATGTTTGAAACCGACTTTAAATGTTGTCTACTTTTTCTATATTATTTCTTGTCTACATTATCTTCTTACTTGCTAGCTTACACATTGTCTTCTACATGCATGTTTATCTTGTTTGCACTAACACTTGTTTTCAGCCACTTTATTTGTGTGTGCCTTGGTTTCTACCAAGAACACTCCTTCCCCCTACGCAAGGCATTAGTTTCAGCACAACATCTAGTCCTCCTTTGGACCGCATACTCCTTGCGACGTCACATGCATCCCAAATGAGGGGATAATCTATCGAGTGAATCACTCACCCTATTCAACAGTTCACGGTCCACAATAGAGCACATTTCAATACAGTATAACATAGTCTTTAGTATCAACAATGGCTTAGAACCTAACTTGGGTCTTCATCACAAGATGATGCCAAGCACCTCGACACATAAAGTAATGCTTGGGCACCCCTAACCCTTCCTGCATGCATGTGACTAGGGAACATTTACACAACATTTCTCGCTTCAATATATTTTTTGCAGTTTATATAGTAGCTTATAAGGACACACATTCCTTCAACACTCAGCATGCATGCATTACACCTTCTTTTCTACTTTCTTGTTAGATCGAACTAGATCGAAATGGAATGTATTTTCACATACCATATAGAATGGTGTTTACACTTCGAAAGTAGTCAAAGTTTGAGAATGACACTAGACTTTTCTCCCAGGACATTTTCCGTACTTCGCATGAGATCGCCCAAAAAAATTGTTCTTCTACAACATCTTTAGGATCCTTTCTATCTCTTTCACTCATCATGGATTAGGTGCACATGTTCCTTTTTGTATGTTTACATACTTTATTACATATTTTATTACACATTTTGATTGAATTTTTCATATACACGTATGTGTATACTTGTTTGTTCTTCTCTTTTTGTAATTTCATCCTTATGGGAAGTGGTAGTCACATCAATCACACATCAAACAACATCAACAATAGGTATAATGCAAAATATACACATACTCTTTCACCCCTAGGGTCATCATCCTCATTTCCTCTTCTATAGCTTCCATGTTTCACTTTTTTATCACACCATGCTTTTCCTTGTCTCTCAAAGACACTTTTCGCCATCAATCTACATGGTTATAAGGTACGCATCTCTTATCTACTTTATCTTGTCGAGAATTCGTTCAACAACATAAAGTGGGGAAAAATGTAGACAATAAATCACACACTTTGGGTATATTTCTAGTCATGATCACATACTATTATTCATATGATTCCTAAGTGAGAAAAGCACTAATTAATCATTGTCTTTGGCTTCTTTTCTTGCTTTCTATTATCTTTCTTAGTCTTACACACCTTCTTGCCCAGTCTATCTTTTTGATACTTTGGAATTTATGAGTATGGACACTACTGTCGAGTTAGGATGCTAGCATCCATGCGCCCATGTCCCATCCGAGCACCCCGACATCTTTATACTTTGCTTCGCATCTTTTGGTTCTTTTCTTTCCGTTTGGGCATCTTATTTTCTTTCTAGTCATCCTTTTAGTGGTTAATTACAAAATTCAAAAGGGAATCTATAAATACAAAGTTTATGATAATAATAAAGGACCAAGTACTTAGAATTTACTATCACCACCTAAGGTTGCATCAAAATGCCATCACAAGAGCATTCAAACATACATCTAAGCATCTATACAAGGGTAAGGGACTACATTTTCTGCATACACTTCATAGGAGGGGAAGTTCATTTTTCCATGTACACATCTATCTACATTTTCTACATTTAGCTATTTCTCACTATCAAGTGCAACTCGCACAAGAGCCACCTAGGAACGATTCTACACACACACATTGAACTACATGGAGTCTGAACTATAGTGTAGTACTGGATCGTAAGTTCACTCAGTTGGGTGACCGTAGGGGTCAGTCCAATCCCCATTTGCATCTTTTTCTTTTTAGGATTTGATGTTTTTTGGGGTTTTGCAGTGCTTCTTTCTTATTGCAGGTTTTAGGTGAATAACAGTGAAGTACAGTGACATATAGGTGATCAAGGTGGAAACCAAGAAACATCTCACTACTATAAAAAGTGGGTTTTTAGCTTCGAGAAGTCACAAGCACCTAGAAACAGTCACCGGCGCCCCAGTGCCCCCGATCCCGTATAGGCACCTTGTCTTGGAATTTCGACACTCGTGCATTTTCTTGGTTTTTTTGTAATGCTTTGAGTCCATGTTCTATCGGTTTTCTAGCTCGAAATATCTTCGACATCACTATGAATCAACTAAGTATTTTATTCCCTTCATTTGTAACTAGGGTTTCAAATTTAAATTTCTTATTTTCTTGGGAAAAATTTGTACTTAATTGTTTATATCATTGCACTGGTACATATTTTAGATTTAGCATTTATTTACTTCAATATTTTGCTTAATCAGTTATGAGGTAGGACTCACACCTCGTAGCTTTGATTATTGATACTATGTGTCATTAATGTTTCATTTCTTGTGTTTGAGTGTTGGGAATATATGTGTGTTGTGTTATTATTCTTACATTCTTTTGTTGTTTCTCCATCCATCCTTTTTTAGGGAGTGGATTTTGGAGTGTTGGGGAAGAGGGAAGAATCCCTCTTGCTCCCATGGATTGATGGGAAATCCATGTTGGGATTTATATTATCCTCCCTTCATTTGGTTGATGTGGGAGATGTTTTCCATATGGTTTGGAACCCATCTCCCTTCCTTGATAAGGAAACTTCCAAGGTTTGAAAAACCTTAGAAAGGAGGAGGCATGGAGTGATATGGTCTATGGGAGAAATAAGGATTTTGGGAGGCTTGTGATTTCTTGAAAAATTGAAAATTCATTGGGTTATATGAAAATGTGATTAAAATGGGTATTTCCCCCCTCTTCCCCTCTTGAGAAGAATGGATATTATTGTATGTGAATTGGAATTTGTTTTATTTTATTTTAATATGGTGTGTGTGCTAGTTGTTTTCTTTCCTCTTCTCCTCTTATGCATCTTGGAGGCATGCATCCTCTTTGTCCCATGGGATTAGAGGGAAGCTAGCATGTCCTCCTTATTTTGGAGATGACATATAATGATGCCATTTGGTTGGGTGGAAATTCAAGCCACTTGTCTTGTATTTTAGAGACTCACTACATGAAGATGAAGTTGGATTTGTTACTTGCTTGAAGGTGGAGTTTTCACTCTAAAATTTGACAAGTTGTTCCCATTTTTAGGAGGATTTTCCACTTGCATTTTAGAGTTTTGTGTAAGTCTCATTTTAAATTTGTAAGATAGGATTGAATGGATAATGACTTGTTTTAGATTTCTTTGCAGTGGAAATTCTCCTTGTTATTTATTTTATAACCTTATTTGGATAGGAGGAAGTGGTGGATATGTCTAAAAAGGATCTTTTGCTTCCTTGTCATCTCAAAGATGTAATGGAGTGGAAACTCTTGTTTTTTTCCTTGTCACTTTCAAAATGTGTTAGAAAGTATATTTTAATGTTTCCCCAGTAAACTTACAATGTATTAGGTTACAAGCCTTATTGTTATTTATATTAGTAACTTTAGTTTGGAATGGGTTCAAATTGCATAACCTTGTTAGAGATTTCTTGTCTATCGTGGTGTTCAATGAATTTTTCTTTGGATTATACTTATTGAGCTTGCATGTATTAATAAATTATTAGTAACATTTTGAATTAGATGTTGTTTTAAAGAAAAATATATGTAGTTGTCCAATTTGTAATAATCTTGTCAAATGCTCTCTTAGAGAGAGAGACGAGAACTCATATTAGGAATTAACAAGTTTAAATGAACAAGTTTTATCTTAGTTTTCTTAAAGTATAAGGTTGGTGAAATGTTGTTGATGAGTTATAGAAATGGTATTAGCACTCGTACATAACTATTGTGCTAATAAATTATTAAGAGAAGTAGTCTAAGTTATGGGATGTAATGTTTTTAATGTACATCTAAAAGAATATTCATATATATCCCCTCCTTTTCAAACTAAAACATGGATTGTGAGTAAGAAGTTAATGGCAATAAATGGAAGAAGAAAAATAAACATATAGATCCATGTGCCTTCATGAAAATATTTGTACAACTGTAAAACCAAAAATAAAAATAAGAGATGAAAGAGATGAAATGAAATGGAAATGTAATAAGGAAGTAAAAAAGTAAATTAGGTTTTTACAAAAACATAGGATCAATGGTGGGAATCCATTTGATCCTGACATCCTTATTCAACCTATATAATGCCACTTGTTCATTTGGTTGACTTTGACTAGCCATGTGCCTCCAATTTAATATTTTGGATGACCAATTTTTCTTCAAAATTAACTTCATATGATATATGGTGCAAATGGACAAGGGTCATTTTGAATTCCCTCGGGGGAAAATTGGCTTAAACCTAATGACCTTGAATAAGAAAAAAATGTCACAGTCATTTTCATACTCTACAACCGAGTTTTTCGAAGCAGAATGGATGAAAAAAACTCAATAAACTTTATTTGCAAAACTGATGCTTAGATCAAAATTAATTAATATGATTTTCATATCAATAACATGATTTATATTTCTTACTCCTTAGTACGAATTATCAACATGGTATAACAATTATATTATATCCCTTATCTTGTTTGGCTACATCTCTTAGTGGGAGACGCATGTATAAATCTCAAGTGATATTAATCATGAAACTAATGCTATGAATACCTTATACATACTTCATTGGTTATTATTTTGGGAATAGAAAATTAGTTTAGCATAGTTTAATTAATAGTGCATTAAAATGATGGTGTTATAATTAACTATCTAAATTTATGAAAAAGAATACTTTGATCATAGTCTTTCTCCACAACGAATTTATTGCCTAGATTGAATGCAAATGATTTCAAGTCACCTTGATTGGTGTAAATATTGCTTGGTGTATTATAGAAATCCTTATTTACTCTAATCTTAGTTGCACAATATAGTTATATTGTGTTTTTTTTCCACTTGGTGGCATAGGACTTATTACCTTAGTTAGCCTTATCGTGAAAACAATGGTAATGAGGCACAAGAAATATTTAGTAAATTTAGTGCATCCTTTTGTTTGTTTTGGGAATAACAACAGTTAAGTCTTGTTTAGTACTCAACTAACGTCTACAAAAAAAATCTCCCAATTTTTTTATAGTCAATTGGATGAGTTTTTGGGTCGCGAAAATCATGGGCATGACATTTGGTATTAGAGCTCAGTTTCAACACCAAGCACACTAGGAATGATTGAGTATTAGTTTGGATTGGTTTAATTTATCATTTCCTAGTAACGTTTTTGCTAAATTTAATTAGTACCTTCCTATGTTGGTTGAATGCCACGATGAGGCATTATACGATACAAAACTAGAACAACCCCTTAGAGTTTTGACCCAATCACAAGATCTCGATTCTTGATTAATTATAAAATTAGATGAGTAAGTTTGGAAATTGACTCACCAATAGTGAGTGTAATGAAAATTTCATTCAAACACTCTATTTTAAAACACTTTGCAAAATCTAGAAAAAAATGTTTAAAAGTAATGTGCAAAATGCTTCCTCGACTCCTATAACAAAGATGTCTAGGTTTGATCATGTTCTCTATTGACATGGGATGTCACATCAACCATTAAATAAAAATTAGATGATTTTTTAATCATATAATGACATACGTTAAACCTCTTAAACCTCCCAAAATATTCCTAAATCATTTACAATATATTCTTAGTTGTTTGACACTTCTCCCATATGATTTTGAGCTTTACATCTACCCCAGAGTATGAACACCTATCCCGGAAAGGTTAGAGATAACCTTTCTATGTCTACCGGATATTCCACCACTGAAAGCACTACACTGAAAGAAGTGAATCACCATGTTTTGACACTTCCAACACTAAGGAAAGTACACCTAACACATATGAGGAATATCAAGGGTTAGGATAGGCATTGTATAGAGGGAATACTGATCCAGAGAGGGTTTCCAAGAAAAAAAATTGACACTAGGGTATGGTTGTCATGTTTTCAACTTGATTTTTCCCTTGTAAAAACACATGACAATAGTTGGCTCTAGCTTGGGGACATGTTATGGATCAAGCATAGTAAGGATAGAGAAAGCATGAACCCCATAATATCAATGCACAACGTGGAATGGTGCCTTATCCATTGGGATTTATAGAGTCACTAAAAATATATACCACACAACTTCCTTTATTGACCACACACACACATACACACACGATAATAAACAAACAAGCAAGATGAGGAAGGAAACACAAAACATAAGGGAAACATCCTAAATCACCTATGTACATACGAGGGACAACCCACTTTCATTGAAGCACGAACTTGAACTGAGGGTTTACCCGTAAATGGGTATCCCCAAACTTCGTTCTTTCAAAATCCATTGATAGGTTAACTAAAGTATGAACCCCTCCTTAGCTTGTTGAAAAATATAACATGATTTCTAGTGCAATTGATGATCAAATCATTCATTTCATCACCTCTGTTTATTTGACACATTCTTTCGGCCTCTCCTTGATTCTTGAGTTCATTCCATTTGCTGATTTTTTGTCACTGCCATGAAGATGGTTCTTGATTACACTTGACTTATCATTTTCATACCAAGAAATTTGTTCTTCATTGTGAATATACTTCATGACAACCACTTTTGCGGGTTTATTCTCAACATATGTATTGGAAAATTTTACATTAATACCCACCTCTTGATTCTCTTGGTTTCTCAATTGGATCAATAAATCATCTTTCTTGGACTCCTGTTCTTTTTCCATATGATTCCCTACATAATGTAGCATGTGCATTGCATCATCCTCTTGGAAAAGAATGAGCTCAATATTGGGCATACAACATGGAAACTTTCATCTTCTTCACCTTTCCCATTTTGGGTGTCATCATAATTTTTTTTTAAGGCATCCTTCTACCAAAAAGAGTGAGAACTAAAAGGTTGAATTCTATTCAAAATGATTTCATTTTGAAAAAAAACTCCTTAGGACCAAACAACATTCCATTTCTCCATTTTTCATTGAGAATTTTTCCATCATCATGAAAGGGAAATGAGAAAAACATTGGAGCTGAAATTTTTTCATTATCATCTTCCCATTCTTGGTCACCAAGAACCAAGAAATCCATTTCCACGATGAAATCATAATCTCCTTGAGTATGTTCAAGTTTAAGAGGTGGAAGCATGCTGCAATTCTTGCATTTCTTGTCCTCTTCTTCCAATGAGAAAGAGAAGCTTTCAAGTTCACCAACACACTCATCACATGGAAACTCATACTGAGCCTCAAGAACATGATTAGAAATATTGAAGTTACCTATCAGGAAATTACTTGGCATTACTCCTTGATGTGGGTTTCTCATCACTTTAAGATTACTTTGTTGCAAATCAAGGTCCTCATTACCATCATCAACATCCAATGGAGAAAATTTATTTATACTTTCATCCCATGAAAAGTACATATTTTCAAACTCTGATTCCATCAACTCATCATTATGCTCTTTTACCGGCTTTGTGATGCTTGGGAATTCTTCTACTAACATGGGTAGCTTGAGGTCATCATCAAATGTCATGAAAAATTTACGAGATCTATGATTTCGACATGGGATATCTCATTATTGGGTCATTTGACCTTTGAATGGTATAATTCATATTCCTAATAGGAAGAAGTTTCTTTTTGTTACTATTGATCGGGATAATGGTGTGTGACCAATCCATCTACATATCTCCTATGACATCTCGATAGAAGATTCACCTAGAAACATACCATATGAGGAAGGCATGTTTGCTACAAGGATCCTCTTTGTGATTTTCTTGTCAGGGAAGTATGTCAATGCTACCTCAACATTTTTTATTTTTCCAATAAGAGGCACTCATTTCATTTCCATGGAGAGACACTGGTCAGAGGTAGGGGAAAGGGAGAGGCTGAGGGATTTAGAAACTTTTACAGGGCATGACATTTTCTGAGGCACTAGAGTCAATGATGTAATTTTTTAGCTTATACCCATTGACTAATAAGGATATGTAGAAAGGTTACACCTTCTAAGAGGTGGAGGGTATGGAGGTAAGACAGTTTAGAGATGGAGTGGATTCAGATGCATGGTGTGGTTCTTTGGCAGTGACATCTTTAGGGCATGAGACAGGGCTACTTCCTTTGATATGTTGAACAAGTTTCTCAAGTTTCTTAGGATGAGTTATCAAGTAATTTAATTTTGACTTTGGATCTTTTGAAATGGTCAATAATATCAAAGGATGAAGATGTGGTAGGAACATCATGGGTTGTGGCAGCTTTGACATGGGTGTTCTTAGGATTTGCAAAAACTAATTTTTCAAGAGAAGTTAAAGGAGACTTACTTGAAGATGTATAAGTATTCTTGGTGGAGTGATCTCATGCTTCTTCTCATTTGACCCTGATGATGTGGACTTTGATGATCCTCCTTTCATTTTTGTTTTTAACAGAGTTGCCATTTGAGGATTCAATTTCTTAGCTTGGGTAGTAGAAGAAGGGCCTTCTTTCTCCTTTTATGATCGAGTGAACACTGCATATGAGTAACTATATGTGTGTTATTCATCATCAAGTGTGAATTCCAAAAAAATGATCCGAGCACATCCTTCTTCTCCTTCATCTTCAAATTATGATTCAAAAATATATTATTTTCCATCTTCATTGATCTCACACATTGCATTGACCAGAGGAGCCTCAAGGCAAGCCTTTGGGGTGCTCCTATAATCTGATTTCGATTTATTTTGTATAAGGTGTTCGTTGAGAAACCTCCCTTTTTAGCATGGTCAATTCATTTTCCAACTTTTGCAACATTGGATCAGTTCTCTCATCTTTGGAACTTTGGGTTTTATCTTTCATTAAAGGATTATTGATCTTACTTGACAAGATGAGGTCATATTCCACCTCAACAACAATTTCTTGAGCGTTATCCAAATATCGTGGTTGAACTCTCCACATAAAGAAACTCACTTTAGGAAATTGAGCATTCACAATAACATCTTTAGGTTATCCGTAGTGGGAAGAGTAACAATGATAATTTTAATTTTGACTAACATGTTGAATTTGGCCATAAAGTCTCTCATGGAATCTTGTATATCTTTCTTTATCTAATTCAAGAGATCAAGCGGGGCATGGGAATATTCAATGGTCTTGAACCTCTCTTCAAACTTATTTTTGATATCACCCCAATTGGAGATTGAGCGTGATGATAGTAGATCCAATTTTTCGTTGTCTCTTGAAATTTTTTCATGAACAACCACACAACAACATATTTGTGTTACACTCCAAGGATGACATAGGATGTGATAAAGGTTGCGATGTGATTATTAGGACGTTGCTTGTTGTCTCCATAGAAATTTGAAAAAAAAAAACTCTTGATCCTTTTGGAAGCTCGTGAAGTGGTGAAGCCAAATCCAATGGAATAGTGTTATGTCCCCATGGTATAGGTACTCGTGCTTCAATTTCTTCCTCCTCTCTTTCTTCTTCGAGTTCTTCATAACTTTATTCTCCTTCTCTTGGGATATCAAAATTTAAAGGTGGGTGGAAGATTGAATAATTTGCAAGAGTTTTAGTAGAAGTTTGAATAGGGTTACTGAGGGCAGCTCAATGAATCGAAAGGGGATGAAGCTTGAGAGAAGTAGTATGGGTTATCTCTAACTCACTCTTGATGATTTTGCAAAGATTCAAAAGCAAGGTCAATGATTCCTCTCAACCTATTCAATCTGGTATATCTTCTTTCAGCCAGGTTTTCTCAAGAGGTTTACAAAAGATTTTTTTATTATTTAAGTACTTTTTGTATTTTGCATAGATTTATTTTAGTGCATGAGGAAGATTTCTCCACGTGGAGTGACCAATTTCTTTTGGGAATATAATTTTTGATATGGAAAATTAGATGTTTCCACTAATGCTCACGTGGCTACACTCCTCTGCGTTGAATGGTGCAAATTCCATTATTGAATTAAAACTAATGTATTCTTATTTAAGTGATGTGGGTTGGCCAAATAAGTTGGGGATCACATAGGAACACTTCCACAACTCAGGGAAAAGTGCTTGTATGGGATACAAGGGAGGAAATTACAACGATGAGGGGTAAAGGAGAGAAATTAGATGAAGGAAGGTTATTGCTTTGTGAGTAGTCACAAGAAGAATTCACACTCAATACCTAGAGTAGTTCAAAATTCAATACAGAGGAAAGAAATAGTAAAGTTATCTAGTGAGAAGAACAAACATGACACATAGCTCTTAGATTCGTTTATAAAATGCACAACTCTTTCTTGATCACCATACTTGCAAGGTTACAAAAGAGAGAATAGAGGAAACATGATCAAAGGAAAAGGAAGAATGTAGCTTTCATTTCTTATGTAGTGATGAATACAAAGCCTCAATCAATCAACAAAAATTCACAAATACTACCAAGAACTAAAATTTAGGATCTTCAGGATCTTTTGGAATAGAGAAGCCATCCCAATTTATAGCCTTGTGAATTGACCTTTCATCTTCCCTCATATGACTCTTCATATTCCTATTCCACTTGTGGCCTTTCATTTTCCCCTACAAGAGACAAATTTAGTATCCCTCTTATAATTTTTAGGTTATACTCTTAAAAATTAAAAATATTGCCACTTAAGTGGATAGGAAAAATATAACGATTGTGTCTAATGAAGAATTAGAAGAAAGGGAGTGTGGACACTAAATCACACACTTTGGGTACATTTCTAGGTCCCGATCACATACTACTATTCATATGATCCCTAAGTGAGAAAATAGCAATTAACAGTTTTCTTTGGCCTTTCAATCATTTTTCATGTCTTTTTCTTAGCCTCTTACACCCTACAGCCCAGTCGATGCTTTATTGTTTCATATTTTATCACTCTGACACCAACGCCCAACCAGATGTGATGCGGGAACATCAATCCACTATGTAAATATATCTTGAATCATCATAGTTTGGTTTGATGGGTGTGTTAATAAGACCTAGGGGTCACTATAAGTCATTTATGTGTGGTATTTTGAGTCTAAACTTTTCAAAATTTAATATTTTGCTTCCCTCCAAAAGTAGAAGGCGGGTCTTAGAGATCATTTTTGGTTTGTAATGGTTGATTTAATGGAATCTTGAAGCTTACAAACATGTAAGGGGATGAAATGAGGAATAAGAAGGTGTATTAGGTCCTTATAGGATATAGGAATCATAATACGAGTCAAGAAGTCTAAGATTTGGTATTTGAGTTAAGCAACTTGGTGTTAGGCTAAGGTCATCAATATGACTAGAATGAGTTTGAGGATGTTCATTTAGTTAGGCATAGATGGGAAGCATATAAATTTTAAAAATGTAACTGATTTTCACACTCCCATTCGAATGGAAATCAGGATGACAATTAGCAATGTTTTGTATATGCATGTGAAGCTTCAAGGACTGAAATTTAATGAAATTTTGTATGCATGTGAGTGTGTAAGATAAGTTTGTTTATTAAATATTGGTGGAAAGATTTTGTAATTCTGTTATAAGGCCATAGTTAACATGTGTAAAACATTTTTGATAAACTTGGTGTGAAATGTCATTATATGAATAAGTTAGTGCATGTTAAAACAATGTGAAGTTGAAGAAACTCAGTGAATTTTAGTAGCATTGAAAAATGTGAAAAAGGATGTTGATGGATTTTTGATGTTTCATGAGTTTTTGATTCATGATATGAAATATGTAAACTCAATCCCTAAGGCAAAACCTTTGTGATGTGTTCATATCTAAGCAAAACTGTGACATAAGTAGGTTGTGATCATTCTTGCAAAGTGTATATGGTGAGTGTTTGTTGTGTATAGTGAAGGGAATTCAAATTCATTCTCAAGTATATGGGAATAAGAAATGTAATGGTTATCTTGCATGTTTTAATCTCTATGGGGAAGCAAAAGTGAAGGAAACTATTTTCTTGATTTGGTGATAATTGTGCATGCTTAGAAGGTGAAGGCTAAGATCTGCAAGGAAGGGGCACAAATTCAAAATTGTAACTTCTTGATAGACATCTAAGGTGTGAAATGTTATTGGATTGATTATAATAAATTTTCTTTTATATGTTTGTGTTTGTATAGATAAATAAAGGAGTTAGGAGGCATATGATCCAAAATGTACGTGATAAGGCAAAGGAAATAAGGAGTGTAGAATATTTTTCATGTGACTTTGTAAGCCATTGGTAATATTGTTATGAAGGTGAGTTCATTACAAGCCCTCAATTACAAATTAGAGCCTTGAAATCAAATACAAAGAGATATATGGTTGATTGATTCCTCTCGGGCTCACTGTGAGGTTATCCTAGAGACATAGCTAGGGTTTGGATTTTAGAACCCCAAAACTCATTCTTTTGATTTCAAACTTTCAACATATCATGTCGGGATCCCAAAGTAAGGTATTTTGAAGGAATTTTATATTTTTAAGGGTGAAATTTATACTTATGCATGACAGTTGGGACAAGAAGTTAGTAAATACAGTCAAGACCTAATAAGAAGACCCTAGTTACAAAGGAACTAGGTGTTTGGATTTGAGATAACCCATGAAAATTCTAGGATAACTCAAATGCAATAATGGGTGTCTGAATATATTTTTCTTTCTCCTTGAAAGTACCTACAATGAGACTTATGCATGACAGTCTTCTTATGGAAACCTAGTGAGGGTTTTGAGCTAGATCAATGCAAAAGCGTGGAAGAGAGAATAATATAAAGTGTGGAATACCTAGGTTTTTGGTACACCTAGGGCATGGTAAAGATTATCCAAAAATGATACTAGTTCACTGTGGGTTTTAATATTTTTCTCCACCTTAGTTGTTCCAATGACATTGTCTTAAGGGGCTGATTTGCAACTTTGGGTAAGTAGCAAAGATAGAATTCTTGATTCTTTCTCCATAAATTTTGTGGATGGTCTAGTGTTTTCTAAAGTGTAGGAACATGATTAAGGGTGTAGGAAGATAAAAAAACTATTAAAAGGCCAAAAAGGACTATGGAAACAAAGAGCAAGGTGAAGAAGGATGATGGAGAAAGGTAGTGAAAGGTGAGAAGGACAAATTACATGACTTATGAGTAGCCTAGTAGATGAAATATCGTCACTCTCAGAGTAAGAGGAAGGGCATGATGAGGTATTATAACTTTCCAAGTGATGATTAACTCATTTTCGTACATTCTATCTAAGTTAAACTCATTGAAAAACTTGCATAATCCTCCCGGAGTTTGTAGTCATCATGGTTACTATCTTGATAGTTGAATGATCTTGTAAATGTGAGCTATATCATTAGTGGTATTAGAGCTTGAAAGATCAGTTATGGAGTTTGAATGAAATTGTTTATTGAAGCTAACAAGTTTGATTACAAGTGTTGATGAAAGATATGCAGGACAAGAGCATGAAGAGCCAAGATGAGCTTTATGAATTAGCTAATGAACATGGTTATGTGGTGCCCAAGTGGCTCAACAAGATGAATGAAGAGAAACTGAAAAAAAAGGCTAAGAGAACTAAAGAAGAAATATTGAAGGAAGATATGGAAGAAGGTAATGAGGAGTTATTGAAGGAGGTGTTGACCTTGATTAGTCAAAGAAAGAAAGAAAATGAGGAAAGAGAGAAGTAAAAAAGAAGAGAGATGGAGAGGAAAAGAGAGAAGTGGATGGAGGAAGAAATCAGTGCACTTAAGAGAGATGTGGAACAAGTATCCATGTTGATGGAACAATGGATGGAATCCCAAGTCCAAGAAAGAGGGATTGTGATGACTAAAAGGGTCAAGTGGCCCATTAGGCTACTTATAGAGAAAAGACAAATGATGTAGCTTAGAAGGTGGATAAAAGAGGAAGAAATAAGGATAAGAAGAATGAGAAGAGAAGAAGTCAAGAGAGTTATCTTGGAAGAGGATAAGAAAAATGAGGAAGAATAAGTTATAGAGAGATTTTGACATCTCTTAGAGAGAATGAAGAGGAGAAAAGTTTGAGTCAAGAAGAAGAAGAGCTCATTCATGGAGCTTATGAAGGGGCTATATGGCCTCAATGTTTTCATTCTAACATTGCATATTTATGTGTGAATGCAAGTAATTAGAATAAAGATATGAATTCCTTGGAAAGTGTCTTGAAGAAGGACCTAGAAGTATCAAAGAACCAGTAAGAACTAAAATTTGAAGAGGAAGGTGAATATACAACAGAAGAAGAGTTGTTGTGGCTGGAAATCATGCAAGAACCTAAGGTATTAGATCCCTTTGAAGATGAATAAGACTACAAGAAAAAAGAGATTGAGTTCATGAAAATTTTCCATGAAGGAATAGAGGTCAAATAAGTTGAATACAAAGAAGAAGATAACAAGTCAACTGAAGATAAAGAACTACAAGGAGCAGCAGTGAAAAGAATTGAGTCATTTGGACTCCAAACATAGCAAAGGAAGATGGAAGTTGATTTTGGAAACATAAAATGTATAGGTGAAATCAAGAGGGCATTTGAAGAAGCCCCAAACAAAGAAGAGAATAATAAATTGATAACAATGGTGGAGGAGGCAATGAAGCCTCATAATTTTAAAACTAATCATGTTTCTAGTTATGAATGTGCAAGTGTGACAAAGAATGAGGAGGATGAGTCATTTTCAAGACTCATAATGAAGAAGGTGGATCCAAATAAGCTCTCAAAGGAACAAAGAAAGGAAGAGGAAACAAAAACTAAGTCTATGAGACTCTTGGAGAAGCAAAAATCAATAGAGAGAACTGAGGCAAGGAGACCTAAACTAAAGATACAAAATAATTGGAAAAAGAAGAAGAAAAGCAATTAGTAAGCTCAAATTCTTCTTACCCCTAGAGTATGATGCAGGAGCATCATTCCACTATGTAAATATGTCTTGAGTCATCATATTTTGGTTTGATGGGTGTGTTAATAGGACCTAGGGGTTAATAGGAGTCATTTAGATGTGTGAGTCTAAGATTTTCAAAATTTGAATATTTTCCTTTCCCTCCAGAAGTATAAGGTGGGTCTTAGAGGTAATTTTTGGTTTGTAATGGTTGATTTAATGAAATATTGAATCTTACAAACATGTAAGAGGATGAACTAAGGAAGAAGAAGGTGTCTTATATCCTTATAGGATATAGGAATCATAATATGAGTTAAGAAGTCTAAGACTTGGTATTTGAGCTAAGAAACTTGGTGCTAGGCTAAGGTCATCCATATGACCAATGAGTTTTAGGGTGTGCATTTGGTTAGGCACAAATTGGAATCATATAAATTTGAAAAATGTAACTAATTTTCACATTCTCGTTTGATGGAAATCAGAAGAGCTTTAAGGAAGACAATTAGCAATGTTTTGTATATGCATGTGAAGCTTCAAGGACTAAAATTTAATGAAATTTTGTATGCATGTGACTATGTAAGATATGTTTGTTTATTGAATATTGGTGGAAATATTTTATAAGTTTTTATAAATCCATAGTTAACATGTGTAGAAAATTTGTGATAAACTTGGTATGAAATGTCATTATATGAATAAGTTAGTGAATGTTGAAACAACTGTGAAGTTGAAGCAACTGTGAATTTCAGTGGCATTTCAAAATTTGAAAAAGGATGTTGATGTATTTTGGATGTTTCATGAGTTTTTGATTCATGATATGAAAGATGTAAAATCAAACCCTAAGGAAAAACCTCTGTGATGTGTTCATAACTAAGAAAAACTACGACATAAGTAGGTTGTGATCATTCTTACAAAGTGTATATGGTGAGTTATTGTTGTGTATAGTGAAGGGCATTCAGATTCATTATAAAGTCTATGGGAATAAGAAATGTAATGGTTAAATTTCATGTTTTAATCTCTATGGGGAAGCAAAAGTGAAGGAAACTATTTTCTTGATTTAGTGATAATTGTGCATGCTTAGTGAAGGCTACAGATCCTCAAGGAAGGGGAAAATTCATTACTATAACTTCTTGATCGAATTCTAAGGTGTGAAATGTTATTGGATTGATTATAAGAATTGATCTTTGATATTTTTTTGTTTGTATAGATAAATAAAGGAGTTAGGAGGCTTGTGATCTCTATATGTACATGACAGGCAGAGGAAAGGAGTGTAGAAGATTTTGCATGTGAATTTGTAAGCCACTAGTAAGATTTTTATGAAGGTGATTTCATTACAAGCCCTTAGCTAAAATTTAGATCCTTGAAATAAAATATCAAGAAAGATATAGTTGATTGATTCCTCTAGGGATAATCGTGAGGTTATCCTTGAGACATAACTAGGGTTTGGATTTTAGAACCCCCAAAACTCACTCTTTTGATTGCATACTCTCAAAATATCATGTCGAACTCAAAGTAAGGTATTTTGAAAGAATTTAATATTTTGAAGGGTGAAATTTATACTTATGCATTTCAGTTGAAGCAAGAAGTTAGTAAATACAAATCGAGACCTAATGAAGACCCTAGTTACAAAGGAACCAGTGTTTGACTTTGAGATGACCCCTAGAACTTCTTGTATAACTCAAATGTAATAATGGGTGTCTGAATTTATTTTTATTTCTCCTTGAAATTACCTACAATGATACTTATGCATGTCATAATTCTTATGGAAACCTAGTGAGGGTTTTGAGCTAGATTGCAACAAGTGTGGAAGAGAGAATATTACAAAGTGTGAAATTGTGTGTATTTGGGTGCACCAAGAGCATGGTGAAGAGAAACCAAAAATGATATTATTTCACTGTGGGTGTTTATATTTTTCTCCAACCTTAGTTGTTCCAACATACATTGTCTTAAGGGCACTGATTTGCAACTTTGGGTAAGTAGCGAAGATAGAAGTCATGATTCTTTCTTCATAAATTTGGTGGATGGTCTAGTGTTTTCTAAATTTTAGGAATAGGGTGAAGGGTGTAAGAAGGTACAAAAAATATTAAAAGGCCAAAAAATGACTATGGAAAAGAAGAGCAAGGTGAAGGAGGATGATGGAGAAAGGTAGTGAAATGTGAGAAGGAAAAATTACATGACTTATGAGTATCCCAAAGATATGAAATATCATCACTTTCGAGTAAAATGTAGGGCATGATGAGGTATTAGAACTTTCCAATTGACGATTAACTCATTTTCTTTCATTCTAGCAATTGACAATTAACTCATTTTCTTGCATTCTAGCCAAGTTAAAATCATTGAGAAACTTGTATAATCCTCCCGAATTTATAGTCATCATGATTGTTAAATAGTTGAATGGTCTTGTGAATGTGAGCTACATTAGGATTCCAACACCTAGGAACTCTCATCCTTCTAGGAACCCTAACCTCTTTGTATCTTACTCGCCCCTTTTGGGCCTCTTTTATCGTTTGGGAAACTTGTTTTCTTTTTGGTCGACCTTTTAGTTGTTAATTGTGAAATTCAACTAAGGGAATCATATAAATATAAAGCTATGTGACCAAAATAAAGGACCAATCTCTAAGCATCTATTACCACCACCTAAGGTTGCATTCAAAGGAACTTCAAGAGCATCAAAGCATCCATCTAGCTTCATTCAAAGGAAAAGGGACTACATTCTCGCATACATGCATAGGAGGAGGAAGTTCATTTTGTCATCCATAGATCTACTTACATTTCTATTTATCATTATTCAAGTGCATCTTGTACTAGAGCCACTTAGGGCATGATTATTACACAAACATAAGAGAACTACATGGATTCTCGAAATGTAATACAATGCTTGGTTGTAATCTCACTCTATCGGGTGACCACTGGGTCATCTCAATCCTCATTTACATATTTTTGTTTATAGGATTTCATGTGTTTTGGGGTTTTGCAGAGATTGTTTTGTAGGTTACATGTGAATTCTACGGGCATAGTGTGACACATGGGAAACAAATAGTGAAGGGTAGCAACATAGAATAGACATAAGAAAAATCATTTTCACCGGTTTTACACGATTATGGATGCCCAGAATAGCGATACAATGCCCATGCACCCTTGATCTTATCTAGGTGCCCTAATCCGTGCACATCTTACAACCGCACAATTTCTTTGGTATGGTTGCCAAAATTTCTTCCTCTTTTTCATCAGTCTTCCATTCTTCACACTTTGGGATCAATTGTGAAATCAACTAAGTTCTATTCCCTCTCTTCCACATAGGGTTTCAATTTTTTCTATCTTATTTCTTAGGTCAGATCTATACTTTATTGCTTATTATTGTGTTGTGACTCTATAATTAGGGTTTTACAAATTTCCAATATTTTTAAATCATTTGGTGAACCCGTCTCATTCAAACACCCTTAGGGTCCTCATACTTGCATTGCTCATTTTCTAGGATCCTCTCATCATGGATATTTTCATTCATGATATTTTTCTAGCCAATCCTGATTGTAGAGCTAAAATCATTACTCTTTTGGATAACACTTGCATTCCTTCTACTACTTATCCATATTTCGTATATCAATCATTCATCGATGCATTTTCTATACAACTTACTTTCCCATCTGACATAGATGATAATATTTTTGTTTATGACAATGATCCTCCCCTCTATATTAGGGTTTTCATTAACAACCTGGGTATCAAGTGAGTAATAATCAACAATGGATCTGAGCTCAATCTTTGTACTTTATCATTCATTCATAATATTATCCTTTCCTCAGCTCATCTAAATCTAATATACATTTCTCTTCATGCATATGATTCTTCTATGTGTCCATGCATAAACACTATCACCTTTTCACTCACACTTCAGCCCAAGACTATTCCTATTGTATTTTTTTCATCGACATATAATTTCAATACAATTTTTTATTTGGTAGGTTGTGGCTTCATGTTATGCAAGAAGTTCCTTCCACAGTTCACTAATGTGTAAAATTACTACATAAAGGCTTTGAATATACAATCTTCACTGATCCCGACCCATTCAAATATTTCTATATAGATCCAACAACTGCATTGCCTACTCCAACTCTTGCTACTATGCATTTGACTAAAGACCATCAACTCAATGATTATCCTATCAACTTACCTCCGCTCGAAGGAAGTGTTTGTACACTGGACATCGTCCCATAAAATTATCATCACCCCCTTCTACTAATGTTATGGTACTTTATCAGGGGTTTTCCATATATTGGACGCCATACCACCTTCCTCATCTACTCATGAGCAACTCCGCATCTGCGCTTACCTCCTTTCACATGTAATATTTTCATTAATAATTCTTATTGGTGACACATTCCATTTAATCCTACTTGCTCTGACACTATTTGTACACATGATGGCTTGGCTCGCTAGGATTCACACTCGATGATCTTCTCCCTCACCTCATTCTCCCCATATCTTTCATGTATATGTTTGTATTATGGCTGCTTGTGATATTCACATTTTCCATCTATCGCATTTTTACACGCATCTCTCGCACTTCTCCACTTACTCTGGGCGCCTTGGCTTGATTATATTGGTGGCACTTTAGATCCTAATCATATTGACATTTCATTCCCCATGCCCTTTGGCCATGTTTTTATTTGTAATGATTCATTTCTTAGCTATTCACAAAATATTACTCAATAGTATGCACATAGATTTCCAATACTTCCTTTCACTGACAAATAATATGCAATGGGCATGTAAAATCTACTCCACAATGGCTCTTTACATGATCAACCTCATACTATAGCTTACCAGGTCTCTAACGCATCTCCATTTGATTTTGACAATGAAAAAATGATCTCTTAGATGATTTTATGTGATCATTCTCATCATCCTACACTTGATGGGAATCATGCTTACTCTCCCCCCTTCTAGCATTCTCGGGTATCTTTCATTTTGAATTTCTAGCTCTACACTTTCGCATATAGTCTTTTGCACGCATCTTACACATCTTGATACACTCATATCGACATTACCCTATGACACACTCTTGTGCTAAGGTTCACACTTTACTGTTGATGGCATACTACATACATGAACCTCACATCTCTACACATTTCACACTTTTTGCATTCATGTCATCTCTTGCATATCCTATTATGCATCATACACACTTCGCACACTCTATACATTCACTATAAATATTTCTCGCATCTAATTTTACATGTTGCACTCATTACCTTATGATGCACTCTAGTTACATGGTTTATGCTTGACTACCGAGGGTCTAAATCTGAAATGAACTTCACCACACTCACTCGTACTCTTCACGCTCTATGATTTATTGATGATTTTTCTAGCGCACAAGTTCAAACCATTTCTTGATGACACACTCTTATTCTATGGTTCATTCTTGATTGTCGAGGGGTATTTTATAAATGAACCTCATCTCATACTCACTTTCATTCGCTCAGTACAAAATTATCCTCTCACATTTTCTTTGCATTTCATTTCATTCGTATACACAAACATACCGCATATCTTGGTTTCTTTTACTCTTTTTTACGTATGTTTACATGTACACTTTGTTTTACATATTATACGAGATACATTGTATGTCATTATATTTTCTATAGACACATACACATTCACTTATCATCTAGTTGTGAATGAATTCTTCCTACAAATCATTACACGTAAAAATAATGCTTGCACTGTACCTTTTCCAGGTCCCACCGAGGCTCCTCGGGGCATATACTTTATACACACTTTGCATGTGTTATTGTTTCATTTTCTACTTCTTCATATCTTTACTATCACACTACACTCTTGATATATACACGTATTGACATACTTTTTATCTTTATAATATGCTAAAGGGTGCATCATGTGCATCATT
Source organism: Taxus wallichiana var. yunnanensis (assembly GCA_018340775.1). Lineage (NCBI taxonomy): Eukaryota > Viridiplantae > Streptophyta > Pinopsida > Cupressales > Taxaceae > Taxus > Taxus wallichiana. The sequence continues at coordinate 692,119,392 of CM031235.1, read as the reverse complement.
TTCTTTGAAAGAACTATTTTACACCATGGTTGTCTATTAATTTTCTTGTAATTGTTTATGGTATTTTACCTTTTTCTTGTGTGCACACTATATGCTTTTGGATGCTTCAGCCTTGATTGTCTTGTGACATTGTGAGCAATGTCCTATGTTTGAAACCCACATTTCTTGATCTAATTTGTCTTCTTGTGTGCTAGCTTTACACATTATATTCTATATGTGTATTTTTCTTGTTTGCACTAACACATATTTCTAGCCACTTTGTTTGTGTGTGCCTTGGTTTCTACCATGCACATTCCCTCCCCCGTAGGGCATCAATTTCATATCAACGTCTAGTCCTCCTTTGGGCCACATTCTCCTAGTGACGTCACATGCACCCCAAACGAGGGGGGCATACATTGGGTGAATCAGTCACCCCATACATTAGTTCACAAATACATTACAACACAATTCAAGATAGGCTCAACACAGTATATAGTTTTAGAAACAGATAATAATCTGACTTGGGTCTTCATTTTTACACAAAAACTATCACCCATCTCTAGAAACTAACCCCTGGGCGCTCTTGACCTTTCCTAGCACCTATGACTAAGGGGTAGTTACATAGTTTTTCTCAAATAAACACAATTTTTAGCAGTTTACGCAATGGTTTTCACAGAGCAACGGAAGAATCCTCCAAAGAATCAATCAATGCATGTCATCTCCTTTTTCTATTTTGCATTGGATCAAAATGGATCGAAATGGATCAAACTTAAATAAAGAAGGATCACACCATCTACAATGGTGTATAAATTGTCAGAAGTAGTCAAGGATGGAGAATAACACTAGACCTTTCTCCCCAAAACTTTTCTCGTAATGGCGTGAGATTGTCGAAAAAACTCAAACTTGGCATGAGATTGCCAAAATATTTGTTCTTATACATATCTTCAGGACACTATCTATCCTTTTCACTAGTCACGGATCAAGTGCACATGTTCCTTTTCACATTTTCACATACTTGGATCAAATTTTTCATACACGAATTTGAGTACTCGTTTACTCTTCATTTTTCGTATGTCCTTATGAGAAGAAATAGTCACATACGTGAACACATCAAGCACAACACAAGTGATAAAACAACATTCTACATGACATGACACAACTCATACACTCTTCACCCCTAGGGTCACTTCCTCTTTCCTAGCTTAGCTTCCACTTCATTTTTATCACTCCACATTTTTCTTGTCTCCTCGACACATTTTTTCCATCGATCTACATGGTTATTAGGTACACATCTCTTATCTACTTTATGTTATTGATTATTCACTCAACAAAATAAAGTGGGGTAAAATGTAGACACTAAATCATGCACTTTGGGTACCTTTCTATGTCCTAATCACATAGTGCTATTCATATGATTCCTAAATGAGAAAACTAGCAATTAACAACTATCTTTGGCATTTTTGTCTTTTTTCATGTCTTTTTCTTGGCATTTTACACCCTATAGCCTAATTGATGCTTCACAGTTTCATCTTTTATCACTCTGGACACCAGTGGTTAGCCAGATGCCGCACCCAGTGCCCTTGACCTCTTTGTATCTTACTCGCCCCTTTTGGGCCTCTTTTATCTTTTAGGCATCTTATTTTCTTATGGGTTGGATTTTTAGTTGTTAATTATGAAATTCAACCAAGGGAATCATATAAATATAAAGTTATGTGACCAAAATAAGGACCAAGCTCTAAGCATCTATTACCACCACCAAAGGATGCATCCAAAGGCACTTCAAGAGCATCAAAGCATCCATATAGCTTCATTCAAGGGACTGCATTCTCTACATACACGTATAGGAGAAGAAGTTCATTTTTTCATCCACACATCTACTTACATTTATACATTTATCTATTACTCATTATTCAAGTGCATCTTGCACTAGAGCCACCTAGGGCATGATTCTTACAAACGCACATGAGAACTACATAGAGTCTGAAATGTAGTGCAACACTCGGTTGTAAGCTCACTCTATCAGGTGACCACCGGGGTCATCCAACTCCCCATTTGCATATTTTTAATTTTAGTATTTTATGTGTTTTAAGAGATCATTTCTTTTGTAGGTTACATGTGAATTTTACGGGTATAGTGTGACACATAGGTTACAAATAACGAATGGTAGGGACATATAAGTGACACAAGAAAAATCATTTTTTGAGGTTTTTCACGCATTCACAGGCACCCAAAAGTATTCTATAATTCCCTGACCTGATCCCCGACTGATCTAAATGCCCCAACCCACGAACATCTGGTAGCCAAACAATTTCCTAGGCACGATTTGGACAGTTTCCTCCTCATGTTCATCATTCTTATAGTCCAAAAAATTTTAGGATCAATTGTGAAATTAGGTAAGTCTTCTATTTCCTCTATTTCTCCTAGGGTTTCAATTTTCTCTAGCTTATTTCTTAGGTCAGACCTGTACTTTATTTCTTATTATTGTGTTATGACTCTACAATTAGGATCTTACAAAATTCCAATATTTGTTAAATCAGGGAGAGAAGAGAAGAAGGGAAGGGGATTAATGGAAATTGTTAAAGAAAATACTTTTGATGAAGAAATTACTAATGATGATCAGAATATCATTCTTTTTTCATGGTGCACAGATACTTCGGATTGTTGGATGAGTGTTTAGAAAACTTGTTGAAATATTTATTGATGTGAGCTCAAGATGACCACAGGCACTGCTCGTGATGATCCTCATAAGGATTGATTGATTATCCCTCTTAGCTCACTGATATCACTAAAAATAAATTTCAAACCACCCATCTTACTATCTCACCCAGCTCACCGGCTCACCCTAACTGAGATCAAGAAGATGCTTGCAAGACCCGATGGAAGTTTAATTTCTCTATTTGAGCTATGGGGTCATCCTACAACCCTATTTTCATTCCCTGATGTTTCTTTCCTATCTGGAGGACCATGAATGTCATGAATTCACATTATTCAACCACTTACTATTTTTATCCATGCCTCACCATGGACACATGTTATTTTTAGTAAGTACACCACATGTGTCGAATTGCAATGAAAAGGTCTTGAAATTCTAGGTTTAATTCCGGGGTTCCACGCTCCAAATTGTAGATGATTCCTTGTATGAAAAGAGGGAAAATGGGGTTTTCATCGTAGGGGAATAATACTAATAAAAATAGTCCTTCATATCTCGATAAATTGGTAACTTCATCGCGTAAAAACTAGTTTAAATGAAACTAGATTTTTTAAGACTCTTCCCTCTGATTTTCGATGATTTCGTCTACCGAATATTTGGGAGTTTGAGGATTTATTTTAAGAGGATATAATTATGATAAAAAAATCAGTCCTCCATATCCCTAAAAATAGGGACTTCATGGCACGAAAACTAGTTCACACGAAACTAGATTTTTCAGGATCGTTTCTTCCAATTTTTGCACGATTCCACCCACTTGAACCTTGGAAAGTGAAGAGGTACCTTTCTTCCCTTTTGCTGATGTTTCATGGAAGAAATTAATAGATTCACTGAGCTTTATGTATCACATACATGTTTTCAAATGAGAAAAATTAGCTCAATCCTTTGGTATGATCATTTTCCGAGTTCACTAGCAATCAAAAACTTTGTTTTTTACAGTCAAGGATGCCTTGGAACATTTTTAGTGGCATGGTGGTGTTTCTCTAAATAATTTTTAGATTTAATGGAGGTTTTACGGTAGAATTCAAGCATTCATGAAAAAATGTAAGTGGAAACAAGTTCTACAAGTTCCCGACAAAGATCTCTCGGTTCACGGGAGATAGAGAAGAGAGAAGCATTGTATAAAACAGCTTAGCCAAAAAAATGATTTGCAAAGCATGGGGGTGAATTTTTGTGTCCCAACTGTCTCATCCCTTTGGGATGGATGGGATAGAAAATTGTACCTTAACCTTATAATAATAAGTGGTGAGATGAGGTTACACGAGACAGGGGGTATAAACTAGGAAAAAGGGCTTACTAAGGCTTCCTAGAGTCATATAGAGGTCCAAGGGGAATAATTGGGGTGGGGTGAATTTTTGTGTAGTAAATATCCCAAGGGGATAGGACATACATGATATTAAAGTGAACCTCATCCCCATGCTGACATGTGGCACTTGTGAAAATGGCTAAGTACGTAGAGCCTATCTTGGGAGGGGTCTTGAAGATGAAGTTTCCGGAGCTCCATGAGGAAGTTTTTGGAACTTATTTATATAAACTTGACTCCAAAAATAATTTTGATATGAATGGGATGGGTACCATGATTTAATTCTTCTTGAAACACCCTCAAAAATATCATTTTTATCGGGACCGTAGGGTATGTCTCATAAAAATGGGTAATGGGAAGAAGCGACTAGATCTTGTGAAAAATATGAAAGCACCATCATTCAAAGAATTGAATTATATTTCCAAGTATATATATTTTTACCTATAACTCTTTACGGAGCTCTTGGAATCATCTTCTGAATCTCAAGCACTATTTTGAGTTGCAAGCTCCTTCACCTTCAAAAACCTACTTTCACTAAAATTGTCCATAAACCTCTTAAACCTCCCAAAATATTCCTAAATAATTGTCAATATGTTCTCATATCCTTGACACTTATCTCGGATAATTTTGAACTTTACATTTTCCTAGAGGATGCACACACGTCCCAAAAAGGCTAGAGATAGCCTTTCTAGGTCCACTAGATATTCCACCACCGAAAGAACTATATTGAAAGAAGCAAATCACCATGTTTTGACACTTCTAACACTAAGGAAATTACACACAACACAAATTATTACTATCAAGGTTTATGATAGGCATGGTATAACGGGCATACTAATCCAGAGTGAGGGTTCAAGAGGGTTTCCAAGAAACATTTTGACACTAGGGTATAGTTGTCATATTTTCAACTTGAATTTTTCTCTTGCAAAAACACATGACAACAGGTGGATTGCATGTTATTTATAAGAATAAAATGGTAAGATGGATTCCCCCAATTGAACAACCAGATAAGGTATGTGAGGGTTGCATATTGTGGAAGTAACATAGAAATGATTTTCCCTTAGGAAAATCTTGAAGAGAAAACTTGCCTCTTGAGCTAATACATTCAAACTTGTGTGGTCCCATGAAGACTTCAACGAAGGACATGGGTTTAATTTTTCAAAACAAATCAGAGGAAATTGATTTATTCAAAAAATTTAAGGTCATGGTTGAGAAGCATAGTGGTCATTACATAAAAACCTTGAGAACAGATAGAGGGGGAGAGTATATAATAAATCAATTTTTAAAATTTTGCGAGGAGCATGAGATAAAGAACAATTTATAGTGAGGTATACACCGCAAAAAATGGTGTAATTGAGAGGGAAACTCGTACTATTCAAGAGATGGAAAGAAGCATGATGAAAGAAAGAGGATTTGAGGATGATTATTGGGTTGAAGTAGTTAGAACAACAATTTATTTGTTGAATAAATGTATTACAAAGAGTGTGCGGAGAATGATACCTCAAGAGGCATGGTCTCGAAAGAAAGCCAAATGTTGATCACTTAATATTTTTTGGGTGTGTAGCGTATACGCCCATGTTCTAAAGAAAAGAAGATCAAAGTGGAATAATAGAGGAGAAAAATGCATCTTCATCGGGTATAATGAGCAATCCAAAGCTTATAGATTATAAAATCCAATCACAAAGGAACTCTTAATCATATGAGATGTTTAATTCATTAAGGAAACATCTTAGGAAGGTGTACAAGAAGTGCAATAGTCACAAACAAAGCCAAATGCACCTTTTATTGACTCTGAAACAGTAGATGGTAGAGTAAACAATACACCAATTTGGAATCCTATCTCATAAAGGGTGAATATTCAAATGGAAGCAACCAACAAATCATACATGGAGCATCTCATGAGGCATATTCTTCATCTTTTGACTCAAATAATCACCAAGTTCAAACAAGGAGTGTACAAGAGATCTATGAGAAGTCAAGATATGGTGAAAATAAAGATGAAATGATTATTTTTGCTTTATTTTCAGTAGGTGGTCCTGTTTATTTTCAGGAACCAAATAAGGAAAACAAATGGTGTGAAGCAATGGATGAATAAATTCATGCCATATAGAAGAATGGAACATGAGAGTTAGTGGATCTTCCAATAGGAAAGGAATTCATTGGAGTCAAGTGGGTTTACAAAACCAAAACTACTCCCGAAGGAAAGATTGAAAGACATAAGGCAAGGCTATTTGTCAAAGGCTACAAACAAAGGTCTAGATGTGATTATAATGATACATTTTCTCCTGTGGCAAGGATAGAAACCATGAGAACAATCATTTCCATAGTTGTTCATCACAAGTGGAAGCTTCATCAAATGGACGTCAAATCAACCTTCTTGAATGACATGTTGGAAGAAGAGGTGTATGTGGGACAACCACTTGGTTATGAGATTTTAGGGCATGAGAACAAAGTTTACAAGCTCAAGAAAGTGTTGTATGGACTTAAATAAGCACCAAGTGCATGGTACAACCAGATAGAATTCTTTTTAACAAGCAATGGATTTAGAAAAAGTGGTAGTGAGCCCACACTTTATATCAAAGCAAGCAAGGAAGGTGATATTTTTATTTTTTTTATATATATGATTTAATATTTACCAAAATGCAAACAAGTCAATAAGAGTTCAAATCATCCATGAAGGAGTTTGAGATGAGTGATATAATATTGTTGAAGTAATTTCTTGGAATTGAAGTCAAAAAAACAAAGGATGGCATATTTTTGTCTCAAGAAAAGTATGCAAAGGAAATTTTGGATAGATTTAGAATGTTGGGAAACAAACCAACATCTATACCAAATGAAACTATATAAAGATTATTGCAGCAACAATGTGAATTCCACAAGATATAAAAACATAATTAGAAGCTTGATGTACTTTATTGCAACTAGACCAGACATCATGTATGCAGTTATCTTGATTTCTATATTTATGAAGCCTCCAAAGGAGACACATTGGGCAAACAATCAAGAGATTTTTGAGGTTTGTTATTGGGACATGAAATTATGGAACTTTATATGTTGTTGTTAATGATTTTCACTTATTTAGATACATGGATAGTGATTGGGTAGGTAACCTAGATTATAGAAAAATCAAATTTGGATATGTGTTTAATGTTTGGTGAGGAGACATTTTATGGGCTTCAAATAAGAAATCAGTTGTTTCACTTTCCATGGTTGAAGCAGTATATTGTAACAAATTCACCTTCTTGCCAAGAGATATGGATAAGAAGAATCCTCTCAGAATTTCATGAAGAGAAATAATGAAATTCTATTATTTTTAATGATAATATATATTCCATTTCCTTATTAAATAATCTTGTTTTTCATGGAAGAAGTAAGAATATTACAATCAGGTATCATTTCATTCAAGAATTAGTTGAAAATGGTGAAACAAAACTTAAATTACGCAAGTCATAGCAACATATTGCTGACATTCTTACCAAAGCTTTGTAAAAATATAGCTTTGAATGCTTGAGAGAAAAATTGGGCATCATTGATGTGGTTTTAACTAGTTCTAAACTTCATACAAGAATATCTGAAAACCATATAAGTAGCTCTCCGAAACAATGCAATCATCTACGGAAATAATATAGTCATCTCCAACAAGAATAGAGTTAGCTCCAAGAACAATATAGTGAGCTCCAAAAACAATACAATCATCTTGAAAATAATAAAGTCGGCTCTAGAAATAATACAATGAGCTTCGAAAGGATACACTCAACTCTTAAAATCATAAAGAGAGCTCCAAAAATCATAAAAGAAGCTCCATAATTCATACACTGAGCTCAGGAGATCATTTGGTTAGCTCTGTAAATTCATTCTACAAGCTCCATAAAAGATCAAACGATGGAGGGAAGTGACCGGTCTTTGGAATTCTCGTTTGTGGGCTCCGTCTAGATATTGTGCCCCCATATAGAGTTCGGGCCCCCACGAACTCTATTCTATTTGCTATGATCTGGGATCCGAGGCCATATCTCCTATATGGGGGGCCGGCGCCCTCGATTTTTTCTTTTTGCAAGTAGGACGAGGAGCGCTCGACCAACATGCCCTACCGGCCTCCTCTCCCCCTCACCCAGATATAGAGAGAGGGAAATCAATCTTTGTTTCGTATGGGACGCATAGATATATCTCTCTCTATATCTATATCTCTCTCTATCTCTCTCTCTATCTCTATCTATAGTGTAGGGCACTCGACCCCCTCTAGAAAATTTTTGAATGAATTTTTGTTATGGCTCAAGATTAAGCAAGGGTGTTGAATATTATAATCTTGATCCAATTTTTGAATTTTGAACTTTTCACCTACCCATGTTGCTAATGAAATGTCAAAGAAGTCAATATCTTTTGAATGTGATTCTAAGCACCCATAAATGTTAAAAATTTTTTGTAATTAATATATACGAGTTGCATGTAGTTGAGGGATATACATAAAAGAATAGAACAACAAAAGAAAACAAGAATAATGTGTAGCTTAGAAAGAACATAACATAATAGAAAAATAGAAGAATGTTTTGAAGAAGAAGAGAGTAACAACTCAAGGAATATGCAACAAACATCTGGAGATATATAGTAGTGAATAGAATATTTAGATAGTCATTTTGCGAAACAAAATAGAGAGAGATAGAAAACAAAGCAACAACTTTGAAAGTTATGTATTAACCTATTTTTGAATTAATATAACCTTGTTTTATATTTTTTCCGGTTTAGTTTTTGTTTATATTACTTTGTTTTATTTGTTCTTGTTTATTTGGAAACCATATTTTTCCCAACAATATTAAGAGATTGTAGATTCACATAATACCCTAAATCGTAGAAAATCCTCAAAAGCTGTGGAATGTTTCTTAAAAAGAAAATTCGTGGATAGGTCCAAATTGGATAGCGAATATTGTGTTGAAAGGAATGGAGGGATAACACCTTCAATATTACAAGAATTTAAGTGTAATTATTCCAAGTTAAATAAAGGTATCCATTATGGATCAACTTGGACAATAAACTTATTATGCTGACGAATAAGGTAATGAAGGTTCTTACTACATTGAAAAATATCAAGAGAAAAGTTTCCATGCATATTGTTAAAGGATAGTTATAACATTTTTAGATGAGGGATCAATCCAAAAGAAGTGGTAAGCTCTCCCATAAATTTGTTTGGAAGTGAGATCCAACCATTCTAGAGGAGGGAGAACTTGACTAAAAGTGGGAATAGTACCATTTAGCTGATTGTTAGATAGATCAAGATACCTCAATAATGAAATTTGAGACAGTGATGGTGGAATCTCTCCCGTGAATAAATTGTACCAAATATCCAAAATTTGAATAGCAGAGAGATTTCCAATATAGGGTGGCGTAATTCCTGTTACACTTGAAAAATACATAGAAAATATGGTTCGGTGAGGCCATTGTTTGCATAATTTTGACTTATTTTTAGTCAATCCAAGGTTTTCCAAATGAGATAGGAACGAAAAACCTAGCAGAAATGGGCCCCTTAAATTGGAGTTCATGAGATCCGGTGAAACTAAACTAGTCATATTTTCCAACTAAGAAGGTATTATCGAACTAAATTTTTCTCCCTTAAATCAAGATGGGAGAGGGAGGTGAGGTTTTGAAGAGAATTGGGGATATGCCCTAATAATGAGAAATAAAAAATTTCGAGGTGGTGGAGATTACAAAGATGAGAAATGGATGCTTCCAACTACTCACTTTTCATATTCAACACCACTCTTGAAAGTATCAGGAATTTTATTTCCCACAGGTACTCTTTCCACCCTAAACTGGAACTACACATTTCGTCCAATTGAATATCATTAATATATCTTTTAGAAATATCTAAAAATTACAAATGACAAAGATTCCCAAGTTGTCACATAATTCTTTCATCAAATCCCACTAGAAACAAGTTGAGGTAATTCAAGGTGTGTAAGGAGCCAACAACCTTTGTAATTTCACCAACAAATTCATTCCAAATGAGATTTATATGTCTCAATTTTTTGAGGCCAAAATTTTTCGCACGTTAGACACCGGATGATAGTATACTTTATTTTTATTGTTGGAAAATTTTAAAATTAGAAATATAAAATTGTGTGATGTGAAAGTACCTCTGCGTAGAGCTCCAAAGTGAAACCGTTGTATCTTAAATCCAAATACTCTAGGTATTTTAATTTGAACAAAACTAGACCAAGTCAAGGATGAGCTACAAAGAAACTAATCCCTATTTTTTATTGGAGAAATGGAGTTGGATGACATAGGAGGTGTATTTACTACATTGAACACCACGTCATTCACATCAATTAAACCCCTTCCAATCCCATGTATTGAATTCAACTAAAGAGGAATTATTGAAAGAGAGAAGGGTGTCCCTCTCATGTGGTATGCATACAACACTAGCAGTTATAGTGGTATATGTCATCACAATGCACAGACATGCGATGCCCTAATATTTCTCCATTTCATTGATTTCTATTATTTCATATGTAACAAAGTTTGTAACAAACAAAATGACCAAAAATTAATTATATTCATAATTTCATTTAAAATAAAAAATGAGTCGACAATAAAACCAAAGTTAGACATGGGTTGGTTGGATAAAATTTAAGCTAAAAACCAAATGTTATCATTTATTATTCTCAAGATCATCTAAAATATGTGAGAGAAGAGCATACATGATAATAAAAAAATGTGGAAAAAATTCTTATGATTAGTAAAAATAGATTGCTTAAAAATAATCACTACCACTTTTGATTATTTAGATCACTTGTAAGTGTTAGAGAAGAGCATATGCGGGGTTGATTGAAAACAAAAGTGCTTAAATATTTTAGGAAATGAAAGTTACAATTAAGTTTAAATGAAGTAAAAATGTTAGCAAAGTGATAAAGGAAGTTCGTAGGTATTGTTATTTAATCTAAATTGACAAAAAACAGTAAGAAAAATACAATGAAAATAACAAGGAATGATAAAATTTAAATATGGAAAACTATGTAAATATGAAAAAATTACAAAGAGCATAAATGTAGGCAACAACAATACTAGCGCACTTACATTACATGGGGATACAAGTTCATGAAACGCAGACACACACTTGTGTAAACACAAATACATGTAATACCACATAAATGCACCTACTATCATAGAAGTGTGGATCCGAACTCCGTATAAAAAAATAGCTAAAATACTAGGTTAAATGTTAGTGAAATTAATCACATGTTATTGTAGCTAAAAATAGAAACAAAAATAGCTAAAAATGACATAAATAGAGGAAATAAAGACACAAACTTGAAGACGGTATCACATCCACCATCATGTAAACACAAGTTAGATCACATAGACGTGGATTTGGAAACATAGATGCAGGTTTTGAAATGTAGATGTAACTTTTGGAATGTAGATGCAGACAGAGGCACAATTACACACTTCACGGGAAACATAGACACATCCTATCCCACAAAGACGTAAGGCACTAGTAGTTACACAAAATAGAAATGAAATCTAGCCAAAATAAATGTTTTTTTAGGACTTCTCACAAGACAACTCACTAGAGGACCCACAATTTTGTCGGATATTGTAAACACTTCAAATAATATGAATATAAATGATAAAAAAATCAAGAGAGTTCTTATTATCCCACTAGGCATGTCAAAATGTAAACAATGTAAAAATAAATAAAAATGGGAGAAATATGCAATAAAAAGCAAACTAGGTCCTTCCTTCATGTTTCCTTACAACTTGGATGAGACGATCAAACATGGAGTGAAGTACCAAACTTGTTGAATATTCTTGATGGATGTGTATGTGGATCCTCCAAATGTGACTTCGAATGGAAAAAACTTTGTGCTACGAGCATGCGGATGGGTGATGAACTTGCGATCAAATGGTCAACCTAATGGTATATGAATTCAAGTGGCAATTGGACAGAATAATGTTGCAAATGTCTTAAGCTTCAAAGAGATGATTTATGAAGTAATCAACCTCTTATTTATAGTTGAAGGAGGCCATTGAGTATGGATCAAACTTTGAATATGTTATGGGTCAATGCATGCATTTTCTTGATTTAACACGTTAATTTGGTCAGTGCAGTTAGCTAAGCTTGAATAATAATTTAAGAGGTTTTATTTCAAATTAGTTGGCTCTTGATTTTATTTCAAAGTTGGTTATACATGAATATTTAACTTCCTCTTTTGTAGGGTACTATAGTTTGAGTGAGTTAGCTAGTGAGATGGAGTTGAGCAGAAGGTGAGTGGATATTTAAATTTTATTTTTTTTGAATAGCTAAGGTGTGTAAGTGTATGTTTTATGCATGATAGAATTAATTAAATTTATTCTAGTGAGATGTGGGTGAATATTAATTCAAATATCAATGTGCAAGGGGTAGTATGTAATTTTAGGGTGTGTACAAGCTCTGTGTCTGAAACTAGAATGTGATGATATCAAGGACATGAGCGCCTAGAATGGGATAGAGATACCCAAAAACAACATCTAATCTGGGTGTTAGTGTCTACTAATAGCTTAGTATTTGGTTCTTTTTGTGTCGCTTAATATTTATCCTTATTCATTGTAGGTTGTGTCAAATGTTTTATGTCACATCTATACCTCAAAAAATAAACCCTATATACATGCATAATACTCAAGCACACATGAAATGAATAAATATATGCATATGTTTGAGTCAAACTAACCTCAATGGTCACCCCAATGTGATTGTCATCGAGCATTGCACTACATTTCAGACTCAATGTATTTCTTTGTGTGTGTGTGTGTGTGTGTGTGTGTGTGTGTGTGTGTGTGTGTGTGTGTGTGTGTGTGTGTGTGTGTGTGTGTGTGTGTGTGTGTGTGTGATTGGAATAGTGTCCCTTGAGCTAGGTTTATTTAGTTCCAATTCTGCGCAAGAAGATAGTGGGCTACAACTACTTTGTCCCAAATGTAAATGTGTACTATAGAATTCAAAATAACTCCTATGTAGTGAAGTATGTAGCTCTTAAGGTAGTATATAGAAAATATTAGCTCATTATAGATGTATGTGCCTCTTGAATGCTTTCCCCCTAATGAGGTTAAATAAGACATGTATATATATGATTCCTTTACTTAAGTTTCATCATTAACAAGTGAAAGGCCAACCAAGGGTGATAAAAGAAGAAAATAAAGAAATAACATCCGAAACATAGGAAAAAGAAAGAAAGAGGACACAATCACCCGAAGGGGACAGTAGTTCCCGTGTGCTCCTGTCCCTAATGGGCGGTCCTATACAGAGTGCAAAAAAGGTAAAATAGTGAGATCAAAATAGGCTAGGATGTAGGCCTTTATGTAAAATTATTACAAGTTGTCAATCGAAACAAAAACAATAATGATGAAAAGGATGAAAGAAATGTCAAAGAAAAGTAAAAGGGTTGTTAATGAGTAATTCTCTCTGATTATGAATCATACACATAAATGAAATATTTAGATGTTATATGTACATAATAAGTGCATGATTTAGTGACTACAGTACCATGTTATCATAACTTCTCTATACAAAAATTTAGTGAATCAAATTCAACCCAGTAAGAAGTAAATCCTTCACTATACATCTAACTCAAGTTTTGTTATCTATATTTTCATTGAATTTTTATTCCACTTCAAATTTATAATACATAAATGATTAGATTGGGATGCCTTCCTAGAAAATATTAGTAATTCATCATACTAGTACCTCCTAAATGAAATGATTTTCAAACCACGATAGGTATTGGAAGATCCCAATACTTACTGAAGCATGTTATGTAAATTCAACAACATTTAATGGCCACACACATATTATTCTATTCAAGAATCCACAAACAAAGTATACTCGTAAAATCCATCAATGGTTCACAACTCAAGATAAGTATAAGGAACTAGGACCATACTATATACCTTGAACAATAACATAACTAGAAACCCTACATCGCTCATGTATCCTTTCCAAGGTGGATATTTTATTTAGGATTAGAACCCATGTATAAGGATAATAGGACTTCGTGTAATCAAAACTATTACGATCCCAATTCGGAGATGATTGCATTTGATGGAGCTTTTCATTAGCTTTCCAACAAGTTAAGGCATGAAAATAATGAATCTCTAGAGTATATGGTATGGCCAAAAATATATAGGAAGAATAATGCAATATGTGAGATGAAGAATGTTTGAACCTCGTCATTTTCCGGCATAAGATGGTGGCTATATAACGTGGGAAGAAAGGAAACATATTGTGTGGCTCAAAGGGATAGACTTGTAGTATAACTCCAAGAATTAGTATTGCATAGAATGGGAAGTGTTGATATATGTCAAAATAGTGTTCCGTAGTATAAGATAGACCTTCACAACATGGTTAAGTGTTGCAATGTAAAGGAACTCATATATCGTATGCCTTAGAATAAAGGAATTGTTTTTAATAAACTTTAAATAAATTAAGGTATTATTGTCTCGTGTGACATGGAAAGATGGAATATAGTAGGCTACAAAATGAAAAAGAGAGAAAGTGACATTGGTGATGTCACACATATACTGGAAGAACCATGTAATAAGAAAATACATTTTGAAAAGCATCACAAATTCTCATAGCATATCTAAATTCAAAAACCAGAGAAAGTAATGCAACATGATGAAAAACATGTTTTAAATTCGATCAATAGACTTACTTGGAGGCTATAAATTATAACAAAGATACTTTAGCTTGATTTATTTCAATCCGATATACTAAATTATTTTCTACTTGAAACAATGCACAAAGTTACACATTCACAATTCACTAAAACATATTTTATTTCTAGTATGTATGTATTTATGGGACAAATGTAACTAAATTTAATTTTTTCCGTCTAAATTTTTAGTGAGTGTGATCTAAGGGACCATATAGTTTATGGAAATCTAAACAAGTTTTAAAATCATATAACTTTGATTTGAAGGATATCCATGAAAACAATATTAAGATTAGAAATGATTTATCTATGAACAAGAAACAACAACATTTACAATTATTTTTATAAAGTTTGGGTGAGCATTCAATGTCAAAATATCTAAACAAAACTTTGGAAATCTCTATTGTTCACACAATTATGAATATTCACCTATAAATTTTTTTCCTAAATTAAAAGTAGTTTATTGAGAAATTTATTTCCCTCCTCAAGATAAATGAGATATTTTCATTATCAATGTTCAAAAAAATATGGACATAGGTTCTAACTATAGTGCTTTATTATCCCTATTGGGTTTGGCCTTCCCTCAATCTGACAGACGTCAGTAAATGGAGGGATGCGATTGAAAATCCAATAACAGAGGGCGCGGCACAGAAGTTGCACAGATCCCACAACGAAAAAAATAGATATGTGATAGCAAAGCACACGGATTGTGCCAACGAGGAAGGATTCGTTGAGGCCGTCGATGTGTTGGAAGTGTCATATGTACTATGTTTGCATTGAGTTTCCCGAGGGAAGAAAGCATTCGAATGTTTGGATCCATGCACAGTTGTGATGACTGTCTCGCATCTTCCCAATTTTAAATGCGACGTGAATACGTTGTGAGAGGAAAAATCAACATTTACTATACATATGTCTGTGTTTGATAAATTTGTGGATATGTGGTCTTTTTGTCCATTTCGAATGACTGTAAATACTATTTTTGACTTTAGCTATGTTGTATTTCCATTCCTCGCTTGGACTGAGCTGCTTATGTGTATAAAATTCAAATTTACATGTCATATCTTTCACCATGATTTTCCAACCAACGACCTACAAATTCCCACAAATTATCAAACTAATTAGCCCATACTTTTTTCTCTTCACCTAACCTGTATGAAGCACTCATAAAAAAATATCCTAAATAAAGAAAGGGAACTATCCCACAAACTAATACTCCCCAACCTCATATTGAGACCATTTCCTTGAATATGGTCATGTACATTATAAACAAAACATCACCATGGTTAAACACTTGCTCTTATATTTTTGTATATAATTGATGTAAAATATCAATACTGAATAAAGTCGTAATTTGAGTCGATTTTGAGATTTATTTCATTATCTATACAATTAAATATATAATAAGCATGATATATCATCTCTTCCACTGTTACAAGACCAAAGCTCAAAAAAAAGGACACCAAAAGAAAGACACAATTACAACTTGAACTTCCTAAGAAAGTTCATGTGATCATCTTCGACCTTTCGATTTACCTCTCAAATTTCACATTAATATTTTGGGGCTCCATTTTCCCAACCATAAACAACGGGGTGTTCAATGGAGGATCTAACCGAGAGGGGTAAAAAGGATTGAACTAAATGATATTGAGGAAGCGGGATTTTGAACAGAGGCTAGAGGGTAAAAGGAACATCCTCACCCAAATTACACATTAAAACTAATTGCATTTCACTATAATCAAATCAAGATTTTCATCAAGAACATTAAAATTCAGGTTTATTTCTCTTACCATCAAATTACAAGTAACCTTGAGGGGCTACAATTAGCACATGTTCTCAATTGTTGATAGTTCAAGTTTTTAGTTGCAAAATTGTAATTCCTTAACCTCAATTCATTCAAATTCCATGTCTTGCCCTATCGATTAAATAGATTTGAGATAAAATTTCCTAACAAGGCTTGTGAAATTACATTTTTCCTCCACTTTTTTAAATCTATGCTTACGCAAACCTACTTAACCTTAAATTCTTTACTTGAGTGTCTACGTGATATTTCTTCAAAATTGGAGAAAGGAAAACACATGTAGAGCAATGAAGGGGTAAAACACAAAGTCTAAACACTAAATAAATAAAGGTTGTCTTGTTATTAATGCAACCTCTTCTAATTATCATTTGGGTGTTTGAGATTATTTCAAGAACACTTGCAAACAAGATTGTGATTAACAGAAAAATGTAGTTTTAATAATGTATGTCCTGTGAAAAACCAAATATCATTAAATTAAAGAACAATTTAGGGATTTGAAGGGGAATCTTTTACCCCAAATTTTAATCACAGTATACACAAATAAATTTGTTTTGATAAATCCCACATAAATATAGTATTTTTTTCTCTTGAATACAAATTGATGAGAAAAATATAGGAATTCAAGGTTTTACATCAAATGTGGGGTGTGTTATAGAGTGGCAGAGTTGTAGGAGGAATTCAAAATGTGGGTTGTGGTGAGAAGGTGCATGTGGAAATGAATGCTTTGGAAGGTTTGAAAGAAGAGCTTCCGATGGTGGGGTGATGTTGAATGAAATGACCTCTCACTCCACATATTCAGGAAATGTATTCATCTCGCTTTTCTCTCCCATTCATCCGCATATGCCAATCATCGTTGGTTTTCTTCAGGAATTCTGCAAGTCTTCTGTCCTCCTCTTCTCTGGAAAGTGGGGGAGGAAGATTTCTCACCATGTTCATGTTGGTGAAGTGGATGTCCATACCCATATTTTTTTTTTTTTGTCATGACTTACATCTTGCTGCAATTATGATATTCATCGCCATTAAATATCCTTTGTGAGATACACTAGATCGAGTATACAATTTCTCCAGATTGTATATTTCTTCACTTGAATTTGGACTAAATGTGAATCCTCTATGTGCCATTATCACGAAAAATTTCAAATTTATCTGTAGATGTTGCGATGAAACAACATAAAACCATGTATAAAATGGAGGCATTCATTGAATTTATATGGGATTGTTTTATTAATAAATAAAACTTCATTCATACGTTGTATTGCTTTTAAACTATGATTAAATGTACGATATATTTAATTTTTATTGTAATTAAACTCTTGTCTTATATTTATAAAGGTATTCCTTAAAACTTTTATTAAAAAGTATTTAAGCTGTTTAACGGATTTTTTTATGTATTCACTTATATTCATTGTTGTCATATGCACTTTATAAAAAAAAGTCATATTTGTCTCACCATACTTAATTGAACTTACAAATTTTAATTTTATAAAACATTCTAATAAGTTAACATTTAATGAATTTCAAATTAAAAACTAAAGATATTAATTGCTATGTATTGAAAAATAGTTATTGTTAGATTAATTGCCTTTGAGAGTAGTTGGATTATCATTTCCACATATTCCATTGAAAAATAGTTATGTAGGGGTGTACTTTTAATGTACAGTCCCCAATCTAAATAATAAATTTAATTTGGCTCAAGCGACTTTATAGTGAATAAAAAGTCACAAAACAACATGAAAATGTTAATTTTCCTAGTACTAAAATATAATAGGTGGAAAAATTTATCCCTATTTGATGTGACTACAAATAAGATAAAGATGCATACATTGATATTAAGTATGGGGAATGATTGGTAGAAGATAGATCTTTTATTTTAACAACTCTTCACATTTATATTTTTTGTTGTGAAATTAGATTTTAACAATTGCACCTCAGGGTGCAATGGACACACCGATACGGTGTAAGACAAAGGAAAGAAACAACAGAATATTGGTACAAAATAGCAAAAGGTGAAACTGTAGAATATTATTACGAAATGGGAAGATGAAGTACCATTCTAAGGGGACTGTACAAGCATTCTAGGAAATATTGTTTTCTATTCGTATTGAAAATAACAGCACACAGAAAATAGTTGTTGCGTGTTGATGGTAAATAATAAATGTATGTGAATTTTACACAAAAAAATGGAGCCAAAGAAAGTATGACTCTGGCAGAGTTAAAGGGACAACAAAGAAAATACAAAAATGTATGTTCTTGGTGGAACTTATGTTGATGAGATGAAAGCGCCAGAGTCGTTATTGAAGCAAAATGAATGAGACATTTTGAGTATGGAATCTGCGGGCACTTGGTATTCAATGGCTGTAAATCACATCTTCAAGTACAACGGAAGGAGAGGATACATGAAGATATGCAAGAAACCTGGGAGCATGACAATAAAATTCAAATGAGTACGCGGCATTGGAAAAACATATAAAATATGTGGAGTGAAATTTAAGATGCATGATGGCATAAATGAACTGTGCTCCTTCTCAAACTCTTAATAACTAGTAACGAACGGAACAATCAGGTGTGTTCTTATCTGTTTTATGCATAAGCTCTGTTCTGGGTGCAGTCATGAGAACATGTACATTGAGGAAACAAATGTCTCCTCAAGCGTAGGGCAAAGCACCCATAGAATGAGAAAGCAATTAAATGGAAAAACAATAAACAACTGAAATGCGGGAAAGTTTTCATCCTTAATTTAAACTATTACGCTCCTCTCCACATGAGAGAACAATCCACCTACGCACAAAAACAACAATCTACCTATTCTTTTACACGTTTATGTATCAGGTGCACACTTTCCTTTATTACTACTTTTACACACTTTTACATACTTATGCATACTTTACTCATATTTTTCATATATAGGACTTTGACTACTCTTTCTCTCTTCTTTTGCAGGTCCATCATTAATATGGAACAAGGAGAAGATTACATCATCCAACACATGTTCCAACAATCACATTACGCATACGCTTCACCCCTAGGGTCCACTTCCCTTTCCTAGTCTCCTTGCTTCATACTACGTTCACTTCACGCTTTACTTGTCCACTCGGCACGTTATCGGCTACACATTTCTCTACATGATCATAAGGTATGCATCTTCTATCTACTTTATGCTATCAAGTATTCACTCAACAACATAAAGTGGGGGAAAATGTAGATACAAAATATATGGACTTGGGTACATTTCTAGGTCCTAAAAACATGTTATCATTTACATGATTCCTAAGCAAGAAAACTAGTAATTGACAAATATCTTTGGCCTTCTGCTTTGTATTATGTACTTTAATTGTCCTTATACATCTTACACTCTTGTCGAAATTTGACTGTTTTATTTTTCTATGGACTCAGATACTAGCGCCCGATTTGGACAATAGCGGTAATCACTCTTGTCCCTCTTTACCTTTTTCTTATCCTTTTGGACCCTTTCGCTTCTTAATTACTTTTTACTACTTTGGGTCGGCCTTTCAGTTGTCAATTATGAAATTCAAACAAGGGAATCATTTAAATACATAGTTATGCTTTCAAAATGAGGGGCCAAGCACTAGCATTATCTATCATCACCTAAGCTTGCATTCAAAGGCACAAGAGCATTCCAAAACATTCATCTAGCACATTCACTCAAGAGACAAGGGCTGCTACTTCGCATACACAACATAGGAAAGGGAAGTTTATTATATTCCATCCACACATTCTATACATCTTCTACATTCTAGATCTAGCCCGCTATCATTTGTGCAACTTGCACAAGGGCATCCTAGGGCATCATTACACACACAAGAATGAAGAAATACATGGAGTCTGAGATGTAGTGCAACACTCGGTCGTAAGTTCACTCTTTGGGTGACCACCATAAGTTGGTGAAATTCTCTCAATCTACTAGACACACACGACATACGTTGGGGTCACCCAACTCCCCATTTTACATTTTCCTTGTTAGGTTTGATGTGGTTTGTGGGTATGTGAAGGTAAACTTATTTTTTACATGTTATAAGTACATTCGAAGATCAAAAAGAAAAGCCACTATGACAATCAACGACTAACAACAAACCTCCTCCCACACAAAAAAATACCAAATCTAGACTATTCTAATAGACGCTTTAGCACTGAGACATAGTCACTAACTCCCGAGCACTCCTACCCGCCCGTGGATGCTTATGCCTGTATAGTTTCGTGCCTCAAAACCTCTAGCGATCCCCGAAGATGTTATTTCCAATTTGTTTCACCCATTCATTTTCCCAAATCTTTCCAAATTATGTGAAATCGCTTAAGTCATTCTTTCTCTCTCTTGCTTAAGGTTTCAATATAATTACATGTTTGTAGCTTGTCCATTTACTATATTTTATTATTTGGACATCATTTATTATAGTAGTTACTCTGTAATTAAGATTAATTTCAATTTATATTAAATCACTTAGGACATCACAAACAAACACCCAATTGGAAAATGACTTTTTGAAGTATATTAACTAACTATCGAGTTTGAACATATGTTATACAACTTCCTTACATCATTATCACATGCTACAATCCACACCCAAGATCATTTCCAATCGTTGGAGGCCATTTTAGGATCTTACCAACACATTTTCTATTGCACATTCATACACATCCACCAATCTTGAGGCACATGAATGTCCTTCCTTGGATGAGGCCTTTGTTGAATCTAGTCAAAATATTGCATGTAAGAGATAAATATATTTTCAAAAGTATGGGAAATCAATATTGATCTTCAAAACCAATTTTTTTACATAAAGTACAAGCCTCTTCTCTGCCTTTAACCCATGCATTCAACGTACATTCCACTATTCACAATACATCTAGAGTAAACCCACTAAAAGCGGGAATCCTAAACATGTCTGTCAAAATCCTATAATCATTTCTTCTAATGCACCTTAAAATACTTCATCAACCTATTTGGAACCATTAACCATTTGCCTTGCTATAATAGGACACACATTCAATAGTTTAGAGGCTATTAATTGTCATGAACTTGCAGTGTGTATTCTAGCCTTTCTCAAAATCCTTGATTATGATGTTGAACCATTTTTAAGAAAATAATTAAGAACATAATAACACTTTAATTTCTAGTGACATATGGTCCAAAAACTTGCCGTATCACATTCCATGTTAACCCTACTTTAGCTCAAGATGATGCTTTCTTTGACCACTCTTGGCTTAAAACAATGGGGTAACACTTGATTAGGATCATGATTACATTATATTTCTTTTCAACAACATGACTATTTCCATTTTACTTGATTGGAAAACTAAAGCAAACCACTTTCCCACAACAGGTTCCTTAGATTATTTACTTGATCATCTAATTAATATGATTTTAGGTTGACCTCCTAAAATGCATCTTTTATTTTCTATCCCGCATGACACAATGCATTTAGCTAGTAGACATGAGGGCATGACCCATCAAGGGATATCAATGCACTCTTATTCACACTAAGATCCTAGTAGACATGAGGGCATGAAAAATTGAGGGACATCAATGTTCATTACTCATATGAAGAATGAGCGGGCACCTAGGATTCCAATCAATTATGCAAGTGGCATATGTCCATTTGAATAATCCTTTATAGGTAGATATAATGATCGTAGAAATATATCCATCCTAGAGGATGAGTTTCAATATAAATTTGTGTCATTAAGGATAAACATAGTGATTATGGTTGGTGGATAGTATTTGGTACTAGCATAGGAGTGATGGAATTTGAATTTACTCATGGCCCCATATTCAACTAGTTTATTTATAAGCAATAAAAACTAAAAATGATAAACCATTGCAACCTCATATTTGAATTGACCATACCAAAGGTGCCACAATTAAAAAGGCATGTCTAGGCATTGCACAAAACCTTCCATTGGTGAGTAGCCGTTTACTAATTCTTGGTTGTTAACTAGTCTACATATAGTGCCTTCATTTGATCAATATAATCACCCTAATAGAAACGCCACTTTTTCAATCACAAACAACAATACAAAGTCACAAAATAATATAAAAATGGTAATTTTCCTAGTACCACTAAAATGTATGAACCATTATATCAATAAAATAAAATATTTTTTCTTACTATAAATACAAATAAAGAGAAGGAAGGAAACAGGATGGAAAATTTTATCCTCTTTAGTATGACTACAAATAAGATAAAAATGCATACATTGATATTAAGGATGGGAAATGATTGGTAAAATTTGGTAATTTAGTTTTTAAACACTTCATATTTACATTTTTATTTTGAAATTATATATATAATTTTATGCCTACTCGTTAGAGGTTTTAACCACAACCAATACACAGAATAATATGATGTAATTATAACCCACAATTATGAAAAAAATAACCTCCATAGACTTTTAAACCATTCATAGACTTTGTAGACTCCAAGGTATTGAACAAATACAACACTTGGAACGGTTTTATTTTAACTTACATGAATCTTAAAATAAGGTTGGGATAGAGGTTTGAGTATTAATAGAAAATTCATTGTGTAGATTTAAAGATGGTGTACATGGTAAATATTTTGAAGGGGAGTATTAATATCATTTTTAGATCATCTCCTAGACTCGTATTTCTTAAGTACTCCCAATTTTAATGTGTAGTCTGTCTAAATAACAAGGTGGCTCAAATGAATTTTATAGTGAAATGTTTTTCGATGAATAGTTTTGGAAGTCAAAATTTTGGATTCATTTTTGGATTGATAGCCTAAATTTTGATCTTATTTTGGCCCATTTTCCTCAAATAAAGGATATTGATCTTCTATCATTTTGATTTATCATTCTTCCTCTTGAATGTAATTTCACATGGAATCAATATTTTGGAAGCATAGGTTTTATTCGGTGTAGTTCGCCGATTAGTATTGACAAGTAACAATCTCATGGAAACCATTTTAAGACACCCCTATAAAATCGAAGGTGGAAAATACCTGGCGAATATCCCCGTAACCAGTTTCAGCGAAAGGTGAATTTGACAGTATTCAAAAACAAAATTTTCACCTAGTTTTTCATGGCTCCATCAGTGACGCGCGACAACAAGACGTCAATAACCACTCCTGAAACGCGTCAATGGAACGTCAATAGTTAGATAACGACGCGCACCGGGCGCGACACACTGGTTCGTAATGACGCACGACGCCGCTCCCAATGACGCATGACACTGGATCGTAATGACGCGCGACATTGTCTCCTACTGTCGCGCGTCAGTGTCTGGTAATGACGCGCGACACGCTTCTCTACGCCGCCGCCATCACGCCCCTAATGACGCGCGTCATTTGCTCCTACTGACGCGACGCGCCATCGCTCCTATCGACGCTGCGCCGCGCTAGACGCATGCGCGCCTACCGACGCACGCGTGTCGCCTATGACTTTGACGCGACATCGGCATCTATCGACGCGCGACACTGCATCGCACTAATGACGCGCGTCTCGTCTTCTTTATTCTACGCATGCCACCGAACCTCGCTGACGCAAAGTGCCAAAGGTCTTAGCTGACGCGCGACAATAGGAGGAAGTGACGCGCGTCAGTAGGGGACAGTGTCGCACGTCACTAGGAGCCAGTGTCACGCGTCAAAGGTCTTAGCTGACGCGCGACAATAGTCTCCCTCTAGCCGACGCGCGTAGTAGCCAAGCAAAGCTGCCGCGCGCACATTAGGGGCAAATGACGCATGTCAATAGGGGCCAGTGACGCCCTATTTAGCTTATAAATACCCTTGTGCCGCTCATTTTCTCATTTTCGTTTTCCCATTCTTGAATTTTTGTAGGTCTAAATCGTTGTCAAAGACGCAATTACAGCTATAATGTCGACTTCACATGCTTCCCAATTGCAAGTTCAGCAAGAAAATCAAGAGAATCCAACTCAATCGATTTCGAAGATCAACTACAGGAATCCCTTATGCCCTCACATCCATACGGCTTTAAAGATGTCTTCAGAATATCAAGCTTTGATGGAAGAGTGTGAATTTACAGGGCTCGTTAATATGCCCCATTTCGAAACAGATCCGATATTTTGAATTACCTTCACATCATGCTACAATTCGTAGAGGACGGTATTTTTATGTGACTCAACGATGGCCAAATGTTCCAATTCACTATCAAGCAAATGACATCCATCGGTTTACGGGCTTTCCTTTCGAAATTTACCAATTGTTACAACCAAGGCAACACTCCCGAAGAAGACAAGAAATTTCTCAATCAACGATTTGTTTCCATGTTGATTGTAAGTATAATTCGCTTTTAATTCATATTTTTATTGTTTTTTATTCTCGATACAATTTGTTGTTATAAATTTATAGTAATTTCACTGCTTCGCATTTGCAGCCCATGTCAATAAATCCAAAGCGCAAGTGTAGATACACAATCAATCGCACACCACTTTCTTTTGCTGCACTTATTTCATTTTTTCAAGCCGTAATTGTTTTACAGGTCGCCAAACAGATATACCAAATTGGGCCATCGCATACATTTGTGCCACTATCTCAAAACGACAATTCGATTGGTGCACATATCTATCCAAAAAATAAGAACTCGACATAATAAATTCAAAACTCTCGTATATAAACCTTTCATTTATTCAACAAACTATCTCCTCGGCTTCTACTATGAGGCAATTTTAAATTTAAAAGATAAACAAATTCCTACTTGCTCTGATGAGGCTTTGAAGAAATTCTCAATTCCATTTGAAGAACAATAGGTATAAACTATTTAGTTTGTAATTGTATTTCAATTTTCGACATTACAGTGCATAGTTATTAAAACTTAAATTTTAATGTTTTGCAGAGAAGATATCTTGAAGCCCTTCCCCGAAAAAAGAAGTTATCGAGAGGAAGAGGCCAACAACACGCGGAGGCTTCGGGGACTCCCAATCTGAAATGGAAGCTCACTCCTCTCCAAACCCTCAACAGTTTGAACTCGTTAAACGCCAGAGAAGTAATACATTCTCATATATTATTTACAAATTCCAAAGTTGCATATTTATTTTTCAATTTAAATTTTAACCAAATGAATTGACATTATTTAATATTGATGAATCACAGGGACTTTGGAACCTTCTTCCCCAACTCACTCCATACAACGCATGCATGCATTCATATCTTCTCTCAATGCCACCGAGTACAACTCCTACAAGGCCACCCGTAGCACCGAGAAAACAACCCTCGACAACAAGGTACAACTTTTCTATAAGACGCTTAATTTCGTAGTTTTGACTTTATGAATTGTTTTAATATTTTTCATTTTTTTCTTGTACTTTTCAGCATATGTCACCATGATCAAACCACAAAGACCGACACCCACTCAACCATTAATTTTTAAAATGCCAACCAGAGGAACAAAGTGAAAAGAACATCGCAAAAACGCATGCCTTTTGCTCCGGCCCCCCAAGTGGGACACTAAACCTTGCCTCCTCGCTTTCGAATTCCAACTCTATCACTTGGTGGCTTGCCCAAAGGCAACGGGCATCTGCTTTGAACAATATAAATTTAGATGAAGATTATTTGGGCATCGATAAAGAATGACCCAACCGGTTTTTTCGATACCCGCGAGATGATTCAAGGCCAAAGGTATATACTTCAAATTTCAATTTTAATATGCTTTACAATTTTTAATTACATTCTCGATTTAAATTTATTTATCTAAATCTTGATTAATTTTTTCAAAAACAGATCAGCCCACCCAAAGGCGTAAACAAGGAGCAGCTTGATCTTGGTGAAAGCCCCCATTCTTCTCCAAAGAAGATCGTCTCGCATCGATTCGTATAGTGAACAATTGCCACGCTTTCCTTCGAGAACTTAATTGGTAATGATTGTCAATCCCATGTCGCTGAGTTTATTATTCCTCATATCCAACAACTTATAGAATGGGAGAAAAGGGCTAAAGTTCTTATCAATGAGATTATTAGTCGTTATGAAAATTATTGGCAACGGGATAGTTTATACGCTGCACCCGTAATCAACCTGCGAAGATGGATTCCTTACTTACCCAAGTAAGATGTGGGACTGTCACGTTTAACAACAACTATAAAGACGACATTTTAGATAAGGCACTAAACAAATTGGAAAATATTAGTGCCGAGGCCTAGGCATATTTTAACAAATGGTCCAAGGACAAGGATTTGGTATCAATCGCAAATGCCGAAAGAGATAGAGCGGTTGTAAGTACTATTACATTTAAACAATCATTCTTGTTAATTTGAAATTTTGAATTTACATTAATATTTTGAATTGACATTACTCTTTTTGTGCAATTGAAATATGAAAATTTGAAGAGTCAGGCGAAGGTTTTGCAAGTTCACTTGGAAACAGCAAAGAACAGCTTATCCGCAACAAAAAATTTGAAGCAAAATATTGTTTTGGTTAACAAACAAAACAATACACTAAAGCGGATAATTAAAGAGCATGGTCTCGACCCTGACATATTATTCAAAGCCAAAGCAACTGCTGATCCAAATTTGTCTGTTGCATGGAGATGCAACAAATCAAGAAGAAAGAATTATAAAAATCTGACAGTGCTCACGCGCAGAAAGATCTTATAAGTTCAGGGGTTATTTCTGGTGTTGGGGAAAGAGGTACATCCACAGTGGAAGAAGCCATTGGGGAAGAGAGCAGAGTAGAATTGTATAAAGAAAAAGAGGGTTTTGAAAATTAGAAACTTTTATTATTGAGGAAACTTTAAATATTGAATTTGAAAACTTCTACTATTGAGTATGTACTATGGTATTTGAATTTAATTATATGGATTTATATAAAGTCTTTAATTTTAATTGCATTAGATGGTGATTATCATGAATTATATGTATGTTTCTTGTTTACTTGCATTGTCATGAATTGTATGTGGACGTAGATGATGAATGATGATAATCGATAATTAATGATAGATGATGATGAAAGACGATGATCAATTTAATGTGTATAATGTAAAATGTAGTGCCTAAATATCTTGTGGGACTTTAATTATCTTGAAAATTATGTTTTTGGGAAAAATAAAGAACTAAGATTTGAAATGCATCTTTAGGATTTCTCCTTAATAGACTTATGGTGTAGGAAAATTCTATTTTAAAGAGATTCACCTCTATATAAGTGCATAATCTCTCATTAGAGAGGTTGTTTGACATCCAAAATAGTCAAGACCATTTGTCAGAAAATAACGTTTTGCTGGAAACAATCAAGACCATGGTTTAAAAGATATGGTTTTGTTATCATGGATATTGTTTTGTGTAGAGTAGATTGACAAGTTGCTCTAAATAGTCAAGGTTATGGAATCTAGATTAACCAAAGTTGGAATAACCATGTGATTAAAAGATAGGTCAAGCTCGATATAGAACTTTGAAGTTTAATGTAAAACATATAAGGTTGAAGAATCCTATCATTTTTTAATATTTGATAAGGGTGAAGAATAATTGTGGATTAGAACTGGGAGGCTATAAGTTGGAATAATTTTGAGTGTGTAAGAAAATATCAAGGTCAGAAACTAGATCATAGCAAACTATGTGTGTAAGTATTTATGTAGAGCCTCAAGAAGGCACACTACATTTGCAGATAGTTCAAGAAGGCACACTACAATGTTCTAGTCGGGCTTTTATTACTAGAAAGGATTTTTATTAGATAAAGACCTGTCAAGTGTCAAAGTTGATTTAAATAGTTGTGATTAGTGTAGATTTGGGTGGGTGACTATAGGATATGGAAGATAGCATTAGAATTGAGTTTGAATAACTTCGTGTTAGAGGATGATCATTATAAGTCTAAAATAGATCTATTTCTTCATGGAGAAATCAAGAAGTGATGGATCTATGATGAAAGCAAAGGGAATTTTAGGAAGAGTGTCAGACTTATATTTATAATAGTATAATGTATTGTTTAATAGTTTATCCCATTAAAAAATATATCAAAGGATTTTCCACATATAAAAAATAAATTAAATATAATTCTAAGAAATCAAGAAAGAATCATCACTGGTAAGAAATTAAACATAATTGCAAATATCATAGGGTTTAGCTTACCTCTTGCATATTAGATTGCTGTGAAATCATCAAGGGTAACGTGCTAGATCTTTGTTTTTCCTGACATTGTAGATAGAGGGGTGAGTTGCCTGACATTGTCAGTCCTGAGAAGTGCCAGCAACATCTTTAAATATATAGACCAACAATATCTTTAAATAAATGATAACAAGAGCTGAAAAAATGTAAAGTAACAAACAATAAGATGATGTTGAAGAAGATACCTATTTAAAATTGAAATCATCCCCTGTAATGTGCTAGATCTTTGTCTTAATAAAATTCAACACAAAAAATGGATTAGTAGATAGATGGGTGAGTTGCTCGACATCACAACCTGAGAAGTAATGTTTTCCTGACGGATGTCAACCCACGCTTTTCAAAAATAAAATATTGTATTTAACTAAATGTAAATACATAGACATCTTTAATGATAACCAGAGCTGAAAAAATGAATAAGAATAAACAATAAGATTAAGGGGAAAAAGATACCTCCTTAAAGTTGAAATCATCACCGCCACCGTAATGAGCTATATCTCGTGTTTCAAAAAACCCAACACGAGAAATGGATTAGTAGATAGATGGGTGAATTGCCTGACATTTTTAGTATATAGAAATGTAACATCTTTAATGAAAACCAGAGCTGAAAAAATGAATAGTAATAAATAATAAGATTAAGGGGAAAAAGATACCTGCTTAAAGTTGAAATCATCACTGCCACTAGTAATGAGCTAGATCTGTGTTTTAAAAAAACCCAACACGAGAAATGGATTAGTAGATAGATGGGTGAATTGCCTGACATTTTTAGTATATAGACCTGTAACATCTTTAGGAAAACCCATGGTTAACCAAAACATGAAATGTGTATAGGAGTGTCTTTTAGTGCTTCATGCCAAATTTAATTAGATTTTGAAATGAGTATTTAAACTTATTCAAGTTTTTATAAAACTCGATCGCTTAGAAATGCAGACTAAACAACCTCGTATTCTTAAGATCCAAGAAAAATACAAAGGCCTTCTTCGATAAATCATAGAAGTTAATTTTGTATAGGATTCACATCTTGAGATATTGTAAAATGTTTTGGGGAAAATGGATCAATATCAAAATATGTTGTATAGGATTCACATCTTGAGATTCTCTCTTCAGATCGCTTCTTGAGTGGTCAATTAAAATATGTCTCTTTTTTTTTTCAAATTTTTAAGGTGGTGCATATGATCATAGCTCAATAAGGTTGTTTACATATCATATTAGTTACAAGAAGGTTTGAAAGATACAATAAGGGTAAAGTGATCAAAATTGTTGTGTAACGGAAAGTTGTTTTTACTTTCTTCTAATTATCATTGTTGAGCTGATGAAATACTTGGTTGACCCGTGCAATGAGTATCAAAGTATAAAATTCCTGCTACCACCTTGTTTTGTTTTCCTTTGCTGAAGATACAATGTTCAAGTGTATGTTCAAGACAATTTTCTTGAAGCTCCCCATTTCTATGCCTCAATTGATTAATCATGATCTTCTCTTCAAGTACAATTGATAAAATCAAGTGTCTCAAATATTGAAAAAAATTTTTTTACAAAATTTCTCAACATAAAGTTCTCTCAGGCAAGGTCGATCATCTTAAAAAGGTAACATTGTGTAAATTTTGTCAAGAGTGCCTTACCGTACCTCATCTCAAACTCAATCCTTAGCATATATATCATGAAGTTTCTTTTTGAACTTATCAAACAAGACCCTATATCATCATCAAGTACACACCAAACACTGTTGATAAATTTGAAGGCTTCATCTCAATTGGCTGCATTGCAAACATGAAGGGAATTTCCTCTAGAGCAAAAGAGGTGAAAACTTCGAATTCCATTAAATTTTGGATAAGAAATCAATTATTTGGTAGTCTCAGCTTTCTCTAGGCATAAAGAGATCCATCTAGTCACTCATCACTCCCGACGCGCGCAAATGGAACGCAATGGTCTTGACCGACGCGACACTCCCGCTATCGACGCGCGCCACGACGCCGCCACGCCGACGCAAGCACATCGCACTAATGACGCACGCGTCACACGCACCTAATGACGCGCGTCACCGCACTCCTAATGACGCACATCATCGCACCTAATGACGCGCGCACGCACGCCACTGTCTCCTTTTCGACGCGCCGCTCTTTTTCGCACATCGCTCTTACGACGCCGCATCGCCACGACTCTATTGACGCGCGCGCGCTTTCTTTATCGACGCGCGCCACCGATCTATTGACGCCGCCACTTTCTCTATCGACGCGCCGCCACTTTCTATCGACGCTCGCCGCCACTTATCCAATCGACGCGCGCACTCACTCCTATTGTCGCTAGACTATTGTCGCGCGCGCCTAGAACCTTCGACGCACGCAAGTGAAGCCATTGACGCCCAATTTAGCCTATAAATACCCTTCAACCGGTCATTTTCTCATTTTCACCTTCCAGCTCTTGATTTTTTACAGGTCTCGATGCTTCCCAACTGCAAGTTCAGTAACAAAAATCAAGAGAATCCAATTCAATCGATGTATCTTATGCCCTCACATCCATACTGTTTTAAAGATGTCTTCAGAATATAAAGATTTAATGGATGCATGTGAATTTACAGGGCTCATTAATATGCCCCATTTCGAAACAGATCCGGATATTTTGAATTACTTTCTGTCATCCTACAATTCAGAGGACGGCATTTTTTATGTGACTCTGAACGATGGCCGAATTTTTCAATTCAGTATCGAAGCAAATGACATCCATCGGTTTACGGGCCTTTCGTTCAAAAATTTACCAATTGTTACAACCAAGGCAACACTCGTGGAAGAAAAGAATTTTCTCGAATCAACGTTCGGTTTCCATGTTGATTGTAAGTATAATTCGCTTTTAATTCATATTTTTTATTCTGATACAATTTGTTGTTATAAATTTATAGTAATTTTCACTGTTTCGCATTTGCAGCCCATGTCAATAAATAAAGGCGTGGTGTCTAATATGTAGCATTTCTGAGTACATGTAATTTTTGCAATGCTAGTGTCTAAGATGAGCTTTGTAACTTTGATTGACCTGATGAGTGCAGTGGAAAAGTTTAAACAAAAAAAAGATCTTAAGAAAACTGATGGAACCAAGAAGGGGAAATTAATTGATGTTCCCAAACTTGATGATGCAAATCAATCAAGGGGGAAGAATTCTGATCAATGTACTTTAATATTAACAGAGGGTGACTCAGCCAAGGCTCTTGCTGTAAGTGTTTGTGCCTTGAATCAGGGAAATGTGAATACTGAATTTGGTAGTATTGTGACATGTTTCGACATCACTTTCCAATTTAATTTTTTGTTATTTTAGTTATCTTTATCCTATCAGGTGGCAGGAATATCTATTGTTGGTCAATATTATTATGGCGTGTTTCCTCTCAGAGGTAAGCTGCTCAATGTCAGGGAAGCTACCACTCACCAACAAATGGAGAATAAAGAGATAGTAAATATAAAAAAATCCTTGGTCTACAGGAAGATAAAATATATGACAGCATTAAATCTTTAAGATATGGCCATCTAATGATAATGACAGCACTGTGCACATGATCTTTGTATAGCGCTCGTTTTTCTCGCTTAATTCTGACACATCCTTTCTAGTGAGATCCTTTGACTTGTCCTTTGTCTCTTAAAGGACCATGATGGATCCCACATCAAAGGATTGCTGATCAATTTCATACACCATACCTGGCCATCACTGCTTAAAATTCCTTCATTTGTTGTGGAATTTATCACTCCTATTGTCAGGTAACTGTTCCCCCTGTATATTTGGTTGAGTGTATTGAGACTCTTTATATTTGTTTTTAAGCCTCCAGATGTTATTTATCTCCATGTCTAATTTTGGCACATGTTGATGTAGGCAACTCACAAAAATGGAAATGTGTTATCTTTTTACACAATTCCTGAGTATGAAGCTTGGAGAGAATCATTGAGTGGATCGATAACTGGCTGGACCATATAGTACTACAAAGTAATGCTAGTTTGTTTTCTCTTTATATGTTTTCAAGTTCTGGTTTTGTTCACTTGCTGATTAGGTATCACTTGTTGCTTGACCATACAGGTTTTGGCACAAGTACTTCTAAAGAGGGCAAGGAGTATTTCATACAATCGACAAGCACAAAAAGATTTTGTGTGGGTTGATGAGAAAGATGGAGATGCTTCCTCATATCAATCAGCTTATAGAATGGGAGAGAAGGGCTAAGGTTCTTATCAATGAGATTATTAGTCGTTATGAAAATTATTGGCAACGGGATAGTTTATACGCTGCAATGATCCAAATTTGCTGTCAGTCGCATGGAGATTTCTGGTTTTGGGGAAAGAGGTACAACCACAAAGGGAAGAAGCCATTGGGGAAGAGTGCAGAGTAGAATTGGATAAAGAAAGAGAGGGTTTTGAAAACTAGAAACTTTTATTATTGAGGAAACTTTAAATATTGAATTTGAAAACTTCTACTATTGAGTATGTACTATGGTTTTTGAATTTAATTATATGGATTTATATACAATCTTTAATTTTAATTGCATTAGATGGTGATTATCATGAATTATATGTATGTTTCTTGTTTACTTGAGTTGTCATGAATCAGATGTGGACGTAGATGATGAATGATGATAATTGATAATTAATGATAGATGATGATGAAAGACGATGATCAATTTAATGTGGACGTAGATTTATCATCAAGCACAATAATTCTTCTTCTCTAGACTTTTGAACTTGTTTTAAGATAATTATTCTCTACACTTGTAACGATATGATCATAATGTCATTAGAATGGATATAGATGATAAATAAATGGAATGTGTTATAATGGATATAGATGACATTAATGATTAGAATGGATATAGATGACATTAGAAACGAATAGAATTGTAATGATATGATTATGAATTATTTTAAAAATGAAATTGTTTTAATAAATTTAAAATTAGATAAATAATTGTATTAATAATAATTGTAGTGTCGTCGACTCGTGATATGATAATGATATGGTGATGATATGATATATATGGATGATGAGGAATTTTATGTGGACTTATATTTAAAATCGTATAATGTATTGTTTATCCCGAATTTTATGTGAATTTTATGAGGAATTTTATGTGGACTTATATTTAAAAATAAATTAAATATAATTCTGAGAAATCAAGAAAGAATCATCACTGTAAGAAATTAAACATAATTGCAAATATGCTAGGGTTTAGCTTACCTCTCGCGTATTAGATTGCGTTGTGAAATCATCAAGGGTAACGTGCTAGATCTTTGTTTTACATGACATCAGATATAGGGGTGAGTTGCCCGACATCACACCCGACTCCCGAGAAGTGCCAAAGAACATCTTTAAATATATAGACAACAATATCTTTAAATAAATGTAAATATATAGAATTAGACTTGTAACGCCTTTAATGATAACAAGAGCTGAAAAATGTAAAGTAACAATCAATAAGATTATGTTGAAGAAGATACCTATTTAAAATTGAAATCATCACCGGAATGTGCTAGATCTTTGTCTTAAAAAAATTCAACACAAAAATGGATTAGTAGATAGATGGGTGAGTTGCTCGACATCACACCCGAGAAGTAATGTAAAATTCCTGACGGATGTCAACCCACGCTTTCAAAAAGTAAAAATATGTTGTATTTAACTAAATGTAAATACATACACCCGTAACATCTTTAATGATAACCAGAGCTGAAAAAATGAATAGTAACAAACAATAAGATTATGTTGAAGAAGATACCTATTTAAAATTGAAATCATCACCGGTAATGTGCTAGATCTTTGTCTTAAAAAAATTCAACACAAAAAATGGATTAGTAGATAGATGGGTGAGTTGCCGACATCACAAATTCCCGAGAAGTAACAAATTTCCTGACGGATGTCAACCCACATTTTCAAAAAGTAAAAATATTGTATTTAACTAAATGTAAATACATACACCTGTAACATCTTTAATGATAACCAGAGCTGAAAAAATGAATAGTAACAAACAATAAGATTAAGGGGAAAAAGATACCTCCTTAAAGTTGAAATCATCATCACACTTACTGGTAATGAGCTAGATCTGTGTTTTAAAAAAACCCAACACGAGAAATGTATTAGTAGATAGATGGGTGAATTGCCTGACATTTTTAGTATATAGACCTGTAACATCTTTAATGATAAAGATAAAAGATAGATAAAGAAGATACCTATTTAAAGTTGAAACAATCCATTATCAATAGCTTCATCAAAGTCGATGTTGTCTTCTGTAGAATGTGACGAAGAGCCAATTACACTCTCAAGGTTGGGAATATTTGTACTTGTAGCTGTATTATTCACACCTCTTCTTTCGCAAAGGGAATTCCAAAGGCGCAATTGCTCATTTAACGGAAAGGTTTCATGGAGTATCGAGAAACATAACACCTCATGCAACTTTCCGCATTTTTATCCAACCTCGCTTCTCGCTTTGATTTTATAAATGACAATGCACCGAAAACCCTTTCATCCTCCATGCACTCCCAAAATCATTGTTTGGCATAACTCATATAATCTGAAATATTCACCGATATCTTCTTGTAAAATAGAACTTTGATAGATTCCTCGCCACACCTTTCAGTAATAGCACCACTTTCAAGTAGGTTGATCTAAATTCTTATATTGGTTCCTCATCATTGTTGCAAAATTTGTTGATCAAAACTTTAATAAATCGGCATTCAAAGATACCTTTGATTTCCACACCCTCGAGCTCGACGCTTTGTAAATTGTTCCATTATTGTACCCATTGATTTATGGAAATGCTTATCGACAAAGTCTCGCACGGCCACCTTCAAAGATTCCAAAAATTAGGATTCATCACACCCATGGCTTCCAGAATTTTATCTTTACGTAAACGCTCCCAATTTCTCGATGACAAGGTTTCAAATTTTTTAAGCTTTATTCTTGTTTCAACTATAACAGACTCAAACAAATTACGTGTCACGAACATCTTCTCGCTCCGATCCTCGTAATAGCTTGACGCTTTTGCAAAATGTGCACAGTATTTCCTCCCATTAACAAAGTGATGCAGAGGTGATCGTGGATATTAAATCTCAAAAAGGTGTTAGGATTTTTAAGATCTAATAAATCTCTCCAATTTTCAAAAACAGTGCATCAAAACTATCATCGAATAAGACAATATATCAAGACTTTGACATACCATTTTCCTCATCCGTATAAAATCCACAATATAGATTAATCTTCCCCGCATGCTTCATCAAGCAGTATTGATCTCCTTTAACATTGAAGAATACCAACCAATGTAAGCAATGTCTCCAAATCGCTTAAACGGAACAACAAGTCCTCGCCCTATCAACTTCATGACGGTATTTGTGCATGAAACCAACCAATGAAGGATACTCCTCACGAACTCGCATGCAGTTCATACAAAGAGATCCATCTAGTCTCCACATCCTTCGTAGTTTTTTTGCCATCTCGTAATTCCAATTGCAAATTTTTGGAACTCGAGAAAACGCTTTGGGCTGCTTGACATATAGGCATGAAGTTCTCTTATAAGGTCTTCTAATTTAGCAACATTTTCGTGGTTGCTTACCATTTTATACGCTAAATTCATTCTGTGAGCCATACAATGAATTGGTAGCATATATGGGGCCACTGTTGTTTGTAATCTAACACACAGCCCTGTTTCGTGACCCTGCATGACAGATGCACCATCTGCTCCAACGCATACCAACTTCGTAGCAATTTCATAATCACCATACCAAAGAACATCTTTCAAATGAGAAACAACTATTTTATATAGGTTTTCGGCATCATGCAGCTTTTCAACCATTTTCATAACACCCAATGATGAGGTGTCCTTATATGATTTTCTAAAGTATAGATGTGGATACATACCCATGCGGTGTTGTCGACTACTGTCACTTCATCAATTGAAAGAGAGATAAAGTTTGCTTTTTTTACATTCTCTTTCAAATCTTCCTTCTCTATCATCGAGAGGCATTTTGCCATTTCCCATCCACTACTCTCAGACCAATGAGACTGAGGTACATTCAGCATTCCGTTAAATTGATACAAAACTTTGAAATCGAGGAAATCTGAAATCGCTCTTCCTTTTTTAAGTATTTGAAAAAGAGTAGAGAATTGTATGAATTTTGCATGTAGATTTGTTTCTTTCATCTTACCAATATGCGATGTGATCGTTCCTCCCTTTTCCAACAGATGTCTGTGTTTTTTCTGCTCTGCCTCATATTCCGCTGCGTATCTAACATGCATGCATTCTTTTTCAGTTTTCCACCTATGTGTTTTGATTTTCTGGCCATCCGCCCCTGTTACAGTTAAATATTGTTTTCCACAATGTTTTTCTATAGTGTCCAGCTTCAGTTGCATTTTTTGTTGCTTTCCCAATTTCCACGTACATATTTTACATGTACATTCAGATGGGATTTCTTCAGAATTAGATGATTGTACAGGTTCAATAAACGGAAATTTAGCTGCCCAATCAAACTTGTATGTCCTGCCAATGGTCCACATATTCTTGTTCGTTTTTAATGCTTTACTTTTTTGAGTAGAATTTTGAGCAATATCACAATCACCTGGTTTCCTCTTTCTTGGACCGGAGTTTGATTTTGATTTCTGTCTTCCATTTTGCTGAGTGTGTTTGATTCTGATATCTAGCCGCACTTCGTCACACCCCAACAGAACAATATCTTCAAGATCTCGGCATATTATCGTAGGTTTCATTTGTTTGACTTTGATACTATGTGCAATGCATGTCCACCTCAATAATACCTTCCACACAATCAAGCATTTCTTCGATTCTCTGTGGTGGCATCTATATGATTGGTATTTACAATATCTGTATCCGCAGAGTTTCCAAAATACTTGAAGAGTGATTTCTGAGATTTCTTACTTACTTTTAGGTTATTCGTATTCTTTGAGCTGGCACCTTCCATTATTCTGAAAAGAGTCCTCGCACAAAGAAAAGAACCAAGTAGCGACTGACTGGCCCAGCCTCCGAGGTCTTGTCGCGTCCACTGCCGAGGTCGCGCGCCCACTGCCTTAATATACTGCACGCGCACGCCAACACCGCCCAAGTCGCACGCCAACACTTCCTCTCGCCGCGCGCCACTTCTTCCTCTGTCACGCATCAACACTTCCTCTCGCGCGCACTTCTTTTTTGCCCAAGTCACGCGCCAACACTTCCTCTCGCGCGTCAAACACCTTTTTCGCGCTCGCAAGACAACTTTTCGCGCGCGTCAAGACAAGCTTCTTGTCGCGTGTAAATACAACTCTTGTCGCACAAGATAGCTCTTGTCACACGCATCAACAATGCCCTCACGCACAACACCGCATTTCTCGCGCACACAACAATCACAAAGCAACAAAGAATATGAATCTCTCGTGCTCAAGGGTATGCGAGTTCAAATTTCACAAAGATTGGTAATTTGGTAAGCTACTTGAGGTATACTACCCAGCGAATCACCTAGGTTTTTATAGGAGATGTTTTCAAATGAAGGCGAAGCCGACCCCCAAAAAAATATACTATATATTTTCGATATAAATTAAAAAACAATGTAGGGATTTGAAAATATAAAGTCCCAAATATTAATTACAATATAAAAGGACGCTTGGATCAAAGTCTCCAATACAATTTGGAGATGGAATCAAGATTTAACATTGAAATGTGAGTTTGATTTACACTTTTTTCATGAAATCAATACACAAAGTTCGGGGCTGACCTCTGTTGGAAACTGAACATTATTTACACTTTTCAAGCTCTCAAATTTATAGTCATATTCTCATTGCAAATTGTCATTTATGATAGAAACACTCTTGGGTGATTATCATATTATTACCCATTTGGACAAAAGGCTTAGGTTAGGGAAACACCCAATTTCATCTTTTTTCATCTACTTTTATATTAAGACACACTTAATATTGATTCTAATGTTTTCCCTTTTGTGAAAATCACATAATATCAATTAAGGAGAGGACATATTTTAACTAACATATCAAGATTTGTTTACCAGGATTATATCCATGTTTTATGTTTTTGTTTTATGAGTATTTTTTTTTATTATATTTCATGCTTCTTTAACTTTATTTATAAATGCTCCTAATTTTTACATTCGGTGACAAATGGCTCACCCTATGTTTTAGGCCACTATTGTACATTGGCGGGATTGTGTTTACTCTACTTAATTATTATCTTAAATTTTAGATATTTGTTTCCTATTTGATTTTATTTTATAGTCTCTCTTATTATGGAGGACCTATGGTAACATGTGTACAGCTCAAATGCATTACATAAATCCCAAATAGCTAAAAATAAAATAAAATATGTATGAATGTTGTATGGCTAATAACCGCGCCTCTTGAATTTCATGTTTTTCGTGTTTTGACAAGAGCTGAAATGGAGCAACGCGTAATTACAATATTGGTTTTCATTCCAATTCCCTTTCAATATCTCTTATCGTGAAGGACCTACCACATAACTTAGTTAAGTTAGCCAGGTTTACATACAATTAATTTGATGTGCATAACAAAACTTACCTTGGTTTAGTGTTGGTCCAATATTACCATGTAGATGTAAACAATCTTTCATGTAGCTCAATTAGAAATCTTATTGGTATATAATTTTCAATGTATTTTTTTAACTTGAAAATGTTGTTAACCATTACTAACCATTGGCCTTGTAGTCTAGCCTTTCTCAAAATCCTTGAATATGATGTAGAACCATTTATTAAGAAAATAATTAAGAACGAGAAATTTGAGGGCTATCAATTTGACCAGTCCATCGGGTTAACAACATCAACCAAGAATTTTGTGTTCTTGAAGATCTCTTGAAATTCAACCGTATTCAAGGCAAAGGCTTGAGCCGGATGAGATTGGGAAGAATTGGAATGGAGGGCAGAGGTGGAAGGAACATCCTCACCCAAATTAGGCTTAAACCAAAGGGTTGTTCATTCGAATTCCATGTCTTGCCTGTCGGTTAAATAGATTTGAGATACAATTGACTAACGTGCCTATGAAATTACATTTCTCCTCCACTTTGTTAAATCTTTACTCGCAAAAAAATTTCTTCACAATTGGAGAAAGGATAACCTGCAGAGAAATTAAGGGGAAAACACAAATTCTAAACACCGAAGGCGAATAGAAGAAATAAATGCTATCTTGTTATTATTAATACAACCTTTCCTAATTCTCATCTGGGTGTTTGAGATTATTCCAAGAACACTCAAACAAGATTGTGATTAGCAAAGAAATGCAATTTAAAGAATTCATGCCATGTGAAAAACCAAAAATCTTTAAATTAAAGAACAGTGGAGGGTTTACCCCAAATTTTATTTACAATATAAAAGGAAAGAAAAAATCTTGTATACAAATAAATTTCTTTTGATCAATCCTAGAAAAGTATAGGGATTTTTTTTTTAATGTTGAATACAAATTGATGAGAAAAATATAGGAATTTAAGGTTTTACATAGAAATGTGGTTTGTGGTGTAGAGTGGCAGAGTTGTATGAGGAATTCTAAGTGTGGGTTGTGGTGAGAAGCTGCGTGTGGAGATGAATGCTTTGGTAGGCCTGAAATAAGGGCTTCTGATGGTGGGTAATATTGAATGAAATGACCTTTCACTCCAAATCTTCTGCAAATGTATCCATCTCGTGGTGCTTTCCAAGTCATGCGCATATGCCAATCATCATTGCTTTTCTTCAGGAATTATGCAACCCTTCTTTCCTCCTCTTCTCTGGGAAGTGGGGGAGGAATATTTTTCACCATGTTCATGTCGGTGAAGCAGATGTACCCATATTTTCATTTTCTGTCATGGCCTTCACCTTGATCTTGCTGCAACTATGATCTTCATCACCATTAATATCCTCTTAACAGATACACCGGATAATAGTATATACTTTCTCCAGGATTTTATATTTCTTCACTCAGATTGGGACTATGTATGAATCTGTAACCTGCCATTATCACCAAAAAGGTCTTAATTAACCTGCAAATGCAGCAATGAAAAACATAAAACTATGTATAAAATGGAGACATTCACTATATTTATTTATAAATAAAACTTCATTCATACCCTGCATTGTTTTTGAAACTATAATTACATATTATATATTTAATTTGTTGTTATAATTAAATTGTTGTCTTATATTTAGAAATATTTATAAAAATGCATGTGATGGTTATCTCATATTCACTTCTTTTAAGTACATGCATTTATATGTGATTTTTTTATGAAGAGCCATTTTAATAAGTTAAAATAATGAAATATATCTTAAACATTACAAATATTAATAGTGATGTACATAAATCAACAATTGTATATCACGATACAAAATAAATACAATTCTATTGTAAAATATTTTCTTATAAATTTTAATACAAACCCAATCATCCCTCAAAGATATTTGATTACTTATGTAATTATTTTTTTAATTATTTAGATGAGTTTTTCTCTTTTAAATGTATGTTTGTGTTGTCCAACTTTCTTATACTTTGAAAGCTCCCTCAAATGATTTATAAAAAAAATTAATTGTTTTCTTATGTCATATTCACTTCTTTTAAGTATCGATGTGGATATAATTTTATAATTATAAAAATGTTTGATGATTTTCTTATGTCATATTTAATTTAAATTTTGAGTCTTCGTAATGCTCTAACACGTATATGTTTCCATTACATTTGTATGTTGTTTTCTATTTTTCTAAAAAAAAATACATTTGGATTAATCTCCCTTACTTGAAATCTTCTAAAGGATTTTTTTATTAACTATTTCATTCCATATATGCGTCACTATTAGTAGTGGTCAAACATGTTTTCATTCCATATATGCATCACTATTAATAGTGGTCAACCATGTTTTGGTAAATATTTAATGCGATGCACACATTCAATTCTCTAGATAAGTCATTTGATTATGGCTTTTATGTATGATGTAGAGCAAGATAGGTTTGATGTTTTCAAATGTTGCATTTTATTGTACCCA
Source organism: Taxus wallichiana var. yunnanensis (assembly GCA_018340775.1). Classification (NCBI taxonomy): domain Eukaryota; kingdom Viridiplantae; phylum Streptophyta; class Pinopsida; order Cupressales; family Taxaceae; genus Taxus; species Taxus wallichiana. Next base: position 692,077,883 of record CM031235.1, on the reverse strand, counting down.
AGGAATTATTTTTAGCCTATTTCTTCACTCTCACTAATTTATCTTATAATGGGTGGAATTTTTGGAACTATTAGTGTCCGTTATATATGATGTGTTCTTTAGAGGCACACATAAATTGTTCAAATAAATGTACATGTAAGTAGAGGAGCACACATGGAGTGGCCATGCAAGGAGGAAAGAGAGTGAGCATGCATGCAATAAAATGGTGGAGATGCATAGAAGAAAATCCTGAGAAGGAATGCACGGAAAATATAAAGAACAAAGGAGAAACATGAAAGGGGGTAGGATGAATCATGAATATGGAAGCGGACTTAGCTTTAGTTCTCTTTGTTTGTATGAAGGTGATAAATGAAGATAAATATAACAAATTGCGTCATATCAAAGGAGAAACATGCATCACACGATAGAGGTGGCAAAAGGTTAATTTTGGCCAACTAACTGGATGTAGTAGTTAACTAAAGTTGTAACTCAAAGGCTATTATTAGCAAGACTAGTGAAGGACAAGTTCCCACTAGTATAAATACCCATGAAGGGGTCTAGTTAGAGATAGATATACAAATAGAGAGAAAATGTATGTGTGAGATCTGTGTAAGAAATTGTATTGCACAATGATTAATATATGAGCATTATGGTTGATGTAGGAACTATCTTATTACTTAAAAAATGATTGTGACTCATCCACTTCATTCTTACTAACTATGATGGGACCCAGAAGCATCCGCACTTTTGGTGATCACACCCTTGGCATCCTATTTGTGATATGTCATCACAATGAGAGAAATAACTTGCACACAACAAAAACCAGTAAAGATATGCGTATATGGTAAAGAGCACTAGATTCCAACATTTTGGTTCCATTTTCAGGACCCTCATTAAAAGGTATTAATGAAATGGATAGAAAATACATTTTTAATGTAGGAGAATATCAAAGCTTGGATACACAATGTTGAGGATGCTTTCGTAGAACTTCATCCTAGCTATAAGAATTTCTCTCCAAGAAAATGGGTCGAGGATAATCTTTATGATTCATTATACAAAGTATTTTTCTTTAGCTACCAATACACCTGCATGCATGGTTAGTTGCCTATAGTTTACAAAAAGTAGGAATTTAGGTCAAAGCATCGTAGACCACTATGAACATAAAAATATAGCTCAATATTACACGACCTCGACACACGCGGTCAATTACTAATGGAAAGGAACACTATGAAGTTATATTCTTGAATATCCATTCTCAACTTTCTCTTGCGCACATGAAGCAAAGTATAAATTCTTCCAAGAGACGTGAGGATCATACTTACAACACCTAATATTTGAAATTAAGAAAATAATGATCAATATGGGGATAGAAACCTTCCCATGAGGGATAAACCTTCCACAACATGAGCATCATAAGATATTGGAAGGACATGACGATATCAAAAATAAGTTATAGATACTCCGGATGAGTGTACCCTTAGGAGGAAGTAATTTGAAGAGAAAAGGTGCAAGGCAATGGAAAGGGATCTAACACTACTTTATGACTCAACTTTGAGAACTATAGAGATGACCGACAACATTAGTGGAGGCATGGAGAGAGAAGCAAGCTTCCGGGAGCTCTAGGAAGGAATCATAGCACACCAGAGATTTTACGGGATTTTGAGGATGATGAAGTATGATATAACACCGATGGGATCCTAATCCAACCGCTCATTCTTTCTCACACAATTGGGTCAACTAATACGGAACAAGTTTTGATAGAAACTGATAGTGATGAAGAAGTAAAATGGGTGAAACAAAAGGAGAATTTAAATAACTTCTTACCATGTGTTATAGTCATTACAACCAACACCAAAGAAATAACCATTAAATCCTAATCTAAAAAAATCACAATGATTTGGGATGGTGAATACCAATACAATAGCACCAGTTATTATAGGGCGCAAGGGAATATAACAACATAGTAAGTCACGGGAAACAATCCTTCCCCTGCGAGTGGGAGTGGAAGTGGGAACGTTGCACCTACAACTACTAACCTCGTATAGGGAGGGGTTATAAACATTGCACACCAAGTAGTTACATTGAATATATACTACAAAATGTATCTACATTTACTGAAGTATCATGGGGTTGAGAATGCAAAGCATATCATGTGCTCAAATACAAATTGATATAACGAGAAAAGGGTATTACTTCCTCATAATGAAAGGAAATACAATTTGTAACTACATTGTTGGGGTTTTCCCACACCTAGTATAGGAATCACGACCCATCCTAAGCCGTAGTGGATTATGATCAACTTAAGGAAATATTTTTAACAAGAATTTGATATCCCGAGTTCAAGTAGTAGAGTATTTCGCTCAAGAAATCAAACAGAGCTCACACAGAGTGAACGAGCCTCTCATGCACATTTCAAAACTATCATCTCTAATCTTTAATATGAAATAAATTTTACACAACATGTGCAATGTTTTTAAGAGGACACTTACTACCATTTAGGTGCACATTGTCACAAAATACTTTCATCAATCCACGAAATGCATTAGAAGCAACCAAGAACACCAAGCAATATGAAGTATTATCCCAAGTATAAGCCCGTTTATGGAGGCACATATTACTTTAATGGAAACACATATAGAGAAGCTAACAACAAACAACTCCCGAGAAATGTGTAGTGGTATTTTGTGTCCCGATTGCGAGGTGAAAGGACACACCAAAAACACGTGCCCGCATAAAATTTTGACGGCCATGCTTATAGAATGTGAAATATGTGAAGGTAATCATGATGAAAAAACATTTCCCTTACTACATCATGCAAACAAGCCAAAGTGGCCACCTATTGCAAAATATGTGATGCACACACTCATAATACATTAGAATGTCACATCGTTGATCAAATTCACAAATCTATATCATTAGAACTCTGAAAAGCTACTGTAGAAGATACATCTGGAGAACACAGTTGATACGGTTGCAGAAGTAATGGAATAGGCTGAGGGGGATGCAGAGATAGTAGGTATTGACCCAAAGTGTGATATAAATGTGGATCACCCGACCATTAAGCAACGTGATTGCCTAACCTTTCCATTCTGTGCACATTCTCGAAGGATCAATAGGTGGAAGAATGTCATAATTTATATAAATTAATGAAGGAAAAAAGGTGATAAGGGTACTAGTGTGATTAATATTTCTCACATATCGCCAGCTATGTTCTTGTAAAAACCTGCGACATAATTCACACAGCCTAGAAATCTCTGAAGCTGTTGTTTGTCATCGTTATTTCATCAGGAAAATCTTGTATTTTAGAAACAACATGCTTTTGCATCTCAATACTTCCATCTTTTATCTTTATTCCCAAAAATCTATTTCATCTTTGAAAACTTCAATCTTAGTGGGAGAAAGACACAGGCCATTTTTATACACAGTATCATAGAACTTTTCAAGATGTTCTATGTGTTCCTTTGGTGATTTTGAAAAGATAAGAATATCATCAATGTAAACCAAAAGGAATTCAGATAGCTCACCAAAGATTTTATCCATAATTTTCTGAAATATGGATGGCGCTGTCTTCAAACCAAATGGAAGTACTTTCCACTCATATTGTCCTCCAGGGACAACAAATGCAGTTTTATACATATCCTGAGGCTGCAAGAATATTTGCCAGAATCCACTTTTAAGATCAAATTTGCTATATACCTTGGATCCTTTAATTCTGCTGAGCAGGTCATCCTTGGCTGGAATAGGATGTTGAACTGCTGATATGAACTTGTTTAGTGGCTTGTAATCAACCACCAATCTTTTCTTCTGTCTAACCTGTTCGCTTCTCTTATTGACATAGAAAGCTGCACATGACCAAGGAGAGTTAGATTCTTGAATAAAACCTCCTTTTAACAATTTCTGAATTTCCTCGTGGCATTCTTTTCTTTCAGATGAGATCATTCCACGATGATGTGCTTTAAACTTAGGAATTATTTCCTTGCCTTCTTTGTCTTTGACTATCTGCAAATCTAAAGAACAGGTATGCCTTTTCCTAGAGACAAAGGCATGAGGATTGTCACTGCAAAGATCCTTTTTTATCTTTGCTACAATATCATCTATACTTTGGATTTACAAGCAGCTATAGATTTATGTATCCACTCATTATTTACCTTTTTCTTATTCTCAGGGAGTGGTACAATTGTCTGATATGTATATCTTCTTGGTATTTGAACTTGTGGATTAAACAAAGAAATGAAATCCTTTGAAATACTGAAAGTTCCACAATCTTTTAAACAATCAACACCAATCAGACAATCATAAGCTTCCATATCATGTTGATAAAACATGACAGTTCTAGTAAAACCTTCAATAGAAATAGGAACATAAGCCACATAGTTAGAAATAACTTCTCTCTTGTCAAACCTGATTCTTACTCTGGTAGGCTCCCAACAATCAGGAGGAATTGCCATAGATCTGAGCATACTTATATCTGCTCCTGTATCAATCATTGCGTCTAGGCAATATGGCTTTATGTTTGGAATACAAATAGTAATAGCAATGAATGGGTTTTGAGTACAGCTTACTGTACATACCTCTGCAACTGTTTGTTCTGATGTTTCTTCCTGAGCTTCTTGAAGCATGATCTGCTGATATGCTTCTTCCAGATCTTCATGAGAATCTTCTTTCTTTTCTTCTTCTTCTTCTTTGACAAGCTTCATGAATTCATCTGTGGCTTTAGCAATTACTTTCTCAAGGAATTCTATGCGATTCCTTCTCCATGTCGTATATACATCAGGAGCTGCAGCAACTATTTCTTTAGCTGCAGTATGTTCTGGATTCTCTTCTGGAAAGAGAAATGAAAATGATCTTTGAGGAAATGTATTTCCTCTGCCTCGTTCACCTCTTCCTCTCCATGGTCCTCCTCTTCCTCTGGTAGGAATTTGTCGTTGTCGACCCTTTGCTGAAATGGAGGCCGTACTGGTGCTGGAGAGTATTGCTCTTCATAGTACAGATTCTCTTCCTCTTCTTGGGCTTTTCTGAGCTTTTCTTGCTCATCCTGGTTCTGTCTGATATATCTATCTTGTAGATCTCTGACCTTTTCTGAAGAGAAATCTTTCTGGTAGTATCCCAAGGGGGACACCCATCATACTCACTTTGATAGCATTCTAATTGCTTTCGAGTATCTCTGCACTTGGAGGTAACAAAGGATGAATATGACTAGAAATCATATTAACAATAGCAAAGTTAGTGAAAGAAGGAAAACTATCATAGCCACTTCATGTCGATTATCATCCACTACATCATCGAATGCTTGAACTATATTACACTGAACATTATCAAGAGACTGATATGAAATGTCTGAGGAAAAACTCTCAGTATCACTGATCAAAATGTATTCTTCCTCTGTAATGCCTTTTGCTGACAAGGCATTAACTTTTGCTTTACCTCTATCAGTATCTCTCTGTGGACATTTATTTGCATAATGACTGCCTTTGCATATAAAACATGTAGGTGTAAATCTTTTATGCTTGCCTACATATTTTTTCTTTCTGAACACAAAATTCTTATAAGGCCGTCTATTATGACAAAAGAATCACTCTTATACTGCCTTTTGTATTTATCAAATTTTTATGTTTCTTATACTTCTTACTATACAACCCCTTCCCTTTTGAAAAAGAGCAATCTGTGCAGACAGATTTGCGTTTGACAGGACCATCAAGATCTGAACATCCAAAGGGATCCATTGCATACATGTCACAAAATTTAGGACCAAGAGACTTAGCATTTTTCAATGCTTGCTTCCTTTCCCATTTCTCTTTGCATAATTTAGCATTTGTTTGATCTATAATCTGGTTAATAGCACCAAAACTAAGTTCTGAAGCATTATAACCATGCATTGCTTTTTTGTATTCTGTTGAGAAATATGCAGGAAAAGATTCAATATATCGAGTCTCATTGTCTCATCATTTATGTTACCAGAGTTATAATAAAGCTTTTGCATAAAGCACTGGTATTCTTTTACTCTTGACATGTCACACAATCGGGCTCTAAGAAACATAGCAGTATTCATCATTTTATCATCATCTATATTTCCTATAAATTCTTTTATGATCAGCTGACCCGTGTAACCACTTTGTAATACTTCCTGAGTATTAGGTAGAGTATCCCACCATTCTTTTATGATGCCAACAAATCCATTAGCAATAGATGAAGCTATTGCATGTGGATCTTTTTATAGACTTCTAGTTGAGTATTACCCCAACCAAGCATTCCATGCACCATTTCTTTTATCTCTGGGATAGTTCTACACTCAAGCTTATACCAATTTGGCTGAAGAGTTTGAACTCTAGCCATTCCTTGAAGTGGTTCTGGTTTAGGGTTAGATGTTTCCCCTATAACCATGGCTTCACCTTTTGTTGGTGTTTTTCAATTTTCACCATACCAACAGATTTCTTATCCTTATCATCTTTGTTGAAAAACAAAGGCCTATATTGGGTCAATATTTCTTTATGAGGCTGCTTATCAGATGTTTTGGCAAGTTCTGAGACTTGCTTCCAAGACACAGTGTTGGACCAATCTCCCTCTTGAGTTTCTGAAACTTTTTCTGTTAACTCCTGAATCTTAGGAGCTAGATCAGGGAGGCATTTTAACTGTTTCTGAATCTCATCAAGCTTCTGATGAGTTTTTTCCAAACTATCATGAACATGAGTTAAACTACTTTCTACCAACTCATGTGTGTGTGTTACTAGCCGGCTTACACTACTCTTTATACTAGTAGAATGATCTACCAAAGGCTGTACAATATCTGTCATTCTCTGAGATATAACATTTGGAACTTCAGTAGAAACTATTCTGTGATTATGCTGAACAAGGGTTTCTACTCTTTTGACAGATTTATCTAAATCATCAACCTTATCATTTAAAAGCTTCAAAGCACCAGCTGTATCCCCATTTTGTCTAAGCTCTATAGCTTTTAATGTTCTTTCCATAGATGCCAATTTATCAGAATAAGAAGACACCTTTTCATGTACAGATTTTACAGCTTTGTTAGTCCAGTTTAACATCTTACAACTCTCTGATGGTTCTAATTGTCTATCAATTGTTCTCTGGTACCAATAAACTACTTTTTGACTCGATCTCGGGAGATCAACTCATGAATGTCTCTGTAATAGGAAATAATAATTACTTCCTAAGGCCATATTTA